>OZ024822.1:77064053-78293047 GCA_964016985.1 Anodontia alba
CATTTTTTGTAAAGAAATAAGAAAACTATTATGTGAATACAAACTCTTATCTGGGGCTATGGAAACAAACTGTGGGTAGAATTATGAATACACATAATAAAAATTTTCACAGAAAATATCAATCTTCATTGTTGAAAAAATATAAACAAAACAAAAGAAATATGCATTTTATTGAGAGCTATCAGGACTCCAGATAGTTGAATATCTTTCAACCCTTGTCCTGCTGAACACTGATATACCCTGCCTTTGAAAACAGTGTAGATCCAGATCAGATGGCTTCTGAAGAAGCCAACTAATCTGGATCTACACGGTGTGTCATTCAGTATGTGACTTTATATCCACAATCTGGATTAAGTAACCTGATTGGCTTACAATTAGAAATGGACATGGCATTTTAATTTATTCAGCATGACAAGGCTTAAATGTAAGCTTCTCCCAAAAGAAAATGACCTTGTAGTATGCAACCAGCACATGTTCAGATCAGCCGTTTAAATTGCAATCTGATTAGAATCTGCACTGGACACTACTTTGTATTAAACATAATGTAAAGACTTTAAAGATTCTATGAATGAACTGACCCTGGTCAGAATGCACAGACATGCAAGCTGGTCTAGGTCCATGCATATGCCATAGAATTGTTTTTTTAATAAAAGGGCTGTTATTATGTGAAATATCATTAGAAACCTGTTAACTAGGTAGTACTAATGATGTCACAAAGCATGTTCTGAGAAATAGGAAGAATGTTCGTATTTTTTTGTTTAATAAAAACTTACATGAATGGGTAATTTGCTAGCAAGTATAAAAATATATACATGTATATAATAAATAATTATACCTCTTTAAAGAGAGCACCATAAAACTGTACAATATATGGACAATCGTTGCTTCTCATCACAGCATCTAGCTCCATTAACATCTGTCGTTGTTCCCGTTCATCAACTATTGATCGGATTCTCTGCAAGTAAGTAAAGTAATATACCGGGTACTATATGCCAGTATCTAGTGATCCTGCACCATAACAGGGATTTTCGCAGACATATATTTTCCGAAAGCCTCTATGCAACGGTAACAAATGAAACATATTAGTACTCTGACTGTTGAGGCTTAACCGTTTAATGGAGATTTAAATACATTACTAAGATACAAGAAACTTTATTTTATATCAGTTTGTACACCAATTAACATTTGAACAAAACAGAAAAAGTAAAACAAGGATATAACAGCACAAAATGAATCTTAAAATGTAATTTTTACTTTCAGGTTGTTATAGAAATTACCAGAAACTATGGTAAAAATCCCTGGCATGGTGCGGAAGGTTGGTGGTGGTGGTGGTGTGTGTGTGTGTGTGTGTGTGTGTGTGTGTGTGGGGGGGGGGGGGGGGGGGAGCGGGGGGGTACTCACATCTCAAGGCCTAAAAATATATCAGAGGATTTGTTAACCTTTACCACTCTAAGAGCACATTCAGCAGATGACAAACTGATGCCATTTTTTTTTTCTTATTCATCTCTGAGAACAGGCTTTGACATTTCATACAAATTTTCTCCAAAAGAGACAATTAGCATGACATGCAAAAGCCTTTTTTCTGGGAGAAATAAGGAAACTATTTCTAAATGCTGTCTGCTGAAATTTTTGTATGACATGCTTTAGCATTAAGCAGGTGTATTTGTTGATAAGTCCGGGATAATTTTTCTTACTTGCTTATATAGTGGGTACTGGTTAGAGGCACCTCAGAAAAATTGAGTAAATTATCCCAGAATTATCATTAAATACTTCTCCTTAACTTGACAAGTCCCCTGGTTATCCAGGGCCCAGTTGTTCAAGGCGTCGTTAGCTTAACAAGCTCCTTAAGGGTCATTTCGTTAACTGTTTTAGCGGATTCAATACACAATATTTTGATATTTTTTGCTGAAAAAATGTGAGTAGCTTTTGCAATGCAAAAGCTACTCACATTTTTTCTGCAAAAAATTTCAGCATATTTGCCTATCACTCGATGTAAATTTTAAATGAATCGTTAACTAACGACATCGTCAGCTTTGAACAACTGGGCCCTGGTATTCTGTCTTGCATCGTTTGTCTGAAAGCTTTGGTTTTCTGGGAATTCAAGAGAGTTGATATAATACTTTTGCTTGTTAAACAATCAATAATGGTTTTATTTATTGTATAAAATTTAAAGAATATTTCAGTGTATGACATTGGTTTAAAGGCCACCATCATCTCAATACTGTTGCTGTTTGTTTTTTGGTTTGATTCAGGTTTCATGTTCACTTTCAATAATCTTTCAGTCACTTTTAAAGTGCTACCTCACTGAAATATCATGCCCAGACACCTGACTGTATTGAGAGCAGCTAGTATCATTGTTATAGATGTTGAGTGGGATGCTGATAATAACTGCGAAAGCTTTAACAGCTACTAGTCGAAGGTATTCTACAGGTACTAAGGCTCCTTCCACTATTCAGTCTTGGCTGCCAAAAGAAAGCTCAACCATGTGCTGAAACCCTAATCTTTCCTTCCCTGCTACCATTCATCAACTACAGACAAGATCCATTGTAAATTTTTTGCAGTATCTTTCATAACCAGAGTACTTGTTAAGGATGAATATTTGATGAGAATTCAGGGATAATTTTTTCCAGTTCTCCATAAACATGTATTTTGTGGGTACTGAGGCACTCCTTATGAGTACCCACAACAAATGTTTTTTTTTAAGAAGAAATAAGACAAAATATCCCAGAATCATCGCAAAATATTCCTCTTTAACAAGTCAGGGTGGCCATCCTCAGTCAGAAACATTATTCCCAGACTTTCATTGACTTTTTTCTAACCAAAGTCTATTTTTCTCTGACCAAAGTGCTGAAAATTTAACACACTTTTCCTCATCTTGCCGTAGATAAAAGATTAATTCTATTTTCAGCACATATAAATATACCATCCTTATTGTTCAATTAAAAAAAAAATGTTTTAAAGATTTTGGGCATATATGTCCTATACTGAACATTTATCTGTACTTATGCCGAGCGAGAAAAAAATTACAAACCCCAAAAATGCATAAAAAACTTGAGTTGGAAGTGAAAAATCAGGCACAGTCAGGTAACATGAATCATATCTATTTATTATTTTTTTTATTATTATTTTTAGGCCTAACATTCCTCCTATTACAATGATGATGATGAGTTTTGGGTTTACTGACGCGTCAACCAATGAAGGTCATTTGCGTCAATATGGTAAATCTACTTGGGTTAGTATTGAAAGGGCTGTAATGTTAAGTCATTCCTCCTATAACAAACTTGTACATTTCGTAATTGATAAAATTGCATTCATTGTGATATGAATTAGAAGTAGCTTGATAGGACTGTTCTCACAGCTCCTGATAAGGCACTTTTTTCTTTTTTTTTTTCAACCAAAAAAATAGATAAATTCCTCCATGAAAACATGTTGTGGGTACACATTTGAAATGAAAGCGAGAAATAAAAAATATTATGTAGTTACCCCTCTAACCTAGAACTATGCCTCTCCTCCAGTGTTCTATTATATTATTGCTTTTTGGCTGAAAATGTCTTTTATCTAGAGCCATATGGTATTTAACCCATTGTAGATGGAATAGACTCTCCCACACTATATACTGGAAGATTCCTATTTCAATTTTAGGTAGTCTGGCTATGAGATTTACATATTCCTAGAGAAAAATGACTAAACTATTTGCAAACAGTGGAGACCCTGATCAGACGCTGCGTACAGCAGCGTCTGATCTGGGTCTGCACTGTTTGCAAAGTACCCTTTTACGGGTCTCCCGACTACAATGGATCAAAAGAAGGTGCTTACCTTGACAGACATAATAGTATCACTCTTTGCATGTTTCATTTTATTTACTGTACCATAGTTGCCCCTCCCAATCTCTCCCAAATCTGTAAGATCATCTGACGTGAAATCATACGTCTGAAAAGAAAACATATGTAATATAGTTTCCTCTAATATCTTTTACATCAAAGATACATGTACATCATTAACCTTTCAACCCTGTAGACCAGTGCAGATACCTATGCAAACAATGTAGATCCAGATGAGATGGCTCATAATGAGTCGTCTCATCAGGATCCACACAGATAGCAATTATACTTTGGTTTTTGACTGAGACCCATACTTGGAACATTGGTTCTGATTACTACTGGACTAGTAAATATGGTTATATATATATGTATTTTGTTCATACAGTGTGCATTGACCAATATGTATAATTTGTGTACAAGTTGAAAATATCAACAAAAGCTGGTCAATTTTGTCCTTAGTCTGCTGTATCTGTTTAAACTGAGGCATGGTACATTTGTGTATGTCAAAAACAGTCCTTCCTGTATAAGTGGGTAAAGACAGACAACTTACTTTTTAACTGGGTGTATTTGGTGATAATTCTGGGTCAATTTTGTTATTTTTCTGCAAAAAATATATGTTGTGTGTACTTATTAGAATCTCCTCACCAAATCACATATTTTGTCTGTTTTCATGAGGAAAAATCTTCCTCATCTAACAATTTTCAACCTAAAATTCCAAAACTATCAAGTATGATATATGCTCTTTTTGAGCCCTGGCTGTACCCTGTATGAAAGGGTGTCCCAAAGTTATACCTGATCTGGAGAGATCTGTAATTTGCCAGCAGATTCTAACCCTCCATGTGACCGTAACCGTTCTCTGAAAAAATGGAAATACATGTATATCTAAACATGTTTCAATGAGCAAATAAGCCAGAAATCAGTTCATACAATCTTTGTCAAAAGGCTACAAAAAAGCTATAATGAAAGCATAGAAGTATTGTCACCATAGCAATAAAAAATGAACAAAAACAACTGAAGTTAACTGTGGTCCTGCTGAACCCAGATATGCCCTCCCTTTGCAAACAGTGTAGATCCAGATTAGTTGGTTTCTGAAGAAGCCAACTGATCTGAATCTGCAGTTTGTCATAAAGTATGCAAATTTGTATCAACAACCTGGTTCAAGTAATCTGATTGGCTGAAAATTAAAAGTGGGTGTGGTATCTTTAATTTATTCAGCATGGCAAGGGTTAATGTTTAGTTAATAGGCTATTAGCTCCAGATAAGAGGAGGAACTTCTTTCTTATTTCTCCATGAAAACATATGTTGTGGGTACTCATTCAGAGCTCTCACAGATGTGCTTCTAATGAGTAACACATCATGTGGTTTTTTTTTACTTTTTTGTAGAGAAATAAGAAAAATATAAATACTTTTTGGTCAAAAAAGGTGCCTTATCTGGAGCTATGATTTACCAATAATCAATTTTTGAAACAATCAAGCCAAAGCTACGAAGAGCATTTCTGCGACCCTACTAGATAAGACTATTAAGAAATAATGTGAATAAAGTCTACTCTATATATGAAAAGTCATCTGTAGGACCGTTGGACATGTCAGACAAAAAATTGTTTGGTTTGGCAAAAAATTCTAGAAATTTCAAGTAAATTTTAAACTTTGTTGTACCAGCATCAGAGAGACTTTAAAAAGTTTTCAATCTCTTTTTGGATAAAGTGACTTGTTCAAGGATACAATGCTCTGTCGGAATTGCATTCAGTAGCGCCCAATGATGATGATGATGATTGGTGTTTTATCTCCCTTTTAACAGTCAGGAGCATAACTTCTACAAGTTAACAATTTTGCTACAGTTTGTGGAATTAACTTGTTTCAGTTATTTTTTAACTTGTCTATTTTTTTCACCTTCTGATTGTAGACTTACAGCAATTTTCATGGGCAAGTGGTTCATATTGTATGAAAGATATGCTACGTAACTTAATGATCAAGCAATAAAATTTTGTATGCAAACTCTAGAAATGTGTACACATGGCCTTTGAAGTAAATGAAAAAATACACATTTTCACTGAAAGCAGTTATTTTCAAAGCGCCAGTCACAACTATTGTCGTCTGCTTTGTCATCTGCTTGTGATTTTAAAAGTCATTTTTGCAAACAGTGTGGACCCAGATCAGACTGCCGTTATTAATTTTCTCAAAATTTAAACCTTCAGAACTTACACTCCTGACTGTTTAAGTTTTAACATTAACTTTACCAAGCTATAAATCTTCTCAAAATTTTAACCTTTACAAGTTACTCTCGTTACTGTTTAAGTTTTAACATTAAGTGACTAAGTCATGGTTAGATGCTGGATCGGTGATCACGAAAGGCTCTGTGCAATAAAGTGCCATACAGCCACGTGCTGAATTCCGTCTCCAGCAGGATACGAACACGGAACCTTGTGATCTTGTCGGGAGCAGTGCCCCTCATTCTTGAGTCTGATGTGCTACCACTGCATCACATCACAGCATATATAAGAGGGGATATCAGGTAAATATTTTTCTTATTTCTCCAATGAAACGTATTGTGGATATATGGGGCACTTCTAATGAGTACCCACAATATATGGTTTCATGGAGAAATAAAAAAAACATCAATACTTTTGGACTGAAAAAAGCACCTTATATGCATCAAGAGCTATGCTTCTCTGTACTTACATTTGAGTTCTGTGTCCCATACTAGCTAGTGATGGTGCACTAGCACTGTGTGTCACAGTGACAGGATTGGGAGGTGTCAAAGACGGGGTAGGGGTTGTCGGACTGTTAAAGTTGAGCTGTAACTTTCTCCGCAAATTGGAGTTGGAAGAGGCTGAAAAAAATCAAGAACTACAATGCCAGCACTTTCATAATTACCCTACTATTCTGACAATCATGCCTTAAGAAACAATGTAGACCTGTTAACTCATTAAGGAGGTGTGCCTGATGATAATTCACGGATATTTTTTTTTTTTTTTGTTATTTCTCCATAAAAATTTGGTTACATTCAGTGTTAAAACTCCTCATACTACATTTACCCCAAATGTTGGAACACCTTGCCTCCATACCATATATCTTAAAATTTTAAACAAGTCCATATGACTTCCTGCTGATGCATATAAAATCTGCTGGATGAGAACAAACATTGCAGACCCTGATCTATGCAGTGTCTGATTGGGATCTACACAGTTTGCTTAGACCTCAGACTTGATAAAAACTAAAGGAGCTGTTACAATATTTTGTTCGTGAAGAGACATTTCCAATTACAAGGAGGGCAAATACAAATGTAGGGACTTGGGCAAGTCTACTCCAATCTGTCTGTCTTGATATTTTAGGCTATTACAGCATTTGGTGTGAACTGCTTCACTGATAATCTGACAAACCTCTATGTAACAGCAGTTTATGTTGATTTATGATGACCAGTCACTAGCTGATGCAGTAAATCAGATTTTAGATTTATCAACAGTCCATGTGGCAGCTTCATCGCAGAAAAACTTGCATGCAATTTCTAAGTTCCATCAGCCTGTCATTGCTGAAAAACAAATCAAGCAATCTCCTATTCAGCTTGATACTTCAAGTGTTTGGCTTTCTAATCTGAAAGCTGACACTGCTAAAATCCTACTGATTCCATGAAAATGACATGAAAATAAATTTGCTTTTCACTTTTTAATGAAGTAAACTACAAGGCAGAGTACTGGAGAAAATTCTTCACAGAACACTAGCATTATTAATATAAAAATGCTACACAATGTTTTCCCTTGGAATTCTATTTTAGGGGACTCAAGTCCCCACTGGCATTTATTTTATGGGACATTTGGGTTGATTTTTGTGGGGACATCTAGGTCTCCATCACAAGGAATTTTATCGCGCATCTGAAGTAAAAAGGGGCCAATCTAGCATTGAGAGACAAGAAAAACGCCATTTTTTTTTTACAGACAAGTAGCTTTCTAAATTTTAATGTACATGATTATTGATAGTTGCAGGACAAATTAACATGATAGTTGCAGGACAAATTAAGAAAGGGGTCAGCCTCTTATTCTTGCCCTTCTGTACCTATAGGTAAATTTGAAAATAGAATCATGAAAATGAGTGATGGGACGTGTTTTTGCGGGATACAATAATAAGGCTAAAACTTGCAAAATGCTGATATATGCAAATTTAAATTATTTTTTGTAGGTTGTCATCTCTCCAAGGATTCTCAGTACTATACAGTTCAGCAGAACAGGTCCCTAAAAGCATGGGAACTTTAAATCTTATATTGATTTATAAGGGTTGTACATGGCATAAATCTAACAGCACTATAAACGCATCAATCCAGGTGACTGCTTTCGACAGCAGGAAGAATCAAAGGGTTTCACTCATTTGGCACTTTCTTAATAGTACCCCTAGAGAAAACTATGGTACTTGTGAGCACCTGTGTAATTGTAGGGCTGATGAGTCATAAGGATAGCCTACTGATGCTACATGTGACAGTCACTTTAGCAACTAATGTGTCCCCTTAACTCAACAATATACATCAGATAAGGCCTTGTTACTTTTTACTTCCCATTTCAAGATCAAAGTATTTACCCATCAAGAGTTCAGTTTCATTCAAAATCGCCGTGGCAATCAGCTGTCAACATTGTATACTGTTTACAATTAGCTGTATATAGTGATTATAGTAAAATGTGCTAGTTGACATGACTCATAGAATCCAAAAATAGTGTAGAAAGCTGTTGGATTTCCGTAAGCGGGAGTACCCACCTTGACCACTACCAGGAGGTTTCTGTGGGTCCGCCATCTTGAAAATTCACAAAACTTGTTTTCGCTGAAATTCATTCATTTGTGATCTCTTTTTCGTCCGTAGTAAGTCCTCTAGAAACCAGGAATCTCGGTGTCTTTAACGGCTAAATCCGTGTGTGAATACTACAGTGACTCGAGTCAGGAATTCATTTCTTCTAGATGACTCATCGATGAAGTCTGCTCGGGAAAATCCCTGTGACGTCATTAACATTGATGCTGGTCACGAGACTTTCACGGAGCTTATCGAATGATTCTCCGACATTTTACGTGGTTTTTGTTTAAGGCAGTGGTATACAATAAAGAAAAGAAAAATAAAAAATAAAAATAAATGCAGCAGAAACAAATAAGAATCCTGGACCTGTTACAAATAGGAATCTAAATGGTTGCTTTTGGAAATGAAGAACGCACAAAAGTACGAAAATCGGATACTCGGTTTTATAAAGTCTCTTCATAGACAGCATTGTAATTTGCGAGGCTGTAAACGCCCCCCTCTCCCGCACCGGCTTATGCGGTATTTGACTTTCAAAAAATAACCAGAACTGGCTAAACGATCCCAAAGGAAATAAATTATATTATCTATATATAATGTAAATGTAATATAAGTAGAGTAAACCAAAGACGTATAAAATTACTTACGTATTATTTACGTCCTTGAGTAAACACAGAAATTCAAAAACAATGAAACTGAAAAAAAAAAAAAAAAAAAAAAAAAAAAAAAAAACGCTTACAAAGGTAAAACATTTAACAAGATAAAGAGAAAACATCAACATAAGAATAAGCACATATAACACATAACAGACAGCACCGTGAGAAAAAACAACAACAAAAAACTACCTGCATATATTGCAATTCCAGTCTTCACCATTCCAGTGTGACGTTATCACGTTGTGGCTCATATATATCGACCTGTGCACCGAACGAAGACTAAAATCAGTCTGCGTATTCAGCTTTTTGATTAAAGAGACCCACTAATCAACAGGGAGTAGCCGCTGCGGAGGAAATTCTGCCTTCGGACATGTGCGTCAAACGACTCAGATAAGCCTTTGTATAAGTACAGTCTTATCAGAGTTTTAAGTGTTCGTCTGAAAAAGCCTTGGATCTTGCACTTGCACTATCCACTGTACACTTAACGGAGACTGCCCAGACTGTGCAGATGCAGATGAAGAGAGACAGAGAGAGAAAATTCAATATACATGAATTTAATGAATAATTGTATCAATATTATAGCGAATACAACTAATAAAAATAACATTTTAGTTCCGTTATAATTAGATATCAAAACCTGTGATTAATTGACCGGAACTGAGTAATCTGAGTAATATCAATTATATTGTCGGCATGCTTCGGTGTTTGTTTGTTTGTGTTGAGGTTTTACAGCCCAGTCAACCCAATGGGGTCATGTCGAACGCGGTCAGTTTACCTAACCACACGTTTACTGGGCAGGCTTAGTCCTCTAAGCGGTTAACCAGTATTGTGCACATTCTTTCGCCAGAAACTGACAACTGCCCTTCTTGAATCAGCGGAAGGGAGAGAATGACCGTAGAAAATATTTCATGATCAATCTCCACGAAAGAATGTTGCCGACCTCGGCGGGGGTTGAACCCGCGACCTCCTGGTCTCCAACTGAGCCACCGAGGCCGGCGCTTCGGTGTTTACAAATGGTTGTTGATTACAGAGAGAGAGAGAGAGAGAGAGAGAGAGAGAGAGAGAGAGAGAGAGAGAGAGAGAGAGAGAGAGAACGAACTACTACTTTTCTGGTTCAAACATAATATCTTTCCTGAGAAAGACAGAAATTAATATTTCTAGTATTAGCGTTCAGATGATAAATTGAACGTCTTAGCCTACCTAAATTGTGGATATAAAAATAGTTTTAAAACCACTGTATTTGTGACAAATTCAACATATTTGCGCTTAGCTGCTGTTTAGCTTGGGTAGCGCTGAATGACAGTGAATCCTAAGCCAGACATTTACAATCATATTCAATAAAAAAAAAAAAAAAAAGGTCGAATAAACATTAACGGTAATGAAGAACGCGTGATAGTTATGGTGAAAACTTACTAAATAAATGACAAAATAAATTAATTAGATATAAATACATGTAGAGAGCGAATGGCTGACGGACGGACACACGGAGAGAGAAAGCGGATTTGTGTCTTGCCTTAGTTGGCAAACGTGTCTCCAGTTTCAGAACACCTTTAATTTACTGAGTTACTTTCATTCAAAACGAGATAGTGAAACAAAATTTTATTCCTCAACAAATGCGTATATATTTATATAGTAGAGTATTATGACGTTGGACGTGAACCGATTGTTTTATTCCAATGATTATATGTGGTCGACAAAATTTTAAGTATATTTCAACTTCATTCATCTGCTTAAACTATCAGTTTATATCAAATAATCGGTTTGCATGTTCAGCTCATTAAAAGCCTTTGCGAATACTGCGTAAAAGTATTACATTGTACTTTACAGGTCGAGTTTGTTATGGGCCGAGTTTGTCATGGGCCGACTTTGTTATGGGCCGAGTTGGCCCGGAACCGCACAGTTGAACATAAATTCCCCACTTTCTACAGAGAGTGCTAGGGAGTCCTTGATGACTATGAGCAAATGGTTTCCCAGCCTACGCGTGGTAAACATATTTTAGACCTGTTTTTCAATCAAACCCCACCTTTGTTGAAAAAAAAAAATGACTATCTTACCTGGTCTCAGTGACAATGATATTGTTCAAGTGAATGTGAATGTTAGGCTTGGTACCAAGCAGGTTCCACGTGATATCTATCCCCTTATATAAGAAAGCTGACTGGGACCAGCTGAAACAGACTATGAGAGATTTTTACTCCTTACAGAACTTGCTACCACAGATGTGCAAGAGATGTGGGATAAGTTTGCTTGCAGACTTTAGCAAAGCACTGAAAAAAAAAAATCCCAGCTAGGAAAGTTGGCACACGTGATGGCTTTCCATGTATAAATCAGGAAATAAGACAAATAATGCGAAAGAGGGATAAATTTTACAAAAGTATGATAAGGTCAGGCAGACCAAATGACACCAAGGAATTCCAGGAGTGTAAGCACCTTGCTCACAGGGTCACAGACAGAGCATACGAGCGTTACCAGGGCGATGTCCTAGGATTAAATGACACCACTAGCCCAGAGGAAAACGTCACGCCCGAAGTGAATACTAAAAGACTGTATTTACTTCTAAGCACCCAAAACAAGATACTAGTGTTGTAGCTCCCATAAAGTCAGAAGGACAGATTCTCTCTGATGATTGTGACAAGGCAAATACCCTGGACAGCCAATTTCAGTTTGTTTTTAGCCCCAAATCCTCAGAACGCCCCAGTTCTCTTGCTCAACGGAAACTTCAAGAGCTGCATAACCAGGGTTGCAACTTACCTTTTCAGCCTAGCCCATACGAGACATACAACCAAATGCCTGAAATATAGATATCTGTGAATGGCATTGAAAAAGCTGCTAAAATCCCTAGGCCCCCACCCCTCTTCTCCCTCACAACCACAAAGCAGCTGGCCCAAATGAATCCAAGCCAACAGTTCTGCAATAGCTTCACGCGGAACTTACCCCCATACTCCAAGTGATCTTTCAAAAATCACTTGACTCCGGGAAGCTCCCTCATAATTGGAAGGAAGCAAATTTATTTATGTGTCTCCCTTCTTCAAAAAGAGATCACAAGAGCTAAATGTCCCATCCAAACCAGATACATTCTCCACGATACCATCCAAGGGACAGCCCCATCTGCCAAATATCTGGGCGTTACAATCTCAGATGACCTTTCTTGGAGTCACAAACGCCGCATATGAAACCATTGATGCACTAAGAAGAACTGCTAACAGAGGAACCACCTTAGAACGGTCAGTAAAAAAACTACCAAGGTGTTGAAAGTAGTTTTACCCGCGCGAAACCTCACCCTTAATTCTGACGGATTTCCAAATTACAAACATATGTTCAGTCCGCACAGGGATCCTCTACTTCATCTGTGGAACATCACAATGCAACACATATATCAAAAGCACTGTGATGAAACAAAGCAAAGGGGTCAGTGGCGACCTGAAACCAGTAAACCACAAACAGGACCACGATGGACCCGATCACAGATACTGGCAGACAGGCACCAACCATCTGAAACAGATTGAAGAAGGGGCTATCATTTAGTCTGCGGACCAACCCACCGTCGTGCTTTTAAAGAGGGAAGCAAAGTTATCAACCATAATTGGGTTAACAGCCATACATGCAATTTGCCGAAGAATATCCATATTGTAACCCATCATTTTTGTTGCGAGTGACAATCTTTCTAAATTACATTATTCCCAAGCACCAATTTTGCCAATAATCTTTTTTAATTCACAGACTAAACGTAGAGCACGTTCCTGAATTCTTTCAAGCTTTTTAGAAATAATCTCAGTTCAAAATGCCACGCCAGTGTACAGTAGTTAAAACTGATTCAAATGAAAGTATGAAGTATTGTAAGTAGAAAGGAATGCAATAATCAGGAATCGATACAATTACCTAACACCCTCCGTCCAAGACACCAAAGGGAAAGAAGGACGCACTTAAAGCAACGACACCACAATCAAAACACCACATGCGGAAACCAAAAGGACAGTTTTTTAAAAAAAAAAAAGAAAAAAAAAATGGCCAAACGGCTATCCAAAATACAAATTTCACCAGGACATACATGCAAAGATATGCAGTGACGTGGCCACAACCCTTGCCCTTAGTTCTGCCGTGGTATACCAAGACATTTATTTGTTCAGTCCGCGTGACGGGATTCTAACTCGTCAATGCAACATCTCCAAGAATATAAAATCAAACGAAGTAAGTCTATTAAGCCTGGATAAACAGGGACAGAGCCTCTTCAAAATATTCAACTGCTGACCTGCCTTACTACATAAATTACTGATTAATGCATTAATCAAAATTTAACTGGTAATCTATATCTACCCCAAAGAATTTTACCACGTCCTCATATTTTATATCTATATCTATATCAGCAGGTTTTGAAACTAAACGTTCGTCACATGTCTTTTTTCTTCTCCAATAGTCTGAAACTTGCCAGAGTTGCCCTGCATAGAGTGTTTTGAAACAATTTTAGCAGTTTTAGACTTTCTGTTTGTAATACATGGATTAATCTGTCCAAATTAGGAAAGCTAAAAGAAATAGTATTGTCATCAGCACAGTTGCACAGTGCTCCCATGCTCAAGAAAGTAAACAAAATACCATTGGTAAAACATTAAACAGTAAAGGGCCTAAAAACAGACAGTGCCTTGCGGAACACCATTCTTTATCAGAGACCAGCTGCTGACAGTACTGTTCACTTTAACGTGTTGTTTTCCTTTAGATAAGTACCTCTTTAATAGCTTTACACTACACTCAAACCATATGCTGATAGTTTTGATTTAATAGGATTTCTTGAGGTAAGCAACCAAATGCTTGGAGAGGTCCATTAAATCAGCTGGTACATATTCGTTTCTGTCTAAAGCCCCTCTCCAGTACCCTTACAAAAATATGTGACGATACCCTGGAAATGCCACAATCACGAAGCACAGTCCTCCGAAGCACCAAAGGAAGGATAAATGAGAATCAAATAAGGACACCACAAACGCCACACATAAAATCACAGATACACAAACAAAAAACTGCAACAGAGGAACCGCCTTGGAACGGTCAGTAGGTAAACTACTGGGTGTAGTGGGGTGGAGTTGGGGGTGGAATTAAACTAGTTATACTCGCGTGAAACTTCGTCCTGAATTCTGATGCAGTTCCAAATAATAAATATATGTTCGGTCCGCATAGCTGGGGTGTTCTCTATCTCATCTGTGAAACATCACAGACACATATAATCAAATACATTCTGATGTAATAAAGCAAAGGCTCAATGGCGATCTGAACCCAGATCACGAGACATCACGAGAACATGCCTATATAATTTTGACCCCCTTAAACCCCACTTTTATATAGTAAAACTGGGGTTTACAGGGGTATACATTATTTTTCTAATTTCTGCTTGAAAACATATTATGGGTACTCATTACAACCGCCTCGTTGAGGCGGTTCTAACGAGTACCCACAATCTATGTTTTGAGCAGAAATATGAAAAATATCAGAGTTTTTCATCTGAAAAGTTTCAGTTTTTTGGAAGTTAAGTTTACAATATATTTGAATAGGCATGTTTTCATAATGAAACCACAAACAGGACCAAGATGAGCCCGACCAAAGACAGTCAGGCACCGACCATCTGAAACAGATTGAGGAGGAGCCGTCATTTAGTCTGAGGAGCGACCCACCGTCGTGCAATGAAAGATGCAAGCAAATCTATCCACCATAATTGTGTTAACAATCATGCATGCAATTTGCCGCAGAATATCCGTGTTGTAGCCATCTCAGCAGCCTCAATAAAGTTGTTTGACAGCTATGCCCTTCTTGAAGGCACCAAAATAATAATAAAAATATCATCAAAGTACTGACATAATTGTTCAGAGAGAATATTTTCATATAATTTTGAGATTGTTGTAATTACATTTACAGATCTGAATATTTTCTTATCCGTTGGATCATTTTTCTTATGGAGTGGAGCTAGCTGGGCTCGCTTCAGAAGATCAGGAAAGATCGACGGAACATGCCTTCCCAGGACACTCACAGTATCGGATGAGATGTTATGATATGTAATTTCGGAAGGAAAAAGTGTGCCAGATGCTAGGGGTCGAACCCACGATCTTTGCATGCAAGTCAAGTGCTCTACTAATTGAGCTAATTGGACTGACAGCCCTGAAAAAAAAATCACCATATTCCCTCCCATTCTAACTTTCAAGTTTCATCCATCAAATAAACATACCATCAATTTCTAGCCTTAATCTGCAACAATCAAAACTAAACCAGTGAAGTTTTGACAACGGCACCAGTAAATTAAATTAAGGAGGAATAGGTGAATCCAGAGACAGGACACATAATCCCCTATTGCAAGACACATGCTCTACCAGCTGAGCTATATGTGCCCAGTAGTGTTAATAATCACCATGAACCTACTTTAATTATAGCAAGGAATTGATACGCTTTCAAGGGAAGCAATTCTTTCAACTTTGCTTTGTCTACATTCTCACCTTCAGTAGGGGCTCGGGTAACAATTGCCACCTTTTTCGGAAATGAATGTCATCCGTTCTTTTTGGGACTTTTTAATTGTACTTGTTTGTTTTTCCCTTAGACGCTGGTGTGAATCGTTATATCAGTTCCTGAGTTCACTTATTTTCTTTAATGTGCAGGAAAGCAAACAAGAAATCACAAAGTAATATACCTTGTACAAAACGACATAAAAACTACCAAGTGTATCGAGTCCCAGTTTAATTTAAAAAAAAATATAGAAGTCATGAAAGATCCACAATGACAGAACATGGCCTACCAATGACGGTAAAAGAAAAGGCCATCAAATCAAGACAGACAATACACAAGCCACAAACCAAAGAAAACAAAGCAACCAACTACTTCTTCCCCAACAAAGGTGACCAGTCGCTAGTCAGTCACGATTAAACACAACAATAAGACAACGAACAGGATAACAGGACAAAAAAAAAAAAAAAAAAAAAAAAAACGCCCGAGTAGCCACAAGGCAGAACATTTAAGGAACTCTGATCAATAAAAAGTAAATCGTTCGCGATTACTTAGCCCTGGTTTTACATAACAAACACGTTTGATACGCTTGATTCTGATTAAAGGACAGTCTAATCATCTGGTATATACGTTCCGGTTGCTATTTTCACACACTGCAATATGTGGGACCTCTAGCGTTTCCGATTCATATTTCCGAAGAAATTAAATAGACTCTATATATAGCCCCCACAGGGAGGATCCCCGACAGTATGTACACTGCAGAAGCAGTCGTTGTGCGAACGCCTCGGTTAACTGAACCTCAGGGCAAACTATTTTCTATTTTTTTGACAGAACCAAAATGGCGGTCTATGCAAATAAATATATGAAAATGTTCACTTCGTTGATATTATTTATTTGATTCTATATTAAATTAACAATCTTGATATAATCTGTTCGATCTATCATCATGTCCCGTATACGAACAAGAGGCCCACGGGCCACGGTTCGCTCACCTGAGTGACATAGCCACTGCAGACATGCAGATGTTATGCAACATTTTTCCAATCCTATCATTACAACTAATGAAAATATCATCATTTGAGCAGTTCTTAGTTTTGAAGAAGAATATATGGGCCTGACAGTCAATGGAGCATGATCATTTGAATAAACTATCAATCGCATTTCAACAGAAGGATCAATGTGAAATTTGGTGGAAATTGGTTAAGTGGTTTCTGAAGAACCATGATTTTATACATGTAAACAGCACAGTGGCGGGGAAATATTATAAATATAAACCAGATGATGGCCATCTTAGATTTCCAATCAGAACAATTTTAACTACTGTTGATCTACAAGTCACTTTGATACTTTCAATATAAATGTATATGGCCCATACAAATGGAGAACCAAATTTGACTTGGAGGTAAAAAGGTCAGTGTCAACATAGAACCATCATTTTAGCAATTTTGGTAGATCTCCTGTCCCCCATAATTTGTGCAAAGATTAGGACCCAGGGCTTATTTGGTTATGGAGAAGAAAATTTTTAAAGGTTTTTACCATATATGGGCATGGCAGCCATTTTGATCAATGGACCATACCCATTTTAGCAATCTTTCATTCTCCTGCACACGGAGACTCCGCATGAAATTTGAGCAACACTGGCCCGGAGGCTTCAGAGGAAAAGCCATTTGAAATTATCAACATTTTTTCCATACAAATGTATGGGGTCCATACAAGTGCATACAGAAGCAAACTTGACCTCGCCGTAAAAAGGTTAAATGTCAATGTATGACAATTATTTTAGCAACTTTGGTAGACCGCCCGTTCCACATGATATATGCAAAGATTCAGCCACAAGCCATCCTCGGTTTTGGAGAATAAGATTTTTAAATGTTTTTTCCCATACAAATGCATAAGGAAGCAAACTTGACCTTGCCGTAAAAAGTTCAAATGTCAATATATGACCATTATTTTAGCAACTTTGGTAGATCTCCTGTCTCCGATGATTTATGCAAAGATTCAGCCCCAAAGCATCCTCGGTTCTAGAGAAGAAGATTTTTAAAGGTTTTTACCATACATGGGCATGGCGGACACCTTGGTAAACGAACCTTGACCATTTTAGCAATCTTTTGTTCCCCCTAACTAAGGAGGCCCCATATGAAACTTGAGCAAAATTGACCCAGAGGCTCCAGAGGAGAAGTTGTATGAAATTCTGAACATTTTTCCCATACAAATGCATAAAGAAGCTAAATTGACCTTACCGTAAAAAGATCAAATGTCAATGTACGACCATTAGTTTAGCAATTTTGGTAGCCCTCCCGTTCCCAATGATTTATGCAAAGATTCAGCCATAAGGCATGCTCGGTTTTGGAGAAGATTTTTAAAGGTTTTTCCCATACAAATGCATAGGGAAGCAAATTTGACCTTGCCGTAAAAAGGTCAAACGTCAACGTACGACAATTCTTTTAGCAATTTTGGTAGACCTCTCGTCCCCGATGATTCCTGCAAAGGTTCAGCCCCAACGTTTCTCGGTTCTGGAGAAGAAGATTTTAAAAGGTTTTTAGTATATATGGGCGTGGCGGCCCTCTTTGTCAATGGACCGCGACCATTTTAGCAATATTTTTTTTCCCCACCCTAAGGAGGCTCCATATGAAATTTGAGCAAAATTGGCTCAGCGGCTTCAGAGGAGAAGCCGTTTGAAAATGTTAACGGACGGACGCACGGCCGAACGCACGGACGGACGGACGACGGACGAAAAGTGATCACAATAGCTCATCCTGAACAGAGCTCAGGTGAGCTAAAAATAACGGCTACTCTCTAATTGGAGATGCATGACGGCTCATTATAATCGTTAAGAAGATGCAAAATAGTTTTTGAAAAACTCTCGCGGCTGATTTGCTTTACTGAACGCAGCCCAGGACTAGCAGAACATGGACTCATACAGGTGGGGCGCTGACACCAGGCTGTATATAGTTGGTTTAGCCTTTTTTACGTTCTCAGTAACGGCGCTCTCGTCTGTATTTGCTGATCGACAAATACCAACATGCATAGCACTGAGCAATTTTGGCATCTGAACACAATTGATGTCAGACTGTACTAGACTCTCTCCTGGATCTTCTGAGTTGAGTATCAGCAAAACAATACTTTTGACTGGCTGTAGAATGTACCTTTCCACCTTTCCATATTACTGTTGTCAACACCAATGTCTAGCAGAATGTAGAAGCTCAAAAGTATTGTTAGTACCCACTGCACCACTGAGCGCAATCATTAGTACGACGATAAGTGAAGATACTCAAGAAACGCCACAATCTCGAACCACATCCCTTCCAATGCACCAAAAGAAGGACAGATTAGGAGCAAATAATTGCAAAACAGACGCAACGTATGAAACCACTGATGCACAAACAAAGAAGTACTGCAACATATGGATGCAGCTCCAATAACACATATATGTTCAGTTCGAATAGGGGTCCTCGACCTCATCTGTGAAACATCACAGTGAAACACATATAATCAAAACCACTGTGGTTTAAAAAAAGCAAATGAGCTCGATGGTAATCTGAAGCCATAACACAAGAAAACCACGAGCAGGACCACGATAGGCCCGATCAAAGACATTGATAGTCAAATGCCAACCATCTGAAATAGATTGAGGAGGGAGCCGTCATTTAGTCTGAGAACTGACCCGCCGTCGAGCAATTACAGATGGAAGTAAAGTATCAACCATAAATGGGTTAACAATCACGCAGAGAATCCAAGCCATAAACAGATTTTTTAAACCCCGGACATTACTATCGCCGTATTTTTCTAAATCTCTGTTCAGGCTGATTGGCATGGTGGGCGAAGCTTGTGCATATCGACTATGATTTTCCAAAATACAAATATGACTTTGGTATAGTAACGATATATGTGAATGGTGGGGGAGGGTGGGAGCAGTACTGTATTTTCTGAAGATGAAACAAAAAAAAGCAGGCTAATATTATGTCCATCCATCATTATCATCTATCATGGTTTTATTTACATTTTATAATATTTTACTATTTGAAATAATGTTGTAATGTCTCTGAAAAACACAAAATTTGCAGAGTATTTAGAATTCATCTACCCACGTGAACTTGAAATAAAGGAAACAACGGAGACTTCAGCCTCCTCCTCATACTTGGATTGTTATCTCTACATCGACAATGGAAAGCTTACTACTAGGCTTTACGACAAACGGGATGACTTCAATTTTCCCATCGTTAACTTTCCTTTCCTGAGCAGTAATATCCCTTCTGCACCAGCATACGGCGTTTACGTTTCACAGTTAATCCGTTATGCCAGAACTTGTTCAAATTATCAGGACTTCATGGAGCGTGGGAAAGTGCTCACTCAAAAGTTGTTGAGCCAGGGGTATCAAAAAACCAAACTGGTAGCAACACTTAAGAAGTTCTATGGGAGACATCATGATCTAGTCAATCCATATAATGTGGCAGTTTCCAGAATTGTTTCTGATGTTTTTGCCAGTGACGCGCCATAAGTAGACTTCCCAAATCCCGGACATACGCTTCTGCCGATATTTCCTTCGTTCAGGCCCATGGGCATGGTGGGCGAAGCTTGCTTACCAAGTAATGCTTACTATCCGCGGACGCCTGATTACACCCTTTGTTCTGGGGTCCATGTCTGTTGGTCTGAACATTCTGATTCGTCATTCGTTTATGGATTTATGATTTTGGATTACGGCTTTGGTACCATGACCGCAACTACTTGGTACGTTTTTCTTAATCTTTTAAATCGATTTCGGTGAATTGAAAGGACATATATAAGCGAAATGCAGCATGACGTCTGGGATGTGTGTGGGAGGGGTTGGGGGATACAGCCTCGCAAATCATACTGCTTTGTATCAATAGACTTCATAAAGCCAATTTTCCGACTTCCGCATTTGTGTGTTCTTTGTTTCCAAAGGCAGCCTTTTAGACTGTTATTTTACTAAGATACCCAGGAAATGCCACAATCACGAAACACAGCCTTCCCGAGGCACAAAACGAATAGAGGTGAAGAACCAGTAACGACAAAACCAACACCAAAATGAAACCACCGACGCACAAAGAAGAACAGCAATAGTCAGTAGGAAAGTCAGTAGGAAAACTACTGGGGACTAAACCCATCACGAAAACGCGCCTATACAATTTTGACCCCCTTAAAACCAACTTTTATATAGTAAAACTGAGGTTAACAGGGGTATACATTATTTTTCTTATTTTGCTAAAAACATAGCTTGTGGGTACTCATTAGAACCGCCTCGCCCGCCTCGCTGAGGCGATTCTAACGAGTACCCACAATCTATGTTTTGAGCAGAAATATGAAAAATATCAGATTTTTTTTTTATCTGAAAATTTTCATTTGTTTTTTTTTTTTTGGTGGTAAAATTTTCAGTATATTTGAATAGGCATGTTTTCGTGATGAGTTTCACTCGGGCGAAAAGTCCTACTTACCTCCCGAAGCAGCTCCAAACAGTAACAAAAAAAAAAAAAAAAAAAAAAAAAAAAAAACAAACAAAAAAAAAAACAGACAATACAAACAAAAGGAAAACACAAAGCAATGTGTGCTAAGTTCCATTTACTGACATAAGACTCAAGCTAATATACGGCCAACGTATTTATGTTTGAATTTAACATATCTTTGAAGTTTCATCTAAAGATTTTTGTTCTCAAGACCTAAAGTTAGTAACAAAATTCACATTCCTGTCAAGCGTCATTACTATGTTGAGAGTTAACGAAATTTCCCCATTTACAATCCCAATTAAACCACTCCTCCTATGCAAAGTTTCACGAAAATTCATGAAAAGAAATTACCTGGCAAGCTAGAGAACGGAAAGGGTCTGAGGAACAGCTGGACGGACAAACAAATGACAAATTGCTAGAGAATCGAACATAACATTTTATCGACGAGGTCGCATCCTTCCAACTCTCCTTCCTTCTTTTAAAAACACACGCTGGTCGTATTAAAGATAATTGCCGTCTTATTAGCTTTGACTCGTCAAATCATTGGGGCTACGCTTATACATCATAAATACATGCATGTAGCTTTGAAATGAGAATCAGAATTAAAAACATTGTCACTTAGAACTTCCTGTTGTTTTGTTTTAAACATTTTTAAAATCTATTTTGTTATTTTTGTTATCTTATTTTATATTAGAAACTCTGGACATTTGAAGGAGCAACAGTTTCGTTTTCATAACCTGATTGCATGCAATATATATCTTATTTGCTCTTGTCTGTGTGACATAGAAAGCACTTATCGTTTACCAACAATAAAAGCTGATGATTGACAGTATCTAGTTCCTAGTAATGCACAGTATCTTGTTCATAGTAAAGACAAAGGTGTATTTTACATCCTTCGTAAAGAAAATTTCTGACGACACACTACGTTAAAATCATCTTGAGTACACGAGAATCAGAATTTAAAAAAAAATGTCATTTAGAACTTCCTGTTGTTTTGTTTTAAACATTTTTAAAACCTATTTTGTTATTTTTGTTATCTTATTTTATATTAGAAACTCTGAACAGTTGAAGGAGCAACAGTTTCGTTTTCATAAACTGATTGCATGCAATATATGTCTTATTTGCTCTTGTCTGTATGACATGGAAAACACTTATCGTTTACCAACAATAAAAGTTGATGACTGACAGTATCTGGTTCCTAGTAATGCGCAGTATCTTGTTCTTAGTAAAGACAAAGGTGTATTGTACATCCTTCGTAAAGAAAATTTCTGACTACGTTAAAATCATCTTGAGTGGTAAACAATGGCTTGTTTGCAATTAGATATCAACAAAAGTTAATGAATGACGGACCATAAGCTTTTGCTATCAAATGCGCACTTGTCAGTAGAAACACCTTGATTTACCGACAACAAAATCCGATTGCATGGTCCTAGTGACATTTTTTCTGAAAATAACTTTTATGCAAATCCTTTCCTACTAAATTTTCTCATGATTTTATGTGTCAGAGAGATAAAGATAGATCCTTTCCCAAATGGCATACCGCATGAAATAATTTTGTTTGTGACAGAGATTTATAATAGGCCAAAATATGTCTGCTTGCTTTTGTGTGACAGTTTACGTTGTGCTGTTCTTTAACTATGCCTTATTTAGCTACAGCAACAACCTGGCCCAGGCGGCGCGGGGACTCAGAAATTTGCTTTATACATAGGCTAGGACTTTTTGGGGGTTTAGAATTACTTTTTTGGGGTGGGGGCGGGAGGAGGGGGGTGCGTAATAGTGTTGTTTTTTTTGGTTTTGGTGAGGAGCGGGTATTGGCCATTAAGCAGTTTTTTTGTTTTTTTTTTTTTGTTTTTTTTTTTTTTTGCTTTTTTTTTTTTTTGTGGGGGGGGGGGGATCATTTTTCAAAACTCTGTGTGTGTGTGTGTGTGTGTGTGTGTGTGTGTGTGTGTGTGTGTGTGTGTGTGTGTGTGTGTGTGTGTGTGTGTTGGGTGGGATTCTATCAAAATTCTCGTATTTGGGTATTATAAGAATCAGGGTTATAACCTTCTAATGAACTGATAGTTTAGTGAGACCAAAGTATCAGCAACCGATAGTTGTGTGAAAACCCTCCCAATCCCCACCCCACCCCCCGCCCCTGGGCATACTGGCAGCTTAGCAGGAATTCAAACACATGCAAGAAATTATAACGAGCTTGAGTATAGTTTATTTGTTTCATTTCTGGTCGATAAATGGAGCTCAGTAGAAGCCAGGTTTCATTTTACCTATATATGTCCTCCGAAATCAACTTCAAAGACAAGATAAATGAAGTACTAAATTACACCATGGATTCCTTGATAAATGAACAGCTCCAAGTGTCTCAACACCCTTGTTTCTGTTGAGTCTTTGCTTCATTGTGAGCTTTGTCTAAGATTTATTTCTTGCCCGTAATGTCCTCCGAAATCAACTTCAAGTTATAGATAAACTATGATTATTATCGAGGTTTTGGGTATACTGTAAATTATACGGTAACCATAGTTTGGTGACCTTTCACTGTCTGGCCCCAAACAAGGCGGAGCCGAGTTTGGGTCAGACAGTGAAAGGTCATCAAACTATGATATAATTTACTGAATTCCCAAAACCGAGACAATAACATGGTTTATCTGTTTTAACCAATGTATAGGACTGTTTTTTAACTAGTCTTTTATTTTTTCTATAATTTTTATTTTTTATTTATTTATTTATTTTTTTTTTGTATAATTTTATGGTAAAGTGGTAACACCTGACCTGATGTAATGCTGGAACTATTGACCTTATGTACTTAAAATGATGCAGCACCCCGCCTTTTTTTTAATTAAACTATCTGAGGCACTACTGCTAAAATGTGGTTGGTTGCAATCATGTCAATCGTAAGAAATTACATCAGCATCTTAATTTGGTCAAATTTTGGTGCAATCTGGTTGGTCAGCTGTAGCTTTGGTCATTATAATATACTCCAGACACTGTCTGGTTTTATGTGTTTTATTCAACGAAAAATTGAATGTGTCATTTTTAAATAGAAAGTTGCTCAGTGCAGAAGTAATTTTGAAGTTCCTCTAACCTTTACCACTCTCTGGGTAATTTCAGCAGACAATATATTTGATGATGCGTTTCTTGTTTTTCCAGCCAAAAGAATTTGACATTTCATGCAAACTGTCTCTATTGGAGACAATTTGCATGAAATGTCAAATCCAGTTTCTTGGGAAAAAATAAGTAAACTATTTCAAAATGTCATCTGCTGAAAATTGATGGTTAGTACTTTCTGGGCAATTTCAGTGGGCAACATATTGATGATCCCTTTATTTTTTCCAGAAAACAATTTGACATTTGGAGACAATTTGAATGAAATGTCAAATCCTGTTTCCTAGGAAAAATAAGAAAATATTTCAAAATGTCCGCTGAAAATTGATGCTTAGCACTCTGGGTACAAAATTTAACATAAGTATTTTGAAATATTTTTCTAATTTTTCTCAGAAAACAAAAACCTGTTTTGAGGGAAAAAATATCAATTTGTCATCAATTCAGTCAGGCTTCGTTCCAGGCGATAGCACAACCTTTCAACTTTTACATACATACCATGCCTTTTGTGAAGCTGTTGACACAGGAAAAGAAGTAAGAGTTGTCTTCTGCGACATCAGTATAGCATTTGACAGAGTCTGGCATAGGGGACTTCTCTACAAACTATCTAGAATTGGTTGTTCTGATCATGTGATCAAATGGTTTTCTAGCTACCTGTCAAACCGACGACGGTGCGTCATTTTAAGTGGTGCTTTATCCGAATAGGCGTCTGTATACGCTGGAGTCCCACAAGGCTCAATACTAGGTCCTCTGCTTTTTCTCATCTTTATAAATGATATTGTCAAAAACGTAAATTCCTCAATACGTCTTTTTGCCGATGATACCAGTTTGTATATCATTGTAGAAAACCCTCAGACAGCGGCCATTACTATGAACCTTGATCTGGGCACCATATCTCAATGGGCTCTTGATTGGCTGGTTGATTTTAATGCAAGGAAAACCATGTCTCTTTTAATATCTTTAAAACAAAATCCTGTTTTACATCCGCAACTTTTAATGAACGATACAGTCATTACAGAAGCTACTAGTCACAAACATCTCGGATTTACATTTTCGAACACTTGCTCATGGACAGAACATATTGCCAAAATTACTGAATCAGCATGGTTAAGATTAAACCTCCTCCGTGCTCTAAAATTTAAAATAAATAGGATTGCACTAGAAAAAAATAGGCTTCATACGCCCGCTACTCGAATATAGTGACAGTGTTTGGGACAACTGCTCCACCGAATGCAAAAACTAATTAGAATCAATACACAACGAAGCAGGTCGTATAGTAAGCGGGGCGACTAAACTTCTTGCAGAGCTCGGATGGGAAACACTTCAAGAAAGACGCACAAAACACAAGTTAGTTATATTTTATAAGATTGTTAATGGGCTCACCCCTTATTACCTGTCTGATCTTGTGCCTCCACTTGTTGGCGATAGTAACCCCTATAGCCTAAGAAACGCAAACGATATACAATCTATTCGCGCTCGTACTAATCTCTTCTTCAACTCCTTTCTCCCTTCAACTATAAGAGCTTGGAATATCTTGCCCCAAGATATAAAATATGCAAACACTGTCAGAGCGTTTAAATATTGCCTCAGTAGACACAGAAGACTTCCTCCTAAGTACTATAATGCTGGATCTAGAATTGGCCAAATTTTACACGCAAGATTGCGCATGGGGTGTAGCTCACTCAATTCACATTTGTACTCTAAAAATATTGTTCTAAGCCCATCTTGTGCATGCGGCGAATTTGAAAGCTGTTATCATTTTTTTTCTCCACTGTCCTAGATATGCCAACGTCAGGAATACTTACCTTTCTGGCTATTTGCACACGCATTCTGTTCAAGAATTGCTTCCCGGTAAAGTAACAGCCACTGATGAAGATAATGAAACCATGCTTTGCCACGTTCAAGAATTCATAGTCAAGTCGAAACGTTTCCTATGATACATGTATAAAGGTATTAACGTAACATTGATGCAAATTATATTGAAAGAATCAACTTATGGAGTCATGGAACATCTCTGTCGCTGTCTGTCTGTCTGTCTCTCTCTCTGCATGTTTGATGTATGTGTGGTTGCACACATAAGTGTACACATGCGTTTGTGTATGTGCCTTAATGCGCGCGTGTATGTATTCATGTATGTATGTATGTATGAGTGTATGTATGTACATGCGCATGTATGTGCGTTCGTAAGTATGTATGTACGTATGTACGTGCGTATGTATGTATGTAACGGTTTACATGCATGCATATAAGTTATTAAGCTTTGGTTTAATTGCTTATGATCAAATATGTCAAAAGGCTCAGCCACTCATAACATCTATGAAAGTTATATGCCTTTATTACCAGGGGATGACTTTCAGACAAGTTAAGGCTTACAGTCAGATCCTAGAAAATATTGTATTGATGTAAATTATATTGTATTAGAAGCAATCAAAATAAAGTTTAAACCAATTTGTCATCATCTGCGGAATTAGCTCAGAGTGATAAAGGTGCACTGATGGGTTGACAGTCATTCTGAAGTACACCTGTGAGATCTATAAATAAACCATGGGATAATTTTCAAAACTGAAAATTATCCCATGGTCCAGCTATGGTATAATGTTTGGTAATTGAAAATTAACTTTAGTTTTATTTATATAGAGACAATGGAACATCCATTGGTTAAGTCTTAGTTATACCATGGTTCGTGCGCATGTACGGTGCGATAATGCACGACCGTGTGCGAGTGCATTATCGCACGTACATACGCAGAATCATGGTATAACTGATTTATCACATTTGCATGCATGTAGACCATCTACATCGCGAGATATTTCATGCTGAAAGTTGGGAAATTAGGCCACTATGTGATAAAGACAAGATAAATGAACAGCTCCAAGTGTCTCAACACCTTTGTTTCTGTCGAGTCTTTGCTTCATCATGAGCTTTGTCTGAGATTTATTTGTTGCCCGTAATGATTCATGGATGAATTAGAAGACCTCCACGCAGACCGACCAAATCTATGTTTTTACCACTATGGAATCTGACGGCGAAGGTTGGGACCCCGTAAAGCTTACTGGCCGTTCCAATGCGGTACTGTCATTGTGGTAATTTTGTTAAATGTTCTGTAGTGTTTCACTTACAAATGTTTTTTTTCCCTTTTCTTTTAACAATGATGTAGGTTTAAGTTTCACTTACAAATATTTTTTTTTCTTTTAACAATGATGTAAGTTTAAGTTTCACTTACAAATGTTGTTTTTTTTTAACAATGATGTAAGTTTAAGATATATTCAGTTAACTTTGGGTAACAGAGTTGGCATCTTTTTTGGGAAAGGGTAGTCAACTCTGCTTGCCATCTGTTCATTTTTTGTGGCTGTTTAATCTTTCCCTTTGGTGTTGAGAACCTGATGTGAGACACTTGGATGTGATTGTATCAGTTCCTGAGTTCACTTTCGTAAAATATAATTTCAAACACTGAAATATTATGAAATGTAAAACAAAAAAAAAAAAAACAACAAAAACAACAACTTCTTTTCAGTCTATGACAGTGATGGTTTGGCATTATTTTGCTATGCAAATTTTTGGTTATCACAACCTTAATGAATAAAGGGAGAAATAAAGGTGTTCCAAATGTATGAGAGGTTAAAGGTCATTCAGGTGAGTGAAACGCTACTTGATAAACATCTGTATATAGATCAGAGAAGTAAAATGGAGTGATATTTGTGTTTTATTTCGTGTGAACGGTTTAAACTGGAACAGTTAGAATAGTTTTATTTAGTAGTTATATATCAATAGAGACGTCGTTACATTACATCATGTACAGAACACATCTTAATGCATTTTTATTGACTGTTTTAGCGCTGGTCGCTTCTTTCACTATTTGTTCAGGGAACAATGGAACGGACACGGAAACGGGGGACATCGTATCTTCGCCTGGAAAAGAATTGTCTCCGCAAGAAAAAGGAATGCAGCCTATTTATAAATTACTCCATGGATTCCTTGATACTGTCATGCCACACAATTTTTATTCGCAAGACGACTCGCCATTTAGTAAGTATTTGATTTTCAAGTATCCTGCAATTACTAAACAGAATGGACTGTTCCATGTCATGAAAATCGTAGTCATCACAGGTGTGCCAATCATCGCAGTGGACTCCACAAGGATGTGATTTCATCACTATTTCCTTCCAAGAAATGAATTGAGATGTAACAAACATTAATCATAAATTGTCAGAAAGAGAAAAAAAATCAGGTTGCATATTTGACTTTTTTTTTCTTTTTGATTTGGGGGTTTTACGGCCCTTTCAAGAATATATTTCATTTATCATATAATTCGAGCCGATCGTTTGTCAAAGGTGGGCGAAAACTGGAGAACCCAGGGAAAAACCACCTGACCATCTGTAAGCAGAATTTGGCTTCCCACATGTGCGAGGCTCAAACCACAATGGTGAGAAACCTAATGGATTAAACTAGGCTACGGGGGGAGGGGGGGCATTAATTGATGTGCTGATATAGCTCCAACAATGACATTATATATGCATTTCTTTTTAATTTGATATTAGGGTAATGCTACCTAGCTCTAGGGTAGACAGTTTCAGCCAAAAATTATTGATATTTTACTTAATTTTCTTCTTACTCCATGAAAACATATACATTCTGGGTACTCTTTAGAAGTGCCTGGGCAAGGTGCTTCTAATGAGTACCCACAACATATATGTTTTCATGGAGTAAGAAGAAAAATATAATGTGGCTATCCTCTCTTATCTAGAGCTATGAGATACAGTAGCATGCATCTTCATGTTAACAATTAAACAAAAGAAAGATAGTATAATGTCCACACAAATGTTGATAGGATGCAGGAGTAACTGTATATTGGGGTCAACATGTTCAGACTGATTTTCAAACTTTTCTTCACCAGAACCTTTCCCAGGCTCATTGAGAAACCAAGAAAGCTGCTTACAAATTGCTTGTGCATCCTACGCAGTAATACGAGTCTTCTATGAAGTTTTTGTGGCTTTTCTTTGTATTGATATTTGCGACCAACACTAAGTGGTAAATATCAAAATAGAGAAAAGCCGCTTAAATGTCAGAGAAGACTCGGACTAAGTACCTATGCAGGAGTAAATAGCCTTAGTTTGGCACTCCACTGAGTGGTCTGTAGTGGTACGGGCCTGCTGTATCTGCAATCAGAGCAGGAATGTGCCCTTAGTATTTCTTCTGTTTCTGAACTGTAGTTGGTGTTTCCCTTCATATTCTTCTATTTCTTTCTTTCCTCTCATCTGCAAGCTACTATAAATATATTTTCCATCACCCTCTTTTGAGTGTTATGTGGAACTTGGTGCATGGATGCAAGAATAAAAGAAAAGATGAAAGCTAAGGCTAAAAGTGTAATAGGAGAATGAAAAAAAGTGACATAGTATTAGAGAGGTGAGAAATTTAAAACCAGGATAAAAACAGTATTTCTGAGTCACATTGGATGCTCAATATATGTTGGCAACTGGATGGCAACTAAACCCTAAACAGTTTTGTAGAACATAATCAGCCTGGCGTCATTATGTCTGCCGTAGTGTGTTCCAAGGACCACCAACCAAGGTCATGCAAGATTTTAGTCACACTAGCATTTGAGGACCTACCCTGTTCCTTTTCTCCCTTTCTCTGGGAGATGACACAAAAGGAGTGACCAGTGTTTTATTTACAGTTTGATTCTACTGCATCCTGGGGAATCACATCCTTGAAATTCATAGAGTCTCAAGATAAAAGCACGAGTCCCTAGCTTATTTTATAGCAGTTTTCTACTGTATTTAATGAGTCCACTCATTGAACCAAATAAAATTTGTGAGTCTCAGAAAAAAATTATGAGTACAATATTCAACCTAATTAGTGCACATAATCCTATAAGTGCACAGTCAAGCAATTCTGCAGTGTTCAGATTCTGGCTACTTTTTGTCTGCTTCTTTATAAAGGCATATGTTGTAGGTACCCATTTTAATTGCCTGAAACTTGTCGATGAAATTCAAATGAGTATCCACAACATATGTTTTTATAAAGAAAATCAGAAAAAACAAAACAAAAACAACACAAAACATCACATAAGCATCATTAGATAAATTCTTCGCTGATCTTTTTTATTAGTGTACCCTTAGTATAGGTAGATACATATTTTGCCACAAATGGTCCCAGTAATTGCGAAAACCTAGGCGCACAGTGCAGTAATTAGGTTTAATACAGTATATGAAGCGGACTTGCAGCTAAATATCACTGGCTACAAGGTATTGTAAAACAAGAACTCGACACATACAGATCTGCCAAATTTCTAAGGCCAAAAAAAAAAAGTATTAGATTCTCAGACACCGCCACATCTGTCCAAAAGGTCCCCCATATATGATCGTTTTTCAGTGGAAAGTTGTTTTTTTGACTAACGAAAATACATGACACTGGATTTTACTCGCTTATCTGAGAATCATTTCTAAACAAATTGCAATCTAGACCACAAACATATGGCATTCTAACTTACTTACAAAGAAAATCGGTAAATTACGATCCGTTAAACTTGCATTTTAGATACTTCCGGTAAAACCACCACCATTTTGTTTAGCCAAACAAACCCAAATTGTCCATGAATGTACCCAACAGGAAAATCATAATAAAAATAAAAAGCCGTCTGCATGTACCTAATTTTTGAAAAAAGTGTCTGAGAATCTAATAACTTTTTTTTTTGGCCTAATAGGAAGAATTTACAAAGCTCCAGATAAGGCACTTTTTTTCAGCCAAAAAAGTATGGCAAATGTTCTAAGATTTCGAACATTTTAGTTTATTCCATACGGTACTTTTTCTTTTTTTTTGCCTAAATTTTGCTTTTTATACCTTTGTTTCTTAAAATACTTAGTGACATGGCAAACAATGTAGATCCTGATCAGACTGCTCCCTTAGGAACAGTCTGATCTGGATCTGCACTGCATACATGAAAGTACTGTTTACATATGCCATTTTGTCAGGGACTTTGCTATACAAAATTTTAGGACTTTTACCTTATCAATATTTTTCTAATATTTTTCCACAAAAAAACATGTTGTTGGTACTCATTAGAAGTGCCCCACTGAACATACAAATGTTGGTACTCATTTGAAGTGCCTTGGCTTTTTTTTGTGTGATTTATGGTTGGCTCCCCTGTTTACAAACATGGATCTGTCCAGGAGCAAGGATAGAAGGGTCCACCTCAGAGCTGCTGGTTTGATGCACAAATTAACTGCACTTCACATCACCGGTTTAATGTGTTTGTATTAATGCTTGGTAACAGCTTTACATGTGTTCAGTCCTAGCTTCAGTTATGATATGTTTTTAATGACCAGAAAGTAGTCAAAGTACTGTATTTATTTTGCTCATATCTTGACAAAAATACCAATATACTCATAAGAATCACTTTGGTGGGATACCCAGTTTTCATGAAGAAATCAGAAAAAAAATGCAGTTACATGTATATCTAGAGATATATTCTTTTGGAGTTTACCTGCTTGAACCCTTAAAGCACGTCACAACAGCAGCAGACTACATTTTAAAATTTCTTCTTTTTTCATTTTTTTTCTGAGAAAATAAGGCTTGACATGTCATGTGAATCATCTGCCCTTGCAGATGATTCACATGAAATGCCAAGTCTTATTTCTCTTAAAAACAACAAAATGAAAATTAGAATGTAGTCTGCTAAATTTGCTTGGCGCTTTAAGGGTTAATTTCTTTCATTATATATATGTAGTATGCAATCCTTTAATTAATTGTACAGTATTGATCTGAAGGAGTACAGGAAAACAAACATTCGTGCCAACACATGTACATGTAGTTCCAGATAAAAGAGGTGTCCATGTTATTATTTTTCCATTTTTCCATGATAACATAGTTATTACATGTATTATGTTATGGGTACTCATTTAACCCATTTATGTTGGGTGGACTCTTTCACCACAGCTCTGGTCTGTTTCCAAAAGCAGGGTGTCTAGTTAGTTTTAACTAGTTATATTAATTACTACTATATATTATCGAAATTCCTGTGGACCCAGATTAGTTGCAACAGAACATGACATCTAGCCAAGGTCTACACTTATTGGCTGGTATAATGAAGTAGACTTGTTATGTATGTTTGCCACTTAGACGCATTAACGGGTAGAAAAGTAGACCTGTTCAAGTGCTGTGGCAAGTTCAACAAAGATTTATGGTGTCCAAATGTTAAGGGTATATACATTTGTATATATGATGTGGATACACTTAAAGTAAACTGGTCTAGATAAGAGTGGGTATCAGGTAAATATTTTCCTTATTTCTTGATGAAAACATATGTTGTGGGTACTTATTAGAAGCGCCTCACTGAGTAGCTTCTAATGAGTACTCACAACATATGTTTTTGTCGAGAAATAAGAAAAATATAGATACTTTTTGGTTGAAAAAAAGCGCCTTATCAAGAGCTATGAGCTGCTCTCTCTGGTTTTTTTGCTTTATATGTAGTTGATTACAAATTCAGGGATAAGGACTAACGGGCCCAGTGGCCCAATGCCCCTAAATTTTGGGCTTGGCCCCTAAGTTTTGGGAGAAAATGCCTATTAACTCAATGTAAAAGTTTCATTTGGGGCAGTCTGGGCCCCTAAACAAAAATGTTTAGTCTGTATCCCTGAAATTCTTAGAACTTCAAATCTGAAGTTTGTGTGAGCTCTGGCTGGTGATTTTAAATGTTAGCAGATTACATTTAAAAAGTTTTTATTTCTTTAAACTTTAGTTTTTGTATGGAAATATTTTTGTCTATACGCCAATGAATATAGACAATGTTAACCCTTGTCCTGCTGAACCCGGATATACTCTGTCTTTGCAAACAATGTAGATCCAGATCAGTTGGCTTCTGAAGAAGCCAACTGATCTGGATCTGCACTGTTTGCCATTCAGTATTTGAATTTGTATCAACAACTTGGATCAAGTGATCTGATTGGCTGAAAATTGGGAGTAATTTATTCAGCAGGACAAGGGTTAATGTTTACCATTGCTCCCGAAGCACTTTATGAAATGTCATGGACTAGGCGATGCTATTTTCCACGGACTGCTAATGTTATATGATAACCAAGTATAAGCTTTCACAAAAAGCTTGGTTGATTAAGCTTTTGTGAAAGCTAATACTTATATAATTTACATTTGGAGTTTCATTTGGGTATTTATCTGGTCAAAAGGCCAGAAATTTAAACCATTCACGGTCATATGATATAGTACAATAAAAATAACCCGGATTTAAAAAAAGACACCATTCTCTCCTCCATCTGTTATCAGTTCATGATGATTGTATTTCAATTAAAAGGGTGTGGCTATTGTTATTTACTTAAATAGTAATTGTTTTTAAGGGTAACTCCAGATAAGATGTCTTTTTTTTTTTAACCATAGCTCTAGATAAGAGATGTATCCAGATAAATATTTATCTTATTTCTCCGCCTCAGTGGCCACTTCTAATGAGAACCCACAATGCATGCATTGTAGTTTCAGATAAGAGGGAGGCGGGCCCCTATAGCCTCGTGGACAGGTGAGTTGACTCTTAATCCATTAGGTTTCTCACAGCTGTGGTTCAAACCTCTCTCAGGTCACATGTGGGAAAGCCAAGTTCTGCTTACAGATGGTCAGGTGGTTTTTCCCTGGGTTCTCCGTTTTTTGCCCCCCACCCCCCCTCTTTGATGAACGATCGGCTCGATATAAGTGAAATATTCTTGAAAGTACCGTAAAACCCAAATCAAAAAAAAAAAAGAAAAATCAGGTAAGAGTGGGGTGGAGGTATCAGGAAAATATTTTTTGTATCTCTCAATGAAACCATATATTGTGGGTACTCATTAGAAGTGCCTCAATGAGGCACTTCTAATGAGGACCACAACATATGCTTTTATGGAGAAATAAAAAAAAATATCAATACTTTTAGGTTGAAAAAAAAGTGGCTTATCTAGAGCTATGCAATACATGTTTCCATGGAGAAATAAGAAAAATATCAATTTAATAATGATTTTTTTTTATCGCAGTATTTTTCCATTAGAAAGAATGGAAAAGGGGGCTAGGTTCGCTCTGTTAGAATAGCCACTCCAAGGCAATTCTTGTGATTGCCTACAACGTCATATACAAATGTATTGTCATGGATAAATAATAATATTACTCTTGATATCCTACCCCTCTTCCCTACCCAGTAGCAAACCATGTGTGCATAGATGTCATAGCTTTTGAAAATATATATTGTGGTTCTCATTTATTGACAAAAATACCCTTGTCAATAGTTATGGGTGACATTTGTTTTAAATTACCCAATACATCATAGCTCAAGATAAGATGATTTTTTTAACGAAAAAGTATTGATATTTTTCTTACTTCTCCGTGAAAACATATGTTGTGGGTACTCATTAGAAGTGCCTTTACAAAGCACTTCTAATGAGTACCCATAACATATGTTTTCTTGGAGAAATAAGAAAAAGTATTTTCATGTGCCTGATACCCCCTCTTATCTAGACCTATGATACATGACATTATTACCAGTTATAATAGTGAATAGTATTGTTACTTCCTGAATTGGTGTTCAACCTGGAGTGCCTCTGTAGTCAGCAAGGAAATAAGGGAACTTACGTTAAATCCTGTTTAAACTCAAGAGATTTAAGCCCAAGATAAATTATTAACCAAAAAATATTGATATTATTATATCTCCGTCTAGTACTAAATAGAATTGCCTCACAAAGTGTTTGTGGAGAAATAAAAAAAATATCGATACCACGGATCATATCCATTTTTTTTTTCAGATCTCTGTGTACATATATGTTTAATATGTAGCTCTGGATAAGATGTGTTTTTTTTTTTTCTCTTCAACCAGAAAATATGGATTTTTTTATTACTGCACAAAAACATGCTGGAGTTACTCATTGAAGGGCCTCAATGAGGTGCTTCTAATGTGTAGCCACAACATATACTTTTGTGGGCAGAACTAAGGAAAAAATACAAACCTACGAGAATATCTCACATAATCTGGAGCTATTTTTATTACTCAAACCTTCAGCTTTTATTAATATTCTAGATAGGGAACAGTAAAGACTTTGAGACTGTATAGCTATGTACAAAGTAGGCTTAGGTTTCCATTTGCATGATTTGGCACAAGGGAGATTTTTACATGGTAACTCAATGCTCATCTATGTAAACTACTTAAAACATGAGCTCAAGAAGTGCAAATATACGTAATATTTGTTTTGATAACAGCTTCTTCATGTGATAAACAGGGACCATTGGCTCTAGATAAAATTGGTATCCAGGTAAATAGGTTTTGTACTTCTCACCAAAAATTTCGGGCGGTGGGGGTGGGGGGGTGTGGAGGGGAGCGGGGTTGGGGGAACGGAGGTAATTTTGGTACGGGTGTGCAAGCCAGTATTTTGAAACCTACCCCATTCATATACCTGGCCTTTGAAAATAGATCATTCATATACTAGATCATCTGAAATAATGACCCATTCATATACTGCCCTTTGATTTTTTTGTACCCATTTATTGCTGGTAGTTAGACAAATAATGCAGTCAGTTCATTGAATACCAAGGGAACAAGCAACCTAAAAATCTCTGAGTGAAAAATACGTGCATATACCGGGATGTCAGAAAAAGTGGGGCCTTTCATATACCAATCAAGAAAAACTGGACGAGTCATATACTTTTTGTCGAAAAAAGGGGGCCAATCATATACCTGGCAGCGCTGAAAAGGGGGGGGGGGGGCGGGGGGGGGAGCTATTCGGCATGCACATCCGTACTGTACCATATATAGGAAATTACCCCCCCCCCCCCCACTCCCCCTGAGCCCAAAATATGTGTTGTGGGTTCTCATTAGAGAGGATGACTACCCAACAAAATTTATTGTTTTGTTCTAGAGAAGTAAAAAAAAAATGTATCTATCAGTGATTTTTGGTTGAAAAAACAGCAACATCAAAACAAACAACAAAAACAAAGGTGTATGCTTTCACAGAGATATAAAATTGTTTTATGGAATACCCTATACTGGGACATTTGATCAGGGTCAGTTCTGTCTTAGACCTGTCCTGTCTGGCCCAATACTTAGGGTACATACCCCAAATATTGGGATACCATAATCCCTTTACCATACTTTAATTGTGCTATTATTTTAACTAAGTATTAAATACACAATGATATAATCTAAATGCTGATCTGAGGCCTATTTATCCCAACTCTTAGGTTTATTATGGTTGCAGAAGAGGTCAGTCAGGTTTAGCAGCCTCCATGGCTAGTGCTGAAGATGATGCACCATACTGCTCTGACTTTGGGCACATTTCATTGCTGCTGACTCTCTAAGTGCTGATCACAACTGAAGCAAATGACATTTTGATTTTTTTTTCTGATTTTTTAGGGAAAATAAGGCTTGACATTTTATGTGAATTGTCTAGAATTGCATAGCAGATGATTCACATGTAATTTCAAGTCCTGTTTTCTAAGGAAAAATAAAAAAAAAAAATGTCAGCTGCTACAATTTCCCTTAGCACTTACAGGTTTAACCCTTAAAACTCCAGTCACAACTGCAGCAGACAACAATTTTTTTATTTTTTATTTTTTATTTTTCAGAGAAAACAAGTTTTGACATTTCATGTGAATCATCTGCTTGGCAGATGATTCACATGAAATGTCAAGACTTGTTTTCTGTGAAAAATAAAAAAGAATTTTTTGACTGTTGTCTACTACAAATTTTGCTTGGCACTTTAAGGGTTAATCAACAATAACTATGACTCCCATGCCAGGCGGTGTGATTTTTGAATGTTTATTCTTCAAATGTTAAAGGCTGTCCGGAAAGCATTTCACCTTTCTGCCCTCCAAGTCTGCTTAGAAAGCTTCCTTTGGCTGTTGACCATAGGGTATTCTCTCAGAGGGTATTCTGGTAAAATGAGCTGTCCATTCTATCCCTTAATCTGTAGATTGTGTCAGTATAGGGGTTAGGCCTAACTGAGAGCATTTCTGGATGATCCAGGAATGCGACCCATCCATTAGTTCTAGGTTTTATGACAGGGGACACATATTCATCATAAACATTTCAGTTAGAGAAATAATTCTCCAAAATGACAGTTAAATTACCCACTTTCTGTTTGTTTGTTTTTCGAATTTTTCAATCTCACCCCTGTCCAATCAAATAGACTCCTGTGCCAACCATGTGAACTCAAACAACTTTCAGTGATAAAATTTGTACACAAATAGTAAACATACACCTATCATCAGAAGTTGTCAAATGCTTCCTGCAATGGCCTAATTTGATGCTGCTCTCTTGGAGTTGTTCTTTTTTTTTTTATATAATCAGCACATGTAAGGAACACCAGTTTGTAATGTGACTCACTATCATACCATATTATAGTCTCATAATCACTATTCCACTTATAGTAGGGTGTTAATTGAATAGTTGGAAAACAAGGAGACTAGGTAGAAAATAAGGGAAACAGTTGCTCTGGTAAGGATACCCTTTCTGAAGCCCCACATCAAAAACTTTGCAGCAGGATATGGGTTAATCATTACCATACCCTGGGCAAAGTCACTGGATAACAAATTGATGGTAGTCCCACAAAATAGGTTTTGACATGTCATGCAAATTGTCTCTGTAGCCTGTTTTCTGGGGAAAATATTTCAAAATGTCATCTGCTGAAATGTTAGCTGTGTATGCTTCAGAAGAGTATTATATGCTTGGCATTTCTGGTCTCTGGCGCTCAACACCTCTGTACAATAATCTGGGCCCTGAGTTGTTCAAAACTAATGATGTCATTAGTTAACCCATGATATGCTTGGCATTTCTGGTCTCTGACACTCAACATCTCTGTACAATAATCTGGGCCCTGAGTTGTTCAAAACTAACCATGTCATTAGTTAACCCATGGTTAAAACTTTGATCATTACATATGGCATATATGCTAATATTTTTGCTGAAAAAAATGTGAGTAGCTTTTGCATTTGCATAAGCTACTCACATTTTTTCAGCAAAATTACCTGTGAATTAGATATTGTACTCACTAGAACAGTTAATATTTTGATCACTAACGAGCTCGTTAAGCTAACAATGCTTTGAAGAACTGGGCACTGATGTATAGGTACAATGATCTGATGTATGGGTAAAGCTATGTAAAAAAAGCAAACAAAAAGACAATTTTAAATGGGAAATTAATTGTACAAAAATCCCAGTCTCTGAATCTTAATTGAAACTTTATCCTCTGTTCATGTTTGTCAATAATTGGACCAGACCAAGTGAAAAGGTTTACAAATGCTGACAGTGGAGGGGAGGACTAGCTTGTGCACCCATGCAGTCCAATACAGTCTAAAAGATTTTGCTGTTAACCAGTTCATCATTTGGTATACCTGTTAGGAGATTCTTAACTTTTAGCATTATCTTGGAGAAACCTGTCTTAAAGGCCACCTGTATTAAACAGTCACCTATTAAGGGGCTATATTTTCAGATCCCTTAAAAGTGGCATTGAAGTAAATTTTCCTGTATTTAACAAGCACCTGTCTTCAGCAGCCTCTTTTTGACTTTCTTTTAGGTGCTTGCTTATCACAGATTTGACAGTATTTTTCTTATTTTTCTCAGAAAATAGGTTTGACATTTTATGCAATTTCCATGATCTGTCATAGCTAGCTTATTTTCTTGGGGAAAAAAAAAAAAAGAAAAAAAAGAACGCTATCACAAAATGTCATCTGCTGAAATATTTACCTGGGCTGTTGAGGGTTAACTTGGACAGTGAAAGCTCAGTCCGACTGCATTTGTAAAAGTACATGTCCACTGGTATCTGATCCTTTTTTTTGTGACACCCCTCAACTACAGCCTGGTTGCATTTCAACATAATACCTGAGAATTCAGTGGTAACACATGTTTCATGCCAGTCAAAATAATTTGACTTCAGTTATTGACTGCAATTATTTGATCTGGATTGAGCTTGAGAAAAGTCATTTACAAAAATATCCAAGGCCCAGATCAGCCTGAGCATCCATGGTCTGATCAAGGCATTCTTTGTTCATTGATGTACATTTACATCATAGCTACAGATAAGAGGGGGTGTCCACATAATATTTTTCTTATTTCTCTACAAAAACATATGATGTGGGTACTCATTAGAAGCGCCTCGGCGAGGCGCTTCTAATGAGTACCCACGACATATGTTTTTGTGGAGAAATAAGAAAATAAGAAAGATATCAGCATTTTTTGGAGGGAAAACATTCCTTATCGGTTGCTATGTTTCATGTATTCTACAATATCCAATGATGCTGTTGTCTAAAAACCAAGGTCCTGATTGGACTGCATGAATGGACATGCTGCTCTGGACTACATTATTGCCTGCACCCTTTTACTATGATATGGCTCTGTTTGTTTTATGTAACTGATTTTGGTGGTGTTTTCTTCTCTGATTAACACATAAATTTTCAAACTCTTTATTCCATTCTATTTTGGCCTTAGTTTTGCTTTTTATGCACCTGTTGCTTAAAATACTTACTGGAATGGCAAACAGTATAGGCCTTGATCAGACTGCTCCTTCAGGAGCAGTCTGATCTTGGTCTTCACTGTTTGCCTTTGGCATTTTGTCATACACTATGGAGTATGAAATTTTAGGACATTTACCGTATTTGCCCTAATTACTGTTATTAGGACAGATAGGCCTGGGCAAACATTGTAGATCCAGATAAGCTGCTACAGAATGTGGCATCTGATCAGGGTCTTGACTGTTTGCCAGTCAGCCAGCATTTATTTAGACACATCAACAGACATTAAAATGAATATGTTCCAATTTTAGTAAGAGGGTGGCTTTGTGTGGGGTAATGTCAAAGTGACATGCTGTGCTTGGAGCCAATGGGGAGAGGGGGCCATGTTTTTATTTCTTCAGTTTCTTTACTGTCATTCTCTTTTCCCTCAGTCTCATCTGTATCTCTCCTCTCTTCCACTTTCTGTTGTATCGCCTATACACTAAAAAATACGGTAAATGTCCTAAAATTTCGTTCACCAAAGTGGCTGACAAAATGGCTTATACAAACAGTGCATACCCTGATCAGACTGCTTCTGAAGGAGCAGTCTGATCAGGGTCAACAATGTTTATCATTCCACAAATCATCTTAAGAAACAACTGCATAAAAAGCAAAATTTAGGCTAAAAAAGTATCAAATAAAGTGTTCAGGGCCCAGTTGTTCAAAGCTGACGATGTCGTTAGTTAACGATTCGTTAAAATTTGCATCAAGTGATACGCAAATATGCTGAAATTATTTGCTGAAAAAATGTGAGTAGCTTTTGCAGTGCAAAAGCTATCACATTTTTTCAGCAAAAAATATCAGAATATTGTATATTGAATCGCTAAACTAGTTTACGAAATGACCCTTAACGAGCTAGTTAAGGTAACGATGCTTTGAACAACTGGGCCCAGATTTTTAGGACATTTATATGGCACCTTTTATGACAAATAAAAAAAATATGAGTATCCACAACATAAGGTTTGGTCATGAAATAAGAAAAAACATAATCTGTATACCGGTACCCTCTCCTATATAAATGTACTACATTGTCATATGTATTTACTGACCTTCAAAAAAGTGTTCAAAACAGATTTTTTTTTTTCACATCTGTAACTGCTAGCGCTGATAGATATGACATTAGCCCTTGGTATACTTATCCTGAAAATTGCAGACAACAGATGATTGGATTTTTTTTTTTTTTTCAATTTAGTTTAAAAAAATAAGGCAGTTCATTTAAATCATTTCTGGAATGTTAAGCCTCAGGAGAAAGCAAGAAAAGAAAAAAAAAACGTTTGAGGCGATTGTGTATACTTTCACAGAGATGTTACTATGGGTCCTTAAAATGTGCCAAGGGCCCATGTCCCATTCAAATACATGTGAAAATTAGAATTTCGATGGGCCTTTTCAAATTTTGATGGGCCCTCTGAAAATTTTGATGGGCCCAAGAATCCTTAATAGCCACCTGAGATCAAAATTAACACTGAATTTGAATACCTTGTGTATGGGGCCCAGCCAAAAATAAATTCAGTTTAAGCCTAACAGTAATGGTTTTCACACAAAATGGGTTGGGCCCATCCCAGGAATTTCCCTGCTTTCAGGGGAGACAACTGTCAATTTTTTTCCCCTTCTGAAAATTTATGGGTCCACTCTAAAAGGAAAGTATTTGTTCCACGTGGGAGCAAATTCTTCCCTTTTAGAGTTGACCCTTTTCAGATGGGGATATGTTTGCATGAAAGTAAACAGGAAGGTTTAAACGTTGCCCCTCACTTGTAAAAATGGTAGAAAATCTACTAAGTGCATCCATGCAGTCCTCATAAAATTTCATAATATTTCAACTCAGCATACTATTTAAACACTTAACATGTTATGGCTAGATTCTGCAGATGACAATTTGATGATATTTTTCTTATTTTTCCCAGAAAACAGGATTTGACATTTCATGCAAATGGTCTCCATTGGAGACCATTTGCATGAAATGTCATATCCTGTTTTCTGGGATAAACAAAGAAAGATATTTTAGTATGTCATCTACTGAAAATTTTACCCTAAGGAGATTGTTTATAGTTTCAGACAACCCTGTCAAAATTGTTTTTGCTTCCCTTCTGAATAGAGTTCCTTTGGGGAGCAAATTCTTAACCCTTAAACTGCCAATCACAGCAGTTGTCTGCTTTGTCATCTGCTTGTGATTTTAAAAGTCATTTCTGTAAACAATATGGACCCAGATCAGACTCCTATGAGCAGTCTGATCAGGGTCCACACTGCCGGTATGCAAAAATCGGTTTGAAAAGTTTGCAAGAATATCCAGCAGACTACATATACAGACAAGGTTTACAGTTGCAGGTTTTCTTGGCATTTTAAGGGTTAATTTTATTTTAGAGTGGACCCCTTTTCAGAAGGGGCATGGTGCGCAAGAAAGCAAACAGGAGGTTATAAGAAGTGGTCTCTTCAGTCTTGTAACAAAGGCATAAAATTTACTACCTGCATGCCAGCCTGCCTGCCTACCTACGTACTTACCTACCTAGGGTCGCGGCTGGGTGATGCAAAAGTGTCTTGTATCATTCATCGTCGTGGCGTCCAACTGATATTGGCTTACAGTTGGGCAAGGCCTGCTGTCCTTGTAGCAAGTAAGTGTAGAGGAGGAATGTTTTTATTTCTTCTGCTTCTTTACTTTCATTCCTGCTCTTTCTTTCCTGTCCCTCTCTTTCATCTCTTCTACTATCTCTTCTATCTCTTTTCTCCATTTCTCTCGGAGACGACACAAAATGACCCAGAAGGGTTGACGTGTCGTTAAACCCCAACACAATCAATCAAACCTTCCTATCTACGTGGAGAGCTTCAGAAGGGATTCAGGTAATTCCAAGAATTGAAGGGGCTTAGGGTGAAATAAAAGTTGTGCAAAGTTGGTGAAATGAGTTTGTACAGTGAAAGAAGAGGGTTATTATAGTGAAAAAGATAAAAAAAAAATATATATATATTGAAAAAGATAAAAAAAAACAGATACTGGGATTTAAGTAATGTTTACCACTTTTGGGGCTAACTCAGCAGACAACAAATGTGTGATATTTTTCTTATATTTCCCAGAAAACAGGATTTGCCATTTCACACAAATTGTCTCCAACAATTTGCATGAAATATCAAAACCTATTTTCTGGGAAAAATAAAAATATTTCAGTAATTGTTGTCTACTGAAAATTTTACCAAGAGTGCTAAGGGTGAAAATGTATCCATTCCCTTTTCATGTCATCTAGTTTTTCCATTCATATTATGATAAGTTGCATAGCTCCAGTTAAGAGTGAGTATCCACATACATACATACAAAATATTATTTTACTTATTTCTCTATGAAAAAGGATGTTGGTACTCATAGAAACACCTCCGTGATTATTCACATGGCTTTTAATGTTGTCAAAAATACCCAGTATCATGTACTACTTTAGAAACTGATATTGTGAATGAATATGGGTTGAGAATGAAAAAATAAAGGTTTGGTCACAGAAGAATAAAGAAAAGGTTTTCAGAGTTAACCCTACTGTAGGGAGGAAGTTTTAGTTTCTCCTATATACAGTAGTTACCCAAAATATTCTAACCCAAATGAATATTTAAGATCTTAATCCACTTATGTTGAGTGGATTCTTCTACTCACAACTCTTTGGACCAGTCCATTTCCAGTAGCAGGGTATCTGGTTAATTTTTATGTTCTTTTTAGATATTCCTGTAGTTAATGCAAATAGTGTAGACCTTGATCAGATGCCACATTTTGCCAGTTACCCTTTGGGGTAACCAGAATAAAATAGGTTATATTTCAGTTCTAATGATCTTATTTTTTAACTCTTTCCTAATAGTGGCGACTTTTGTCATCAGCTGATAACCTTTTCAAACAGTTTGGACCCAGAAACTGATGTACACTCTGATGGTGTTCCTGAAAGATTTTTTGAAAACGTTAATTTAAAAAGAAATCCACAGATGACAAAAAAAAAGCAGCATGCAAAATCACTCAGCATGCAAAGAGTTAATAATGAATAACTAATTAAATATCATATCCTAAATTTTCATTTGGGTTACAATTTTCTGAGTAAATCTCTCAGCATGCAGACCCATTTCAGGCTCTTCCTAGAGGAAAGAGTTAAGAGTTATTGTGTGTGAAATATTTATGATACATTTGTAATTATCATAGCACTAGTTAAGGCGCTTCTTTCAATCCAAAAGTATTGATATTTTTCTTATTTCGCCACGAAAACATATGTTGTGGGTACTCATTAGAAGTGCCTCGCCGAGGCATTTCTTATGAGTACCCACAACATAATTATGTTTTCATGGAGAAATAAGAAAAATAGTTACCGGATACCCTTCTTTATCTAGACCAAAGAATTATGGTGTTTTGTCTCCTATTATTTCCATTTGACTAAACCCAGTAGAAAGATGAGTTGCAGTGTCATAAAATGTACTTTTGAATGTGCGCCCAGGGAAGATTTAGATCCGTTTGTGCATTCATGCAGTCCCCAGGTGAAAATGGTACTGAAATTTCAGTGAAATTTCAGCCAAATTTCGGTAATATAGCGAAATATGAGTGATATTCTGCTGTTTGACCAAAATTTCATAAAGTTCCAGTGATATTTCGGTGAAATTTCATTTAAATTTTGGTGATACAGTGAACTATCAGTGATATTCTGCTGTTTGACTGAAATTTCATACAACTCCAGTGATATTTCCGTGGAATTTCATTTAAACTACCGTAATATACGTAAGTATTGGGACAGGAAAAAATAATTAAATTTCTGGCTGTCCCAATACTTAGAAACACGAAAATTAATTATTTTATTAGGTGTCCCAATACTTACGTCTCGTAGTTGAAAATGGCACCGATTAATGATGAAAATGTGTCATATTTGTGTTCATTGTTTTGTGTATTTTCGGACCACTGTCTCGTTAACCTAATCTATTGTTAATATTGAATAAACAGATTAGCACTTATTGTTTTGATTTAAAATCCCCTCGTTTATCTATCATGTGTTGAAAGCGTCCAAGTGAAAAAAAATAATCATATACTGCTTCCCCGCTTTGTTGGTTAACTGCGCATAACCGATACCGCAAATGCGAGGAACAATCTACCTGTTCTGATGACGTTATTATTGGGGTTCGTCTCAACGATGTTTTGGGGTTCATCTCAACAGTGTTTTAGTGTTCCCCCAACGCTGTTTTGCATTAAATCGTTATCGGTAAACAATTCTGTCGAATTTCTTTTTATTATTATTACCGGTATTTATTCATAGTTTTTTTTTTTTGTTGTGTTTTTTTTTTTTTTGGTAGAACTTTATTGATGCACTCGAGTTGCAAATTAAAACGTGACGTGTCACCTGACAACCACAAAATGGCGACGCATCCAGACTGATGCAAACGCATGTGCGTTTTTGTTTTTGCAGATTTCTTGAATAAATTTCATATTAATTATTCTCAAAGAAAGGTTTTACTTATTTTCTACTTTCTAACCAGCCTGCCGTAGGAACCCCCCTGTTGTATGCTTAGACGTAAAATATTGCGTGACATCGCTTGTAAACAAAACAAAACACAAACCGAGAAAACAGTTTTACCCTGTTAAATAGATCATTTTTTTCACCTAAATGCACTGTCCCAATTCATATGGTACAAAAAATTACTGAAAATTTTAGCAATTTTTGATATGTCCCAATTCTTAGGGTGACGAAAAATAATTATTTTTACGAATTGTACGGGTGTCCCAATACTTTGGGTGTCCCAATACTTAGGTATATTACGGTAGTTTAAAAGCAGTTTACAGAATTTCATCAATATTTTGGCCTATAATTCAAGAAAAAGAAAATACAAAATTGATATTATGCATGGAAGGAAAATTTCTATGATACAAAACTAGACTGTATAGCATGCTGATGACCTATTTTTGCTGTCAGTGCTTTTTGTATGCTATGCAGGATGTATCTTCTTAACCCTGGTCCTACTGAACCTGGATAAACCCTGTCTTTGCAAACAGTGTAGATCTAGATCAGTTGGCTTCTTCACCTGATCTAGATCTGCACTGTTTGTCATTTAGTATGTGAATTTGTATCAACAACGTTAACCTTGATTAAGCAAACTAATTGGCTGACAATTAGGAGTGGGCATGGTATATTAATTTATTCAGCATGACAAGAGTTAAGTTATATATATATATATTTTCATTGTAAATCATTTTGCCACTGAAAATAGAATAGAAGTTATACATTGTAGTGAAACCTCATCAAATTTCGCTGAAATATCAGTGAAATTTCAGTGAAATATCAGTGAAGACGTCATCACTTCTGTCAGATGCATGATGGGGAAAAAAATAGCTGCCTTAAAAGATAATGGAGGGATTTTCGAAGTTATTGGAAAAAAATAATTATGAGGCAGTTTCTAGATGGCAAACATCACAGAACATTAGCTGATATTATAGTGAGTACAAATGAGACCACAGTTTTAAGGTTTTGTAGGAAAACTGTAGGGCAGAAATGAAGCAATATGATGGCAGTTACACAGGTTTGCAGGAGCACATGGTTTTTAAAGGTCAACAGTTTCTGATGATTTCAGTTAGTGTAAGATTAAACACTTAAGCACGTTGCCAGGCCCTAGTTAACACAAATTTGACTGAAGAAGATATATCAAACATCATCATAAGTAAAGGGCTGTTGATTTTTTTTTCTTCTTAAAACACTGATAGTCATTTAAAATGGGTGGGGTACAATATCGCATGTAAACAGAGACTGAGCTGTTGGAATTCATTATGTAGCCATTCAGAGAAAAAGTGTTTGTTAAGTTTGTTTTATTTCCCCATGACATTTTATGGATGATCTAATATCCATCTTTTGCCCAGTATTAAAAGATAATATAGCCTTTTGGGAACAAGTTAATATTACAAATAAGTTCAGTGATACTTCACTGGAAGTTCTGTGAAATTTCAATGAAATAATCAGGGCTTCCATTAACTTTCAGACCCAGGAAGTCCCAGATTTCCTGTCCCTCAGATTTGGAAGTCCCACAGGAAAATCTAGGAAGTCCCACTTTTTTCCAGCAGTCTGCCCTTCATTAAGCAGAACATAAGTTCTTATTTCAGTGTCAAACAGAATCATCATCATCTATACTTCTTTCAAATGTGTTTTAAAAACGTCCTTATTGCTTATTAAAATTCGATTGTATCTTTTTGGAAATCCTGTACTTGTATGTTGGACCTTAGCGAAAGCATCAACGTTGGTACAATTTCGCATTTGTTTAAAATCCCAGAGAAAGAAAAAAGAAAAAAAATCATGAGACAAAAGGCCCAAAACCTGTGTTCTTAAAAATAAACTATGCTGAAATTACTTCGTCAACATGTATAAAATGACCATATTTATTAGCTCACCTGAGCACGAAGTGCTCATGGTGAGCTATTGTGGTCAGTCAATGTCCGTCGTCCGTCGTGCGTCGTGCGGCGTCAACAATTGATTTAAAAGCCTACTCCTCCTACACCCCTGGGCCAATTGACTTGATACTTGGTAGGAAGCATCGGGGTGACTTGTAGATCAAAAATAGCTAAAATTGTTCTGATCGGAAATCCAAGATGGCCGCCATGGCCGCCATCTTGAAAATTTATTTTTCGCTTCTTCTCCTGAACTGAAAGGCCAAAATACTCCAAACTTGCTAGGAACCATCAGGGTGACTTGTAGATCAAAAATAGCTAATATCGTGCCGATTGGAAATCCAAGATGGCTGCCATGGCCGCCATCTTGAAAATCTATTTTTCGCTTCTTCTCCTGAACCGAAAGGCCAGTTGACTCCAAACTTGCTAGGAAGCATCAGGGTGACTTGTAGATCAAAAATAGCTAAAATCATGCCAATCTGAAATCCAAGATGGCCGCCATGGCCGCTTTCTTGAAAATCTATTTTTCGCTTCTTCTCCTGAACCAAAAGGCCGAATGACTCCAAACTTGCTAGGAAGTATCAGGGTGACTTGTAGATCAAAAGTAGCTAAACTCGTGCTGATCGCAAATCCAAGATGGCCGCCATGGCGGCCATCTTGAAAATCTATTTTTTGCTTCTTCTCCTGAACCGAAAGGCCAATTGACTCCAAACTTGCTAGGAAGCATCAGGATGACTTGTAGATCAAAAATAGCTAAAATCATGCCGATCGGAAATCCAAGATGGCCGCCATCTTGAAAATCTATTTTTCGCTTCTACTCCTAAACCCAAAAGCCAATTGACTCCAAACTTGGTAGGAGGCATTGGGATGACTTATACATCAAAAATAGCTAAAATCGTGCCTATCGGAAATCCAAGATGGCCGCCATGGCAGCCATCTTGAAAATCTATTTTTCACTTCTTCTCCTGAACCAAAAGGCCAGTTGACTCCAAGCTTGGTAGGAAGCATCGGGGTGACTTGTAGATCAAAAATAGCTAAAATCGTGCCGATCGTAAAACCAGGATGGGCGCCATGGCAGCCATCTTGAAAATCTATTTTTCGTTTCTTATCCTAAACCCAAAAGTCACTTGACTCGAAACTTAGTAGGAAGCATCAGGGTGACTTGTAGATCAAATGTAGCTAAAATCGTTCTGATCAGAAATCCCAGATGGCCACCATGGCCGCCATCTTGAAAATCTATATTTAGCTTCTTCTCCTGCACCGAAAGGCCAATTGACTCCAAACTTCGTAGAAGACATTGGGGTGACTTGTAGATCAAAAATAGCTAAAATTGTGCCAATCGGATATCCAAGATGGCCGCCATGGCAGCCACCTTGAAAATCTATTTTTCGCCTCTTCTCCTGAACTGAAAGGCCAGTTGACTAGAAACTTGGTAGGAAGCATTTGGGTGACTCGTAGATCAAAAATAACTAAAATTGTGCCGATCGTAAATCCAAGCTGGCTGCCATTTAGAGTTTGTTCAAATGATCATGCTCAATTGACTGGCATTCTTCTTCTTCAAAATAAAGAACTGCTTAAATGATGATCTTTTCATTAGTTACGATGACAGGATTGGAAAAATGTTGCATAACATCTGCATATCTGCAGTGGCTATGTCACTCAGGTGAGCGACCCGTGGCCCGTGGGACTCTTGTTCACTGTTAATTTGATGAAATTCCAGTGGAATTTTACCATTATTTCATCAAAATTCTGGTGGAATTTCGCTGAAATTTTGTAGAAATTACTTTGATAAAATTGGTCATAATTTTTCCAAAATTTCACTGTAATATCATAGAATTATCAGTGAAATTTCACTGATATTTTGTTTAAATTACAGTGATAAATTTGGTCATAATAACAGAGGAATTTTCTGAAATTTTGCTGAAATTATGATGATATTTCAATGAAATTGTGGTAATATTTCTGTGATATTACATAAAATATCTTCTGGTATTATGACCAAATTTTACAGTATTTTTCCTACGAAATTCCATTGGAATTTCAGTAGAATTTTGGTGAAATTTGGGTGAAATTTCATTGACTTTTTCACCTGGGTCAACTAAGAAAAGATCTTAACTGAGCGCATTTTTTGATAGCCAGAGATGCTTAGTTTCTTCATGCATACAAAGAAGATGCTGATCAGCCTGTGTGGATGTGCAGGCTGATTTGTGTCTTCATTGGGCGCACATGCCAGGTATGTTTTCACGTTGTGGCTCGGATATTTGAAGAAATATTATCTACTGAGGCTTTTGTCAAAGTGTAACTATTCTGAATAAACCTTACCAGGTAAATACATGTACAGCACTGTAGGTGTCACTTTGTACACAAAGACTTGATATCAGGGTTGTAATCTCACATGCAATGCAATCTGTCATACCAACCACTTTTTGCTCCTCACCAGAAAAAAGTCCACCCGGCTTCAGTGGCTCAGTAGGATGAGCATAGGAATCGTGATCAGGACGTCACAGGTTCAATATCGACATAATAATCTTCTTGGAGGTTGATCTCAAACTAATTTCTATGGTCATTTTATGGCATTCATTCAGCACTAACCACAAAGTGCAGACTGTAGTGAAGATCAATTCTGCAAGGAGGGTTCCTTTGGAAGCAGACAGCACATCAAATAAGCAAATAGTAGACTTTGTTTTTGAATAGTAAGGTATCATGCAACACTGCTTACACTTCCTAGCCTTTTGTTGAACAATATTCTTTCTTACTCATCCCAAAGGACCAGAAAATATAAACTTCAGGAAAGTGAAGTACAGAGATAAAGTGAAGTACAGAGAGACATTTTATGGCTGCCAAGCAGTATTTTACACCAGCTCTATAGTCATAGCTCCAGATAAGGCAATTTTTTTCAGTCAAAAAATGTTTGTATTTTTCTTATTTCTCCATGAAAACATATGTTGTGGGTACTCATTAGAAGCGCCTTGCTGAGGTGCTTCTAATGAGTACCCACAATATATGTTTCCATGGAGAAATAAGAAAAATATCATATACCCCCTATTATCTAGAGCTATATGTATAGTGATTTAAGATAATAAAAATCAGTTTTGATTTGAAGCTGAGACTCTGATTTTCGTTCTTTTATGTGTTTGGTGTTTCCAGGGACAACTTTTATAGATTGTATTTAAAAAGGGGATCCTTTGGAAGCGAAAAAACTCAAAATACATCAAATAAATAAAAAAGCAAACTTGGTTTTATCCAGTCTGTTCATGAACTGTTATGTTACATGCAACACTGCTCCTACCTTCTGCATTATGGCTGAGATCAATAATGTACTTTTAAGTAACAAATCCAAATGAACTTAGCAAACTCAGCAGGACTACATTTTGGGTCAAGATGGTTAATGACTATTGCTTATTATATTTAGAGTCATTTCCCTGATCTGGATTTAAATGGTTTGCCCACCCCTGTCAGTCTGAATACTTTGGGTAACTACGGTAATTTGGTCATTCTGCCAATGTATAAAATTTATAACCATTTCATTAAGGTCTGTTTAAAGCTTGTGTCTTGTATATCTGAACAAGGCAATAAAAGAAAGATAAAAGGCCAGGAAATTGCTTAATTAAATGTATACAAGAGAGCAAGTTCATGTAAATTAACCTATCAAACAAAATTTATATGTATCTTTTGGTTTTGGTTTTGGTGTATACCTGTATATAACTTGTTTCTGTTACATAGCTGTAGATAAGGTTCTTTTTCAACTAAATGTATTGATATTTTGCTTATTTTCCCTGAAAATATATGTTATGGGTACTCATTAGAAGCACCTTGGGGAGGCAGTTGTAATAAGTACCCACAACATATGTTTTATGGAGAAATAAGAAAAAAATTTACCTGATTCTCTCTTTTATCTAGAACTATGTCTGTAAACATTTCAGCTAATGGGCTGTTCCTGGCATATGGTATTAACCCATTGTAGACTGAATGCACCCCCCCTCACTATATATTGGAAGATTCTGTTTTCGATTTTAGGTATGTCAGGCTATGTGATTTACATATTTTTAGAGAAAAATAGTTGAACTATTTGAAACAGTGGAGACCCTGATCAGATGCCGCAAAACAGTGCCACGTTTTGCGGCATCTGATCTGGGTCTGCACTGTTTGCCAGTTACCCTTTTAAGGGTTTCCAGACTACAATGGGTTAACTAAATATTTGTACAATCGTGCCATTGCAAACACTGTAGACCCAGATCAAACTTCATCTTCTAGGGGCAATTTGATAGGCCTGAACTACACTGCTTGCCATACACAGTCAGCACTTATATGTGCCCCCCGCACTGGGCACTTTGTCTAGGTTTATCATACTGTATTCAACCTAATTACTTCACTGTGCAGTTAGGTTTTTCAAAATAACCAGAAAAGAACTGGTAAAATATCCACCTAATAAGGACACAGTGTAGAAAAAGAAAGGGGGCATGGTGGGGTGGGGTGGGGGTGAGTGGGGTGGTGGTGGTTGGGTGTGGCGAAGGTGTCGTGTATCTTACGTCACCGGGGCATCCAACTGATATTGGCTTACAGTTGGGTAAGGCCTGCTTCGTTGTAGCAGGTAAGGGCAGAGGGGGAAATGTTTTTATTTCTTCCGTTTCTCCACTTTCATTCCTGATCCTCTTTTTTCCCTGTCCCTCTCTTTCATCTCCTCTACTGTCTCTTCTATTTCTTTTCTCCCTTTCTCTGGGAGACAACCCAAAATGACCCACAAGGGTAACGACGTGTTGTTAAAGGCCAACACAATTATATGTGGTATTTTTTTTTTCTGATTTTCTTTATAAAAGCATATGTTGTGGGTACTCATTTGAATTGCCATGACTTGTCGAGGCAATTCAAATGAGTCCCCACATCAAATGCTTTCATAAAGAAACAGATAAAAATACATAGCTGTATGTAATCTGAAGACTAAGAAATGCTTGACTGTGTGCTTATAGGGGTATGTGCGGTAATTAGGTTGAATATGGTATGTTGAAGTAAGCCTATCCATCGGAAAAGGAAAATTTTCATCATAGCTCACATTTACTTTAACCCATTGTAGTCTGGATACCAGTTAAATGGTAATTGGCAAACAGTGCAGAGCCAGATCATATGCCACAGAATGCGGCGTCTGATCAGGGTCTCCACCGTTTTCAAGTAGTTTAGTCGTTTTTCTCTAGGAATATCTAAATTTCATAGCCTGACATACCTAAAATTGAAATTGGACTCTTCCAATATATAGTGTTGGGGAGTCTATTCAGTATAAAATTAGTCAAGGGATAATGTGACAGTCCATATTTACTCTTGAAGCACGTTTTCTGACACCTTTTCTGCTTACGAAACATCCTAAAATTTGGAAGAGTCCATTGTTCTCTGTGTTTATGTGGCTACAAACTGCAGGATGTGGCAAACAGTGTAAGCCTTGATCAGATGCAGCATTTTGTGGCATCTGATCTTGGTCTGCACTGTTTGCTTATGACTGTCTGTCCAAATTCATAGGGTAAATTATTGTAGGATCCAATTGTCTCAGGTTCGTTGTCAGTGTCATCATTATATTCCACAGTTTTCAACATTGCATGTGTCAGTCATTTGCTCAGGTAATCTCTTCATTTTATATTGATTCAGATCATAGTTCCAGATAAGAGGGGGTATCCACAAAATATTTTTATTTCTTCACAAAAACATACATTATGGGTACTTATTAGAAGAGCCGCGGCGAGATGCTTGTAATGAGTACCACGACATATGTTTTCGCGTAGAAATAAGATAAATGTCAGTTAAAAAAAACACCGTATCTGGTGCTGTGGATTCTGCAAACAGGTGACTATGAATAATAGAAGATTGGAAAACAACTGTTTCCCTGTATTGATGTGTAACTTCACCATCAACATTGCTCTTTAGACATAAAGCTAGAAAAGCTAGAGGCTTTCAGGGCTCGGGAAAACCGGAAAAATAGCCGGTCTGGACCGATATTAAGAATTCTGGACCGATTTCAAATACCCCAAAACGCTAATAAATCGGTCCAACAGGTTTGTGCCTTCAACCCCATTTTTCCCAAACCAACCAATTTTCACGAATCAATGATGTCTAAAAAGTCACAAACAGTCAAGTCTTCCCAAACTGACAACGTCCGCGCACCTTTTAAATGCGATATTATGGTAGTTAAAAGGCTCTAAACGGTCATTTGACATGTATATTGGAGAGACAGCTGAATAACGGCAACCTACCTGCAGCACAAATTAATTACGTCATTATCCAAACATTGTCCAAAAATCAACACCTCACTGACCTTTGTGCGGTAAACAAGCGATTAACACGAATCATCAGTAACGGTAGTCTGATAATTAATCCGCTTGTGGGACACGTGTGAATACACTGAGACTGCAAAACATCCAGGTGCAGTCGGCGTGTCCAAAAGATCAAAGGTCGCTTTACTGAGTGATAAAAGAATGCACCGCTTGAACATACCCGTTTTCTTCCTCTTCTTTTTGTTTTGATCAACACGGTTTGTTGGTCCCAGATTCGATAAATGAATTCCCAAACCGTGTACGTCCTGATCAGATGTCGCATACAACGGCGTCTGATCCGGGTATTATTGATTGCTTCTTTTTTTTTTTTTTTTTTTATTGTTGTTGATTGCCGTAACACGCGAGTATAATTCAAGGTAGATTTCACGGTAAAAATAAGTAATGCACCACTTGCGCTAGACAAGATTGGTCAGTGCTTAAAATTTAAGCAGTCTGATCAAATCTTGAAACATTAAAAACTTTAAAACCGCCCGTGGCGCAGGCCTTTTTTATTAGACCAAATTAGGTCCATAAAAGACGTTTCGTTCCGTCTCTCCTGTTTCCCGCCGTCTTCGCGCTAATACAAGACGGGAATCAGTTGTTTATAAATAGTTTAGGAAAACGCTGCGGAGGTGGAAATAACAACAAAACCGTTTTTTTTTTTTTTTTTTCTTTTTTTTTACATACCTGACTGTATTTATTGATGACGCCAGCTTTGATCATGCTCGTTATACCCGGACTTCCGTAATATAATGGAGTTGAGGTGTATTATTTAAAAGGAGATATAGGACTGCCAATTGTCATTAGTTTTCGTGACAGGTGATATATACATATTTTTTTGTTTGGAAATGGGCTCATTGATGACGTCATCGTCATCGGCTGGACCGATTCAGATTTCAAAATTTCCAGAGCCCTGAGAGGCTTTATATTTGTGCTCAACCCAGTTTACCAAAATGGGTAATTGGCAAACAGTGCAGACCCACAGCAGATGTGGCAGAACTGTTTCAAATAATTTTTCTATAGGAATATATGACTCACATAGCTTCACTCAGACATACCTAAAATTGAAATTCAAACGTTTTGGACTCATCCAGTATATTGTGTTATTTAGACTAAAATGGGTTAACTTCTAGGAATTTTAGTTTACCTGCTGTATTCACCCTAAATATTTGGACATCCGACAGACTTGAGCAAACAGTGAAAATCCAGATTGGGGTCCACACTCTTTGCCGCTTGTTTAGGGATTGTTAGGCATAGCATCATAGTAAAATGGGCTTTTTCAAATTTTAGGACAAATATGTTAAAAAGGTAAGGGGTCTGAATATTTAAGATAAATATGGTATAGCCTTATAACAAGTGTAACTATGCAGTATAATTAACCTTTATTGGTCACACATAGTATATGGAAGGTGTAGAATTTAACCCTTAAAGCGCCAAGAAAAACTGCATCTGAAAATGTCGTCTGCTTATGTCGTCTGCTGCATCTTCTTGCAAACTTTTCAAACTTACGTTTTGCATATAGGCAAACAGTGTGGACCCAGATCAGACTGCTCCTAAAGGAGCAGTCTGATCTGGGTCCACACTGTTTGCAAAAATGTCTTTTAAAATCACAAGCAGATGACAAAGCCGATGACAATAGTTGTGATTGGCGGTTTAAGGGTTAAGGTGAATTGATACACTTTCAGGGAAGGCAAGTTCATGCAACTCTCTTCAAATGTTTTTTCCTTCCTTCTGACTTCTGTTTGCTTTCCTGAGCACCGTCCTTTCATATTCCCAAATTCTTTCCTTTTAAAGTAGATCCATTTTGGAGTAAAGTCTTATGTCCCCCGACCTACAAGGATGGGGGCATATTGATTTTGGTGCAGATCCCGTTGGCAGTGACGCCGGGGTTGGCATCAGCCTGACACTTTCTTTGGCATTGACATCGGCATGACACTTTCTTGTCTGCATAATATCTTCTGAAACAGTAGTTGGATTCTTACCAAATTTTCATGGTCAAGATCACAAAAAATGATTAGTTTTTGGTGACCTTGACTTAATTTTCAAGGTCACAGCATTAGAAAAACTGAATATTCATGGTGGGGTGGGGTGGATGGCATCTGTTTTCTCTGAAAACTGTTATTATAGTTTTCTTTTAGAGCCTATTCCTTTTCAGAAGGGATGTAGTGTGCAGGAAAGCAAACAGTAAGTTACAAAGGTTGTCTCCTTCGTAAAAATGTCAGAAAACATGCCCAGTTTGTTCCTTTAATGTCCAGTAGTGAAGGTGTTGTTGAGGATATTATTTGGTAAATACAGTCGTTATCTCCAATTCCAAGGGACTCTCTGAAATACTTCAAGATATCCGTACCTCGACATATCAGATTTGCAGAATTGAGGAAAAAATAATTCGAACAATCACATTTAACAAATATACAGTCGACTCTCATTATCTCGAATTCCAAGGGACTCTCTGAAATACTTCATGATATCCGTACCTCGACATATCAGATTTGCAGAACTGAGGAAAAAATAATTCGTACAACAACATTTTACAAATTTATATGTAATTGGTCTCTTGAAGTTAGAGATATAACAAAAGTATTGTGGAAAAGAGGAGGAGCAATTTCTCTTCTTTTCCACAATATTTTTCACCTGTTGTTAGATTTTCATGTTTAGGCAGGGACAAGATTTTCGTAAGCGGTTATTCGAGATAAGCGAGGTAGAGATAACGAGAGTCAACTGTATATGTAATTGGACTCTTGAAGTTAGAGATATATTGAAAATATTGTAGAAAAGAGGACAAATTGCTCTTTCGGAGCAATTTCTCCTCTTTTCCACAATATTTTTGTACCTGTTGTTAGATTTTCATGTTTAAGCAGGGACAAGATTTTCACTTCGAGATAAGCGGTTATTCGTGATAAGCGAGGTCGAGATAATGAGAGTCAACTTTATTTATATTTCTCCATAAAAAAAAAGTATGCTGTGGTTCTAATGAGTACCCACAGCATATGTTTTAGTTAGAACTGGAAGAAATTATCCCAGAATTATTACCAAATAATCCTCCTTAACAATCCTCAGAGAATAAGCAACAGATTGTTTCAATATGAAGAAAAGCTGGCCAGTAAAGCTCATGATCACAGTATTAACCCATGTCATGCTGAATAATTTTAAGATGCCACATCCACTTCTAATTTTCAGCCAATCAGATTACTTGACCCGAGTTTTTGGTAGAAATTCACATATTTAATGGCAAACAGTGCAGATCAAGATCAGTTGGCTTCTACAGAAGCCAACTGATCTGGATCTACACTGTTTGCTAAGACAGGACATGTCGTGCTCAGCAAGAGAAGAGTTAATTTGTAGCTCATAAAGTGGCTTTTCTCATGAGATCATCAAGATATGTAACATCAGATTGTAGTACATGTATTCAGAAAAAAATATTGATTCTTTGTTTCTAAGTATAACTGGTTGTCTTGGAGTTTTTATGAGTTTCTGAGATAGAAATCTTTAATATAAAACCTTTTCAGAGTATTGAGCTCTCTCTATTATGTGTAGAGTACCTGTACTTTGCCTGTGTTTACATGGATACAAATTTATATGGAAACCTTCGCTGTCCACATATGCCCAAAGACATGTTTTCCATGGCACAGCTCATATAGTAAATATGACAGAGGATACCTGAATTGACAAGGCCACAATGTCATACAGCTTTACTGGGCACAGCCAGCCTCGGTGGCTCCGTTGGATGCATATCTCACTAGAGACCAGGAGGTCGCGGGTTCGACCCCCGCCGAGGTCGGCAGCATTCTTTATGGAGATTGATCATGAAAATTTTCTATGGACATTCTCTCCCTTCCGCTGAGTCAAGAAGGGGCCGCAGTTTCTGGTGAAAGAATGTGCACAATACTGGTTAACTGCTTAGAGGACTAAGCCTGCCCAGTAAACGTGTGGTTAGTTAAACAGACCGTGCTCGACGTGACCCCATTGGGTTGACTGAGCCGTAAAACCTCAACACAAAATTTACTGGGCACAAGTTCATTAGTAAAGTTCATATGATAAAGGATACCTGAATTTACAAGGCCAGAATATCATTAAGCTTTACTGGGGCACAAGTTCATATAGTAAAGTTAATATGGCAAAGGATACCTGAATTTACAAGGCCACAATGTCATACAGCTTTACTGGGACACAAGTTCATATAGTAAAGTTCATATGGCAAAGGAAATACCTGAATTTAAAAGGGCTCAGTGTCATACATCTATACTGGGGCACAAGTTCATATAGTAACTTTCATATGGCAAAGTATACCTGAATTTACAAAGGCACAATGTCAGTTAGCTCAATGGGGCACAAGTTCATATAGTAAATGTCAAATGGCAAAGGATAACTGAATTTACAAGGACACAATGTCGTACAGCTTCACAGGGGCACACGCTCATATAGTAAAGTTAATATGGCCAAGGGTACCTGAATTTACAAGAACACAATGTCATTTAGCTTTACTAGGGCACAAGTTGATATAGTAAAGTTTGTATGACAAAGGATACCTGAATTAACAAGGGCACATGCCTTTTGACCTATGTTATGGTTAACTGACTTCAAGTGGTTATCTTCATATCCTCCAGTTAAGTTTTGTTTGAGTAGATTTTATTTTGTGTTTTTCCTGTAATGTTGCAATTGTAAGGTAGTACAGTGATAAATCTTTATTGGTATAGTAGCATCATGGCAAGCTTCAGTCCTTTTGCAAGGTCACTGACTTCCTCTCCTAGAATTTATTCTTCAGAATGTAATTTTACTGTATTTGCACTGGAGCAAATATTCTGGACACTCACCTATATTCTGGACACTCACCAGAATTGCCTTGTATCTGGGACTATAATTGTTCCATAGTATATGTATCTTCAAGATTATTTTCTTTGCCCACGTATGCTTTCTTTCTTTCTACCATTACTAAGTGGTTTGTTGTAGTCCACCATCACCTATGGTTTTGCAGGATAGACCACTAAGGAGCGATTTATCTTTGGAATTTATTCACCAGTGGGTAATTTTGTTCTCCCACCGACTGGGAGGGGGACATAGTGTTTTTGGTATAAATTCTGTTGGCATCGACATTGGCTTGATTCAACATTCAAGTATCAGCATTTGGCATTGGCATGACATTTCGTGAACCAGTGGTTGTATTCTTAACAAATTTTCATGGATATATAATTGGGACATATCAAAAGCCTGATTAGATTTTGGTGGCCTGACCCTAATTTTTAAGGTCAAAGCAGTAGAAAGGCTGTGGTGGTGGTGGGGGTTGGGGAGAGGGGTGGGAAAGGTGTGTGTGTGGGAGGGGGGGGGCGGGGGAACATCTGATTTCACTGAAAACACTGCTACTAATTTTTATTGTATTTCCACCAGAGCATATGTTTGGGCACTCACTAAAATTGCCTTATACTATACAGTGAACCCTTGTTACAATGACAGCATTTGTTCCCAAAGACGTTGCCATTAAAATGAATTTGCTGTTGTATAGACTGCTTAATGAGCAGATTGGTATGATAGAAAGGCCTTGTTTTGTTGTTATTTCCTCATAGAATATATGTTTTGGATATTTGTTAGAATCAACCCATTGAGTTGATTCTAACAAATATCCGAAATGTGTCTTTAAAGTAGTAAATACAATATTCTTGCATAGTTTGTGACCAGTTGTTACCTCTTAGGCGAAGATTTTGTGACAGTCAAATTGTCATTATAACGAATTTTGTCGTTGTATCAAGTGTCGGTATAAAGAGGGTTGTCTGTACTTGGGACTATGATTGTCCTATATATGTATGTCCCAATTTATTTTTCTGAACACAGCATGTTGGGTAAAAAATTCAGCATACAACATTTTGAAATATTTTCTTAGAAAATAGTACCGTATTTACCCTAAGTATTCGGACACCTCAGCTCCTTACCATATATATTCTAAAATTTGAACCAGTACAATTCACTACCTGATGTTGTGTCTAAAAATTGCTGGATGAGTGGCAAACAGTGTAGACCCAGATGAGACGCCGCGTTCTGCGGCATCTCATCTGGGTCTATACTGTTTGCTCAGGCCTGTCTGTCCGAATACATATAGGAAATACGGTACCTGATATTTCATGCAAATTGTCTCTATTGGAGACAGTATGCATGCAATTCAAATCCTGTTTTCTGGGAAAAATAAAAAAAAAAAGAAAATATTTCAATATGTAGTCTGCTGAAACTTTTACCTTGAGTGCTAAAGCATTAACCTAGTGCTCACACACCTTGAGTGCTAAAGCATTAACCTAGTGCTCACACAGTCATTCTACCATTACCACTGTTCATTTTGTTTGACCATTACCTCTGGAATTGCAGGCTGGACCTCTAAGGTGTGATTTTGTCTTTGTAGTGGGACCTTTATCCTGCACAGGGGATGTTTCCCAACACAGGGACCCTCCAGTTAACAGCCCACTCTGAAGGATAGTGCTCTTTATTAACATCATCCCTGTCAATGATGCTAATGCAGCATATTCAGACCCAGAAAATTTCTCATCCTGAGCAGTTATCAGACCTTGGACCTTTAGCATCAGAGGCCAGTGCTCTAACTTCTGTGCTACCATGCTCTTTTGCCCAGGATCATTGGTCTTAAACTTGATCAATTAGAATAAATCTGATGTACCTATTAACCTTACTGTATGTATTTATCTCGTAATTGCATCTTCTAATTTAGCCTGCATATCATACTCACCATGTAAAATCAGTCTCTTGGAGTGTAAAGATTAGCCCCAAGTACCCATGGATTGCTGAACACTGAACTTTCTTTAAACTCTGCATTATACACTCTATCCAAGTCATTTATGTCTATTTTCAAACCATTATTCAAGTACCATACGGGCTGCATCAAGCAAAAAAATACCTTTGAGCATGCGCAAAATGTGCAGACACATCATCCTGCACATGCGCAGGGTCTCATCTGTGCCTTTGCTCTCCATTGACACATTCTACAGTAGCCATTGATTCTGTTAGTGGACAGCGAAGGTCCTGATCAGACTGAGCGGATGCGCAGTCTGATCTGGACCTTTGCTGCCAACATATGTCCGAAGACATGGTGCGGGCCTTATTGTAATAAAATGATATTAAAGTCCAATATATCTTCTTCTCAGTTTAACCCTTGTCCTGCTGAATCATTAAGATACCATGCCCACTTCTAATTTTCTGCCAATCAGATTACATGATCCAGTTTACTGATACAAATTCATATGCTTAATGACAAACAGTGCAGGTTCAGATCAGAAGCCAACTGATCTGGATCTACACTGTTTGCAAAGACACGGTATATCCGGGTTCAGCAGGACCAGGGTTATGGTTCATATGGATGTCATAGCAGTCTATCGATTGGGGCTGGATCTGATTTGTGTCATTTGTACTACAAAATTGCCTACCTGAAAAGCATTTAAGCTGCATTATAGCGAAAAATTGGAACTACATAGCTTTAAATAAAAGGGATAACCAGATATATATTTTTTCTTCAGTCTTTCCCCCATTACTGGCGACTTTTGTTGTCTGCTGATAACCTTTGCAAACAGTTTGGATCCAGATCAGGGTCCAACCCTGATCTGGATCCAAATTGTTTGACACGATGATGAAATTCCTGAAAGATTTTTTTGAAAAAATTAATTTAAAAAAACAAACAAAAAAAAAAAAAAAAAAAAAATCCACAGACAACAAAAAAGCATACAAAATGACCCAGCATGCGTAAATATTTCTCCATGAAAACATATGTTGAATTGCCTGACCAATGCAGTTTTAAATAAGTATGTACCCGTGACATGTTTTGATGATGAAATCAGAAAAAATATAAGTACTTTTTGGCAAAAAAAAAAAAAAAACAACAACAAGCAAACAAAAAAAAAAAAAAAAAAAAAAAAAAAAATACACAAAAAACAAACAAAAAACAACAACAACAACAAAAAAAAAATAAAAACAACAACAACCCAAAAACAAACAGCAAAAAACACTATTTGATTATGTAGCGTTATGCAAACAGTAAATGCCAAGATCAGCTTGTGCATCCAGTCAGTCTGGCCACACCCTTCCCTCTTCAAAAGTGCCATATTTGCCGCAAGTATTTGGACAGACAGGCTTGAGCAAATGGTGTAGACCTAGATCAGATTCCACAGAATGTGGCATCTGATCTGGGTCTACATTGTTTGCCACTCATCCAGCAATTTTTTAGGCACATCAACAAGTAGAAAAAATAACTTTCTTAACCCTTGTCCTGCTGAATAAATTAAGATGCTACACCCACTTCTAATTTTCAGCCAATCAGGTTACTTGATCCATATAGTCGCTATAAATTCACATACTTAATGGCAAACAGTGCAGATCCAGATCAGTTGGCTTCTTCAGAAGCCAACTGATCTGGATCTACACTGTTTGCAAAGGCAGGGTAAATCCGGGTTGAGCAGGACTAGGGTTAAAAATTTAGGACAAATATGGTAATGAGTTAAGGTGTCTGAATACTTTGGGTAAATAGAGTAGATAATTTACTGTACCTGAGCTTCTAACCTTTTGCTAGATAAATGGTGATGGTGTTGATCAGACTGCAGGATGTACAGACAGCAGATCTGGGCCTTTTATCACTTATGTTTAGCAAGCTGGTTAGACATAGGGATCTTACTATTTATTCTTTCATTCATTCATCAACATTTGCATCAGCCCTAGAGTTCAGATTCATTTCTGATTATCAGTTACACCTACAATCATCTAATTTAGCATACCCTTTACTAATATGGACTCAAACAAAGCAGTATCATTTTATATCCATGACCTATTTTTCACAGTCTAATAACTTTTGCAATACATCAACTCCAGACTATTTTAGTTCCATCTTCGATTGATTTTAACCCCAACTGTCATCTAGACTGGCATGTACTTTCTCTCTAAAGGGACTTAGACACTGCATATGGTTTTATGACTTTGATGTAAATTGTATATTTCATGACCTATATATTGACTTTGTTACTTTTTTGTCAACTCAGTTTCTGATTATGCCCTAGAAAGTTCAAATTTGCAGGGTCCAAGACTGACATGTTTTGGCTAGGGGCCAACAGAGCCCCTAACCTTTAAAATCTAGGGGTCCACATAAAAATTTAGGGGCTCGTTGTGCAAACAGCAGTTAAGTTTTCTTTTGATTTAACCGTGTATAGTTTGCTGAAAATATGCCCAGTTATGATGGGTTTTCAGTGATTAGTCAATACATGCAAACCACATCTTTTGAGTAGATGAAATTTATTCTGGTTATCCACTCATTCTTCAAATTGTATAAACAATAAATGTTTTTGAAAAGCCAATTCTTGTACAGCATCCCCCAATGCTCAACCGATTCGAGATCCTTTGAAATGTGGACATGCAAAAGGTTTCTGTACTTCTGATTAGGGCATTGTCTTTCTTTTCTTGGATGCTTACAGAATGAAATGTTTGCTTTTTCTCACTGTCGTAAAACCTCAACACAAACAAACTGTCTCTGACAGGAGCTGGTTGCTACTTTCCATTTCTATCATTTTGTCTTGGAGGAATGATGACAGCAGAACATACCTGAAAAAGGGGGTTTCCCAGACTGTCCATGGCCCTGGTTGGATAAAGAAAAAGAGCTAATGGGAAGATGCGTTATAATTGATTTGATTGGCTGATGTCCAGAATTGCATAGTTGCCTTGAGAGGGATATGTTGTATAGAAATAGCTGAAAGATTTGAACCGCAAACACAAGAAACGATACAATCATATCGCATTGAATAGAAACAAAGTAGGCACTCCAGAAAAATGTCGCTGCCAGGGCCCCCATATTTTGAGATTTAATCCCCCAGTTAAATTTTCTGTCGTCTCAGGCGACTGGGCGCCCATTAACCCTTAAAGCACCAAGAAAACCTGCATCTGAAAATGTCGTCTGTTTTTGTCGTCTGCTGAATATTTTTGCAAACTTTTCAAACCTATTTTTTGCATACAGGCAAACAGTGTGGATCCTGATCAGACTGCTCCTAAAGGAGCAGTCTGATCTGGGTCCACACTGTTTGCAAAAATGACTTTTAAAATTACAAGCAGATGACAAGCAGACGACAATTGTTGTGATTGGCAGTTTAAGGGTTAATCTTGATCCCTGATGGATGCTCTTTATCTCTAAAAGAGACTCAAACACTGTGAAATCATTTTATGACCAACCTATATTTCATGTGACAATGACTTCTTGTTAGCTCACCTGAGCTCTGCTCAGGATGAGCTATTGTGATCACTTTTCGTCCGTCGTCCGTCCGTCCGTCCGTGCGTCCGTGCGTCCGTCCGTCCGTCCGTGCGTCCGTCCGTTAACATTTTCAAACGACTTCTCCTCTGAAACCGCTGAGCCAATTTTGCTCAAATTTCATATGGAGCCTCCTTAGGATGGGGGAACGAAAAATTGCTAAAATGGTTGCGGTCCGTTGACCAAGATGGCCGCCACGCCCATATATGGTAAAAACCTTTAAAAATCTTCTCCTCCAGAACCGAGAATGCCTTGGGGCTGAACTTTTGCAGGAATCATCGGGGACGGGAGGTCTACCAAAATTGCTAAAAGAATTGTCGTACGTTGACGTTTGACCTTTTTACGGCAAGGTCAAGTTTGCTTCCCTATGCATTTGTATGGGAAAAACCTTTAAAAATCTTCTTTTCCAAAACCGAGCATGCCTTATGGCTGAATCTTTGCATATATCTGTGGGAACAGGAGAGCTACCAAAATTGCTAAAATAATGGTGGTACATTGACATTTGACCTTTTTACGGTAAGGTCAATTTTGCTTCCTTATGCATTTGTATGGGAAAAATGTTCAGAATTTCAAACAACTTCTCCTCTGGAGCCTCTGGGCCAATTTTGCTCAAATTTCATATGGAGCCTCCTTAGGGTGGGGGAACAGAAAATTGCTAAAATGGTCACGGTCCGTTGACCAAGATGGCCGCCACGCCCATATATGGTAAAAATCTTTAAAAATCTTCTTCTTCAGATCCGAGAATGCCTTGGGGCTGAACCTTTGCAGGAATCATTGGGGACGGGAGGTCTACCAACATTGCTAAAAGAATTGTCGTACGTTGACATTTGACCTTTTTACAGCAAGGTCAAGTTTGCTTCCCTGTGCATTTGTATGGGAAAAACCTTTAAAAATCTTATTTTCCAAAACCGAGCAGCCTTATGGCTGAATCTTTGCATATATCTTCGGGAACAGGAGGGCTACCTAAATTGCTAAAATAATGGTCATACATTGACATTTGACCTTTTTACGTTAAGGTCAATTTTGCTTCCTTATGCATTTGTATGGAAAAATGTTCAGAATTTCAAACAACTTCTCCTCTGGAGCCTCTGGGCCAATTTTGCTCAAATTTCATATGGAGCCTCCTTAGGTAGGGGGAACAAAAGATAGCTAAAATGGTCACGGTTCGTTGACCAAGATGGGCGCCATGCCCATATATGGTAAAAACCTTTATAAATCTTCTACTCTAGAACCGAGGATGCTTTGGGGCTGAATGTTTGCATAAATCATCGGGGACAGGGGGTCTACCAAAGTTGCTAAAATAATGGTCATACATTGACATTTAACCTTTTTACGGCAAGGTCAAGTTGCTTCCTTATGCATTTGCATGGGAAAAAACATTTAAAATCCTTAATCTCCAAAACCGAGGATGGCTTGTGGCTGAATCTTTAAATATATCATCTGGAACAGGCAATCTACCGAAGTTGCTAAAATAATTGTCATACATTGACATTTAACCTTTTTAGGGCGAGGTCAAGTTTGCTTCTGTATGCATTTGTATGGGCCCCATACATTTATATGGAAAAAATGTTGATAATTTCAAATGGCTTTTCCTCAGACGCCTCCGGGCCAGTGTTGCTCAAATTTCATGCGGAGCCTCCGTGGGCAGGAGAATGAAAGATTGCTAAAATGGGTATGGTCCATTGATCAAAATGGCTGCCATACCCATATATGGTAAAAACCTTTAAAAATCGTCTTCTCCATAACCAAATATGCCCTGGGTCCTAATCTTTGCACAAATTACGGGAGACAGGAGACCTACCAAAATTGCTCAAATGATGGTTCTATGTTGACATTTGACCTTTTTGCCTCCAAGGTCAAATTTGCTTCCCTATTTGTGTGGGCCCTATACATTTATATTGAAAGTATCGAAGTGACTTGTAGATCAACAGTAGTTAAAATTGTTCTGATTGGAAATCTGAGATGGCCATCATCTGGTTTATATTTATAATATTTCCCTGCCACTGTGCTGTTTAAATGTATAAAATCACGATTCTTCAGAAACCACTTAGCCAATTTCCACCAAATTTCACATTGATCCTTCTGTTAAAATTCAGAAACCACTTAGCCGAATTCCACCAAATTTCACATTGATCTTTCTGCTGAAATGTGTTTGATAGTTTATTCAAATGATCATGCTCCATTGACTGTCAGGCTCATATATTCTTCTTCAAAACTAAGAACTGTTCAAATGATGATATTTTCATTAGTTGCGATGATAGGACTGGCAAAATGTTGCATAACATCTGCATGTCTGCAGTGGCTATGTCACTCAGGTGAGCGAATTGTGGCCCGTGGGCCTCTTGTATTTCACTTGTCATTCTTTGCAGAATCATAATGTAAGCTCTGTTATATCTCTGACAGGCCCAGGTAGAGCATCACTGCCTTTCAGGTAGTTCTTGTTTGCATAATGTGATTAGTATTTATAAAGCCAGATTGATAAATATAGTTCTGTTTGTGTAGGTACAAGACCATTAAGTCTTAAAATACCAAATTTAAATCAGGGGTCATCCTGGAGCTGTCAGAGAGGGAGAAGTTTTGCGACAATTTCAGGATTTTAGGGCGAAGTTTTGGTCCAAATTTAGGATTTCCCTATACATTCTATACATTTTCACTTCTCCCTCAGCTCAAGATAGGGAGAAGTGAGCCAGTTTAGGGAGACTTTTTCTCCCAAATCGCCCTCTAGGATGACCCCTGTTTAAATATTATAGCTAAGGCTGGCACGATAAATCGGATAATTGATTAATTGATCGATAAATTCCACAAAAATAACTATCATTACAGATCTGCTAATAATCGATCATTTGATATCTGTGTCTGTTACTTTACTGTATTTATCCTTAGTATTCAGACACCTCATCTCCTTACCATACTTTATCTAAAATTTGAACAAATCCAATTTACTACCCACTATTGTGTCTAAAATAGCTGGGTGAATGGCAAACAATGTAGACCCTGATAAGACACTGCATTTGCGGTGCCTTATCTGGGTCTACACTGTTTGCTCAGGCCTGTCTGACAAAATACATACAATAAAAGTATAACATGTGATAGGGTCATGCTCAAATAGGTAAAATTATGATCAAATCTTCAGTGATTACTAATCGATTATCAATCGCAATGGCAGGACTGTTAATCGATTATCTTTTCAGCTCTGATTAGCCAGCCTTAATTATAGCTGACATTTTAAACCTTATAGTGGCAAGGAAAATTTATAGCAGACAACATTCAAAATTTTTAGTTTTATTTTTCAGAGAAAATACACTGTAACCACTTTATAAGACAGTTTAAAGGTGGACCCCAAATGTGTTGGTTCCAAACAAGAATGTATAGATTATATAGAAAAATGACCAGTTTATGGTCATTTTTCTATATAATCTATACATTCTTGTTTTGATACAACATGGTTATTCAGCTAGCACGTTTTTTGTATAGGATCAAAACAACAGTGTTATAAAGAAGTTGTGGTGTAATTAGTCTTGACATCTCATGTGAATTATCTGCCATCGTACAGCACTTTTTTATGTTTGCTTGTTTGTTTCAGGTGTTCAAGACTTAGATAAAATTATTAAAAATGCCAACTATGGTAAACTTCAGGATGATTGGCAGGATGTAAGTCACTATACTTTTTAATTTTCTTATTTTCTTACATACATACATATATATATATTTAAGACCTTTTACATGCTGGTAAATGGACAGGTTTGCCAGCCTCGATGGCTCAGTTGGATGCGCCGTCTGACACCCGCCGAGGTCGCAACATTCTTTCAAGGACATTGATCATGAAATATTTTCTACGGTCATTCTCTCCCTTCCGCTGATTCAAGAAGGGCAGTTGTCAGTTTCTGGCGAAAGAATGTGCACAATACTGGTTAACTGCTTAGAGGACTAAGCCTGCCCAGTAAACGTGTGGCTAGGTAAACTGACCAAGCTCGACATGACCCCATTGGGTTGACTGGGCCATAAAACCTCAACACAAACAAACAAAATGGACAGGTTTAAAATGAGAGTTACCATGGTGTCCCAGCTGGCAAGGTTAAGACATAGCTCCAGATACAAAGTGCTGATATTTTTCTTACTTATCAACAAAAAAATATATGTTGTGGGTACTCATTAGAAGTGCCTCTCTGAGTTACTTCTAATGAGTACCTTCAAAATATGTTTTCCTGGAGAAATAAAAAAGTATCATGTGGATCTCTTATCTGGAGCTATGTAACTTGTGAAGTGACAATAAAAGAAGTATATAATAAATAAAAAAACTCTATAAAACTTCTTTATCTGGCCCTTGAATTACAATATTAGGCAATATTCGCAGTAAATATTACTATTGTAATAATTGAATTCAGATGGCAGTACAGTGTATAATTTTACTGATACACCTGGGTCCAGTTGTTCAAAACTAATATCGTTAGTTAATGTATTGTTAAAACTGTAATCATGAAATATTGCATATACGCTAATATTTTTGCTGAAAAAATGTGAGTAGCTTGATACTCACATTTTTTCAGCAAAAATACCTGTGAATTAGATATTTTACTTATATGAGCAGTTAACATTTTGACCACTAACGAGCTCGTTAAGCTAATGACACTTTAAACAACTGGGCCCTGCTTGCTGAGCCCCATTCATCGGGTCCCACAAGATAGCTGGGTTGCCTGGTGCATCTGTGGCAGAGCTGCAAGACCCAAGTTTTTTCATTCAGCTAGGTCATGTAAAAGGCCCACAAATTCCATGGCAGTGACTGAAATATTGTTAACAGGGCTGTTTAAGCCATTTATGCCAAGCGTCCCATAAAAGGGACATTGGCAAACAATTTAGACCCAGATCAAGAATGCGGCATCTGATCAGGGTCTCCATTGTTTGTATTAGATACAGGAATTTCTATAAAACATGGTCATAACAAACTAGACACCCCTTAAATAGGAAATGGATCAGTCCAATGTGTTAAGGCAGAAGAGTCCACTCAGCATAAATGGGTTAACCTCAGGCCTGCTTGCACCTATTTGTACCAAATTTTATGACAGCTTTTGAAAATCATGGGATGATGTCATAAAGGTACATTTATATGTTAATTGATATGCTTTGTAAAGATTTAGCATGCTGGGCAAAAATTTCAGCAGACAGGACTTTGAAATATTTTTCTTATTATAGCCCCGCTTTGAAAAAGTGGGGTTATGCTGGATTTGCCATGTCCTTCCGTGATTCTGTGACTCCGTGAAAATTTTCGTAACAGATTTCTCAGGAACTATGATAGCTAGAAAGCTGAAAGATTGTATAAACATTGACAATGACTGGATGTATAGTGTATACTGGAATAGGGGCCAAGGGTCCATAGCTCTTGGAGTTATGTCCCTTGGTAGGTTTTCAAAAAATTAAAATGCATTTTGCTCAATAACTTTTATGTTTGTGGTCCTACTTGAAACTTATACCACACTTGGTCTCTAAGGTAAGGGAGGTGTAGTGGCAGAATGGTGGCCAAGGGCCCATAACTCTTGAGTTATGTCCCTTCATACATTTTCAAATTTTGCTATTCTTGAAAATTTTCATAACAGATTTCTCGGGAACTATGAAAGCTAGAAAGCTAAAGTTCGTATAAACATGGACAATGACTGGATGTATTGTGTATACCGGAATAGGGGCCAAGGGTCCATAACTCTTGGAGTTATGTCCCTTTGTAGGTTTTCAATAACTTATGTTTGTTGTCCTACTTCAGTGAAACTTATACCATACTTGGTCTCTAAGGTAAGGAAGATATAGTGGCAAGATGGAGGCCAAGGGCCCATAACTCTTGGAGTTATGTCCCTTCAAAGGTTTTCAAATTTTGCCATTCTTGAAAATTTTCATAACAGATTTCTAAGGAACTATGAAAGCTAGAAAGCTGAAAGCTCTTTCTAACATGGACAATGTCTGGATGTATTGTGTTTACAGGAATAGGGGCCAAGGGTCCATAAATCTTGGAGTTATGTCCCTTGGTAGGTTTTCAGAAAATTAAAATGCATTTTGCTCTATAACTTTTATGTTTGTGGTCCTACTTCGATAGAACTTATATCACACTTGGGTTTTTTAAAAAGTGGTACATGCATGGACAGTGGGTTGATGTATCATGTATTCAGGAATCGGGGCCAAAGGCCCATAACTCATGAATTAAATTCCCTTGATAGGTTTTAGGATGCCATGTTACCATGTCCTACAGTGGTGTTACCTGGTAAGGATGAATTCAAAATATTTCAACACTATGTGTATTTCTCCTCTGATAGAGCTGCAGCGGGGCTATAGTGAGATTCTCTGACAGCTCTAGTTTGTCCCAGAAAACAGGTTTTACATTTCATGCAAATTGTCCTCTGCATTGCACATTTCATGCAAATTTGCATGAAATGTCAAAACTTGTTTTCTGGGAAAAGTAAAGAGAAATATAGAAAATTTTATCCTTCATGCTTAGTGTTTAATAAGTTGTGTGAAGAGAAAATAGCCCTTATTGCATATGTGGGTAATGAAGGCCCTGTTCAGCCTGTGCATTTAGTCTGACCAGCTTAAAGAATACACACACCCACACACACATTCCTGGAGTATTTTGTTTCCTAAACATGACAAAGGAGTACAATTTTATAATTTCCAATAGGTGTAACAGCTTGTTCATATTGTGGGCATGCAGCAGAGCTTTACTTGTTTCCAGATGCTTTCACAAAGACAGACTCCATTAATTTTAACAGCATGTGTTGTTCTTCTGTTGAGACATAGATATTACTTCATTAACCTTTAGCATGCTAAATGATACACAAAGAAAAACAATGCTAATTTAGTATCCTCAATGTTTATGATTAATACCTTCTCCCTAAAATTGATGGCTTTCTTGTCCTGCTGAACCTGGATATACCCTACCTTTGCAAACAGTGTAGATCCAGATCAGTTGGCTTCTGAAGAATTCAGAAGCCAACTGATCTGGATCTGCACTGTTTGCAATTAAGTATGTGAATTTATATCAACAAACCGGATCAAATAATCTGATTGGCTGAAAATTAGAAGTGGGCGTGACATCTTAATTTATTCAGCAGGACAAGGGTGAATATGGCAGAAAAATACCACCATAGCTCTGGATTAGATGCTTTTTGTCACGACTGCTTTAGCAAGCAGGAGCAATATAGGGATCATTTTCTGGGGTTGGCGTCATCGTCAGAGTCAGCCATGTTAAGTCTGTGCATTTAGGTCAGTTTCTCAAACACCAAGGCTTCAAGGCTAATGAAACTACATACACACACCTGCCGTGATGTACCCTGCTCACTGTCATCAAATATTACTGACAACCTACTTTTCATGCTTGGCTGAACAATGTTTAATCTGTGGGTTTAGCGCTGTTGAACACCGCCAGCAGTGTCGACATTGCAGTTGGCGAATTTCTTATTCCCCTTAAGTATTGAAATTTCCATATTTCTCCATAAAACAAATGTTGTGGGTGCAGTCAAACTTCTATAAGAGCACCACCTTTGGGAATGGACTGAACTGGCTGTTATATAAAGATGGCTGTTTCATAAGTCTAGATAAGAGTGGGTATCAGGTAAATAGTTTTCTTATTTCTCAGCGAAAACATATGTTGTGGGTACTCATTAGAAGCGCCTCGGCGAGGCGCTTCTAATGAGTACCCACAACATATGTTTTTGCTGAGAAATAAGAAAAATAAAGATACTTTTAGGTTGAAAAAAGTGCCTTATCAAGTGCTATGTGTTTTATCAAGATTAAGACAAAATTGCCACCATGGAAGAAAAACCAGGATGACACACCTTTGATTCACTCTGATTTGAGGTAAAAAGACTGTTTTATTAAGAAAAAAAAAAAAGACGTTTCGTCCTGCAAGTAGCTCATCCCAATGTTCAGTTTGCCGTCTTACCATGTCCGATTATGAACTACCATTATTAAGTTAATTTTGATTGAAAGAGATCGCTAAATTACTTACCAATGTGAAAATCCTTTTCCCAGAATGCGTAAAAATATTTCAGAGAAAGAAAGAAAATCATAGCTTTACACACAAGATTATGCGAGACACAACGTGAGTTGGCAAGAGTGTGTTTGCATAACAACAGACGGGTTTCCCCAGGGTATTTACCTGTAATTTTATAGGTTTGCGCACATATGATTGGCTTCTGCTGGCTTCTACTGACATTTGAAGTTAAAAGCCGATGATTATGGGTAATATTAAAAGTTTTACAGGTAATATGTGGTCGTCATATGGCGAACAATTTGCATTTTGGGAATAAATTTACTGGCCGATGGTGTTCATTTAAATGGGGTGCTCTTATAGAGAACAAAATCATAGAGAAATTGATCAAGAATGTTTGCTGGCGCTTTTATGCAGGTGGCCCTCTTAAAGAGGTGGCTAATTCAGCAGGTTTGACTATACTCATTGGAAATATCTTGGCCCAGTGAGTACCACATTATATGTTTTCTTGAAGAAATAAGAAATAATTTCTGGATATGCCTCTCTCATCACCAGCTATTTACACAATTTGCTCTTTGATGCTTCAATTTCCAGAAATTCCATAATTAACAGTGTCGATCCTTATTAAACTGCATGGATAGGCAGGCTGATCTTACATATTCTGGTCACATGATTAACGGCAATGGATACACTTCAGATTAGACAACTCTGTCAAATTGTTTTTGCTTTCTTTCTGAAAAGGAGTCTTTTCTATCTAGGAGCGAATTCTTTCCTTTAACCCTTGTCATGCTGGATAAATAATGGTGCCACACCCATTTCTAATTTTCAGCCAATCAGATTACTTGATCGAGATTGTTGCTATAACTTCACATACTTAATGGCAAACAGTGTAGATCCAGATCAGTTGGCTTCTTCAGAAGCCAACTGATCTGGATCTACACTGTTTGCAAATATAATACATATCCGGGTTCAGCAGGACTAGGGTTAAGAATAGACACCTTTTCAGAAGGAAGTTGTGCAGGAAAGCAAATAAGAAGTCACAAAAGTTGTCTCTCTTGACAGAAATGGTAGAAAATCTATCATTTGTATCAAGTCCCCTTAATTTGTTGTAAGGTCTTTTCAGTTTAGAGATGTTTATATGTGTCATTCTCTAGCTCTTGGTAAGGCGTTTATTTCAACCAAAATGTATCTATATTTTTCTTATTTCTGGATGAAAACATATGTTGTGGGTACTTATTAGAAGTGCCTCAACGAGGCGCTTCTAATGAGTACCCGCAGCATATGTTTTCGTCAAGGAATAAGAAAATTATTTACCTGATACCCACTTTTATCTAGACCTATGATTTTTTTTTTTTTTTAAGAAGCATCCGGGTGACCCAGTGGTTAGTGCTGCTGACCAGATCACAGTATCTCAGGTTTTACTCCCGCTGGAGGCAGAATTCAGCTCATGACTGTTCACCGCTTCATTGCACAGAGCATTATCACCCTTCCATCATTTGATATGACTTAAATAGTGTTGAAAGGGATGTAAAATGCCAAATTATCATCATTTTTTTTCTCTAGTAATGTATGAAAAGTAAGTATTTTCTTTTCTTTTTCAGCTCTTCAAAACATTCGGAGGTTTCGCTGCCTGCTTTATACTTGGGTTGTTGTTTGTTATCTTTTTTCCCATTATTGCTACTTGTTTCTGCTGCTGCTTCTGCTGCTGCAAGAACTGTGGTGGGGCCAAGGACAGATATGACCCTAAAAGGGCTTCTTGTATGAGAATGACATGCGCCACGCTTTTGTTGATATTTACTACTCTAATGCTGTAAGTTGGTTTCAACATTAACGGTAGACACTTTTTTAAAACATTTTGTTTCATTTTGAAGAGAATTAAATTATGTAAATCATCAGCCTAGCAAATGAAATGTCTTATTTCTCTGAAAAATGAGAAAACAAATTAGAGTGTTGTCTGCTATAAATGCAAATGGTACTTTAACCTTTACCACACTGTAGGCATATTCAGCAGGCAACAAATTGATGATATTTTTCTCATTTTTCCCAGAAAACAGGATTTGACATTTAATGCAAATTGTCTCCAATGGAGACACTTTGCATGAAATCTCAAAACCTGTTTTCTAGGAAAAATAAGAAAAAATATTTCAATATGTCATCTGCTGAAAATTTTACTCAGAGTGCTAAGCATTAAGGGTCATTTACTTGAATCTCCAAATGATACATGTATACTAGCGGAAAAAAGAAACGCAAGTATTAATTCTGGGGTTGTATTTTTAAAGAAAATTGTGGATTTCATTTGATTGTTTAATTTTTTTAATTCTTTATTTCATTTATTGTTAAATGCAATTGGTTTAGTGTCGTATAGCAGACGACGTTTGCAATAAATAGTGTTAAACACAGACACCCAACGTTATCGAATCATGGGTATCAATAGTGCGTGTGTCCACCACGGGCTGCTGTCACGGCTCTCACTCTTTCTAACCATAGACCCAACTAAGTTGTCAATGGTCCTTTGAGGGATATTATTCCACTCTTGAATAAGAGCTAGCTGGAGCAGTGCGACGTTGTTCGGTACGTTGACGCGCTTCCTGACCCTCCTGTCCAACGCATCCCAAAGGTGCTCGATTAGGTTTAAATCTGGACTGTATGGGGGCCAATTGAGCACTTGGACATTATTCTGGTTGAGAAAGTCGCGACAAACCCTGGCAACATGGGGTCTCGCGTTGGAATGCTGAAACGTGAGATTATGAGCATTGACAAGCGGGAAGAAGTGAGGCATAAGCACCTGATCTTGATAGCGTACCGCTGTAAGATTACCCTGAATAACCACTAGGGGCATTTTCACCCCATTAGAAATCCCACCCCAAACCATTACGGACCCCGCTCCCCCAAATCTGTCGACTTCTCGTACGCAAGCGTCAGAATATCGCTCACCAAGACATCGATACACTGAAGCAAAAATCGTGACTCATCGCTGAACATTACATGCCGCCAGTCAGCCAGTCAAAACTGATTTGGTGCATGGGCATGCAGCCACTGCATGGGGCGTTGACGTCGCCTGGGCGTAAGGTTCGGGCCAACGTAAGGACGGCGTGGACGTAAATCGAACTCTCGCAAGCGATTTCTGACTGTCCTTGGACACACATGACGGCCATGTGTTCCGATAACTTCTCTTGCGGTCTCTGTCGCCATCCTTAACCTGTTACGAAGGTGTACAAGACGTATACGTCTATCTTGATGTTGCGTTGTAACACGCGGACGTCCACTCCTAGGACGGTCAGTTAACCTACCGCTAGCTCTAAGACGCTGAACTAAGCGCGATATCGTCGACTCGTGCACCCCAAATTGCTGCGTGACGTCACGTTGCGACCGACCCTGCAAAATTAGAGCAATAGCTCTACCCCTTTCCAGTTGCGATAAGTGTACCATTTCTCTCAACAAACTCAAACAACAAATGTTTTGTGCAACCGATATGAATGGAACGAAAGTTCGATTTGGTAATGTGTTAAAGTCTCTATCACGCGACACTACCCGTGCAGCACGGATATAACGAAATTCAGGTACAATGATATTGTGTAGCCTGTGTTCACGATTCAGTGATTTTGTGTGATCCATACACAGGTAAGTACACTAATGTCACCAAATACAGAAAACTAGATCAGTTTGTTCACAAACAAACTTTCAGTATTTGAAAATTTGAACTTGCGTTTCTTTTTTCCCCAAGTATACATTTTTTAACCAAGAAAAATTACATGTAGTTTCTGAATAAGATATTTGGGAACAACATAGTGCCAATCATCCTGGGCACTGGCATAGTCTGATCATAGCTTTTGCTCTTTGTTAAAATATTTAGCCTTCACTGTTGTTGGTACTCATCATAAGTGCTCAGCAATCCATGGTTGGTGGGTTTCCCTGGGTACTCTGGTTTCCTCCACAACACATGACCACAAAATGCTAACATCGGTGCCTTCGAGAACACGTCTATAAGTTTGCTGAGCTTTTGAACAAAAATAAATGAAGTATAAAGTTTAGAAGTGCTTCATTGAGGTACTTTGAATAGGTACTCCCAGCATATGTTTTCATGGAGAAATAGGTAAAAAAAAATATAAAAGAGCACTGGATCAGGACCAATGTTTCATTATTGATAAAGGAAAGCTTCCTTATGTTGTACTGTATTTACAGTATGTATTCAGACAGAAGGCCTGAGCAAACAGTGTAGACCCAGACACCTCTGAATGTGGCGTCTCATCAGGTTTTGCACTGTTTGCCACTTAATCAGCAATTGGGTAGTAAAGTGTACCTGTTCAGATTTTAGAACAAGTTTGTTAAGGTTTTGGGGTGTCCGAATACTTAGGGTAAATATGGTATAGCCAGGTGTTGTAACATAACTAGATATTTAGTGCTTTTTTCATCCAAAATCTGTTGATATTTCATAGCTCTTGTTAAGAAGGGTATGCAGATATTTTTTTGATTTATATTTCTCCATGAAAACATAAAATTTTGTGGTGGCTATGTTGAGTAAAGGCCTACCTGCTGTGCTTACATTACAGCAGGTGGCGGGGAGAGGGCATATTTTTGGTTCTCTGTTTCTCCACTGTCAATCACCTTTCCTTTAGTCCTCTCTATCTCCTTCCTCTCTTTTCTATTTTCCCTTTTCTCCTTATCTCTGGAAGATGATACAAAGTAACCCACAAGAGCTGATGTGTCATTAAACAACACAACCAAGAAAGCATGTTGCAGTCCAATGAGTACCAACAACAAGATTATATTTCCTTGTCCTGCTGAATAAATTAAGATACCATGCCCACTTCTAATTTTCAGCCTATCAGATTACTATATCCAGGTTGTTGACAGAAATTAAAATACTTAATGGCAAACAATGCAGATCCAGATCAGTTGGCTTCTTAAGAAGCCAACTGGTCTGGATTTACACTGTTTGCAAAGGCAGGACATATCTGGGTTCAGCAGGACAAGGGTTAAGTTTTAATGTAGTAACAATAGTGCCTTATTTAGAGCTATTGATATTTTTCTTATTTCTCCATGAAAGATTACAATGTGAGTACTTAATAGGATTGTTTTTCAGAAGTGATTCTAATAGGTACATATCACCGAGGTAATTAGGAAGAGTACCAACAGCGTAAGTTTTCTTAGAGGAGTGAGAAACTTAGCTGTCTGGATACAACTCTTTATTGGTGTGAGCCATCATATTTACCCTAAGTACTTGACACCTTATCTACGTACCATACTTGTCCTAAAATTTCAAAAATAGTGCACTCTGCTACCCTTTGATGTTTCTAAAATATTGCTGTGTGTATGGCAAAATGTGTAGACGCTGATCAGACACCGCATTCTGTGGCATCTGATCTGCATCTGATTTGGGTCTACACTGTTTGCAAAGGCCAGTCTGTCCAAATACTTAACCCTAGTCCTGCCTTTGCAAACAGTGTAGATCCAGATCAGTTAGCTTCTTCAGAAGCCAGCTGTTCTGGATCTGCACTGTTTGCCATTAAGTATGTGAATTTATATCAACTATCTGGATCAAGTAATCTGAATGGCTAAAGATTAGAAATGGGAGTGGCATCTTAATTTCTTCAGCAGGACAAGGGTTAAGTAAGTAAGCAAGTGAAGTAAGTTGGCTTTATTTAAAGAGGGTGACTCATTTGGCAATGCCAATCTTCCATGAGGCCCTCTAAATTACATACAATACAAAATATCAAAACAGCAAATACAATGCAATATATAAAAGTATGAAAATGAGAAAATGATTAGAATGATACTGATGGAGCTAAAACATTGTATAACTTTAGCATCATTATGTTTAATTGTTAATACATTTCAGTTATTCCATTATAATTTCTAGCTATTGCATCAAGAACCAAAGTATGGATGTTTTATTTTATTTCATTTTTTTTTGAAACAGAAAATTGAAAGCAAAACTGATTGAAGAAAGATTTTTTTCAGTATACAGTATTTATTCTAAATATTTTGACACCTTAACTCCTTACCATACTTGTCTTATAATTTGTAAAAATCTGTTCCACTACAAGTTGATGCGCTTAAAATATTGCTGAACGAGTGGTAAACAGTGTGACCCCAATCAGACACTACATTGTGCAGCATCAGATCTGGGTTCACACAGTTTGCTCAGACCTGTCTGTCCCAATATTGGGGTTATTAAGGTAATTTTATTACGGTAACTTAGGTTTATTATGGTATGTGTCAGTCAGAAAAATGATATAATAGCTTGAAATTTATCTTGCATCTAAGTTATTTGATTCTTTGATAAGCTGTTATCAAGAAGAGCCATATAATATGATACCATGATTAAATGTCATTTAGAAGATGATTTTTTTTCCTAGAAATATACAGTAATTACCCTAAATATTTGTACATGTTAAGGGTACAGATTACCATTGACTTACCTTATACACCACAACCTCTTTATAACACTATTGTTTGGGTCCATAGCATAATCCGTGTTTGTTAGACAACCGTGTTATATCCAAACAAAAATGTATAGATTATATTGAAAAATGACCATAAAAATGTATAGATTATATTGAAAAATGACCATTTATGGTCATTTTTCAATATAATCTATACATTTTTGGGATCCATCTTTGGACTGTGTTATATCCAAAACTGTGTTATAACGAACTGTGTTATAAAGCGGTTGAAGTGTATATTGCATACCATAATTACCCTAAGTATTGGGACAGGTAGGCATAGGTCTAGATAAGAGTGGGTGTTAGGTAAATTTTTTTTTATTTCTCTACGAAATAATATGTTTTGGGTACTCATTAGAAGCACCTCGCCAAGGTGCTTCTAATGAGTACCCACAACATATGTTTTTGTGGAGAAATAAGAAAAATATCAATATTTTTGGATTGAAAAAAACAACCAATCAAGAGCTATGGATTGGCCTTTGCAAACAGTAGACCCAGGACAGATGCTGCATAATGTAGCATCTAATCAGGGTCTACACTGTATGCCGTACATACAGCAATAATTTAGACACATCAAGAGGTAGTAGAATGAACAATTTCAGGTTTTAGGACAAGTATGTTACGTAGATAAGGTGTCCCAATACTTAGGGTAAATACAGTACAGGTCATTCTCTCCCTTCCGCTGATTCAAGAAGGGCAGTTGTCAGTTTCTGGCGATAGAATGTGCACAATACTGGTTAACCGCATAGAGGACTAAGCCTGCCCAGTAAGTGTGGTTAGGTAAACTGACCGCACTCGACATGACCCCATTGGGTTGACTGGGCCGTAAAACCTCAACACATACAAACCCTTACTGTACTTGTCTTAAAATTTGAACAAGACCATTTTACTGCCTGTTATATGTTTGAAAACTGTTGTATGAATGGCAAACAGTGTAAACCCTGATCAGTGTCACATTTTGCACACACTTTGCTCAGGCTTGTCTTTCTGGATACTAAGGGTAAAAGTGATACACCATAACCTCTTTATAATATGATTGCTGGGATCCAGTAAGACAGCTGTGTTTTATCCAAACAAAATTGTCTAGATCATATAGAAAAATTGTCTAGATCATATAGAAAAATGACCATAAATGGTCATTTTTCTATATAATCTGTACATTTTTGTTTGGATTCAACACTTCAGGAGTCCACCTTTAAATCGTTATCCAAGCCATATTATAATGAACCATCTTATAAAGAATTTCCATTGTGTTTATTTTGTAAACCCTCCCCTGCCGCACAATAGTGGCTGGGTATTATGGGTTCACTTTGGTGTCTGTGTTTCTTTCCATTTGTCCGTCTATCTGTCTGGCATACATCCGTCCGTCCCTGTTTTGTTTCAGGATGATAAATTGAGTAAATATCAATGATTTTCTCCAAACTTGGTATGTGCATTGATATTGTGAAGATATGGTTTGGGATTGCTAATGGGCAAATTTCATTTTTGACAGATTTATCTGCCTGCAATGCATCTGTATTTTTGTTTCCAGCTGATAACTTGAGTAATTATCAGTAGATTTTCACCAAACTTGGTATGTGCATTGATATTGTGGAGGTTTGGTTTTGGATTACTAATGGCCAAATTTCACCCATTTTTGACAGAGTTCTCTGCACGCCACATGTCTGTATTTTCATTTCTGGACATCAATTCAGTAAATTTCAATGGAGTTTCAGCACACTTGGTATATGCATTCATATTGTGGAGATTTGGTTTGGGATTGCTGATGGCAAAATTTCACCAATTTTTGACAAAGTTATCTGCCCGCTACAAGATACTGATGTGATATTATCATTCCACGTTTTTATTTCCAATTCTTTTAGTGCTGGTGGCATCATAACATTCCTTGGAGCAGAACTGTTCCACAAAGCTTTGAAGAATGAGAACAACGAAGGGGTCCTGGGACGTGTTGATACCAGTCTACAGAACCTACAGACCTTCAGCACATCTACAGTGACGGTAAAAGGAAAATCTGCCTGATGTTGTAATATATATCGTAACTCTAGATAAGAAAGAAGATCAGTTAATATGAGTGGTTGCATGGGAAAAGCATATACGAACAGCAATGGTTCAGGCGAGCAGAACCTGTGCTGTTTGCTCACATAAGCAGTATCAAACTTAACTGTGATTACTCACGTATAATACGCACAGAAGTTTGCACAAGATTTTGTGGGAAAAAAGATGTTCCATTACAAAAACACGCCTATTCAAATATATAGAAAATTTCATCTCCAAAAACTGAAAATTTTCAGATAAAAAACTTTGATATTTTTCATATTTCTGCTCAAAACATAGATTGTGGGTACTTATTAGAACTACCTCAGTGAGGCGATTCTAACGAGTACCCAGAATCTATGTTTTTGAGCAGAAATAAGAAAACTAATGTATACCCAAGTAAACCCCAGTTTTACTATATAAAAGTGGGGTTTAAGGGGGTCAAAATTATATAGGTATGTTATCGTAATGATATGTAGAACACGCAGAACTTATCTATGTGTTATTGACTAAGTTCCCAGGTGTGAAAGCATGTCATATTTCACTAGGATTGAGTTGAAAATGGCTGAACTTGGGAGGTTACGGGTCGAAATAGACTTATGATAATGCTACCTGAATTCTTGTGCAGTTCTGTTACTGTGGGCCTCTGTGAACTGAAAGGGTTAAATCTTTATTTTGAGATGAGAAAAGTACTTAAAACCTTGAAACCTTTTTCTTCTTTCAAAAACTTTGAATTTTTTTCCGGTTTTAGGGAATCTGACAAAGTGTATTTTGTTAAAAATATTTTATAAGATTGGTCAGCAAATTAATCTGCCTAGCAGACGATTCGCATGAAATTCTATGTCTTATTTTCTCTGAAAAATTGTAAAAAAAAAATGAGAATGTCTTCTGCTACAGTTTTGCTTAGCAATTTAATGGTTAATGTAAATACTTATGTTTGTGATTTAAGATTTATTAGTATTTTATTTGAAACGAGAATGTTGATAAGAATTTAATTTTTAGATAGTAACATGGATTTTTTTTGTTTGTTCCACAATCTATGTGTTGAGTTATTCAACAATATTTAAGTTATATCGGGGTGGTGAAGTGTATTTGTACAGCCTAGCTTACTACTACAATATCTAATAATTCTGTAAGGGGACAGGGAAGGCCATGATCAGACCGATCAGTGTGTGAAATCACAGGCTGATCTGGACCTTTTGTGGACTTATGAAGGAGGAGTGCTTGATGATATTTGTGGGATAATTTTCACGATTTCTTCGTAAAAACATATGTAGTGGGTACTCATTAAAAGCACCTTTATGAGGTGCTTCTAATGAGTTCTCTTCTTGCCGGCCTCGGTGGCTCAGTTGGATGCGCCGTTCAACTGGAGACCAGGAGGTCGTGGGTTCAACCCCCGCCGAGGTGGGTAACATTCTTTCGTGGAGATTGATCATGAAATATTTTCTATGGTCATTCTCTCCCTTCCACTGACTCAAGATGGGCAGTTGTCAGTTTCTGGCGAAAGAATGTGCACAATACTGGTTAACTGCTTAGAGGACTAAGCCTGCCCAGTAAACGTGTGGTTAGGTAAACTGACCACACTCGACATGACCCCATTGGGTTGACTGGGCCATAAAACTTCAACACAAACAAACAGTCTAATGAGTTCTTACAACATAATATGTTCTTATGGAGAAATAAGAAAAAATTATCTCGGAATTATTAACCAGATACCCCTTCTTAAGAAGTCCTCTGCACACCCTTACCTATGGAATGGTTCATATCTTTAGTATACACATGTATATTTATCATTTCAGGAAGTTAAAAGCAGAACACAAACAGTTATTGGCAGTGGTTTAGCATCAATCAGACAAGAAGTAGAAGGTATGACTCTGGTGTCACATACCTCTAGATAAAGCACCTTTTATAACCAAAAATGCTTATACTTTTTTATTTCTCTACAAATACACATTGAGGGCACTCGTTACAAATACATTACTGAGGTGCTTCTTATGAGTACTTACAACATATATTTTCATGGAGAAATAAGAAAATTATTTATCTGGACACCAGGGCCCAGTTGTTCAAAGCTAACGGTGTCGTTAGTTAACGATTCGTTAAAATTTACATTGATATGCAAATGTGCTGAAATTTTTTGCTGAAAAAATATGAGTAGCTTTTGCAGTGCAAAACCTACTCACATTTTTTCAGCAAAAAATATCATAATATTGTATATTGAATCTGCTAAAACAGTTAACGAAATGACCCTTAATGAGCTCATTAAGCTAACGACACTTTGAACAATTGGGCCCTGATAAGGATTTTCCATTTTTTTGCATGGGATAGAAGTTCTTATCTCACCCATATGCATGTTATCTCACCTAGGTCATCCTACCCAGGGAACTGCTTTTCAGGAGATTCTGTTCTATTCTTACGCATACTTTACAAGTTTATCTACACTTAGGTCATCATTTGACAATAAACTGGATTTGAAAATATGCATAATATCTATTGAAAAACACTCAAAAGGCTGACAAAATTAGCATTTCTTATCTTTTCTTAGCTCACCTGAGCACGAAGTGCTCATGGTTAGCTATTGTGGTCAGTCAATGTCCATCGTCCGTCGTCAACACGTCAGCAATTGCTTTAAAAGCCTACTCCTCCTACACCCCTGGGCCAATTGACTAGAAACTTAGTAGGAAGCATCGGGGTGACTTGTAGATCAAAAATAGCTAAAATCATTCCTATTGGAAATCCAAGATGGCCTCCATCTTGAAAATCTATTTTTCACTTCTCCTGAACCGAAAGGCCAATGGACTCAAAACTTAGTAGGCAGCATCGGGGTGACTTGTAGATCAAAAGTACCTAAAATCGTTCTGACCGGACATCCAAGATGGTTGCCATGGTGGCCATCTTGAAAGTCTATTTTTCACTTCTTCTCCTGAACCAAAAGGCCATTTGACTCGAAATTTGGACGGTAGCATTGGGGTGACTTGTAGATCTAAAATAGCTAAAATTGTTCCAGTCGGAAATCCAAGATGGCAGCCATGGTGGCCATCTTGAAAATCTATTTTTGGCTTCTCCTGAACCAAAAGGCCAATTGACTTGAAAGTTGGTGGGAAGCATCGGGGTGACTTGTAGATCAAAATTAGCTAAAATGGTTCCAATCTGAAATCCAAGATGGCTGCCTTGGCGACTATCTTGAAAATCTATTTTTTGTTTCTTCTCCTGAACAAAAAAAGCCTGTTGACTCAAAACTTGCTAGGAAGCATCAGGGTGACTTGTAGATCAAAATTGGCTAAATTCCTGTCAATCAGAAATCCAAGATGGCAGCCAGGGCGGCCATTTTGAAATCTGTTTTTTGCTTCTTCTCCTAAACCAAACAGCCATTTGACTGGAAACTTGGCAGAAAGCATTGGGGTGACTTGTAGATCAAAATTAGCTTAAATTGTTCAGATCGGAAAAATCTTTTTTTCGCTTCTTCTCCTGAACAGAAAGGCCAGTTGTCTCTAAACTTGGTAGGAAGCATTGGGGTGACTTGTAGATCAAAAATAGCTGAAATCGTTCCGATGGGAAATCAAAATCACCGCCATGGCGGCCATCTTGAAACTCTTTTTTTTGCTTCTTTTCCTGAACCAAAGGGCAAATTGACTCGAAAATTGGTAGGAAGCATCGGGATGACTTGTAGATCAAAAGTAGCTAAAATCGTTCTGATCGGAAATCCAAGATGGCAGCCATCTTGAAAATCTATTTTTCGGTTCTTCTCCTGAACTGAAAGGTCAGTTGATTCTAAACTTGGTAGGAAGCATCAGGGTGACTTGTAGGTAAAAATAGCTCAAATTGTTTCGATAGGAAATCCCAAATGGTGGCCATGGTGGCCATCTTGAAAATCTATTTTGAACTTTTTCTCCTGAACCAAAAGGGCAATTAAGTTCATTGGAAGTATCGAGGTGACTTGTAGATCAATAGTAGCTAAAATCGTTCTGATTGGAAATCCGAGATGGTGGCCATCTTGTTTATATTTATTATATTTCCCTGCCATTGTACTGTTTACATGTATAAAATCATGCTTCTTCAGAAACCACTTTGCCAATTTCCACCAAATTTCACATTGATCCTACTGTTCAAATGTGATTGAGAGTTTGTTCAAATGATCACTCTCTATTAACTGTCATGCCCATATATTCTTCTTCAAAGTTAAGAACTGCTTAAATGATGATCTTTTCATTAGTTGCAATGACAAGATTGGAAAAATGTTGCATAACATCTGCATATCTGCAGTGGCTATGTCACTCAGGTGAACGAACCATGGCCCATGGGCCTCTTGTTATTGTCAGTTTATCGCTATTTTTTGTGTTTAATCATTTGTGTTTTCATGAAACACTGTCTGTAGCATGTAGTACTGCAGTTTGTAATTTGTCCACTTAGCAACAGCGCAATAATGTTGAGTTTGTTCATAAAGTATAGTCACTCACACAAAAAAAACAAACAAGAAACATAAACAAAGTATTAATAAGGTTGTGGTATGCAAGAAAAATAATCTAATATGAGTATGGATTCAATATAGGCATTTCCAACCCTCAGGATGCCAGTACCAGGTGTAATGGTCAGTTTCTTCCCCCATCCAATCCTTCCTCAAGAGGAAGAAATGGACTGGTAAGTGTCTTCCCCGGGGAAGAAATGAAAAGAACGGTTTGGAAAAAAATAATTAGAAAATATTTTTTGCTTTTCTTCACTGATTTTGAATTATTAATGTTCCATAACAAAAGTGCGAAGAGTTCAGAAATTTTGAACAAATGGTACTTGTTAAAAACCTTCATCCATACTCTATCAAATTTTTGCAAACTTAGCAGCCATTTTTGCTATGGGAAAAAGGGAAGTTTTTTATTTTTATCCCCAACTTCGAAGCAGTTGAGGGCATATTGTTTTTTGAGTCTGTCTGTCTGTTACACATGCATTCAGTGAAGAATGATTAGAGCTAGAATCCTGAAATTTTATATATAGCATCAGCATGAAAAATAAATGGACCTGTGGTTTTTTGTTTTACTTTTGAGGTTTTCTTTGCAGAGTTACTCCGCTTTTTCAACAAGCATTTGACTTAGGAAGGGAGGGGGGATGGGATGGGGGTGGGGTACCTTGTGTGTGGGAGGGAGCAGGGGCAGTGGAGTGGGGAGTAGGGGGGTACCTTGTGTGGGCAGCTCATACATTTTAGCATTATAATCAATTTGAATGAAACTTTGCAGGCTCTTTTGTCTTTAGATATGCATGTGATTTTGGCATTATCAACAGTTTACTTTTTGTCAGTTTTTTTGACTCTTGAACTTAGCCATTTTTTGGGCTTAGGTTACATTAGCTTACATTACTGTGGGTTCCTTGTGTGCACAAGTCCTCCTACAGTTTTATACCAAAAGATTTGAAACTTTGCAGGCCCTTTTGTCATGGTCTTTAGATGTGCATGTGATTTTGGCATTATCGTCAATTTAATTTTTGTCACTTTTTTCGACTTGAACTTAGCCATTTCTGTCCATCTAGCTGTTACACTTAGCACAAGGTCAGACATGGTTAGAGCTAGGATCCTGAAATTGTATGTATAGCATCAGCATGAAAAGTAAGTGGACTCGTAAAATGCAACACTACATGTGTGTACAGGATTCCCGCCTTGGTGAAGGTAAAGATCAGTAGTTTTCTTAAGCCGCCACAGAATCAAGTTTTTCCGTATAATCAGACGTGATTCTAATGAGATGCCAAAACGTTTCTGTGAGATATCGGCTGCAGTGTCAGAAAACATACCTTTAGACATGTGCCCCCAATAGTAACTTGGATCAGTGGACTCATATTTTTTACTTTTTTTTTCTCTGGGTTCTCCTTTGCATAGTTATCCCCCTTTTTTGACTTAAGCGTTTGCTGACAGACGGTGGGTACCTTGTGTGCGCAACTCCACATACAGTTTTATACCAATCAATTTGAAACTTTGCAGGCTCTTTTGTCATGGTCTGTAGATGTGCATGCAGTTTGGCATTATTGTCAATATAAATTTGTCATTTTTTTCAACTTTTGAAATTGGCCATTTTTGGGGCTTAATTAAGAAATAAATTATTCCGAACCGTGCTCAAATGCCCAAGATAAAGCACAGTTGAGTTTGGGTTGTACCCATTTGAGCACGAGCGAGCGCAGCGAGCAAGTGTTCAAATGGGTACAACCCAAACTCAACTGTGCTTTATCTGCGGCATTTGAGCACGGTTCAGAATAATTTATTTCTTTTCTAACACCCCTCACTGAGCGAATGTTTTGCATAAATGAGATTTGTATTGATTTTTACGATTATTTTTATTACCTGACTTCCCCATTTGGTAGTTGACGTCAACCATTAAGCATTACGTCACACAGTTACATAGTTACAAGGTTCGATGACGAACATTCAAAATGGCGGATACTTGTTTGAATCAGTTGACGATGTAAAATATTAAAACGATGTAAAACATAAAAACTTGTATCCTGTGTTCATGAAAGAATTGCAAATCGAATGAAATTGGAGTGCCGAGATGGACCTATGGAGGACAGATATAAAACAACAAAATAAGAATGTTAAGTGACACTTTTGTTTTCGATAATGTCAACAAATACACGATGACAACAAGGAGTAAAACGAGTATATTTGAATGGTATAACCTGTAGAGGAACTCTTCAGGTAAAAAAAGTCAAAGAACTGCAATGTTCGTAGATCATTTTCTCTCTTACTAGATCTAAAATAATTTATTATGTATACGAATGTTTCGACCAATATTGTAAGCTTGCGTCCATAGTTACCAGGCACGCAACTTTCGCAACAGTAATATGATTGGTTTCCCGTTGATAGCGCGCGACGAAATTCCTATGCTCAAATGCCTTAGATAAAGCACGGCTAGAAATGTAAAGACAAATAAGGAACAACGCGAGCAGGGGTGTTAGAAATACTATTAACACTCGTCCTGCTGAACCCGGATATACCCTGCCTTTGCAAACAGTGTAGATCCAGATCAGTTGGCTTCTTCAGAAGCCAACTGATCTGGATCTGCACTGTTTGCCATTAAAAACGTGAATGTCTATCAACAAACCAGATCAAGTAATCTGATTGGCTGAAAACTAGAAGTGGGAGTGGCATCTTAATTTATTCAGCAGGACAAGGATTAAAATGCATTACCATAGACACCTTGTGTGCACAACTCCTCCTACATACTGATCAATTTGATCCTCCTGATACTGATCAATTTGAAACTTTGCAGGCCTTTTTGTCATGGTCTGTAGATGTGCATGTGGTTTTAGCATTATCATCAATTTAATTTTTTGTCACCTTTTTCAACTTTTGAACTTAGCCGTTGTTGGTGCATAAGTATTACGGTCAATACATGTTTAAGGGAAAGCATATAGTTGGGGGCATAGTGTTTTACAAACATATCTTCTAGCTTTTAACATCATTGAATAGAATAAAATGTTTGGTGCATAAGTGGGTTTGGGCAAAAAGTATTGCATTGAATCATGACAGTGTGCAAACTTACTTCTTCTGAGTAAAGCACACAGAAAACAACTTTCTGAGAGAGGTTGAAAGCAGAGTAGTGATGCGTTTTGCAAAAGAATGTGCACAATACTGGTTAATGGCATAGAGGACTAAGCCTGCCCATTAAAAGTGTGATTAGGTAAACTGACTGCACTTGACATGACCACACTGGGTTGACTGGGAGTGAAAAACCTCAACAAGTGATGTGTTTAAAAAGTGTTGGCAGAATGGTAAATAATGTAGACACAGATCAGACAGGTCTGTAACTACAGTTGGTGCAAAACTACTCTTTAAGAAATGTAGAAGCAAAGCAAACAAGTATGGTATGTGGTAAAAATTATTTGTTATTTTTCACAGACACTGCCAATAGAACAGTGACAGAAGTGAAACTCACAGTGAATGCCACTGCCATTCTTAACGAGGCTGAGGATCTTGGAAATGGTAATGTGTAATATATACTACAACCTCTTTATAACACGGTTCGTTATAACATGGTTTTGGATATAACATGGTTCAAAGATGGATCCCAAAAATGTATAGATTATATTGAAAAATGACCATAAATGGTCATTTTTCAATATAATCTATACATTTTTGTTTGGCTATAATACGGTTGTTTAACTAACATGGTTTATGCTATGGACCCAAACAATGGTGTTATAAAGAGGTTGTGGTGTACTTCAAAATCTTGTTAATGCTTAGCATACTGGGTAAAATTCCAGCAGATGACAATTTGAAATAATTTTTTTTATTTTTTCCCAGAAATTAAGCATTGACATTTCATGCAAATTGTCTCCTTTGGAGACAGTTTGCATGAAAAACCTAGAGCTTATTTTCTGCAAAAAATAAGGAAAAAATCATGAATTTGTCATTTACTAAAATAAAGAGTGGCAAAGGTTAATGAAGCATTCTTGAAAGAATCCAACTTCATTTTGTTTATGAATACTGTACGAGGGGCGGTTGGAAAATATCCGGACTTTTTGCTCTTTCTCAAAAACCATTAAATGTTTTTCATTTTTTTTTATTTGTTTTCAGAGTATTCCCCACCTACCTCTATACATTTTTGCCATCTTAGTGGGAGCTTTTGCATTCCCTCTGCAAATTGTGAAATAGTCCTACTGCTGAGGTACCGATTTACAGCTGAAACAAAGCCGCACTGGTCTCATATTTGTTTCCAGCGAGCCTTTTTTTTTTCAATTCTGGAAACAAGTAAAAGTCACAGGGGGCAAATTCTGGGCTTTGTGAAAGATGGGACAACAATTGCCAGTTGACAAGTTCTACTGTAGTTGAGGTTGTAGGAGAGTGTCATGCAAAAGAAGGATATTTTTCTGGGCTAGCTTTGGACACAATTTTTTATAAACCCATTTTGAACAAAAAAAAACAACAACAAAAAAACAACAACAACAAAAAAAAAATGGATGTATTATGTTATGGCATTGTCCGGCTATCTGTCCGTCCATCCTCCTGTTCGTCCCTGGAGCGTAAACAATTCTTGTGCATGCCATATTTAGGTAACTGTAAGGAATGTTTTAACAAACCTTTATAGCAATCTATATGAGGACAAGATGGTGTGTCGAGTACAAAAATGATTGCTCTCCCTTTCTTAGTTTCTGAGTTACTGCCCTTTGATTAGTTTTTTTTTTTCAGATTATCTTTGTGCGCATCATAACTCCGTAACCAGAATATCTGGACGCAGCTGCATCTCATCAGGGCTCTACTGTTTGCAAATAGTTTGGCCATTTTCTCTTGGAGTATGTAAATCACAGCCTGACATACCCAAAATTGAAAATGGACTCTTCCAGTATATAGTGTAGGGGAATCTAAATAGGTTTATGTTGATATAGTCCATTGGACTACATGTTGATGTGTCTAAAAACTGCAGTATGAGTGTCTTAAACTGCATTGTTTTTTATTGGGATCTTTTCTGGTGAAAGAATGTGCACATATACTGGTTAGAGGACTAAGTTTGTCCAGGAAAAGTGTGGTTAGGTAAACTGACCACTCTACATGATCTTAACAGTGTTGACCAAGCTGTTAAACTCCAGACCAACCAAATCTATTGCCTTTTATTCAAAAAGGAAAGAATTTGCTCCCAAAGTCTTTCTCTTCTTACAGTTTAACAATTCCAACTCAACATACACCAATTTAGCACATTTTGATTGGACAACAGCAAATTCAAAATATGCTTGGTTAAATCCACTGAGCAGAAATTTTGGAACTATTTTCTTTGCGTGGCTTTGTAAAATGATTCATTCAACTCAAGTTTTCAACATAAACGATAACAAGTTAGAATTATAAGAAATGGACTTTATTTTTGTGCCTTTTATTAATGTGTAAACATTGGCAGATTGCTCACAAACAAACTTTTTCTCAGTTTATGAGTGATTCACTAGCATTAAAACATCAATAAAATCCGCAAAATATGAATTTGTTTCTATTATTCTATATTAAATAGAAGAAAATTCATATTTTGTGGATTTTATCGACGTATTAATGCTAATAAATCACTCATTAACTGAAAAAAAGTTTGTTTGTGAGCAATCTGCCAATGTTTACATATTGATAAAATCTATAAAAATAAAGTCCATTTCTTATAATGAAATCAGAATTAGCCTGGTTTGTGCTCTGCCTTTAACTCTTTCACTGCCAAAGGTGACAATAATAGGCTTTTGCAAACAGCATAGATCCAGATGAGATGGCTCATAATGAGGATCTACTCTGTTTGACATTCAGTCTCTCAGCTTTACATATAAACTTCTTTCCTATTGATAGTTTGTTAAAAAAAAATCAAACAAACAAAGCAGACGACAAATGTAGTCTGAAATTTTGGCATTGAAAGAGTTAAGTCCTTGTCTTCTATTTGCAGCTGCTCATCTGATTAATGACGACCTAAAGAGTATCAATGTGAGTGTTGCACGGCTTAAAGTTCTGCAGGCGACTGTAACAAGCCATTTGAATTCGACGAAGAATACCATAGATACTGCTTGTTCTGGTGTTGCATGCCAGGATATTGACACCAGCAATTTAAAATTTAACCCAAATTTTAGTGCGGTAAGATACAGTTTATTCATTAATTGTTTTTGATGAATTTATTTATCTATTGTTTAGTTGTTTATTATTGCTGAAGTTTTAATGCTTAGTATTCTGGGTATATATTTCAGCAGACGACATTTAAAAAAAAAAATTCTTATTTTTGCCAGAGAAAAGACTGTGACATTCCATGCATATTGTCTCCTTTGCTAGGCAGATGATTCACATGAAATGTAAAGCCTTATTATCTCTGAAAAATTAAAAAAAAAAAAAATAGAATGCTGTCTGCTACAAACTTCTTCTACAACACTTACTGTAATAACTAAGTATTGGGACAGACAGGCCTGAGCAGACAGTGTAGACTCAGATCAGATGCCACAGACTTACTGCATAGCTCAAGATAAGGCGTTTTTTTAGCCAAAAATAATTGATCTTTTTCTTATTTCTCCACGACATAGATTACAGCTAAACACATTGATTGTTATTTAATAATTTCAAGAAATCATATTTATAACAGCATAAAGAAGTACACGTGTATTCTATTTCAGACATTCTATTAGCATATGGTACATGGACTGACATAATGGCATGCAGGTGTGGATAGTCCGTATCACTTGCCAGTCAGTCCGTGTGACCAACCTCATAATCTGAAACATTATTTCATAAGCGATTTGGTAACATAAAATATATACAAAATATAACAACATCATTAATAGTAATAATGGTATACTTTTGGCATGTGGTACATGGACCGACATAATGGCATGCAGGTGTGGATAGGCCATATCGCTTACCAGTCTGTCCATGTCTTCAGACTAATAGTTAAAAACTTTCTTTCAATATTGACTTGGAAACAACTGCAATAATAATAATAATAATAATGATAATAATAATGGCATACTCAGTTAGCTGACATTATGACATGTGAGTGTGGACTGTCCATACAGCTTGCCAGTCGGTCCATAGAATGCAGCGTCTGATCAGGGTCTACACTGTTTGCCATTTATACAGCAAAATTTTGAACACATCAAGAGAAGTAGAATGGAGTATTTTCAAGTTTAGGATAAATATAGTAAGTAGATAAGGTGTCCCAATATTTAGGGTAAATGGGGTAGTATTATTTTCTTAACACTTAGCACTCTGGGTAAAATTTTCAGTAGACGACATTTTGAAATATTTTTCTTATTTTTCCCAGAAAACAGGATATGACATTTCATGCAAATTGTCTCCTAAGGAGACAATTTGCATGAAATGTCAAATCCTGTTTTTTTTTGAAAAAAAAAAATCAGAAAAATATCAATTTGTTGTCTGCTGAAAATGTCCAGAGAGTGCTAAAGGTTAATTCTTGCTTTATCTGGAGATGTGTAGTATATATGCTGTAAGGTTGCCTTTTGTTTGTCACTGCTTAAGTATACTGCATAGCTTTACTGTCAGTACATACACCGTAATAACCCTAAGTATTGGGATACCTTATTTACTTACCATACTTGTCCTAAAAATTGAAAAGTCCATTCTATTGCCTCGTGATGTGTCTTAAATATTGCTGTATGTATGGCAAACAGTGTAGACCCAGATCAGATGCTGCCTTCTGCAGCATCTGATCTGGGTCTACTCTGTTTGCAAAGGCCTGTCTGTCTCAATACTTAGGGTTATTGTGGAAGATTTAGCCTTGATATTCAGCTTTACCTTAAATATTCAGACATTTTAAACATGTTAAAGGGAAATGCGATGTTGGGCAAGAATGCATTGATGATAGAGTTCTTGATAAACCATGAATTTGGTGCAAATTTGATCAAAATCCAGTAAAAAACAAAAAGGGAGATGACGTTTGAGGATTTCAAAACTGTTGTCAAGGTTGTGGCCCTTCCGCTGATTCAAGAAGGACAGTTTTCAGTTACTAGTGAAAGTGCACAGGTACTGGTTAACCACTAACAGGAAAGCCTTCCCAGGAAAAGTGTGAGTAGACAAAATGACCAGCTTAACATGACCTTAACAACATTGACTGGGCCATAAAACTACAACTCAAAATGACATCATAAAGTTCTGCTAAGTTTTCAAAATGGTGCCCAGGAAAAATGTGAGTAGTCTAAATGACAAGTTTGACATGATCTCAACACTGTAGACGGGCCTTAAAACTCCACTCAAATGACATCGTAAAGTTCTGTTGAATCTACAAAATGGTGGTGCCCATAAAATCGGTTTTGAAATCTTCAGACACCTACAACTTCCTTCTTTTTCATCCACTTTTGGTCAGATTTGCACCAAAATACATGCATTGTCAGTATCTTTTATTTCAGGTACCGTAATATCCCTAAGTTTTGGGACAATTATCTACTTACCATACTTGTCCTGAAATTTGAAATAGCCCTTTCTGCTATCTCTTGATGGGTCTAAAATATTGCTGTATGTACGGCAAACAGCGTAGACCCTGGTCGCCACATTCTGCGGCGTCAGATCTGGGTCTACACTGTTTGCAAAGGCCTATCTGTCCCAGTACTTAGGGTTATTACGGTACATTATTTGCAAACACTGCCTGTAGCTTTAATTTCTTACCATGTTTGTCCTAAACTTTGAACAAGTCTGTTTTATTACATGTTGATGTGTCTAAAAACTGCCGGATGAGGAACAAACAGTGATCTGGGTTTACACTGTTTGCTATCACCTATATATCTGAATATGTAGGGTAAATATAGCTTTAATGCATCAGAGGAAGCAATAAGGGGAGTGAATATCTGAGTAAAATACCCAACTATTTTGAGCAAATACACAGTTATTTTCAAACATTGGGGTATTGCTGCCCATCTAAATTTGACAGAGTACCCTATTATTTCCGAATTCAGGTTTATTTTATGCTTCAAGGCCAAGAAGATCGCATGACCACTATTTATAATATAATGATTACTGCACATAAAAGATGCCTTTATACTTTATATGACACGAGTACTATCCTAATATTATATTGGATATAATGAAATATCATGTTTTTAATGTCAATATCAGGCATTTTAGTACCCTTTCTTTCCATTTTCTAAGTTTTACTCAGTTAATTCTAATTTTGGTGGTATTTTTACTCAAATCCAAAAAAGAAAACAACATTTTACCCAAATAATCTTTGAGGGATAAAATACCCATATGCCTAAAAAAATCTGTTGCTCTGATGTATCAGGCGACTTGCTAAAGCGGAGTATTTGGTGACAGTTCTGGGATTTTTTCTATTTCTCCATAAAAACATGTTTTGGGTACTCATTAGAAGTGCCTCACAGAGGCATTTCTAATGAGTACCCACAACATATGTTTTTATGGATAGCTGGAGAAAATTCTCCCAGAATTATCATCAAATACTCCTCTATATCAAGTGTTCTGTGTATGCTGGCAGAGATCAACCTTTCACATTATATCTTTGTGGTAGTGGCAATTATTGTTATCATCATTTTCTCACTTATGTGGTCTGATTTTTTATCTGTCCATCATTTTGTCTCTCTGTCAACATTTGCACCAATCCTAGCTTTTAGGTCCATTTCTGAATGAATACATTACACCTACAATCATCTAACCTGGCATACAATTTTTCCGTAATGTTGACTAAAATAATTTTGGCAGTCTATGACTTTAATATTATTGATGTCATCCAAGGCTAAACATTCAAACTCCACATCTGATTAGGCGGCATCTATGACTCAGTGGGATGCACGCCCGAGGAGTGATAAGAAGGTTGATGATTCGATCCCCGCTGGGTCTGGCAACATTTTTTTGTGGAGATTATGAAATATTTTCTATGGTCATTCTCTCTCTTCTGCTCTAGAAGGACAGTTTTCAGTTTATGGGGAAAGAATATGCACAGGTACTGGTTAACTGCTTAGAGGGCTAAGCCTGCCAAGGAAAAGTGTGGTTAGGTGAACTGACAGGCTCAACATTACCTTAATAGTGTTGACTGGGCCATTAAACTCCAAAACAGCCCAGATCTTGTCTAATCTGGCACTTTTATCTGGCACATGCTAACTGTGCAGTGATATTTTATAACCCAGACCAAAATGTTTTATTTCAGCCCTGGGGTTCATCTCCATATCTGATTGATTGTATGATCTAGTAAACTTGCCGTACACTTCCTCCCTTACAGTAATATCATGATCCTGATCTATTTTTCATGGTACAATGATTTTACCATTTTTATGTAACCTTAGAATTATTTACCTTAACCCTCAAAGTGCCAAGCAAAATTTGTAGCAGATGAAATTCGAAATTTTTTATTTTATTCTTCAGAGAAAAAAAGTCTTGAAATTTTGTGTGAATCTGAAAAATAAAAAAAATAATAATAAAAATTTTTTGTCTGCTGCAGTTGTGAGTGGCACTTCAAGGGTTGAGTATTAAGACACCTTAACTTCATAATTATTCCATAATTTGTAAATATATTCCACTTCCTGTTGATCTGTTTAAAATATTGCTGGACGAGTGGCAAACAGTGTACACCCAGATTAGATGTGTCTGATCTGGGTCTACACTGTTTGCTCATGCTGTCTGCCCCAATACTTAGGATAATTATGGTAATGCCTTTTCTGATTAACTACATGATCTACACTCATCAGGAACAGGCACTCACTGGCCTTGGTGGCCCGGTTGGACTGGTGATCAGGAGTTTGCAGGTTCGAACCCCACCAGGACGGCATCATTCTTTCATGGAGATTTGATCGTGAAATATTTGCTACAGTCATTCTCTTTCTTCCGCTGATTCAAGAAGGGCATTTGTCAGTTTCTGACGAAAGAATGTGCACAATACTGATTAACGGCTTCAAGGACTAAGACTGCCCGGTAAAAGTGTGCGCAGGTAAATTGACAGCACTCGACATAACCCCATTGGGTTGACTGGGCTTTAAAACCTCAACACAAACAAACAATAACAGGCACTCAGACATTATGATTTCATTTTGTAATTATGTCCGTTCTTTCATGGTTCAGTGAATTTGCCATTCTTTGCAATAATCATATGAGCCACAATGAATGAACATGTGTACCCAGAGAAGATTCAGATCAGCCTACACTATTTCTTCATATGGACAACAAATACTGTTAAAATTGCATGCACATGTCAGAAGGTATGTTTTTTCACACGCATCTCAAACTGTTTATCTTTATCTTAATACTGAAGACTCAGGTAGGTCCAGCACAGCCTTCTGTGGTATAGTATTGATTCAAAATACTCTAACTTTGTTAGTGGGGCATAAAACCTTTTCCTATAGTGGGGCATAAAACCTTTTCTTTGTTTTGAAATAGTTTTGCCATTATGATGGTTTCAGGTTATAGACAGGGTATGTTAGTTTATCTTATTATGCTTGCTATATGGTGATGTTTTTTTATGTCTGGATGGAGTATGGTAGTGAATGCAAAATCGAGGATTACTATATTCTATTTTTTTTTTGACAGAAAATGTAGGTATTTGTTTATTTCTCCACCAAAATGTCAGTTTCAACATTAAGAAAATGTGCCTTGGACATAGCCTCAGATGAGGCACTTTCAACTAAAAATTGTGTGTATTTTTCTTATTTCTCCATGAAACCACAACCCCTCCCCACCCCCCACCCCAACCCCCAGTATTTGGCTTAGGGCAGCTCTTGAAGATCCCACTTTTTTGCCCGGGACTATTTCTGAAGACCTCATGTTTTTGGGGCTGGGCTGCTCAAAGCCCACAATCTGCTTCCCCACCTGCCCATTTTTTTTTTTTTTTTTTTAATAAATTGCACCAAAGACAGCCTTTTCAAAAATATATGTTTCTTTGTAATTTTTAGTTCCAGAATCACCTGTTTTTCAGTGAAGTACAGTTCCCCATGACCCTTATTTTTCAACCCTGTAGGGGTAGTGCAGGGCTCATATATACCACTTTCATACATGAGGACCCCATCCCACCTACCCCTAGGGGCAGGGGGTGCTCATGGCTGAAGGTGCATTTTCTCACATTGTACCTCATATGTTATCACTTGTTATGCAGAATAAATTTAGATGCCACATCCACTTCCAATTTTCAGCCAATCAGATTACTTGATCCAGGTTTTTGATATGAATTCACATACTAAATGACAAACAGTGCAGATCCAGATCAGTTGGCATCTTCAGAAGCCACTTTTGATCTGAATCTACACTGTTTGTAAAGGCAGGATATATCAAGATTCAGCAGGACAAGGGATGATGACCCTGACATGATTCTGATGTGTATTCACAATATTTGTTTTGGTGGAGAAAAGAAAGGAATGTTTATCTAGATTTTTCTCTTATCTGGTATTATTTTTCTTAGAAAATAAGTCTTGATGATTCACATGAAATGTCAAGACTTATTTTGTATGAAAAAAAAAATAGGATGTTGTCTGCTGCAAATTTTGCTCGGAGCTTCAAGAAGTCATGTATTGATACCATTTTGCATGTTTTGATGTACTAGTGACACGAATACTGAAAATACTGTGTTAATAGAATGCATGTTTTATATAATTTCACATTTTTATTTGCTTGAAAACACATGAATAGTATTTTGATGATATATTAAGCTTGTTAGAAGGTATGAGCTTCGATCAAGAAGTTCTCGGCCCGATATACTTAGAATGAATTAATTGAAATGAAACCACAATCATTTGATAATCTTATCTTATTCAACATCTTTGGTAGAAAGAATAATATTTCAAAGCTATTGATTTTATTCGGAATTTGCTGCAAATGGACAAAGTTGAAGTTAGAGCAGTCATAAAGTACTTCTGTAAGACAGGCGTCCCCAAAGGAAATTCATGACAACTTCATTAAAATCCTTGAGGATGGGTCTCCTTCTTACAGCACGGTAATGGGAAAATGGTAATGGAAATGGGCTGCTGAAGTTAGGAGATGGAGGGAGAGCATGGATGATTATGAAGGGTGTGGGTGTCCAAAAGAGGCTACAACAGACAAAGAGGTTGAGCTTGTGCACAGTCTGATCATGTGTGACAGGAGAAGAAGCCTGCATGATATAGCTAGACAAATAGGCATGTTTTGGAGAAGTTCGACTGATCTTGACCAATATCTTAGGGATGTTCAAGGTCTCAGCTAGATGGATCCCCAGAATGTTGACCAAAGATCAGAAGAAGAGTGGCTTGTTATTTCTAAGTATCTCCTGTCTCTCTATGAAGATGACCCTGAGGAATTTATGCATCAGATTATGATAGAGATGAGACTTGGGTCCATCACTTTGATCCTGAGGCCAAAAAGCAGAGTATGCAATGGAAGCACCCTGGCTCACCTCTCCTAAGAAATTCAAGAGAGTTTCTTCAGCAGGGAAGATGAGAGTCTCTAACTTTAGGGATAGTCAGGTCATTATCATGGTGGTTTTTCTTGAGGAATGTAGCCGGCCTCTGTTGCTCAGTTGGATGCGCGTCCGGCTGGTGATCAGGAGGTTGCAGGTTCGACCCCCATCGGGTAGGCAACATTCCGTCATGGAGATTGACCATAAAATATATTTTCTATGGTCATTTTCTACCTTCCACTGATTCAAGAAGGGCAGTTCTCAGTTTCTGGCAGAAGAATGTGCACAATACTGATTAACCGCTAATTAGATGACTAAGCCTGCCCAGTAGAAGTGTGGTTAGGTAAACTGACTGCGCTTGACATGACCCTGTTGGGTTGACTGGCCCGTAAAACCTCAACACAAACAAACAAAATCATGAGGAATGTTGCACCATAAATGGTGTCTCTTATGCATATGAATTAAGAGGGGCTGCGCAGGAGATTGTAAAGAGAAGAAGGGAAAGGCGACTTGAGGTGTTCTGATCTTGCAAGATAATGCACCTGCCCAGAAAAACTGACAGATGAGAAGCAAATAGTGTAGACCCTGATGAGATGCTGCATTCTGCAGCATCTGATCAGGGTCTGCACTGTTTACTCTGGCCTGTACCCAGTGTTTTTACGGTATTTATTTCATTGGATTGAAATGGGAAACCACAGCAAATTATTACTCTCTATTCTAGTAGAGCTTTTGTAGCTTGACTCTTGTTCAGAAGTTTGTCTTCAGACCATTTCAAGGTGGTTCCTCTGTTGCATTTCCTTTTTTGTGCAGCAGTGGTTTTGTATATGGCATTTGTTTTGTCATCGTTTTTATCCTCATCTCTCCTTTTTTTGGTACCTCAGGAATGTTGTGCTTTGTGATCATGACATTTACTTGGTATCTTCACTTGTATTTTTCCATTGAATTTGTCGGAAAATGTTGACATTTTATACCTTAGATTTAATAAGAAATTAAAATTTACCATTATAGCCCGAAATATTAGGACAGTGAGACCTGAGCAAATATGGTGTCTGATAAGGGTTTGATTTGTTTGCAACTTGTTCCAACAGTTTTTAGGTACCGTACATTAGTAGGTAGTAAAATAGATATACCGGAACCAGAGTTTTATGATGATCTAGTATATAAATTTAGGAAGATTTTTAGCTCACCTGAACAATGTTCATGGAGAGCTATTGTACTACCCTCGGCGTCGGCATCGGCATTGGCATTGGCGTTGGCGTCCACAAATGTTATTACCAATTTGATTCATCATTGGTATGATGATACATATTAGTCCAAAATTTTGTGCCGTACCATCCCCACCACCTTAGGTCAGGTCAAGGTCACAAACTTAGATTTTCACATTAAATTTTACGTCAAAGTTTTTTTTTGATCTCATTGCTTCTAAACTAAATGATGGATTTAGTTCCTATTTGGTATCATGATAGATACTGATCAAAAGCCATCAGCACTAATGACTAGACCTTGAGGCCGAGGTAACAGACTTAGAATTTAAATGTTAAGTTTTCATTAAAGTTTTTAAGACCTCATTACTTCTTTGATATGATGATACATATTGGTCCAAAATTTTGCCCAGTTCCATCATCACCCCACTAGTTCATGTTAAGGTCAAGGTCACAGTCATGTCCAAATTTTCATGTTAAAATTGTATGTCAAAGGTTTTAGGACCTCATTACTTCTGAATCAAACAATGGATTTAATTTATATTTGGTATGAAATACACTGGTCCAAAGTTTTTATCAGCACCATTAGCACTCATGACCCTAACCTTGGGGTCGAGGTCACAGACTTAGAATTTTATAATTGTTAAAGTTTTCGTTTAAGTTTTAAGAACTCATTATTTCCTAACCTTTCCACCGATTTGATTCATCTTTGGTTTCATGAAAAATTTGCACAGTGCAATCCCCACCCCCACCCCCCACCCCCCACAACCTACATACATACACCCAGGTCATATCAAAATCAAGGTCACGGAGTTAGAATTTTCCCAAAACAAAATGTGCAATATCAGGCAAGCTATCTTGTCTGGTGACAGGTCTTGTTAATAATCTATTTGTATAGAACAATTAAAAAATATTGTTAAAGCCATAATAGATTAATTGTTAGATTTCTCATTACAGCCCGCCCCGATTTTTAACCCCCAGCCACGATTGTTTTTATTGACGTTTTTTTCGTAAGTACGGGTACTGCTCCAATGTTCCGTTTTTTATCAAAAATCTTACGGTTTGCCGATCGACAAGTTCCGTTCCACTTAAATCTACATTAAATATTCAAGTTTGCGCAAATAAGACAACAAATTACACGCTTCCAATGTAATTACCAACACAAAATAGTTCTTTTAACTAGGATCAATATCCGTTATTGTTTGAGGTGTACTGGATCCCTGTTGCTAATGCACTTTGTTATAAATTGCGTCCGGTCAGATTGCCAGTCGACTTCTACTTTCATTTTCGAATCCAGATAAAAAACACATTTAAAATAGCGTTTGTAATCATGAAAATCATTGCCAATTAAACTGTAACTGGTATGGATTTAATTCCAGCGATGCCCAAAATCTTCTCAACCTCCACAATGTATTTAATTCAGGGGCGATTGATAAAGCAGTGCCATTTCCCAGTCGGCAAGAATCAAGACAATTGCTGGGAGATAAAAAATATATGCTGTTTGTGAACTGTGTCTGACAGGTAAAAACCGTTTATACAAAAGAGAGAGCGTTTGACAGGAAAGGAAAAATCACACCGAACAGAATAAATTGATGACTTTTATTTTGTCTAACAGATTTCTCAGAGAAACTGAAAAAAGTGGGTATTTGATTATAGATATATTAATTAACTTTCTTCAGCTCTATATAGACATATGCCATGTGTATTCATTAAAATTGTTCTTTCAAGGCTATTCTGATTATTACTGTATTAATCTGCCTATAAGACGATTTGTTTATAAGACGGGGGCTGTTTTTGGGCCCTTACCAGGCAGGATTTTGCTTTTACTTAATTATAAGACGGGTTAAAAAAAGTCGCCTGTCGGAGATATTCCCTGCCACTCAGAAATTCCTAAAGTACAATTAGACATCGGCGATGATTGGTCAGATTTGTAAGTGAATTTATCACAATTAAAAAAACTTCCAACACCACTTACAAGCATGCATACCGTATTTTACTTTGTATAACACGCACCTTATTTACCCAGAAAACATTTATAAAAATCCGATGTGTATTATTTATAGGAACACCAAAATCGGGACAGAAATCGCCAAGATAATCGGTTGCGAAAACTCATGACATTCACGATCGCCCATTAAAAATGCGAAATAGAATGATTGCTATAAGATATTCATGATTTTTTATACCTATCTCGCCCATACCAGGGTTCTGGCAGCTCAAAACAAGCAACTCGATCTGATTTGCAGTAATTTGATATCCTTTTCATGTCCATGCTCTTTTTGTTTACGCTTTTTTATTTTGCTGATCATGTGATCTCTTCAAAGGGAAACTACTCAAACAGGCATATGAATCTGTATTGATTACCGGACTTTGACAAGTCTCACACCGTAACTTGAATAAATCAGCCTGTACAACTGATTTATTGTAGTTCAAAATAGGAAATAAATTTGGTAGAACATAAATATTGGCACGAACGATCATACATTGAAAAAATAAAAAAGTATTTAAGTTTATGCAATTATTAAAATTATTGATAATAAACAAAACCAACTGGGCTTTTGAAGTAGGTAGATCGGTCATTTGCATTTTATCTTTTATTTTCTTACCATATGTTTATCTTTTTTTTTTTTTCTTTTTTTTTTTTTTAAACTTTTCTTCCAACTTACCAAAAAAATTGTTTGAAATAAACAATGTTTATGATAAAGAAAAAAAAAAACTACCAGCATACATCTGTGCACTTAATTGGTTAATTGGCAGTCAGAATGACAACTAGTCGACTTTAGTTGTTGTTTGCATTGCCCTGAGGCACTGAGTTGATAATTTCACGTCTCAGTTAAGAAAGTGACAAAAAGAAGGTGTTAATTATGAGAACACAAAAGAAATAACTACATTTTTATTATCATAGCGTCTGCAGTGGGGAAGCAAAGAACTGCCTACACTACATCAAGTTGCCTGAGGCCCATGGTAACAGAGCTGCAAACTGAAAATTCAGTTAGCATTATCGTAAATTCGGCCTGTTTCTACTCTAAACCTTCCGAGTTCGGCCATTTTCAACTCAATCCTAGTGAAATTTGACTAACTTAGTATCTGGTAACTTAGTAAATAATGCACAGATAAATTCTTCGTGTTTTACATAGGAACATCTTATTTTTTTATTTCAAAACTATTTAGCAAGTATTCAGTGCGTGTTATACACGAGTGCGAGTAATACACAGAAAAATTTGGTACTTCACCTACAAAATTACCTTGCTGCTATTTCTGTCAAGGGACGAAGGTAAACATTATATCCTTCTACCGGTTTCGAAGATCGGCATTTTCCGTGACCATGTGGCACCACCGGACTTTGCCGAAAATACCGATATAGCCAAAGACCTTGATTATAAGACGGGTCTGGATTTTTGGGGGCTTTTTTTTGGGAAAAATCCCCGTCTTATAGGCGGATTAATACGGTACACACAACGTTTGTTTTTTTCATAATACATTGGATTTATGAAAAGTATTCTTTATTCACCAAATACAGGTGGTTTGCTGCAAATAAATATAATTTCAGCCACTCACCTCCAATTTCTGTGTAATCCTGAAAAATGAAAAAAAAAAAAAAAAAAATAAAATTTTGTCCCCCACCTTCATTTAGAAAAAAAAAAAAAAAAAAAAATGAGAATCTGACTACTAATTTATTGTGGCCTAACAGTTATAAAAGAGTAGGTTATTGCATTTATATTACCATAAAGATCCAGCTATTGGACGAGCTGATGTTTAGACAGTGGGGGGTGGGTGGGGGGGGGGGGTGTCATTGTGATGCTTTTTGGGTGGGATTTTGCTTATGCTGGTATGCTGGTTTATAGAATAGGTCAGATTTTTCTGGCTCATCCATGATACTCCCTTCCCTACCTTGATATACTGGTTTTTATTAGCTCTGAATTTCTAATGCGGCAAAACAAGTCCAGTTTCTTTCTTGTCTGGGAATGGAGCCATTAGGAATGTCTGGCCTGAGAGGACACTATTTACTTCGCAAACAGAAATATTTTAAAGCTTGCAGCTTATGTGAATGACCAAAACAGTGCCACATACACCCTTTTAGTCATGTAGCACAATGTAATTTTTTAAACTGATTCCACAGAGCCAAAAAACTTTACGGAATTTCAATATACAGCACAGGCTGATCTAAGTCTGTGTATTTCACATAGGTGATAAGGTACTATTTTCCTTGTTTTAACTAAGGAGACAATTTGCATGAACTATCAAAGCCTAATTTCTGGTAAAAATAAGAAAAAAATATTTTAAAATGCCATTTACTGAAGTTTATTACCCTTCTTGCTTAGCGCTGAGTTATTGGTGCTCAAATACAGGTAAAATTATAGTGACAATTCAAAGTTTTATGATTGCACCTTGTGATCTACTTTCTGACCCTATCATATTTCTGCAGTTTCTTGCAAATATCAGAATTAATTTTCTGACAAATATTGAATTACCCATTACCACTTAATGAGCAAATTGATGATATTCTTAATGTTTGCAGAAAATGGGCTTTGATATTTCATGCAAATTTTCAATGTGCATGAAATATATCAAAGTCTATTTTTCTGAGCAAATTTAACCCTTGTCATGCTGAGTAAATTAAGATGCCGGGCCTACTTCTGATTTTCAGCCAATCAGATTGCTCGAAGGTTCTTAGAAGCCAACTGATCTGGATCTACACTGTTTGCAAAAGCAGGGTATATCCGGGTTCAGCATGACAAGGGTTAAAAAAAGATATTTCAAAAGGCTGGCAAATTCAGCAGACGACAAACTCTTGTTATTTTTTCTTCATAAATTATTTTTTCAGAAAATAGGCTTTGACATTTCATGCAAATTGTTTCTTCCTTTTCTGCAAAAATTAAGAAAAATCATAACTCTAGAGTATGATGCTTTTTGTTAGTAGAAAGTGTTGATATTTTCCTAATTTCTCCATGAAAAATATGTTGTTGGTACTCATTAGAAGAACTTCAACAAGGTGCTTCTAATGAGTACCCACAACACATGCTTTTGTGGAGAAATAAGAAAAATATTATACACCACCTATCTAGAGCTGTAAAAATTATTTCAAAATCATGTTATCTGCTAAAATTGGTACTGAACATGCTCTGTGTTAATATATTCCGTATTCGACCTAATTACTGTAATATACCTATAAGCGGACAGTCAAGCTATTCTGTAGTCTTCAGAATTATAACAGCCAGTGTACTTTTGTCTACTTCTTTGTAAAGGCATATGTTGAGGGTACCAATTTGAATTGCATCAACAAGAAAAAAAAAAGTCGATGCAATTCAAATGAGTACCCACAACATATGCTTTTATAAAGAAAATCAACACTAAAGTCTTATTAAGTAGCCCAGATAGAGTCAGTTTATAAAAACATCGCATAAGCATCATTAAATAAGTCCTTCATTGTTCTTATATTTAAGTGGACTCTTAGTATAGGTGGATTCATATTTTGCCACAAGTTTTCCCAGTAATTTTGGAAAACCTAAGTGCACATTGTGGTAATTAGGTAGAATATGGTAGGTAGATTGTCAAGGAATTTTCGTAGATTATCACCGAAGATTATATAAACACAGCTTGCGTGGAGAAAGGTTATACCACATGATGACTGCATTTCAAAGTTGTTGTTTTTTTTCCCAAAAAGGTCCACCATAGCTCCAGATATGAGTGGGGTGGGTATCCAGATAATATTTTTCTTATTTCTTCATAAAAAAAACATGTTGTTGGTACTCATTAGAAGCGACTCAGTGATTTTCCTGTTTTCTGGAGTTTTGCAATGAGCTACTAAATATTAGTATATTATGTACCATATTTCAGTAATATTTTCTTCCTTCTGCAGGTCATTTAACCCATTGTTTACTGAATAAACTCTGCCACACTATATATTGGAATAGTCCAATTCCAATTTTAGATACGTCCGGCTATGAGATTTACATATTCCTACAGAAAAATGGCTAAACTATTTGCAAACAGTGGAGATCCTGATCAGATGCCACATTCTGCGGTGTCTGATCTGGGTCTGCACTGTTTGCCAATTAACCTTTTACGGGTCTCCCGACTGCAATGGGTTAATGCTTAGCTTGCTGGGTAAAAATTTCAGCAGAAGACATTTTGAAAGATTTTTCTTACATTGCCCATAAAACAGATTTTCTCCTAAGGAAATAATTTCGCATGAAATTTCAAAGCCTGTTTTCTGGGAAGAAAAAAGTTAGAAAAATATAATCAACTTGACAGCTGCTGAATTTGCCCAGAGAGTGGTAAAGCTTAATGTTTAGCATGCTGAAAATGGACAAATGAATAGAAGACAAGTCAGTATGGTGGTACTATTTCTCTTATTCTTTTCTCGGAAAATAGGGTTTGGTGTTTCATTCAAATTGTCTAGTATCAGTCCTCATTTTCAGAAAAAAAAAAATAGAAAAAAATACTATCTGCTGGTATTTTAAATTCTGCATGTTAAGGTTAATTTTTATTGCTCATTTAATTTTCATCTTCCAGGAAAGGGACAGATTTCCAATTTGTATTTGTGGCAATAATGTATTTTGCCATAAGAAAACCCTTTTTGGACGGGTTTTTGAAAACTCTGTCCTTTAAAATAGTGATGTCCATGCAGGCGGGCATCAGGCGTCGTCTGAGGTTTACCTTTTGTTTAACCTTTTTTTCAAAGTTATATGTTACCTTTATTCTTCAATGGATTGCTTTCATATTTTGGTAGGGATGAAGAGGACAACCAATAGATGTTTCACATGCAAGAGAGACAACTTTTACTTTCTTGGTTATTTAAAAACCCGGTCCATAATGCCATTAGGCATTTTTCTTGTTTTTTCTGTGAAAATAAAATTTGACATTTCAAATGAATTGTTTCCAATGGAGACAATTCACAGGAGATGTCAAACCACATTTAAAAAATTAATTAATAAAAGTTCATATGCTAGTATTCAAATTTAGCATTTTAACACTTAGTATTCAAATTTAGCAATATGCCTAAAATTTGCAGCAGAAAACATCTTGAAATATTTTTCTTATTTTTCCCAGAAGACAGTATTTGACATTCCATGCAAATTGTCTCCACTGAAGACAATTTGCTTGAAATGTTAAATCCTGTTTTCTGGGAAAAATAAGAAAAAAATATTGTCAATTTGTTGTCTGCTGAATTAGCCTAGAGAGTGGTAAAGGATAAGGGCTAAGCTTAGGATGTCACTCAAATGAAGACTGTGAAACTATGTCAAAGAAAAAAAAAAGCGAATGTCCTGACCAGACAAAAGTACAGACTGATTTTGAGTATGTCTTCATAAATAACTGTACTTAGCTCCATATAAGGTGATTTTTTTTTCAACCATTTTATCTTATGTTTTTTACTACTTTGCATGTGCATGGTCCTGTTTTTATGGTTACCATAGTTACATTAAGTATTTTTTCACTGTACACTGTAACTGCAGATATAATTACTGTATTGACCCTAAGTACATCTTAACTCATTACTAAACTTTTCCTAAGCGGGGCCCCCCTAGCCTAGTGGATAGGAGAGTTGACTCTTAATCCATTAGGCTTCTCACCGCTGTGGTTCGAGCCTCACTTGGGTCACATGTGGGAAAGCCACAGGAGACAATTTGCATGAAATGTCAAAGCCTATTTTCTGGGAAAATAAGAAAAAATATCATAAATCTGTTATCTGCTGAATGAGCCCAGAGTGTGGAATAAAAGATTAAAAACCTTTTTATATATAAAAAAAGCATTATGCAGGTATTATGAAGTATTGATATTAACCATCACTGTCACAATGCATTGTCATCTTAAAAAATATCCTCCCAGCTCTAAGGCGTACAAGGCATAGGGAGGCAGTTTTGAATGTGTTATGCACATGCATTTGTTAAGTCTTTCTTTTTTGGATCACCCATGCATGCTTGGTGCTACTGTCTGTCCCCATCCAGCTCCCTGTCCACTTAACCCTGGTTCTGCTGAACCCAGATATGCCCCACTTTTGCAAACAGCACAGATCAGGATCATTTGGCTTCTCAGAAGCCAACTGATCTGGATCTGCATTGTTTATCTTGAAATATGGCAAATACATTGATATTTTTTGCTGAAAAAATGTGAGTAGCTTTAGCAATGCAAAAGCTACTCTCATTTTTGCAGCAAAGATATCTGTATTTGAAAATGCCTTAGCTACAACAGTTAAAGAGTTTTGTCATTAATGAACTCGTTAAGCTAACAGTGCTTTGAACAACTGGGCCTGGATGATTTTCAGACAGCATTCAAGCCCATAACCTTCCACTTTGCAGAGCACTAACCACTTGGCCATCCAGCCCACAGTTGCTTAGGGTTTGCCGTATTCCTTATGATGTGTGGGGTGGGGGGCTCTCTTCCAAAACAATCCCAGAAATCTAGATCCGTCTTATAAGACAGATCTAGATATTTAGTACTGTTTTGGAAGAGAAAACCCACTTTTCATAGCTAAATTACACGAGACTGATTTCTCCTTGCAGAGGCACTTCTAATGAGTACCCACAACATATGTTTTTATGGAGAATAAACATATGTTGTGGGTACTCATTTGAAGTGCCTTGCTAAGGCACTTCTAATGAGTACTCACAACATACGTTTTTATGGAGAACTGGAGAAAATTATCCCATAATTCTCAATATTCTTCCTTAATTAACCCTTGTCCTGCTGAACCCAGATATACCCTGCCTGTGCAAACAGTGTAGATCCAGATCAGTTGGCTTCTAAGAAGCCAACTGATCTGGATCTGCACTGTTTGCCATTCAGAATGTGAATTTATATCAACAATCTGGATGAAGCAATCTGATTGGCTGAAAATTAGAAGTGGGAATGGCATCTTAATTTATTCAGCAGGACAAGGGTTAAGGGCCTCTGCTGTACTTGCAGCAGGTGAAGGAAGGGTAATGTTAGTATTTTTTTTGTTTCTGCACTGTCATTCACTTTTTTCTTCATCCTCCTCTGTGTCTCTACTTGCTCTTCTGTTGCTTTTCTCCCTTTTTCTGAGAGACAACACAAAATGATCCACAAGGGTTGATGTGTAGTTAAACAAGAACTCGTACAAAAAAAAAAAAAAAAAAAAAAAATGAAAAAAAAAAAAAAAATCCTTGTGCTGTGATTATATTCAGTATTGAGCTAGCGCACAACAAAACCTACAGTAAGACCTGTGTGACCAGGAAAGATTCAGATCAGCCTGTACATCCACCCAGTATGGCAAGGATACTCGTTTATCCCTCTTTGGATAGCCTGGAAGCTGTAAAAGGCACATGCGATTAGCAAAAACTCTGATCAGACTCTGGGAATGTGCAGGCTGATCTGAGTCTGCTGGTCGCACAAGTCTTATTGTAGGTTTTATCGTGTGCTGGCTCTGTTGTCTAGTTTCATTTCATTGCACAGCATCTTGACACTGTGCATATTAAGGTTACTTGGTAGTTGTTACTGTGTATCAGAAAGGACCCTTTAACCTTTAAAGTGCTAAACACAGCTGTGCAGCAGCAGCCCAGCAGGCACACAACGTTGAAACAACGTCAATTCAACATTGATTCAAAGTCCAAACTCAGTCGAGACATTGAGTCAACCTTGAATCGATGTTATTTCACTGTTGTGTGCTAGCTAGGATCTATGATTGATTTTTTATTTTGAATTTTTTAGAGAAAATAAGTCTTGACATTTCAGATAATTCACATAAAATGCCAAGTATTATTTTCTCTGAAACACAGTAAATAAAATTGAAATACATCTTGTCTGCTACATATTTGCATAGCTTTTAAAAGTTAACTCAGCCTGTTTTCAACTTACTACTCTATAAGCATTGAAAAGTTGAAAAAAAATGTTTACAATATTCTTTTCTTTTATTTACAGCTGGATCAGTTGGAGACTCAAACTGCCAGTATTTCTCAGACACAAAATATAACCCAGTATATAGATGATGTAAGTATTCTGAAAAAAAAAGGAGATTTTTGGATAATTTGATAACAGAAACAAAAAACAAAACTTGCCCGTCTATCTTTCATTATCAGATTGGTCTTTGATTGGATCACAGACTCTTATCTAATTGTAATTCTTGGATGCTGGTAATGAGAATTTATCGGTAATAAAACAAATGCTGCATTGTAAATTTCTGTGTTTAATGAGATTTTTTAGATTTCTCTTCATTAATTGCTCCTAGTTGCATGTTGAATTGATTTTTGTAGACCATATTTACTCTAAGTGTAGAGTATCTACTTACTATACTTATCCTAAAATTTGAAATAGTCCATTCTACAACATGTTTTGCTGGTAAAAGAATGTGCGCAAGTACTTGTTTACTTCTTAGAAGACTAAGCCTGCCCGGGAAAAAGAGTGGTTAGGTAAACTGACGGCACTCAACATGACCTCAATTGGTTGACTGGGTAGTTAAACCTCAACACAAAACAATCTTCGACCTGTTGGTGTGTTTGAAGATATTGCTGTATGTATGGCAAACAGTGTTGACCCTGATCAGATGTTGCATTTTGCAGCATCTGATCTGGGTCAACACTGTTTGCAAAGGCTTATCAGTGCCAATAGTTAGGATTATTACTGTAATTATTATTTCAGGCAAAAGGCAAATTCAGGGATGTTTCGGCTGATGTTGATGATGAAGTAGCCAAGAATATAAATGGTATGATACTTTCTGTGATTGAACTTTCATCTTGACGCATAGCTTTTGATAAGGCGCTTTTTTCCACCAAAAAATAGCTATATTTTTCTTATTTCTCGATGAAACCATATTTTGTGGGTACTCATTAGAAGCGCCTTGCCGAGGCACTTTTTATGAGTACCCACAAGGCGCTTCTAATGAGTACCCACAACATGTGTTTTTGTCGAGTAATATGAAAACTGTTTACCTGATACCCACTCTTATCTAGACCTACCATATTTGACCTAATAACTGCACTGTGCACTTAGGTTTTTCAAAATTACTGGAAACACTCAGTTGTGGTAAAATATGTACCTACCTACTAAGGGTACACTGTAAAAAAGATCAGGAAAGGACTTATTTGAAAATGATCACGTGATTTTTTTTCCGAGTTTCTTTGTAAAGGCATATGTTGTGGGTACTCATTTGAATTGCATCGACAAGTCGATGCAATTCAAATGAGTTCCCACAACATATGTCTTTATGAGAAGTAGACAAAAAGTACACTTTTTGTCATCTGAAGACTACCGAATTGCTTGACTGTGCGCTTATAGGAGTATGTGCGGTAATTAGGTCGAATACAGTATGTTGAAGTCATTGTTTTATTAGGCAAAACCATAACTCCAGATAAGAGGAGTATCTAGATAATATTTTTCTTATTTTTCCATGAAAATATATGTTGTGGGTACTCATTAGAAATGCCTCAATGAGCTTTGGCAAAACTATCCCTCATGTAAAAAGTCCTTTTCATGTAGTTTTATATTACTTATTTCTTGAAAAAACAACAACGAAACAACAACAAAAAAGCAACCATAAAAACAAAAACAAAACAACAATAGAATAGAAGCAAAAGAAAAACTCTTGTTTAGAATGTTGTGCCCATCAGAGGATTCGCTAGAATTGTCAAGCCGTATTGTCTTAGAAAAAGTCGGTGGCTCAGTGGGATGTGCGTCCGTCTGGTGATCAGGAGGTCACGGGTTCAATTCCCAACAGGTCCGGCAACATTCTTCCGTGGAGACTGATCTTGAAATATTTTCTACGGTCATTCTCCCCGACTGATCATGAAATATTTTCTGCGGTCATTCTCCCCCTTCTACTGATTCTAGAAGGGCATCTAAAGGATGTGCACAAGTACTGGTTAACCACTTAGAGGACTAAGCCTGCCCAGGAAGAGTGTAGTTAGGTATACTGACCAGCTTGACATGACCTTAATAGTGCTGACTGAGCTACTGTTGTCTGCTGGTGTTATCATAGATCTAGATAACGCACTTTTTTCTACAAAAAAGTACTGATAGTTTTCTTAATTCTCCAACATATGTTTTTGTGGAGAAAGAGAAATAAAGAAAATATCTTGTGGATACCCCCTCTTATTAGCTCACCTGAGCACAAAGTGCTCATGGTGAGCTATTGTGGTCAGTCAATGTCCGTCGTCCTCGTCCGTGGTGCGTTGCAACAATTGCTTTAAAAGCCTACTCCTCCTACACCCCTGGGCCAATTGACTTGATACTTGGTAGGAAGCATCGGGGAGACTTGTAGATCAAAAATAGCTAAAATCGTTCCAATCGGAAATCCAAGATGGCCGCCATTTTGAAAATCTATTTTTCGCTTCTTCTCCTGAACCGAAAGGCCAATTGACTCCAAACTTGCTAGGAACCATCAGGGTGACTTGTAGATTAAAAATAGCTAAAATCGTGCCGATCCGAAATCCAAGATGGCCGCCATCTTGAAAATCTATTTTTCGCTTCTTCTCCTGAACCGAAAGGCCAGTTGACTCCAAACTTGCTAGGAAGCATCAGGGTGACTTGTAGATCAAAACTAGCTAAAATCGTGCCGATCGGAAATCCAAGATGGCCGCCATGGCAGCCATCTTGAAAATCTATTTTTCGCTTCTTCTCCTGAACCGAAAGGCCAGTTGACTCCAAACTTGGTAGGAAGCATCGGGGTGACTTGTAGATCAAAAATAGCTAAAATCATGCCGATCGTAAAACCAGGATGGGCGCCATGGCAGCCATCTTGAAAATTAATTTTTCGCTTCTTCTCCTGATCCGAAAGGCCAGTTGACTCGAAACTTGGTGGGAAGCATTTGGGTGACTTGTAGATCAAAAATAGCTAAAATCATGCCGATCGTAATTCCAAGATGGCCGCCATGGCGGCTATCTTGAAAACCTATTTTTCGCCTCTTCTCCTGAACTGAAAGGCCAGTTGACTTGAAACTTGATAGGAAGCATTGGGGTGACTCGTAGATCAAAAATAGCTAAAATCGTGCCGATCGTAAATCCAAGCTGGCTGCCATTTAGAGTTTGTTGAAATGATCACGCTCAATTGACTGGCATACCATATATGTTCTTCTTTAAAAAAAAAGAACTGCTTAAATGATGATCTTTTCATTAGTTACGATGAGAGGATTGGAAAAATGTTGCATAACATCTGCATATCTGCAGTGGCTATGTCACTCAGGTGAGCGACCCGTGGCCTGTGGGCCTCTTGTCTGAAGCTGTGTGCAATGAGCTTTTATATTCAACACAATAGCTCTTGTTGAGATAGTTGATGACTTCTAGCTGGCTGAATTTAAATGTCAATTAATTTTACAATAAAATATATTGAAATCTCTCTAGTTATCTGGACTAACAAGATAGTATTTAGTCTGTTTGATAGCATATTTTTGAATATTAACCCTTGCCATACTGAAGGAATTAAGAAGCCACACCCACTTCTAATTGTCAGCCAATCAGATTACTTACAAATTTACATACTGTTAGACAAACAGTGCAGATCCAGATCAGTTCTGAAGGAGTCAGCTTGTCTAGGTTGACATTGTTTGCAAAGGCAGGGCATATCTGGGTTCAGCAGGACCAGGTTTAAGCATGCTCAGTTTGTTCATGGGTATGTGAATGAACACCACCTGCCAGGAAAAAGTGTTGGTAGGTTTGACTGGCTTGGCATCACCATAACAGTGTAAGCTGGGCTGTTGATTGTGTTGGGGTTTAACAACATGTCAACCCTTGTGGGTCATTTTGTGTTGTCTCCCAGAGAAAGGGAGAAAAGAGATAGAAGGGATAGTAGAAGAGATGAAAGACAGGAACAGGGAAGAAAGAGGAACAGGAATGAAAGTGAAGAAATAGAAGAAATAAAAACATTCCCCCCTCTGCCCTTACCTGCTACAAGGATAGCAGGCCTTGCCCAGCCGTAAGCCAGTATCAGTTGGATGCCCCGGTGATGTAAGATACACACCTTCACATCACCCGGCCACCCCCAAGCTGGGCTGTGAAACTCCAGATCAAATATAAAAATAACCACTGATCGAATAACTTTTTACAGCCCCCATCTTCAAAGAAGCTCAAGAGGTATATTGCTTTTGGATTGTTCATCCATTCATTCATTCATCTATTCATCATTTTCTTGAGAGAAAGATATTTTGATAGCTGTTTAAGCTAGAGTCTTGAAACTTGGTGAGCTTATTGGGGCTGAGTAGCTCATCTGATTGAGTAGCTCACCTGAATACACGACCTTGGTGGCTCAATTGGATGTACGTCTGACTGGTGATCAGGAGGTTGTGGGTTCTTTCCCCGCCGGGCCGGCAATATTCTTCTGTAGAGATTTGATCATGAAATATTTTCTTCAGTCATTCTCTACCTTCCGCTGTTTCAGGAAGGGCAGTTGTCAGTTTCTGGCAAGAGAATGTGCACAATACTGGTTAACCACTTAGAGGACTAAGTCTGCCCAGTAAAAGTTTGGTTAGGTAAACTGACAAATCTCAACACAAACAAAAACTCACCTGATTAACTTCTGAAAAACATTTGGTTAGTTTTGTCAGAGTTATGCCCCTTTCCAACTTTGGCATTTTGTATGGACAAGCATATAGTTGGGGACATAATGTTTCCATAGTTCCCTCTGTATTTTGATGTTTTAATATTTACTTTGTGTAGTTTTCCATTTATTGTATATTGAACATTGTTGCATTCCATAATAACCCTTAGTATTGGGACGGACAGGCTTGAGCAAACAACGTAGACCCAGATCAGATGCCACTTATTATGGCATCTGATGAGGTGTTACACTGTTTGCCACACACCCAGCATGGTTTTAGACACATCAACATGTAGTAAAAGGGACTTGCTTAAATTCTAGGACTTGTATGGCAAGAAATAAAGGTGCCCAACAATAAGAGTCGGTATTCATATTTTCATAAGTTGTAAGCAGCCAGCAAGTAACATGTCTGTTTAGTCTCTTTTACCGATTTTAGTCTGGAAACCCCCAAAATGGTAATTGGCAAACTGTGCAGACCCTGATCAGATGCGACAAAACACAGCATTTGATCAAGGTTTACACTGTTTGCATTAAGTACAGGAATTTCTATCAAACGTGGTAACACTAAAAAGCCAACCAGACACCCCTTTCTATTGGAAATAGACCTATCCAAAGAACTGAGTTAGCACTCAGCATAGATGGGTTAAGGTGCCCCAATGTTTTGGATAAATAGGGTGTGTCATATTATCATAAGAATTACACAACCAGGAAATGACTTTCTAATTGGATCCACAACAATTTGTCAAAGAAATCATATCTATTCCTCTGCACTGACATTCTCATATAATGGGACCATAGCACTAGTTAAGGTGCTTTTTTTTCAATCCAAAAGTATTGATACCTTTCTTATTTCTCCATGAAAACATATGTTTTGGGTACTTTAGAAGCACCTCACCGAGGTGCTTCTAATGAGTACCAACAACATATGTTTTTGTGGAGAAATAAGAAAACTATTTACCGGATACCCTCCCTTATCTAGACCTATGATGGGACAACACCATGAGAAAACAACACTCACTGTTGACTGGGCAGCTAATCTCCAAATCAAATCAAGCAAACAAACAACACACACTGTTGACTGGGCAGCTAATCTCCAAATCAAATCAAGCAAACAAACAACACTCACTGTTGACTGGGCTGCAAAACTTCACTCAAAATCAAACAATCAAACAACACTCAGTGTTGAAGTGGTCACAAAACTCCAAATTAAGTCAAACAACCAAACTTAACTATGAGAAAACTTTTCTTTGGTGCATACACAAACTTCAAAGACCAAGATAAACATGCATATCTGCATTGTCTGATCATGATGGACTTCAGTGTTCATTGATACCATATTTTTCCTAAATAGTGGGACACTTTTTTAACTCCTAACCATACTTGTCCTAAAATTTGAACAACTCCATTTTACTCAAGTGTTGATGTGTGTAAAAAATACAGGATGAGTGGCAAACAGTATAGACCCTGATCACACCATAATACATGTTTTAACCCTTGTCATGCTGAATAAATTAAAATGCCACACCTACTTCAAATTTTCAGCCAATCAGATTACTTGATCCAGGTTGCTGATACAAATTCTCATACTGAATGACACAGTGCAGATCCATATCAGTTGGCTTCTGAAGAAGCCAACTGATCTGGATCTACAGTGTTTGCAAAGACAGGACCTATCCGGGTTTAGCATGACTAGGGTTAATGTCATATGCCTACAGTAAAGATCCAGGTCTGCCAGCAAAAGGATACAGTCTGATCAGCATTTTCACTGTTTCATAGACACCTTGGAAGTGCCTTGGTGAGGGGCAAGTCTGATCAAGGCCTTTGCTATATCATAGCATTAGATAAGGTTTTTTATCAACAAAGCTTTGTTGAGATTTGTTCCTCTATAAATCCATGTGGGACTCATGAGAAGCAGCCCAGCAAAGGGCACAATCCGATTAGGTCTTTGCTATATCATAGCTTCAGATAAGGCTCTTTTTTTTTTTTTCATCTAAAAAGCATCGATATTTTTCTTATTTCTCCATTAAAGTATATGTTGTGGGTGTTCATTAGAAGCGCCTTGCCAAGGTGCTTCTAATGAATACTCGCACCATATGTTGTGGTTCCAGTAGTTCTGTAAGCAGAAAGTGAAGGTCGGAATAAGACAGCACAAATGTGCAGTGTGATTGGTGCTCTCGCTATTTGCATATGCCCAGAAGCATGTTTTTACATGTCCTGACTCACATTAATTTCAGATTCAAAGACAAGGATAGATGAAATAAATACTCAGTTGACCAAAGAACTGAATAAAGTAGAAAATGCGACAAAGCCTTTTGTAAGTTGTTTCACATTTTGAAAAGTGTTTTGATTCTTTGATATCCTTGTTAGTTGTTTGATATTTTAACTAATTTTAGTTGGACATTCCCCTAAAAGGCAATTGGCAAACAGTGCAGACCTAGATTAAATGCAGCGGAATGCAGCATCTGATCAGGGTCTGCATTGTTTGTATTGAATGAAGGAACTTCTATACAACATAGTAATAATGAAAACCAACTTGACACCCTGCTATTGGAAAAAGACAGGTCCAAAGAGTTGTGTGAGAAGAGTCCTTTTGACATGAATGGGTTAAAAAATATTGATTCTTTTATATTGCATCAACAGTGTCAGTCATTTTGGGCTTGAATGATGATCTATTGAAAAGATGGTATGGTATTTACCTACTTTTTCAGACAACTATATTGATGATAGTTTTCTTATTTTTCTCAAAAAGTAAGATCTGACATTTCATGCAAATTGTCCCTTAAGAGGACAATTTGCATGAAATGTCAAATTCCTGTTTTCTGGGAAAAGTAAGAAAAAATATTTCAAAATGTTGAAATCTTAAAACAAACAGTATAGATGGTGATGATGAGTTCAGATTTAATGATGTGTCAACCCAAAAGTGTCATTTGTATTAAAATGGTATATTAATTTGGTTTGGTATTAAAACAGCTGGAATAATAACAACTCAGAAATGCATGAAAAAGCAAAATATAGACCCAGATCAGAATGTTGCTCTGACTATCTTCACATTTTTGCTAGTTATCCGGCAGTTTTTTAGCTCTCCTGTATGAAAGTACCAGTAGAGCTCTAGCAGTCACCACGGTGTCGGCATACGGAAGTACAGGTAGAGCTCTAGGAGTCACCATGGTGTCAGCATACCAAAGTACAGGTAGAGCTCTAGCAGACACCACGATGTCAGCATACTGAAGTACAGGTAGAGCTCTTGCAGTCGCCATGGTGTCAACATACAGAAGTACAGGTAGAGCTCAAGCAGTCACACGGTGTCAGCATACAGAAGTACAGGAAGAGCTCTAGCAATCACAGTGTCTGCATTCAAAAGTACTGGTAGAGTGCTCACAGTCACCATGGTGTCGGCATACGGAAGTACAGGTAGAGTTCTAACAGTCACCATGGTGTAGGCATACAAAAGTACAGGTAGAGCTCGAGCAGTCACCACGGTGTCAGCATACGGAAGTACAGGTAGAGCTCTAGCAGTCACCACGGTGTCGGCATACAAAAGTACAGGTAGAGCTCTAGCAGACACCAGGGTGTCGTCATACGGAAGTAAAGGTAGAGCTAGCTGGCCTCGGTGGCTCAGTTGGATGCGCCGTCCGACTGGAGATCAAGAGGTCACGGGTTCAACCCCGCCGAAGTCGGCAACATTCTTAGAGGACTAAGCCTGCCCAGTAAACGTGTGGTTAGGTAAACTGACCATGCTTGACATGACCCCATTGGGTTGACTAGGCTGTAAAACCTCAGCATAAACAAACAGGTAGATCTTTAGCAGTCGCCACAGTTTCGACATACAGAAGTACAGGTAGAGCTCTAGCAGTCACCATGGCATATGGAAGTACAGGTAGCACTGTAGCAGTCACCATGGTGTCAACATAGGGAAGTACAGCCACGGTGTCAACATATGGAAGTACAGGTAGAGCACTAAGCAGTCACCACGGTGTCTGCATACAGAAGTACAGGTAGAGTTCTAGCAGTCACCATGGAGTTGGCATACCAAAGTACAGGTACAGGTACAAAGTACCAAAGTACAGGTAGAGCTCAAGCCGTCACCATGGTGTTGGCATATGGAAAAACAGGTAGAGCTCTAGCAGTCACCACTGTATCGGCATATGAAAGTACAGGTAGAGCTCTAGCAGTCACCATGGTGTCCACATACGAAAGTACAGGTAAAGCTCTAGCAGTCACCACAGTGTAGGCATACGGAAGTACAGGTAGAGCTTTAGCAGTCACCACGGTGTTGGCATATGGAAGTACAGGTAGCACTCTAGCAGTCACCACGGTGCCGGCATATGGGAGTACAGCCACGATGTCAACATACGGAAGTACAGGTAGAGCTCTAGCAGTTGCTACAGTATCGGCATATGGAAGTACAGGTAGAGTTCTAGCAGTCACCATGGCATCGGCATACCAAAGTACAGGTAGAACTCGAGCCGTCAGCATGGTGTTGACATATAAAAGTACAGGTAGAGTTGCCACCATGGTGTCTGCATACGGAAGTACAGGTAAAGCTCTAGCAGTCACCACAGTTTTGGCATATTGAAAGTACAGGTAGAGCTCTAGCAGTCACCATGGTGTCGGCATATGGAAGTACAGGTAGAGCTCTAGCAGTCCCTACAGTGTTGGCATACAGAAGTACAGGTAGAGCTCTAGCAGTCACCATTGCATCGGTGTATGAAAATATAGGTAGAGCTCTAGCAGTCACCACAGTATTGGCATATGGAAGTACAGGTAGAGCTCTAGCAGTCACCATGGCTTCGGCATACCAAATTACAGGTAGAGCTCGAGCAGTCACCATGGTGTCGACATAAAAGTACACGTAGAGCTCTAGCAGTCACCATGGTGGCAGCTTACCAAATTACAGGTAGAGCTCTAGCAGTCATCATGGTGTCGGCATAGGGAAGTACAGGTAGATCTCTAGCAGTCACCATGGTGTCGGCATATGGAAGTACAGGTAGAGCTCTAGCAGTCACCACAGTGTTGGCATAGGGAAGTACAGGTAGAGCTCTAGTAGTCACCATTGCGTCGGTATATGAAAGTACAGGTAGAGCTCTAGCAGTCACTATGGTATCAGCATACAGAAGTACAGGTAGAGCTCTAGCAGTCACCATGGTGTCAGCATATGGAAGTCCAGGTAGAGCTCTAGCAGTCACCGTGGTGTCAGCATATGGAAGTGCAGGTAGAGCCCTAGCAGTCACCACGGTGTTGGCATACAGAAGTACAGGTAAAGCTCTAGCAGTCACCATGGTGTCGGCATACGGAAGTACAGGTAGAGTTCTAACAGTCACCATGGTGTAGGCATACAAAAGTACAGGTAGAGCTCGAGCAGTCACCACGGTGTCAGCATACGGAAGTACAGGTTGAGCTCTAGCAGGCACCACGGTGTCAGCATACGGAAGTACAGGTAGTGCTCTAGCAGTCACCACAGTGTCGGCATATGAAAATACAGGTAGAGCAAGTCACCCATGGCATTGGAGTCAGCATTGGTATCAGCATTTTTAAAAGGCTTTGGCTATATCTCATGAACCTTTGAATGGAAGTAGTTCATACTTGCCCTAATGTTAGATACGAGGGTCGTGCAAAAATTTCTGTCACTAATAGGCTTCCTTAGTTTTATCCCAGGTATATTTTAAAATGCTTCACTGCACTTGATTGGTGTGTTGAATAGCTAACAATACCTCTTCATTTCCTGCAAATTGCTTTCCAACTGACCGAGTTATTTCAAATTGAAATAGATGCAGTCATATACACTGACCAATTTACTTGTTACATTGGAACATGGACCATAAGAGTGAAATTCGTAGCTATATTAAATGCCGCATTAGGCTTAATATAGATTCAAAGCAGATATTTAATGAATTATGTGGTATATGGACCTCAGACCATTTCAATGTGCACAGTTTTAGGTGGGTTAAAGCTTTTAAAGCTGGGAAATTTTCTGTTGAAGATGATACCCGTCCTGGAAGGCCTAAAACCTCTGTTACCAAGGCTAACATCGCTGCTGTAAAGATTGTGGGTGAACAGGATGTGCGATTGTCTGTCAGAGATATTGCTAGTTGTACTGGCATATCAGAAGGCAGTGTGAAAACAATTCTGAAAAAGCATTCAGACCTAAGAAAGGTTTGCGCTAGGTGGGTACCTCATTTGCTCACTGAGGAGCAAAAGACACAACGCCTTAACTGTGCCCAGGAACTTTTGAAAACATACAAAGGCTGTAATAGTCGGGTAATTCTAACTTGCTAACAGGTGATGAAACTTGGGTGCACATGTTTGAGCCACAAAGAAGGGCTGATAATAAGCAATGGAAGCGAAAGGTCAAAAACACCCATGTATTGCCAAGAGAACCATAAGTTCGAAAAATATGTTGTACGCAGTTTTCTTTAATTCAAGTGGGCCAGTCGTCCAAGTGCCTTGTCCATCTGGTTATACAGTCACTGGCCAATTCTACAAGAATTCTGTACTGAAGAAAGTGAAAGAGTTTTACAATAAGAAACGACCAAGCAAAGGATGGTCAGGAGTCCACCTTTTACATGACAACACTTCCTCTCATAAGTGTGAGGTTGTTAAGTCTTTTTTGGCTTCTGAAAAGGTGAAAGTTTTAAACCATCCACCTTATTCACCTGACCTGAGTCCCTGTGACTTCTTTTTATTTCCAAGGCTTACGAAAATGCTTTCTGGAATTAAGTATACGTCTAGAAGTTCTCATGGCAGCGCTGTTTATAAGTGTCTCCAACAGATACCAAAAGAAGACTATTTATCTGCTTTTCGCAACTGGGTGAAAAGGTTACAAAAATGTGTTTCATTAAAGGGAGAATACTTTGAAGGTTTGTAATAAAAATATGTTTGATAAAATGTAGCACTGAAGTAATCTGAACCCAGTGACAAAACTTTTTGCAGGACCCTCGTACTGGTCTGAAGTTTTATGCTGTATCATTTCAATCTATATGATTGACCTTGTGGTTAAGATCACTGACTTAGTAAAAAATTATGTATAAATTATGTATATGCTAAAATATTCAGAGGCAAATAGCAGTTCAGGTGAGCTGTTCTGTCCTGAGAAAGCTCTTATTAAACTTGCCAATAGGTAGTAAAATAGACCATTTATAGTTTAGGACAAGAATGGAAATGAATTAAGGTCTGTGAATATTTAGGGTAAATACGTTGAGGCTGTATGCATGGAATGACTGTCTCATGGTAATGATTGTGTCTAGAGCATTGAGAGCAGTGCTTTGTAATTTAACTTCGTAATACATTAACCTATAGATAATGTGCTATTCTATTCTGTTATTCACCCCCTCCACAGAAAAAACGACCTTTCAGTCGTTATAAAGTCTTAATTCAGAAGGTCCCTTTAACAGTTACCTGTATGACGTAATTCCTCCCGCTCAAATGATCACGTGTCAGTTTCTTTTCTGTGGACTTTGAATGTTCAAGGATTATTATTCTGTGTTAGAAAAAATGGATTAAAATTATTCTACACGGTTAAAATTTTTATATCCTTGACTTTCTCTGGTTCTATATTCACTCCTTCTACTATCTATGTACTTATTTTCTAAATATCGATCTTAGATTTCTTGTTTTCTCCATGTTAAATTTCTTCCTTTGTTTCCGCGTCAGTCGATGCATTTCACCCGCGGCAACTGTGGCCATTTAAAAGCTAAATGGGATACACATTTATCTTGTCTAACTTGTAATTCTTGCACACGTATCTCTCCGTGTTATATTTGTAGTTCCTGGACAGAAAAAGTTTGGAACCTAGCAGAAAGAAGACGCCTTCATGCTACTAGAAAATCAGTTATGATGCAGAAGAGAAAACAGAAGAAATCAAAGAAATCCAAGAAGTCCCAGTCAGACATGTGTGACAACGGGACAGTTGATGGGAGCACCGCCCCTCATAGCTTTACTGCTCGGGGCAGGACCCATCAAGGTGGCAGCCTGGCGGACTTAGAGTCTGACCCGGCACTAAGCCCACCAGTCACCAGTCACCAGTCAACCAGTCACCAGTCAACCAGTCACCAGTCATCCAGTCACTGGGCAACTTATCTCCGTTCATCCAGTTGCCAGTCAACCAGTCACCAGTCAACCAGTCACCAGTCAACCAGTCACCAGTCAACCAGGCACCAGTCAACTAGGCTCCAGTCAACCAGGCATGGGTTTACAGTCATTCCCGTATGACCTACAAACACAAATTCCGCCTGGTTATATTCCTATAAATGTGCCTGTACAAAGCTACGCTCCGTCCATAAGAAGCCATATTTCACAGGGTAGTGTCCACAGACTATCCAATGTCTTTATTCCTGGTTACGAACGTTCTAATAGACTAGAACTTCCTAATCCAGCTTCTTCCTCTAGACAGATTATTCCACTCGAACCTGATTTTTCGCAGGTCTCAGATCCGAGTGTAATGATTGAGCCTCCAAATTCAAATGATTTATCTATCTCCAGACCTTCAAGGAAGGATCAGTCTAAAAGAGAGCATAAATCTAAAAAGAGAAGAAGACATCGATCGTCCTCTTCTTCTATCTCTACTTCCAGATCAGACTCTTTGAGTTCTTCTCGGCGAAAGAAAAATTCAAAGAGATCTAAGCACTCTCATAAAAAGAGAAGAAGACGATCGATGACGCCTTCTTCTTCATTAAATTCCTCCCAATCTCAACTTGACATTGGTAGATATACAAGGGCTCATAAATCTCCCCAGGTTGTTCAAACGCCAACTCCAATACAACCTGAGGAGACTAATTTTAGTCAAATCACAAATCAACCTATTAATTACGATCAGATTCAGCCGAATCTCACTCAACAGAATAAGGAGTCAGATTCGGAAACTGAATCCGAAGTCTGGTCATTTGATCGTGCGATTAACGAGGTCTTCCGGCTTCTTCCTCCTGAGTTATGCCCCAAAACTCAGCAGGATCAAGCTCCATTAAAACCTCTCTCTGGGATCGAACAATTAATGGAGTCTCGTTCCACTCCATTACTTGTCCTCCCACAATCCAAATTAGTACAAAATACAACAAAATATATTCAAAATAGACTAGAATCGGACAAATGTTCAAGAGATTGGATTTGTCCGCAAAGCTTGGTTTCGGCTCTTGCTCCGACTAAATTCTACAAGAGCCAAAACCAATATTTGCCAACTGATAATATCCCTCAATTAGAAGCGGATGCGTCGCTCCTAGACATTTCTAATAAAGGAAGAGCTTCTATTCCGCTCAAGAATCTAGAAGCATGGGAAAGGAAGGCTAGAAAACTAGTCGCTATTAATTCTCATGCTGATCTATTTTCTTCAGCTGCCTTCCTTTCATTACAACAGGAATCGATGTCGGTTGCGGCCCTTTCCAGACTTCTGGAGGCCGTAGCCAAATCGATTAAACATGCTACTGCCATGTCTACACTTTTAACTACTGAATTATTCCAAGCTAGGAGGGACGCAGCCCTAGCTTCGTCTAAACTACTACTCGACAATTCCACATACGAGTTAAGGAACTCTCCTATTAACTCAAAATCCTTATTTGACGGCAGGATAAAAGAAATAGCTAAATCAAACTTCGAAGCTCAACAGCAAAGGTTTCTAGCTTCTACATCCATTCAGTCACAATCTCATTCTTATAAGCCTCCTTCGCAGAGCAGAGCTTTCAAGATACCTAAATATCCTGCTAAACAAACAACATCCAGACCTAAACCTACGCAGTCGTATAGGTCCAAAAATATTCCTCAAAGCTCATCTTCTCACATTAAGAAAGATAATATCAAGAGGACTGGTAACATCCGTCAGTTCCCCTCCTCTAAACCTGCCTCTTCCTCCGCAAGATTATGAAGGCCCGCCCTTTCCACTGCCTGCTCTTCCGCTCGTGGACATTCCAGTGGGAGGACGATTGGCCCATTTTGTGGAAAAATGGGAGGAAATAACAGACAACAAATGGGTCCTCTCTATCGTACGAAACGGATTCAGGATACCATTCATCAAAATTCCTCCTTTGTCATCTGTTCCGATCAGAATGAGTCAATCCTCCTCCCCGTTTCTCAGAGAAGAGATCGAAAATCTTCTCAACAAACGGGCAGTGGAAAGGGTACAGAATCCGGAAACTCCCGGCTTTTATTCCCGGATATTCCTTGTGCCAAAAAAGAACGGAAAGTTTCGTTTAATATTAGACCTGTCTTTATTAAACCGTTACATAGAGAAACAAGCATTCAAAATGGAGACAGTCAAATCGGTAAGACAAGCGATGAGACTCAACGATTGGGCTGTCTCCATAGATTTAACAGATGCATATCTACATGTGCCGATACATCGTCAATCCAGGAAGTATCTTCGTTTCGTACACGAAGATCAAGTATATCACTTTTCGGCCCTACCGTTCGGAATGTCCCTAAGTCCGTTAATTTTCTCGAAACTGATGGACGTTATTGCAGCTTTTCTACGCCAACGTGCCATATCAGTTTTTCCATACCTAGACGATTGGCTGATAAAAAATCTGATTCACAACCGTCTGATTACTCAGACAAAGATTTGCATTCAAACTATTCAAAGCCTAGGTTTTCTGCCAAATCTCAAGAAGTCAGACCTCTTTCCTGCTCAGAAATTCACCTTCATAGGTATGGAATTTCTGACGCAACAAAATTTAGTCAGGGTTCCAGCGGATCGTGTACAGAACCTAATTCTAACAATCAAGAAAATAATGTCAGCAAAACATGTATCGGCACGAACTTTCCTTTCTCTTTTGGGCAAACTCAGTGCTGCAGCAGACCTTGTTCTCCTGGGCAGACTGCACTTACGTCCTCTTCAGATGTGCCTGCTGTCAGTCTGGAAACCTCATATTCTTCCTCTCGATCACCCGATCTCGATAAACGGCATGATTCGATCTCACTTACAATGGTGGATAAACCCCATTCGATTCGAGACAGGGACTTCAATCCATCCTCCAGACCCCAAATTCTTCCTTTATACGGATGCCAGTCATTACGGATGGGGAGCTCATTTAGAGCCGACAACACTGTCCTTTCATGGTCGCTGGACAGAAAACCAATCCCAGCTCCATATCAATATGTTAGAAATGATGGCCATACGATTAGCACTGAAACAAGCCAAAACATTTATTCATCCAGGCAAATTCAACATTCTTGCAGACCGCCTCTCAAGACTAGACAAACCTATCAAGACAGAATGGGCTCTGGATCAAACAGTTGCGAATTCAGTATTCCAGATGCTCAACTTCCCAAATGTGGATCTGTTTGCGACAAGATTCAACCACAGACTCCCATTATATGTCTCTCCAGTACAAGACTACAAAGCACTAGTGATAGATGCCCTGTCCATGGACTGGAATCATCTTTATGCATATGCTTTTCCTCCTTTTATTCTGATACCTGCTGTTCTAGAGAAAATCCGACAACATCAGTGCAGAATAGTTCTCATAGCTCCGTTCTGGCCACAGCAACAGTGGTTCTCAGAACTTCTTCTTCTATTAGTGTCAGCTCCGATTTGTCTGCCACTAATTCCAAGACTACTGACTCAATCCAAAGGAAGATTTGTACATCAAAACCTCCCAATTCTCGACCTTCACGCTTGGGAGTTATCAAACAATCAATCAGAGATAAGAAATTTTCACAAAACGTTGCAGATTTTGTCTCCAGATCAAGAAGAGCATCTACACAAAAAGTCTACGATGCAAAATGGACCATCTTCTCTAATTGGTGTCATACAAAAAAGGTTAATCCGATCTCGGCCCCTATTACAGTTATAGCCGATTTCTTAATCTTTCTTTTTTCGGAAAAGAAATGTCAGATTAGTACTATTAAAGGTTATAGATCTATGATCTCTAACACTTTAAAATTCAAAACTGGTAATAGAATCGGATCTAATCCAGTTTTATCTGAACTTATCAGATCCTTTGAACTTCAACGACCAGTACAAAGATCTCTTACACCTAAATGGGACTTATCATGGGTTTTAGTATGTCTACAAAAACCACCTTTTGAACCTCTTGATAAGGCTTCTAAATTTCACGTTACTATTAAGACAGCCTTTCTCTTAGCTCTTGCCACTGCTAAAAGGTGTAGTGAAATACATGCTCTAGCTATGGATTCACAACATTTAAGATTTAATCAATCTGATGGTTCAGTTTCCTTGATTCTTAAATCTGGTTTTTTAGCAAAAAACCAGCTTCCTTCTGTTAAACCAGATCCTATTGTTGTTCCTAGTCTTGCTCGAATATGTAAATGGGAACATACTGACAGACTTCTTTGCCCCGTTAGGGCTCTGAAATTCTATCTCAAAATGACTAGCTCTTATCGCCAAAATAGAACTAGACTTTTTCTTCCTATTAAAGGCAATAAGGATATCTCTAAAGATACTATCTCGAGATGGATATCTTACACTGTTAAACTTGCCTATAGGAAACTCACTAAACGAGATATCTCTTTCCTTAAAATCAAAGCTCATGAAGTTAGAGCTCTTTCCTCTTCTTGGGCTTTCTTCGACAAAGTTCCTCTCAATGATATACTTCAAGCAGCAGTTTGGAATAGTTCATCAACTTTTGCCAAATTCTATCTCAGAGACATGTCTCAACAAGCACAGAATCTCCAAAGTTTGGGCCCCATTGTAGTGGCCCAAAAAGTGGTGGGGGGCCAACAGCAATCAGCTATGGATGTGTAGACAACGTCAACAGCCCCCCTAGACCTGATGCTATACTAGAGAGGTACTAATTATATCTTTATTATATATATATGTTAACCCTGGATTACTTTATCCTTGGTTAAAGGATCTTATTATTGCCTTAAGCACTAATTATGTCCTCATTATATATATATAAAAAATAAATCCTTTTATTAAGCCTTAATTCAGAAGTTGGGACTAACTTATTAGGAGAAATCCTCCCTCCTATTCTACAAATTCTAGCACATTATCTATAGGTTAATGTATTACGAAGTTAAAATGAAGTTTTTTAAAAGTAAAACATATTTTAACGAGTAATACTTAACCTATAGATAAGTATTTATCGTCCCACCTCCCTTCCCTCGCTCCTTTCTCCTAATTGTGTATTGTTTTACACATAAAAGAAACTGACACGTGATCATTTGAGCGGGAGGAATTACGTCATACAGGTAACTGTTAAAGGGACCTTCTGAATTAAGACTTTATAACGACTGAAAGGTCGTTTTTTCTGTGGAGGGGGTGAATAACAGAATAGAATAGCACATTATCTATAGGTTAAGTATTACTCGTTAAAATATGTTTTACTTTTAAAAAACTTCATTTTTGCACAGTACACATCAGAATTCCTAAGTTGACCAGTATTTTTTCTGTTCATATCAGACAACATTACGAAAACACGCCTATTCAAATATATTGAAAATTTCATCTCCAAAAACTGAAAATTTACAGATAAAAAATTCTAATATTATTCATATTTCTGCTCCAAACATAGAATGTGGGTACTCGTTAGAACCACCTCAGCATTCTATGTTTTTAAGCAGAAATAAGAAACATAATGTATACCCCTGTAAACCCCAGTTTTACTGTATAAAAGTGGGGTTTAACTCATTGGCCCCTGAAGCTGATAAGAGCTATATTACCTATAATGCTTATCAGTCATATACTTGTGGTACTGAGATAGATATCAGTGAGTGTCTCCCTGAAGCTTTTTCTGATAGTTACATGTACATGTATTATAATCTGATGGGTACTATTAAAATGTATATGTTATTTTGCATTGCGTTGTTTTGACTCACCTGGTTTTAAAATAGAATTGTTGCAGATATGATAAGCTCCATTCTGATACCAAATTTATTTTCATGCAATCAAATAAAAAGCATGCAGGACAGAAAATGGGCCATTATAATGTTTTTGACTTACCAAACCTTATGATTCCTAATATTTCTGTCTCTTCATCCTTGTTATTTTTAATCCAAGATTAAGAATATGTTCCAATTCACAAGACAGGACTTTCCACACCACTCAATTGAAGGAAGAATGACACAATGAATAAATTCCATATGAATATGTGTACAAAAAACAGATGATATGAAAAAAATTTTTTTTTTCCTTTTCACAGAGCTCTGAACTTTGAATTTCACTGAATATTGTCATAAATCAGAGAAATTCGCTTTTCACTGAATTTAAAATTTCACTGACTTTGGCAAAGGTATGTGAAATTCAAAATTTAGAGCTCAGTCAAAAAAGAACCTTCATTGAGCTCTGTATCCTTTTCACAGAGCCTTGAATTTTGAATTTCATTGACTTTCTGTGAACAGGTGAAAAGGAAAAAAATCTTAAATGATGTGGAATATTTTTCATATCTTGCCATCAAACTAAACCATCACTTTCTTCATTTGTAAATTGCCAAACAGAGGGTCAGTAGACCAGTACATAGCTGTCTGAGGCATATAAAGAATGCTCATAGCAACCTGCAAGCCGAGCCAGGCTTTCATCTCTTCCACTGTTACTGGCGTCCACCTAGAATCAGGACGTATCTGTTGTGTCTGCCTTGCATACAAGTTGGTTTGGTTGACCATTATTTCAAAAAGAAAGGCAGGGAAAAAGAGTAGAAAAAAGTCTCTATTTCTCATTAGGCCCCAAGACAACATTAGCACCAGGTACTGGTCCAAAAAACGGAAACTTGGGCCTTGTTGTCCGGTCATTTACTACCCATCGCTCATCTGGGTTATCCTCCTGCTCACTTTCTGACCCAGATTGGCCAGAATCATTGTTTTCCGACGAATAGGCTCTGTCGGAATCAATCTCGTCTTCCAAATAGCCAGAGAACTCTGACTCATCGGAATCCATGTTATTCAGCCACTCGGGCTGGGCATTTCTCTCATTTACCATCGTTTTTTGGTGATTAAAATCACTTAAAAACAGCACAGAAATGAATTCAAACTGTTTCAAATGTTTACAGTAGGATTTCATATGTCGATTGTAACAAGAATTTTCATTGGCTGAAAACATGCAGAGCTAAAAAACTGGAGTTTCGCAAACCAATGAAATGCGACGACTTAAAGTGGCACTCGGGAAGTAAATGCAAATAACCACAACTGCATAAATGCGTCGCACGGGACCAGAATTAACTGATATGGTGCGACTTAATGTGGCATTAGGTATACCGATAATGAAAAATGCGCCGCGTTAGCGTGGCACAAGGGGTCAATGAGTTAAGGGGGTCAAAATTATATAGGCATGTTTTCGTGATGAATATGCAAAGTTGCTTGGATAGGCTGGACTGTCGCAAAGCTCCAGATAAGAGGAGTATTCAGTTAAAAAAAAGCATTTTATGTTACATTGAAAGTCTGATTATAAAAGTGTTAGGTTATATTTGTACACCAATAAGCTGCTCTTATTTTTATTATATTTATCATTGAAATTTAGAATGTCAAAACTCATTCATAGCACCAGATAAGGTGCACTTTTCAGTGAATAAATATTGATATATTTCTCCATGTAAACATGTTATGGCTACTCATTAGAAGTGCCTCAGTGAGGTGCTTCATATGAATACCACAACATATATTTTTGTGGAGGGATAAGAAGAAATGTTTTTGCCAATTCTCCTCTTATCAGGAGCTGTCATTGTTGGTCCCCTACCTACAGAAGGATGGTGGGGACATCTTTTTTGGGAGAGATCCCATTGGCATCGGCCATCAGCATTGATGTAAAACTTCTTGTCCACACTGTAACTTGAATACCTTTGGAATATTTTGATGATACTTTATAGAAATGTAGAACAGGACGAGACGATGTATCATGTACAAGAACAGCAACTCTGAACTCTGGCTTTCTTACTTTTGGAGTAATCTCCCTTTGAAATAGATTTTTTGTCTGCTTTGTAACTCAAATACCCTTTGAAAAATTTTGATGGTACTTGGTAGAAATGTAGAACAGGACTAGACAACATTGTGACATACAAGAGTGACAACTCTAGCTTTCTTACTTTTGGAGTTACCTCCCTTTGGTTTATTTGAAATAGATTTCGTGCCTGCTCTGTAACTCAATATACCCTTCAGAATATTTTGATGATATTTGGTAGAAATGTAGAACAGGACAAGACGACGTGTCGGGTACAAGATCGACAACTCTGTTGTATTTGACAGTGATTATTCATTGATTTCATGTCCGCTCTGTAAGTCAGATACCCTTTGGAATATTTTTATGATACTTGGTACAAATTTAGAACAGGACGAGATGATATGTTGCATACAAGAAGGCAACTGGCTTTCTTACTTTTGGAGTTATCTTCCTTTGTTTTTTAAATTGATTTTGTGTCCACTCTGTAACATCAGTATCCTTTGCAATAATTTGATGATATGTGGTAGAAATGTAGAACAGGACGAGACGACGTGTTGCATACAGGAATGACAATTCTACGTTTCTACTTTTGATGTTAAGCCGGCCTCGGTGGCTCAGTTGGATGCGCCGTCCGACTGGATACCAGGAGGTCGCGGGTTCAACCCCCGCCGAGGTCGGCAACATTCTTTCGTGGAGATTGATCGTGAAATATTTTCTACGGTCATTCTCTCCCTTCTGCTGATTCAAGAAGGGCAGTTGTCAGTTTCTGGCGAAAGAATGTGCACAGTACTGGTTAACCGCTTAGAGGACTAGCCTGCCCAGTAAACGTGTGGTTAGGTAAACTGACCGCGCTCGACATGACCCCATTGGGTTGACTGGGCCGTAAAACCTCAACACAAACAAATACTTTTGATGTTATCTCCCTTTGTTATATTTGGCTGATTATGCATTGATTTCTTGTCTGCTTGTAAGTTGGTTACCCTTTGGAATATTTTTATGATACTTGGTAGAAATGTAGAACAGGACGACGACATGTCAGGTACAAGAACGACAACTTTGGCTTTGTTACTTTTGGAATTATCTCCCTTCTTGTGTTTGAATTTGATTTCGTGTCCGCTCTGTACCATGAATACCCTTCAGAATATTTTGATGATACTTGGTAGAAATGTAGAACAGGACCAGATGTCATGTTACATACAAGAATGTTAACTCTGGCTATCTTACTTTTGGTGTTATCTCCCTATATATATGATTTTTCTCTTTCAGAACAACAGTCTGCAGGAAGGAAGAAACTATATAAGTGATAATCAAAAAGATATTGGTCATATAAGTGATTACATGTAAGTATGCTATTGACTGGGCTGCTTCAAGCGAAAAAGCGTCTTCAAGCATGCTCAAAATGTGTGGATTTATGTCATCCATGCACATGTACAAAGTCTCTTCTTGGCATTTGCTCTCCATGGAAATATTCTATAATAGCCAATGATTCTGTTTGCGGAAAGCAAAGGCCCTGATCAGACTGTGCAATGCACAGGCTGATCTGGGGCTTTGCTGTCTGCATGTGCCTGAAGACATGATTTCGCATAGCGCAGCCCAACTTATTCAGGGCTCCGCATAAACAAAGCACTTGTAAGACAGGCTGGTCTGAGTGGCTCAGTTGGTAGAATGTCTACCTTCGGATCAAGGGTAATAGCTGCTCTTTTGCCTGGCATTCAGCTTTAGGAAAAAAAGCTATAGGACTGGTGAAACTGTTATTGATATAATATGGCTCCAGGAAGTATTATATCAATGCGTCTGATACTATAGTCAGGTGGCACTATAAGACTTTATCAGTTTCCACCATCACAGCCAGACATCATCACTACATGCGTGAATGATTGACAGTGATGTTGAACCTAAATTCAGACAGACAAAGCTCTGGAGATAACTGAGCTATAAAATAAGAAAATTTACCTTATGACTTGTGCACCAGTGAAGGCTCAGATCAGCTTGTACATTGGTGCAGTCTGATCAGCCTTCACTGGGTACTCATTGGATGAGAAAAGATTTAAATCTTCTCTTACTGAACACAACATGCCCTGTCTTAGCAAACAGTGTAGCTCCAGATCAGTTGGCTTCTGAAGAAGCCAACTGATCTGGATCTGCACTGTTTGTCATTAAATATGTGAATTTCTATCAAAAACCCGGATCAAGTAACTGATTGGCTGGAAATTAGAAGTGGGCATGGCATCTTAATTTATTCAGCAAGGCAAGGGTGAAAAGGTATGCCAGTGACTGATCAGACAGTGTGGCTGTGCAGGTTGTTCTGAGTCTTTGCTGGATCCAATTGTCACAACATACATGTTCTCATATTACAACTAAATATTATATCAACTCATCAGGAGGGAACATATTGGTTTTCATGTGGATTCCATTTGTCATCAGTATTAACCCTTAAAGTGCCTATTACAACTGCAGCAGATCACATTCTAAGATATATTTTATATCCCTCACTTAAGGTGAGGGGGACATGTTGATTTTGGTGTGGATCCCATTGGCGTTGGCATTGGCATCACACTTTCTTGTCTGCACAATAGCTTGTGAACCAGTGGTTAGATTCTTATCAAATTTTCATGGATATATAATTGAGACACAACAAGGAACTTGTTAGATTTTGGTGGCCTTGACCTAATTTTCAAGATCACAGCAGTAGAAAAACTGAAAATTCACGGTGGGGAAACATCTGTTTCTTTGAAAACAGTTTTACTAGTTTGTCATACCCCGCCACAGGATAGTGGTGGGGTATTATGGTTTCATGTTGGACATCAGTGTGTCTGTCGGTCCGTCCGTCAGTGGTACGTCCGTCTGTCCGTTTTTAGTTTCCGGATGATAACTTGACTAAACAGCAATGGATTTTCTGGAAACTTGGTGTGTGCATCAGTATTGTGGAGATCTGGTTTGGGATTGCTAATGGGCAAATTTCGTCAAATTTTATAGAGTTATCTGCCGCGACATGACAGTGGCGGAGTATTTAGTTTAATTTTTTAGAAAATGTAAGTTATTTCAAGTGAATTGTTTGCTAAGCAGGTGGACAATTCACCTGAAATATCAAGCCTTATTTTCTCTGAAAAATGATACAGTGAGTCGATTCTAATGGGTTCCCAAAACATACGTTTTCATGCAGAAGTAAGAAAAATATTTACCTGATACCCCCTCCAAGCTATTCCATGAACCCCAACCATAGTGATATAAAGGGGCTGTCATGTATATTGTAGATGGTATGGTTGTATTGGACTTGGTTGTACCATCTTGCTGTCAGTATTCTTCTACTACATGGGAGTGTTGTTTGGTATCTGTGGGGAGAGGCCAGGGAAAACTGCTGCTTGCTGTAACAGAGGCACTGGAGCAAACCTGCTCTATACGTAAGTAGCTGTCAAGTCCTACTCTGTGTATGTGCATATGTGCAATCTGGTTTGTGGAGGTGCATGTATTCTTGTGTTTCCTAGGTCCAAATATTTATACAAATAGATATATTTCTTCTTAATATTCAGACACCTTAATTCCTTATCATTCTTGCCCTAAACTTTGAGCAAATCAATTTAACTATCTGTTGATATTTTTTAAAAACTGCTAAATGAGTAGCAAACTATGTAGACCCCGATCAGATGTCACAATGTAGCACAAGTGAGTCAGTATTTAAGTTTTTCAGAACATGTCCACTGAGCATATCAATTGTAATAACATAAAGAGTGGAACAAACCTTTACTTACATTTAATTACCTGTGGAAGCGTCCATACTTCAGAATTTGATGTCCCTGATTTTAATCCCTTAGGAGGCAGTTCAGATTATGACTCTATGGTGCTTCATTGCAGAGCCTTTCACTAGCACCCTTCCATCATCTGGATATAACTTAGATAAAGGAGAAAGGGATGTAAAACACCAGGGCCCAGTTGTTCAAAACTAACGATGTCATTAGTTAACGATTCGTTAAAATTTTAATCGAGTGATACGCAAATATGCTGAAATTTTTTGCTGAAAAAATGTGAGTAGCTTTTGCAGTGCAAAAGCTACTCACATTTTTTCAGCAAAAAATATCAGAATACTGTATATTGAACCTGCTAAAACAGTTAACGAAATGACCCTTAACAAGCTTCTTAAGCTAACGATGCTTTGAACAACTGGGCCCAGATCATCATCATCATCATCATTATCATCATCATCATCATAATTCCCTGGGACAGACTTAACCATGTAGCATACTAGATTGGACTGGCCCCAGGGTTATAAAACTTTTTGCTCAGCTGAGTTGAGTATGAAATTAGTCCAGCTAATAAATCTCAAATTACTAAAAATTGCAATTTCCTTCATGCTAAACATAAGCTGAGCATGAAATTCTCTCTGCTAATAGATATAAAAATGCCAACTATTGTTGGCATTTTCATATTTATTAGCAGGGAAAATTTCATGCTCAGCAGAGTTTATCATGAAAAAAGTTCTATAACTTCGGGACCATGATGAAGTGTGGAACAAAGTTAACTGCCATTTAATGCACTGGGGCAGACCAACAGTTATGTGGGGATTTGAGCTGGTGGCCCATAGCTTCATTTGATGTTATTGATATGACTTGTATGATATGTTATTTTCCAGGGGTGTCTATTTCTCCTCCATATTTTCCTGGATTGTGATGTTGGTAGTAGCGGTGATGTTCCTGACTGGTGGCCTCACATACACAATGGTGTGTCGCTATATTGATGACGGAGTTGAAAATGTTGGTGTAAGTATCATTTGTGGCCCTCACTGGGAAATGTTATAAGATGGCATTTTTTGAAAATGGAATATTCTAATTAGTCGATGCTTGGACATAGTCTAGCAAGGACCTTAAATGTTGACTAGTAATGGGCCCTCCCGTCCTCGGTGGCTCAGCTGGATGTGCGTCCGACTGGAGTTCAGAAGATCGCAGGTTCGATCCCTGTCGGTTCTGGCAATATTCTTCTTGATCATGAAATATTTTCTATGGTCTTTCTCTCCCTTCCGTTTCTGGTGAAAGAATGTGCACAATACTGGTTAACTGCTTAGAGGACAAAGCCTGCCCAGTAAACATGTGGTTAGGTAAACTGACCGCGCTCGACATGACCCCATTGGGTTGACTGGGCCGTAAAACCTCAACACAAACAAACTCTCCCTTCCGCTGATTCAACAAGGGCAGTTGTCAGTTTCTGGCAAAAGAATATGGACAAGTACTGGTTAACCGCTTTGAGGACTAAGCATAGCTAAGAAAAAGTGTGGTTCGGTAAACTGACTGCGCTTGATATGACTCCAGTGGATTGACTGGGCAGTAAAACCTCAACACAAACAAACAAAGATTTGATTAAGTATAGTGCAAGTATAGTGCTTGGAGGATAATTTGACAGTGATGTCACAGCAGCTACCTCAACCTGGGTAAAGCAGGTTTTGCATGAAAAATTGGGATAACATTACTAAAAATTTATGTATATACAACCTTATAGCTATAAGTGTGATTTTGGTTACTTTGATACAATAACCCAGTTGGTAGAGTGGAGCGCTCTGGACGAACGATTATATGATTGTTTAGTACAAGAGATATTAGCAGCACCTCACCTTTTTTTTTTTTATTTCTCTTTTTTTTTTTTATTTCTCTTTTTTTTTTTTTTTTTTAGCTCACCTGAGCAAAAGCTCAGGGTGAGCTATTGTCATCACCCTATGTCCGTCGTCCGTCGTTCATCGTCAACAATTAGTTTGTTAACATTCTAGAAGTCACAGTTTTGACCCAATCTTGATGAAACTTGGTCAGAATGTTTGCCTCTATGAAATCTAGGTCAAGTTCGATACTAGGTTACTTGGGGTCAAAAACTAGGTCACCAGGTCAAATCAAAGGAAAAATTTGTTAACACTCTAGAGGTCATAGTTTTGACCCAATCTTGATGAAACTTGCTCAAAATGTTTGCCTCTATTAAATCTAGGTCAAGTTCGAAACTGGGTCACTTGGGGTCAAAAACTAGGTCACCAGGCCAGATCAGCAGAAAACCTTGTCAACACTCTAGCGGTCACATTTTTGAAGCAATCATCATGAATCTTGCTCAATATGTTTGTCTTGATGATTTCTAGGTCAAGTTCGAAACGGGTCACTGGGGGTCAAAAACTAGGTCACCGGGCCAAATCAGCAGAAAACCTTGTTAACACTCTAGCGGTCACAATTTTGGAGCAATCATCATGAATCTTGCTCAAAATGTTTGTCTTGGTGATTTCTAGGTCAAGTTCGAAACTGGGTCATTTGGAGTCAAAAACTAGGTCACCGGGCCAAATCAGCAGAAAACCTTGTTAACACTCTAGCGGTCACATTTTTCAAGCAATCATCATGAATCTTGCTCAAAATGTTTGTCTTGATGATTTCTAGGTCAAATTCGAAACTGGGTCACTTGGAGTCAAAAACTAGGTCACCTGGCCAAATCAGCAGAAAACCTTGTTAACACTCTAGCGGTACCATTTTTCAAGCAGTCATCATGAATCTTGCTCAAAATGTTTGTCTTGATGATTTCTAGGTCAAGTTCGAAACTGGGTCACGTGGGGTCAAAAACTAGGTCACCAGGCCAATCCAGCAGAAAACCTTGTTAACACTCCAGCGGTCACATTTTTGAAGCAATAAAAAATCATGAATCTAGCTCAAAATGTTTGTCTTGATGAGTTCTAGGATATATTTGAAACTGGGTCACGTGGGGTCAAAAACTAGGTCACCGGACCAAATCAGCAGAAAACCTTGTTAACACTCTAGTGGTCACATTTTGAAGCAATCATCATGAATCTGGCTCAAAATGTTTGTCTTGATGATTTCTAGGTCAAGTTCCAAACTGGACACCTGGGGTCAAAAACTAGGTCACCTGGCCAAATCAGCATAAAATCTTGTTATCACTCTAGCGGTCACATTTTTCAAGCAATCATCGTGAATCTTGCTCAAAATGTTTGTCTTGATGAGTTCTAGGTCAAGTTCAAAATTGGGTCACTTGGAGTCAAAAACTAGGTCACCTGACCAAATCAGCAGAAAACTTTGTTAACACTCTAGCGGTCACATTTTTTAAGCAATCATCATGAATCTTGCTCAGATGTTTGTCTTGATGATTTTTAGGTCATTCGAAACTGGGTCACCTTGGGGTCAAAAACTAGGTCACCTGGCCAGATCAGCAGAAAACCTTGTTAACACTCTAGTGGTCACATTTTTCAAGCAGTCATCATGAATCTTGCTCAAAATGTTTGTCTTGATGATATCTAGGTCAAGTTTGAAGTGCAGTCATCCATATTTGACCTTAACCTTTATTTCACAGTCCATTAGACATGCTACATTGTCTTACTTGTTAATATAGTCATTTTGAACTTTGATCAGAATGTTTGCCTTGATCAGTTCAAGATCAGGCTCTCAAAGTGCTATGTTGCTCAGGTGAGCGTTACAGGGCCATTATGGCCCTCTTGTTTTTTTTTAATTACTTTTACTTTGCTTTTGATCCTTGTATGTTACATATCATATTATTTTAATTAGATATTATTAGACGTTGTTATAGGATTGTTGACCTTTTACACAAATAACATGCTTCCAGTGTTCTTGTCTCCATATGCATTTGCACTGATTGTCAGCATGCAGCAATCATTCAAACAAAGAGTTTAACTAGACTTATTTGTTTTCTTCTTGTCTCTATTTAACTTTAAAAGATATGCAAAATAGAAAATTAAACTGTCGCTACACTGAAAATTTGTTTCATAACATTTTATTTCTTAACATATTTTTCTTTTATGTTTATCTTTATAAAAATATAACAAAACACTAAGATTCAAACCCACAATGTGAAGATTTGTAGTCCTGAGCTACAGCAGATTTATGGTTATTGCTTCTTATAATATTTATTTGAAGGTAGCTTAAAAAATGAAGATTATTAAAAAAAGAAAAATAAACAAAAAATGTCAAATTTATGATAGCAGTGGCTGTCATAGTTTCTGTTTGAATGCTGGGTAAAGATGTCAGCAGATGACATTTTGAAATATTTTCTTTATTTTCCCAGAAATAGGGCTTGACAGGAGACAATGCTCATGAAATATTGAGCCCTGTTTTTTGAAAAAAAAAAAAAAAAAAAAAATCTTTTTGTCATCTGCTTATTTTGTCAAGAGAATGCTAAAGATCAAATCTCAGATTACTGCTTCACAAAGCCTATAGAATTGAATCTGATCTTGAAATAGGTATTTGAAATACCGAAATGTCGATCAAAATAAACAAGTCAAAAAGTACAGTTGTTGGTTGTTAGTCCTGTTTCCCCTTCCTTCTAGAATGATTTAAAGCCTATTGAAGTGTCTGCATGTCCAATTGGTTAGCTTTCCCAGCTGTGGATCTTTCTTTCCCAGGCTTGAATCCATCTGGAAAAGGAAAAAACTCTTATGATAGTATGGTGCTTTCATTATCATCATTCTGTAATCTCAGTATGACTTAAAATACTGTTGAAAGAGACGTAAAACACCAAGTCGTCATCATCATCATCATCATCATGATCATCATCATCATCAACGTCAGATTCAGATTGATTTCCATTCACCATGGAGTGTGTAAAATTGACTCAGATTCTTCTGATTTTGAATTTTGAGGTACCAAATATTGAAACAGTATTTTTGGGCTTAACTTTAGAATCTGTCCATCATTATTTATTGACTTCACCATGTAAGTCTGTACACCCATGTTATGCATGGAAGGGATCATATGGAGCATATCTATGTCTGGAATATTTTCAACCAGTTCAGGTAAGATTAAGTGGTGAACAGTTGAGGTAAGATTAAGTGCAGACAGATTCTAGAGTTGTCCCTTATTTTTGTTGTATTAGTGTTTAAATTATTTTGGGATAATTTCAATTTTTCAGACCTTTGAGACAGTTGTTCAGGATAGTATGGGATGGAATGTGAGTCAAGCCTTTGGTGTTCAAAACCTCACAGTCTCTGAAATGTTCATGTAAGTTACAATGTCCCATCTTCCATACTTTCAGATAAAACTTTTTCAGCCCCAAAATATTGATACCATAATTACCCTACCTGGACACTGACTTATCCTTCAGAATAGCTTGCAATAAAAGGGATGTTTCAGTTGAACATTTTCTTTTATTTCTGTATGAAAATGTATGTTGTAGGTACTCATTAGTTGTGCCACAATGAGGTACTTCTAATGAGTACCTACAATATATTTTCATGTGGAGAAATAAGAAAAATATGAACATGTTTTGGTTGAAACAAGAGTCTTGTCTTGTGCTATATATCAGTCTTGTTTTCTGTGACAGGTAGGAAAGATATCAGCGATTTGTTTTCTGCTGATTTAGCCTATAGGATGTAACAGTTATCTTTACCAATATCTGGGCAGATTCAGCAGATGACAGATTGATAATATTTTATTTTTCACAGAAAATAGGCTTTGAAATGTCAAAGCCTATTTTCTGAAAAATTAAGAATAAATATTTCAAAGTCTTGTCTGCTGAAATTTTTACCCAGAGTGCTAATTGTTAAGGTCATGACAGTAAGTTGTTGTTGGAGAGATAAATTTGTTATAAATAAAAATTGTAAGGATCAGTTCGCAGGTTATGTTGTTTTCTTATATATAGTACTAGAGATTTCTCACCTCATTATTTGCTGTTCACATTTGTCATGCTGAATAAATTAGGATGCCATGCCCACTTCTATTTGTCAGCCAATCAGATTACTTGATCCAGGTTGTTGATACAAATTCACATATTTAATGACAAACAGTGCAAATCCAGATCAGTTGGCTTCTTCAGAAGCCATCTGATCTGGATCTACACTGTTTGCAAAGGTAAGACATATCAAGGTTCAGCAGGACCAAGGTTAATAACAGAGTTATATGATATCAGTATAATGATTTATTTCACAGCGTCCGAAGTTATTGCATTTACTTTGATAAATTCTGCCCACAAAAAGAAACATATACCAGGCAGGTTGCTGTTACATCAGGAATATGACATCATCATTATTAAAGAACAGACAGCATGACATCATTTTCTGACATTACCTGACAATTCTTACTCTGAAGTAGAAATAGTACAGGTACACTGGCAAGAAGTTTTATGACCAGGTCACAGCATTTCCAACAAGATTGTGTGTGCCCCTAGCAAAGACTCAGATCAGCCTACCCATCCCCGCAATCCGAACAGAGTCTTTGCAGGGCACTGCGAGCAGTCAAGGATCCAAACATCTCCAGGCAGACGGCGAATACCGAGCAGCTGGTTTAGATGCGAGGGTTGATCTGAGTCTTCGCTGGGTGCACACGCAGTCTTGCTGGAAATTCTGTGCCCCAGCTCATAAAATAAACAGAAAAAAATGAACTGTGTTTGACTGATATGATAAAAGATTTGTCACAAAGAAATATGGTAATGTGTTAACCCTTTCAGCCCTATAGATCAACACAGGTAGCTATGCAAACAGTGTAGATCCTGATGAGATGGCTTGTAACAAGCCATCTCATCAAGATCTACACTGTTTGCCATTCTGTTTCTGATTTTATACTGAAACCCCTTTTGTTTCCATGGACATGTCGAAATTCAAGGATGGAAGAGTCCACTTCAGAAACTCAGAGATGAAAGGGTTAAAAAATCGAATGCTGGCCACATGTAACTGTAAGGTTTTCTGTTTGTAGGAACTGCAAGGAAAACCAGGCCATATACACAGCTCTGCACTTTGATAGCTTGTTTGATCTTGATAGTATTGTCAATGTTACAGTGAGTATATATTTCTGTTAACTTTTTTTCTATGTTTGCATAACTCAAGACAAGTTACTTTTTTGATATGCCTGTTAAACTTTTAACCACTTTCTTGGGCCGGCTTCGGTGGCTCAGTTGGACGCGCTGTCCAACTGGAGACAGGAGGTCGTGGGTTCAGCGCCTCCTGAGGTCGGCAACATTCTTTTGTGGAGATTGATGGTGAAATATTTTCTACGGTCATTCTCTCCCTTCCACTGATTCAAGAAGGGCAGTTGTCAGTTTCTGGTGAAAGAATGTGCACAATACTGGTTAACTGGTTAGAGGACTAAGCCTGCCCAGTAAACGTGTGGTTAGGTAAACTGACCGCGCTCGACATGACCCCATTGGGTTGACTGGGCTGTAAAACCTCAACACAAACAAAATCAGCAGATGACAAATTGCTGATATTTTTTATTTTTCCCAGAAAACAGGCTTTGATATTCATGCAAATTGTCTCCATTGGACCACCCTTAAGTCGTTTCTGAATAAGTGTTACACCAACAATCATCTTACCTGATACAGTCGAACCTCAGTGGCTCGAACATTTTTGTGACCATGGTTCGAGACATGGGTAGTTCGAGCCATTGAGAGTTAATCATGGCACCAGATCAGGAAGCAAATAGCGATAATTTAGGGAAATCTTTTTGATTTTCAACACAAATGATTGTATGTTGAGTACTCATTAGAATTGCCTCGATGAGGCAATTCTAATGAGTACACACAACATACAATTCCATGATAAAATAAGAAAAAATCCCTAAATATTTGTTTTCTGGAGCTATTGGAAGAATTTTGTAGGGACTGAAAAACGAGTTCGAATCATCCACAGTAAACAAGCCACCCGTGTTCGAGCCATTGAGGTTATACTGTATACACTTTCTTCCTAACAAGGACTCAAACAATGCAACATCATTTTTTGACCTTGACCTTTTTTTATACAGTCTAATTAGTTATCCATTTTACATCAGCTCCAGCAGTTTGCTCCATTTCTGATTAATTGGAATGCCTACAGTCATCTAACATGGCATGTGCTTCCTCCCTTACATGTAACCAAATATGAGCCAGCACATGACAAAACCTACAATAAGACTAGTGTGACCAGCAAAGACGCAGATCAGCCTGCCCATCTGTCCAGTCTGTTGAGAGTATTTGCTGAAAGCATGTGCCTTGTGCAGCCTACAGGCTGTTCAAAAAGGGATAAATGAGAACCCTTGTCATACTGAGTTTATGTACAGGCTGATTTGAGTCTTTGCTGGTTACACAGGTCTTATTGTAGATTTTGTGGTGTGCTTGCTCATATTATTGTGTCATTTTATGACCTATATTTTGGGGCCGAATGACTTGTCATTTTATGCATCAACCATAGCATTTAGCTCCATTTCTGATTAACCCCTAAACTGCCAGTTACAACAGTTGTCGTCTGTTTTTTCATCTGCTTGTGATTTTAAAAGTCATTTTGCAAACAGTGTGGACCCAGATCAGGAGCAGTCTGATCAGGGTCCATACTGTTTGCCTGTATGAAAAAATAGGTTTGAAAAATTTGCAAAAATATTCAGCAGACCAGATAAACAGGCGACATTTTCAGATGCAGGTTTTCTTGGCATTTTAAGGGTTAACTATAAGTTCGTCAAACTTACATACACATCCTCCATAAAAGGGACTCAAACACTGTAGTATCATTTTGTGACAATGACCTACATATCACAGTCCAATGCTTTTGGCATTCTTTGTGAGAAATTTTAATAAAAGATGCCAGCAGGTGCGACACTACCTTCCATGGAATTCTGTTTTTGTATTGCCACATAAAACATATTTGAGGATACTCATTGGAATTGTGAGGCAATTCCCAGCATTACTGTCAACATGTTTTTTCAGAGAGAGATAAAAAAATATAGTCGGGATGCCAATCATATCTTATGCTTTTATGAAATAGGCATTTTGCCAGATTTGTTGCACCCTTGGGCATATTGCAAATAGTGAAGGCCCAAGTCAGTCTGATCAGGCCATCTATCTCTGCTGACAGAATATTGATGAATAGATAATGTCCAGGTTAGACCAAGGATATATAGCTAATGAGGCTACATATAGCTCAGAGGTAGCATTTTTCAGGCTAGAGCTCACTTCTTTTTGAGTGTTATGGATTAAACTTGTGTGTGTTGAGGTATTCTGTTCTGTATAAGTACCAATGATACTGTTTTCAAACAGTTAGTTTCCTACAGTCTGATCTAAAAAGCTGATCTGAAAAGCCGGATATGAAGTTGTAAGTAACATTCCCACATTTTTAACTCCTCCAAGCAGCCATTAACGACAAATTAAAATGAATGCACAGATTTTTTTCTGAGAAGATAAGGCTTGACATGTCATAGCAGATGATTCACATGAAATGTCAAGCCATATTATCTCAGAATGTTGTTGTTCTTAATGGTGCATTTTATTTTCAAGGTATATAATAGGTAGCCCATAGGTAGTGCAGAAAATGAACCTGGTGAATCCAGTGACCATAAAGCATAATGTTTTGTTCTGTTTTTCAGGATATTAACCCTTGTCATGCTGAATAAATTAAGATGCCCCACCCACTTCTAATTTTCAGCCAATCAGATTGCTTGATCCAGATTGTTGCTATAAATTCACAATCTTTATGGTAAACAGTGCAGATTCAGATCAGTTGGGATCTGCACTGTTTGCAAAGGCAGGATATATCCAGGTTCAGCATTACAAGGGTTAAGAAACACAGATGTTACTTTCACTCTTAATAATATCACGTTGGTGGCTATAAACTTTTTATCTCCCTTCTGAAAATGGATCTACTCTAAAAGGAAAGAATTTACTCTCCTTAGGAACAATGTCTTCCCTTTTTGAGTGAATAGCTAGCCGATAAAGTTGTCTTCCCTATAAAGGATACCAGAAAATCTGTATCCAGTCATTATGGATTTGAATATAATCTTTTTTGTTTTTCAGGATATTAAGAAACAAGTTAGCGATATGACAAATGTTACTATCACTCTAAATAATATCACGTTGATGACTCCAGCCTTGGAACAACAATTGAATGACTTCCTGCATGCTGGCCTTGACCTTATCAACTTTGACAGTTACAAAATGCAGGTAAAAATTCTCCCGCCAGTTGGGTCAAAGCGTTTGATAAGAGGTGCGCCATATGGTAGATGTCGTAAAATTTCAAACAGTTTGATCCATACTTGTTTGGCCTAAATTTTGCTTTTAATGCAGTTGTTCTTAAAATACTTAGAGGAATGGCAAACAGTGTAGACCCTGATCACAGGAGCAGTCTGATCAGGACCTGCACTATTTGCATATGGAATTTTAGGACAACTACTGGCCTCGATGGCTCAGTTGGATGCACGTCAGATTGGTGATCAGGTGGTTGCAGGTTCAACTCCTGTTGGCAGCATTCTTTTGTGGAGATTTGATCATGAAATATTTTCTATGGTTATTAGCTCGCCTGTACGAAGTACAAGGAGAGCTATTGTAGTCACCCCGGTCGTCCACGTTTGCGTTTGCGTTTGCGTTCCCGTTCCCGTCACACTGTGTTAAAGTTTTTCAAATGCTTATATCTCAACAGTCACTCCTCACAGAGGCATCAAATTTGGAACTTAGGTACCTTGGAGGGTCTTCTGAGATTCCAAGAGAACAAACCCCTGGGTTCATGCCCCTGGGTGGGGCTAGGGGTCAGAATCTAGGACACCTTTGTAATACTGTGTTAAAGTTTTTCAAATTCTTATATCTTGACTTTCACTCCTCATAGAGCATTCATATTTAGAATTTGGGTACCTGGACGAGTCTTCTGAGATTCTAAAAAGAACATACCCCTGGTTCATACCTCAGGGTGGGCCTTGGGGTGGGGCTAGGGGTCAAAATCTAGGACACATTTGTAAAATCTTATATGCCTACAGGTTATAGACACAACTGGTTATACATCAGCTAACTATGTGGCATCAGTTTAAGTGTAAGAGAGTGAAGGTCATGGTGACCTACATTTTACGGTCAAGGTCACCTAGATTTCACGGTCCAGTGATTTTGCCTTATATCTTGAATACTATTTGTTGGATAAATGTCACACCTGGGATATTACTTCCATGTGACCCAATGAATGACCACTTACCATATCTAGGTCATTGTGACCTATATTTCATGGTTCAGTGATTTTGCCTTATATCTTGAATACTTTTTGTTGGTTAAATGTCACACCTGGGATATTACTTCCATGTGACCCAATGAATGACCACTTACTATATCTAGGTCATTGTGACCTATATTTCATGGTTCAGTGATTTTGCCTGATATCTTGAATACTATTTGTTGGATAAATGTCACACCTGGGATATTACTTCCATGTGACCCAATGAATGACCACTTACCATATCTAGGTCATTGTGACCTATATTTCATGGTTCAGTGATTTTGCCTTATATCTTGAATACTTTTTGTTGGTTAAATGTCACACCTGGGATATTACTTCCATGTGACCCAATGAATGACCACTTACTATATCTAGGTCATTGTGACCTATATTTCATGGTTCAGTGATTTTGCCTTATATCTTGAATACTATTTGTTGGATAAATGTCACACCTGGGATATTAGTTCCATGTGACCCAATGAATGACCACTTACTATATCTAGGTCATTGTGACCTATATTTCATGGTTCAGTGATTTTGCCTTATATCTTGAATACTATTTGTTGGATAAATGTCACACCTGGGATATTAGTTCCATGTGACCCAATGAATGACCACTTACTATATCTAGGTCATTGTGACCTATATTTCATGGTTCAGTGATTTTGCCTTATATCTTGAATACTATTTGTTGGATAAATGTCACACCTGGGATATTAGTTCCATGTGACCCAATGAATGACCACTTACTATATCTAGGTCATTGTGACCTATATTTCATGGTTCAGTGATTTTGCCTTATATCTTGAATACTATTTGTTGGATAAATGTCACACCTGGGATATTAGTTCCATGTGACCCAATGAATGACCACTTACTATATCTAGGTCATTGTGACCTATATTTCATGGTTCAGTGATTTTTCCTTATAGCTTGAATACTATTTGTTGGATAAATGTCACACCTGGGATATTAGTTCCTTGTGACCCGATTATTGACGTCAAAATATATCTCTGTTGGTGTGACCTATATTTCATGGTTCAGTGATTTTGCCTTATATCTTGAATACTATTTGTTGGATAAATGTCACACCTGGGATATTACTTCCATGTGACCCAGTGAATGACCACTTACTATATCTAGGTCATTGTGACCTATATTTCATGGTTCAGTGATTTTGCCTTATAGCTTGAATACTATTTGTTGGATAAATGTCACACCTGGGATATTAGTTCCTTGTGACCCGATTATTGACTTCAAAATATATCTCTGTTGGTGTGACCTATATTTCATGGTTCAGTGATTTTGCCTTATATCTTGAATACTATTTGTTGGATAAATGTCACACCTGGGATATTAGTTCCTTGTGACCCGATTATTGACGTCAAAATATATCTCTGTTGGTGTGACCTATATTTCATGGTTCAGTGATTTTGCCTTATATCTTGAATGCTATTTGTTGGATAAATGTCACACCTGGGATATTACTTCCATGTAACCCAATGAATGACCACTTACTATATCTAGGTCATTGTGACCTATATTTCATGGTTCAGTGATTTTGCCTTATATCTTGAATACTATTTGTTGGATAAATGTCACACCTGGGATATTAGTTCCTTGTGACCCGATTATTGACGTCAAAATATATCTCTGTTGGTGTGACCTATATTTCATGGTTCAGTGATTTTGCCTTATATCTTGAATATTTGTTGGATAAATGTTACACCTGGGATATTAGTTCCATGTGACCCAATGAATGACCACTTACTATATCTAGGTCATTGTGACCTATATTTCATGCTTCAGTGATTTTGCCTTTTATTTTTATTACTATTTCATGGAGAATTGTCATACCTGGATTATTATATCTAAGTGACAAAATGATTTACATACAAATACATCTAGGTCAGTGTGACCTATATTATATGGCTTAATGATAAAAATGTTACAATATAAAATGTACCCAGCAGGCGAGCTCGCTGTCCTCCGACAGCTCTTGTTCTCTCCTTTCAGCTCATTCAAAAGGGGCATTTGTCAGTTTCTGATGAAAGAATGCGCATACTACCACTTACTAAGCCTGTCCAGTAAAAGTGGGGTAAGGTAAACTGACAGAGTTCGACATGACTCAATCGGGTTGACTGGGCCGTAAGCCCTCAACACAAACAAAATTGACTAAATTTATTTATTTTACTGCCTGCTGATGTGTCTAAAAGTTGCTGGATGAGTGTCAAATAGTGTACCCTGTTCGGATGTTTTATTCTGCAGCAGCTGATTCCTATTACTTATAGTAAATATTGCAATTTGATTATTAATTGGTTTGTTTCCTATTAAACTTAAATATTGTCTTATTCTATAGAATTACCTTGCCAAGGCAGTACTAATGAGAATTCATAGCATACTTTACTTGAAAACTAAAACAAAAATTAACGAAGCTTGTACCTAAATGTGTGACTTTGCCTCATAAGAGTAAAGGTTCTCCACAAAAATGTATTATAGGCATAGCTCCAGTTAAGATACTTCTTTTTTTCATCCGAAAAAATGTATATATAGCTCCAGATAAGGCACTATATTCAATCAAAGCATGTTGATATTAATCTTAATTTGTCCATGAAAACATAGGATGTGGGTACTCATTGAGGCACTTCTAATGGGTATCAGAGTTGATTATAGGGTGTGGGATTTCCGCACTTTTTTAAGGCCTTGGGCCTAATCTGCATCCCAGTGCATAGTACGATATGCGTTCACCCGAAATACAGCACATTTTGGTTCATTCAATGTGTATTTCAGTTTCCCATTTCTGGCTTTATCATTTGTTAAGTATGGATAAAATTGGGTCTTTTCTGGACCATTTACAATGCAAGAAAGCCAGATGATTGGTTGATGATTAGTATGGAGAACATTTACATCATAGTCTTGCTGAATTCTCATGAGAACAGTACCAACAGTACCCTGTGTCATCCATATGTTAGAATAATGGCGGATAAAGCAATACATGTACTTGCAAACTTACTTTGAAGTCATAGATAAATACATTATTATAGCTATTAGGAGCTGTACAAATATTCTGTTCTATTTGAAAGGTAAAATTAGCATAGATTTACGCTAAGTGACTTAGTGAGTGTATTATTTTTGTGACTTCTGGTTTTTTTACAAGTTAGGTGATTTTCTGATGTCAAAAACTTGTTACAGATTGGAAATGAGTTAATGCATTTTCAGAAATTCAATGCGGGAATTGGCCTTGTTTTGAAAATTCCTAGAAGCAACTTTGGGGACCCACAACATAAGTTTTCATGGTGATATAAAAAAAAAGTATTTGTCTGGCTACCCATTTTATTTGGCGCTTTACTGTTACGAGCCAGGCGTAACGAGAAAGAAATGAAAGTGAAACCAACAACAAGCTTTAAATTATTAACAATATTTATTCACAAAAAAGTAAGACAAGATTCAAAACAAAATAATGTAAGTAAACAGTACCTTTCAAGTTTATGTCACAAAGTCCCTCTGAAATAATCCGTGAGAATTTATAAAACAAATCCTTTGAATATCAGTTTCTGATCCCACAATTTAATGTTCCTGAATTCAGAATTTAAGTCCAGAATGAATAAAATAGTAAAGTAATCCAGTATAGAATAATTTCCAGTGAAAGTATACAAAGATGCCCAGATGAAAATCTGTTCTCCTTATATAATATCAAAGAAGGTTCTAGAAAAAGAATTTACTACAAGCATCTCTTATTTTCCAGTTCCAATCAAGAAACTTCTAATTCTACCATGACATTCCAAAAACAACTCAGTCCAGAATCAAGGACGTAAACATCATGTTATTGTAAACATGTTGTTCTAGAAAGTTATTTTTGGAAACATTGTAAATAAAGCTATTTATGGAAACATAGTAAACATGTTTAAAACAATTGAACACCCTGTTATATAACATTACACATAATAATGATATTTTTTTTATTTTTTTTTTTTTGTAGTTAGAAAAGCCAATAATCGAGACAGATTTATCAATTCTTGTGACTAAGCTGAATGAGGCTGCAGCAGGTATACAACAAGCAGCTCCTGATGTAAGTATAATTTGTTACACATTATTTATACCCAAAATTTTCCTGTGTACCAACAGAAAAAGAAAAATGCAGGCAAGCCTGCCCTTCTTAACCATTGTCCTTCTGAACAGTGTAGAGCCAGGTCATTTGGCTTTTGAAGAAGCCAACTATCTGGATCTGCATTGTTTGCTATTAAGTATGTGAGTTTATATCAACAATCTGGATCAAGGAGTCTGATTGGCTGAAAAGTATAAATGGGTATGGCATCCTAATTTATTCAGCAAGACAAGGGTTAAGTGTCCTTGAAGGAACTTTAGGTTCTGTTATCTGACATGCTGGAGTTCAGAAAGAAATCATTTTTTCTTATGCATAGGGACTTGTTACTTATTCTAGGATTAAAACCTGCCAGTGAACTTAATTTTGGTGAATTTTCCATTACTTTACATACTTTGAAACTTGAATAGCATCCTGTAAAGTGATAGCGTAGCACAAACCTTGATCTCCCAACTCTTCTGAAACCTTTAGCTCCCTCTGGGCAAATTCCATAGACAACAAATTTGTCAGTATTTCTCTTTAAGTTTTCCCAGAAAACAGGGTTTGAAATATCATGCAAATTGTTTCCTCAGGAGAATGCATGAAATGTCACACCCCTGTTTTATGTGGAAAATAATAAAACAATTTCAAAATGTCTTCTGCTTTTAACTGTTCAGGGGACTTGACACGCCTGGTAGATTTTCGTCCATTTCATACAAGGGAGATAACTTTTCAGACTTCCTATTTGGGTCATTCTCTATCTTCTGCTGATTCAAGAAGAGTAGTTGTCAGTTTCTGGTGTAAGAATTTGCACAAGTTCTGGTTAACAGTTAGAGGACTAAGCCTGCCCAGGAAAAAGTGTGATTAGGAAAACTGACTGGCTTGACATAACCTTAATGGGTTTGTTGGGCTGTAAAATTTCAGCTCAGTAAAAACAACTTCCTATATGCTTTCCTGCACACCAACTCCAGTGTAAGGGCAGGGATGGGATTAATCCTGATTTTAGGATTGAAAGCTTTCATTTAAAGTGGGAAATTTCACTTTTACACTTTTTCATAAGACCATCCTTTTGTGTCAAAAGTAGTTATTTGGGTTAATATATGCCTGAAATAACTTTAAAAACTAATTATTAGTTGCATAACTCTAGAAAAGAGGGAGTATCCACATAATAATTTTCTTATTTCTCAATAAAAACATATGTTGTGGGTACTCATTAGAAGCACTTCCCCAAGGCACTTCTAATAAGTACCTACAACATATGCTTTTATATGTGGTACTCTTTAGAAGCACCTCCCTGAGGCACTTCTAATGAGTACCACAACATATGCTTTTATTGAGAAATAAGAAAAATATTAGTAGTTTTTGGATGGATTTTTTAGTTTCAGGATTGATTTTAAGCAACTATTCTCACCCTTGGGAAAGGGGTCCATGGGGCATATGCAAACAGTGAAGGCTTAGATTAACCTCCATCATTTGCCCTTGCTGTCCCCTAACAGAATGATTTATTTGTTTTGTAGAAAGCTCGAGCTTTAAACGGGTCAGCAGAGGATCTAAGAACACTACAAGACAAAGAAATACAAGAGATAGAAGGAGAAAAGGTAATTGCACTGAGTGAAGTGGTAGTGTAATAAATAAGTCCAGTTAAAGCAGGTACAATCTGCTTGGGCTATTTTTGCTTGCCTAAGCCAAAGGCTCAGGATTAGCTATAGTCATCTAATTTTGTCTAATTTTGTCTGTTGTCCAGCCTCTTTTTAAAGTTTCACATATTAGCTGTGTACCTTCTAGTGAGTACCTATAACATATGTATGCGGACAAAGAAGAAAAATGAGCCAGCACATGACAAAACCTACAAAAAGACGTGTAACCAGCAAAGCCATTACGAAAACACGCCTATTCAAATATACTGAACATTTTAACCACCAAAAAATGAAAATTTTCAGCTAAAAATTCGAATATTTCTCATACTTTTGATCAAAACATAGATTGTTGGTACTCGTTAGAACCGCCTCGGCAAGGCGGTTCTAACGAGTACCCACAATCTATGTTTCTGGGCAGAAATAAGAAAAATAATGTATACCCCTGTAAACCCCAGTTTTACTATATAAGAGTGGGGTTTAAGGGGGTCAATATTATATAGCCATGTTTTCGTGATGTCTGCCTGTACATCTACCCATTATGGCAACGGTTCTCTTTATCCCTCTTTAGATAGCCTGGAGACTGCTGAAGGCACATGCCATCAGCAAAGACTCTGTTTAGACTGCATGGAATAACAGGCTGATCTGAGTCTTTGCTAGTTGCACAAGTCTCATTGTAGGTTTTGTCGTTTGCTGGCTCAGATATCAATAATTTTGGTTGAAAAAAAGCACCTTATCTGAAACTTAGCATGTTGTGGCCATTTTATGTCAAGACTGAGATAAATCAGCCAACTGTGTAGTTTGCACTTATGAAAAGGAGCAAAATGTCAGCTGTAAGTTATTAGTTGACAATGGATTTATGCATGCCCATTGGTTTGTTTATAATTTAATAAAATATTGCTGATCTTTTTTTTTCCAAATTTTGTTGATATGTAACATTTGACATGCATTGTTGGCAGAATAATGCACAAATATAAACATGATAGGCAAAGCGTACTTGTTTCATGAATCATTTTTCAGTGCTTTAGACATCCTGACATATGTAGGTTAGTATTTTTACAAATGCATGAGGCAGTGATCCTCATGAGACAGTGATCCTCATTCTCATGGCACCGAAATAAATCCGGGTTGTGGCATCAAAAATTATTGTATAATCCTGAAATCTAAGTTAACCTTCACCACTCAATGGGCAAATTCCACAGATGACAATTTAATATTTTTTTCTTATTTTTCCCACAAAATAGACTTTTGCATTTCAAATGTCAAAGCCTTTTTCTGGGAAAAATAAGAAAAAAATATTTCAAAATGTCATCTTTTAAGATGTTAAGCATAAATACGTAATCCTGGTCTTGGCCCCAATGTTACTGTTTAATCCTGATGAGGATAATGTGAAATCCTTGAGGCACCAAAACAATGTATTGTTATAGATGCAGATAAATACATTGTATGAAACCAGTAGAACAATTGAATCTCTACATTGTTTTTATGATAAAGAATTAACCAGCTATCACTTAGCACCCTATGCTTAAGGTAAGAGGAGTTCAAATCCCCCATAAAATAATTTCTTGTGGTACTCAGAAGGGCCTTAGTGAGGCACTTCTTATGAGTATCCAGAGGATATTTTTATGCCATCACCTGCCGAAGGCAGCAATGGGGCATATGGTGGTTTGCCTTGATGTTAAGTCTGTATGTGCATATGTCATACACTACAACCTCTTTATAACATGGTTCGTTATAACACGGTTTTGGGTATAACACGGTTCAAAGATGGATCCCAAAAATGTATAGATTATATTGAAAAATGACCATATATGGTCATTTTTCAATATAATCTATACATTTTTGTTGGATATAACACGGTTGTTTAACTAACACTGATTATGCTATGGACCCCAGCAATAGTGTTATAAAGAGGTTGTGGTGTATTTGTAACCAGAGTCTAACAAATGTTTAAGTTTACATTTAAATTTACATTGTCATTTACACCCATGTTTCTCTTGGAGGTCATAACTTGGGTGTCTTTTTTGCTAGGCAGATGAAATTTGGTATGCTAATTGTCCAGACTTCAACCTTCAACTTTGTGCTAGAGTTGCCCTAGAGTCATACCTTGAGGTGGGGCTAAAGGTCCAAAATGTATAACAAATCAGATTGAGCATTTGGAAAATAGTTGTTGAAATTTATGCTTCCAGATGTTTTTACCATATGAGTGAAGACCAAAAGGCAAGGACATTTGTGCACTTTGGCACAGTTCTAGTTTCATGGAGAAATAAGAAAAATATCAATGGTTGAAAAAAAAACAACTTTATCTTGATTATAGTTTTATGGTATTCAGTTTTTTTGGTCCTATTATTTGCAGTCTGCCTGTTAGAAACTACCTGTAATTGTTTTCTTCCTTTCAGAGAAACCTGTCCAGTGCTTTAGAACGTCTTGAGAGGCATGTGAATTTAACTGTAAGTATTTACAGATATTGCTGTCTGTTCATATTGCTTTTGATGGATTGCATTGATGTCAGTTTGATGAGATATTGTTTTTCAGAAATCCCAGGAATCACTCCTTAAACGGATAGAGTACTTCATACAAAAATTGTTTCTTGAAAAAGAAAAAGGAGGAAGTACGTAGGTTATTTTCACTTTAATAACTATGTCTATAATACATTGCTATTTAGGATGTTTCTCTCTGTACATTCTGTGCTTTCTGTAGTTTAATAAATAAATGCCTGTCTGCAAGGTAAGTCAATGAATCACCCATGGTGTGCTCTTTTTGCACTGTAATCATTAAGAATACTGAATTTGTTATTTTGCATGTAACTTGTAAATGCATTATGCATTATGTTAACCCTTCTCTTGCTAAACAGGACATGCCATGTCTTAGCAAACAGCATAGATCCAGATCAGTTGGCTTCTGAAGAAGCCAACTGATCTGGATCTGCACTGTTTGTCATTAAATATGTGAATTTCTATCAAAAACCCAGATTAAGTAATCTGATTGGCTGGAAATTAGAAGTGGGCGTGGCATCTTAAGTTATTTAGCATGATAAGGCTTAAGAGGAAACTGTTCAGCTCAAACTTATATATAAACAAATAAACAGATGATGAAATAAACAATTTTAGAATTATTATTCTAGAAATTAATTTAAAATCCCTAAGTTCTTTGACATCATGAATATGTTGAAAGTGCCCTGTGAAGAGAAGGATTAAATACAAATTATGTTACTACACTGGAACTTCTCAGTTAAAGGGTTTGTCATAAGACAATTTTGGATACAAGATGGTTTAAAGGTGGACCCCAAAAATGTTGTATCCAAACAAAAATGTGCAGCAAATATAGAAAAAATGACCATTTTTGTTGGCTACAACACGGTTGTTTAGCCAACATGGTTACAAGAAAGATCAGCAAAGGACTTCATGAGGGGCATATTTAATGATGCTTGTGCAATATTTTTCTGATTGTCTTTATAAAAGAATGTGTTGTTGGTACTCATTTGAATTGCCTCATCGAGGCAATTCAGATGAGTACTAAGAACAAGTTTTTACATAGAAGGAGATAAAAGAACACGGGTTGTAATCTGCTACAGTTTCGTCTGCTACAAATTTTGCATGACGCTTAAAGGGTAAGGCATATGTTGCATAAAGAATTTTTGCACAAAATATCCAAGCATCATGATATTAGCCAATCTAAACTCTGATCAGACGATGTGGACATGCAGGCAGATCTGACTGTATGAGTGTCACTTAGTAAATGTTTACAATTATTCAGAGGGACTTTTAAAATATGTTTTTATGATTTCAGCAAAAAGTGAACACACTGATCAATGGAATCAAATCAGCAGAGACTAGCTATAATGGTGGAAAAGACGACATTGTAAAAGATGTATGTATAACTTCAGCAGTATGGTAATGGTAAATTTTGTATACTGACCTTTCTGGAAAAATAGCATGCATCACGAAAACATGCCTATATAATTTTGACTCCCTTAAACCCCACTTTTATATGGTAAAACTGGGGTTTACAGGGGTATACCTTATATTTCTTATTTCTGCTCAAAACATAGATTGTGGGTACTCGTTAGAACTGCCTCATCAAGGCGGTTCTAACGAGTACCCACAGTCTATGTTTTGAGCAGAAACATGAAAAATATCAGAATTTTTTATCTGAAATTTTGCATTTTTTGGTGGTAAAATTTTCAATATATTTGATTAGGCATGTTTTCATAATGTATGTAAACTGTGTAGACACAGATCAGAATGCTCTTAAAAGAAGTCTGATCAAGTCGCGCGTCAGGTATTATATGACAAACAATCCACTTAGTGTCAATCAGTGCACACGTTGAGTATAATTGGCAAACAATAAATTATATCGCCGTAATTGTCGTAATCATTATCATCATTTAGTACATAGATCTACTCAATGCGCAGTCAGTCAATGATGCCCACAAACTAATTTTGCTCAACAGGGGAAAACGGTCCACCTCCTTTTCAACACCAGAAAATTTTACAAGACAGTAGTCTTACGATGTTTTTGTCCAACACACACAGATCGTAGTCCGCTTATTTTACACTTCTGTAGATATAAATATTTCAGAAGAAAACAAAAAAACAAAACAAAAACTAACAATAAAAAAATAAATAAAAAGAAATAAACTTTGATAAACGACAGTTTTTTTTTTGTTTTTTTTTTTATCTTCGCACAATTGAGTAACTTCCCTTCGCCAGAGTATCCAAAATGGCGTCCTAAATTGTCACTCCGATGATTTCTTATTTTCAAACGTAGTTTATCAGCTGGTTTCGATTGGAATTACTTGTTAGACATAGCGCACCATTGTAAATTATTCCATTGAGCAATTCTAATCCAATTTTAATTAGGAAATATGGTGACAACATAACTGAATGCCATTTATCCGTGATGTCTCAGCAAACTACCGTATTAATCTGCCTATAAGACGGGGATTTTTCCAAAAAAAAAGCCCCCCAAAATCCAGACCCGTCTTATAATCGAGGTCTTTGGCCATATCGGTATTTTCGGCAAAGTCCGGTGGTGCCACGTGGTCACGGAAAATGCCGATCTTCAAAACCGGTAGAAGGATATAATGTTTACCTTCGTCCCTTGATAGAAAGAGCAGCAAGGTAATTTTTTAGGTGAAGTACCGAATTTTTCTGTGTATTACTCGCACCCGTGTATAACACGCACTGAATATTTGCTAAATAGTTTTGAAATAAAAAAAAAGATGTTCCTATGTAAAACACAAAGAATTTATCCGTGCATTATTTACTACGTTACCAGATACTAAGTGTGTCAAATTTCATTAGGATTAAGTTGAAAATGGCCGAATTCGGAAGGTTTAGAGTATATAGAAACAGGTAGAATTTACGATAATGCTAACTGAATTTTCATTGTGCAGCTCTGTTACCATGGGCCTCAGGCAACGACGTAGTGTAGGCAGTTCTTTGCTTCCCCACTGCAGACGCTATGACAATAAAAATGTAGTTATTTCTTTTGTGTTCTCATAATTAACACCTTCTTTGTGTCACTTTCTTAACTGAGACGTGAAATTATCAACTCAGTGCCTCAGGGCAATGCAAACAACAACTAAAGTTGACTAGTTGTCATTCTGACTGCCAATTAACCAATTAAGTGCACAGATGTATGCTGGTAGTTTTTTGTTCTTTATCATAAACATTGTTTATTTCAAACAATTTTTTTTGGTAAGTTGGAAGAAAAGTTTAAAAAAAAAAAAAAAGATAAAAATATGGTAAGAAAATAAAAGATAAAATGCAAATGACCGATCTACCTACCTCAAAAGCCCAGTTGGTTTTGTTTATTATCAATAATTTTAATAATTGCAAAAAATTAAATACTTTTTTATTTTTTCAATGTATGATCGTTTGTGCCAATATTAATGTGTTACCAAATTTATTTCCTATTTTGAACTACAATAAATCAGTTGTGCAGGCTGATTTATTCAAGTTACGGTGTGAGACTTGTCAAAGTCCGGTAATCAATACAGATTCATATGCATATGCCTGTTTGAGTAGTTTCCCTTTGAAGAGATCACATGATCAGCAAAATAAAAAAGCGTAAACAAAATGAGCATGGACATGAAAAGGATATCAAATTACTGCAAATCAGATGGAGTTGCTTGTTTTGAGCTGACAGAACCATTGTATGGGCGAGATAGGTATAAAAAATCATGAATATCTCATAGCAATCATTCTATTTCGCATTTTTAACGGGCGATCGTGAATGTCATGAGTTTTCGCGACCGATTATCGGCGATTTCTGTCCCGATTTTGGTGTTCATATAAATAATACACATCGGTTTTTTATAAACGTTTTCTGGGTAAATAAGGTGCGTGTTATACACTGTTAAATACGGTATGCATGCTTGTAAGTGGTGTTGGAAGTTTTTTTAATTGTACTTTAGGAATTTCTGAGTGGCAGGGAATATCTCCGACAGGCGACTTTTTTTAACCCGTCTTATAATTAAGTAAAAGCAAAATCCTGCCTGGAAGGGCCAAAAAACAGCCCCCCGTCTTATAAACAAATCGTCTTATAGGCGGATTAATACGGTACCACAGTGACAAACCAAGTGAGTGTTATGCATGCCGTTATACATGCATGGTACATGTCGGGACTTAAATCGCGCTCCGTTTATATCGTGATAGAGGACTCTGAACCCCGAGGATCGCGATATATTGGAGCTACACTGTAATGTGTTTGAAATATTAAGACATTTGTGAAACAAGAAAACCTTCCTTACCTCACTATAGGCAGATTCATTAGGTGATATTTTTCTTATTTTCCTAGAAAACTAGGATCTGACACTTCACGCATATTCCCACCTAAGGAGAGAATTCATGTGAAGTGTCAGAGCCTATTTTCTAGGAAAAGTAAGCAAAATATTTCAAAATGTCCTCTGCTGAAATTATTACCCATCATGCAAAGGGTAGCTCCAGATAAGAAGAATATCCACATTAGTAATTATTGTTGTGGGTACTCATAAGAAGTGCTCACCAATTGATCTGCAAATGGTGTTGACACTGATCAGACACTGTATTTTGCTGCATTTGATCTAAGTCTACACTATTACTCACGTTAATGGAGTCTTCTATACAAAGGGATTCTGTAAGCAGTGAGCAAAGGCCCATATATATCAGACTGTGTAGATGTATTTTACTAATAGGGGTGGTGTGGTGTGGCAAAGGTGTCGTGTATCTTATGTCACCGGGGCTAAAACTGATATTGGCTTACTGATATTGGGCAAGGTCTGCTATCCATGTAGCAGGTAAGGGTAGAGGGGGAATGTTTTATTTCTTCTGTTTCTTCACATTCATTCCTGCTCCTCTTTCTTCCTTGCCCCTCTCTTTCATCTCCTGTACTATCTCTGCTATCTCTTTTCTCCCTATCGCATTGATGGCTCACTTGGATGGGCCGTCCGACTGGAGATCAGGAGGTCGCAGGTTCAACCCCCGCCCAGGTTGGCAACATTCTTTCATGGAGATTAATCCTCATCCCTTTTGCTAATTCAAGAAGGGCAGTTGTCAGTTTCTGGCGAAAGAATGTGCACAATACTGGTTAACCGCTTAGAGGACTAAGCCTGCCCAGTAAACATGTGGTTCGGTAAACTGACTGCGCTCGACATGACCCCATTGGGTTGACTTGGCCATAAAACATCAACACTGAGGTAAATATGGTAATGAGGTTTCTTCTCTGAGTTGCTGTTAACACTAAGTTTGTTGTATAATGAATAAATTTCTGTTGTAGAGTTTAAAAGAGGCTACAGTTGCTATCAACACTTTGATTGAAAATACAGTCAATAATGCTAAGGATATGGTGAGTTTGAACAACACAACACCACTTTATTATAAACCTCTGACAGATGATGATTGATAAAGATTCAAGTAGAATGCTAGCTGGGTCTTTATAAACATGAACTGTTATTGTTCCAACAAGAGTCCTGTCAGACCGATAAGGATCTGATATAGATCCGCTGGACTCGGTGGCTCAATTGAATGCACTTCCGACTAATGATTAAGAGGTTGCGGGTTCAACCCCCACTGGGTCGGCAACATTCTTTCGTGGAGATTGATCATGAAATATTTTCTACAGTCGGTCTCTCCCTTCCACTGATTCAAGAAAGGCAATTGTCAGTTTCTCGTGAAGGAATGTGCACAATACTGGTTAACCGCTTAGAGGACTAAGCATGCTCAGTAAGAGGTGTGGTTAGGTAAACTGACCACGCTCAACATTACCCCATAGGGTTGACTGGGACGTAAAACCCCATCACAAACAAACAAAAATAAAATTGATTTGTAGGGAGCTGGTTGTTGTAAAGAGGTTCATTCAGTATGTATTAAAACAGTACTTAGAGGAATCAGAGAAGTGTTTGTTATAGGGAGGCTAGAGTTGGGAGATGACTTAATGGAGGTTCCATGATAAATGTAAAAATACGTGTGCACTTTACTAATAGTAACTATGTAATAATGTAAAAAGTTCAATGTACTGTATTTACTGTAACCCATTAAAGACAGAAAAACTCTTCCACACTATATATTGGAAGAGTCCTCATTGGATTTTATGTATTTCAGGGTATATGATATAGATATTCCTAAAGAAAAATGGTTGAAATATTTGCAAACAGTGGAGACCCAGATCAGATGCCATGTTTGCCACGTCTCATCTGGATCTGCACTGTTTGCCAGTTACCAGTTTAGGGGTCTCCAGTCTTCAATAGGTTAACTACTTACCATGCTTATCCTTAACGCTTAACATGCTGTGTAAAAAATTCAGCTGAAGACGTTTTGAAATATACATTTACCTGCTATGGGAGCAATTTGAGCTGGGTGTATAAAGATATGGGGTACATATGGTTAACGCGTAAAATTTTCAGCAGACATATTAAAATATTTTTTGTAATTTTTCCCAGAAAAAAGGATTTGACATTTATGCAGATTGTCACCTTAGACCTGTACTACTTATTTACCAGAGAAGATGCTTTTTTTCAACCAAAAAATAGGGATAGTTTTCTTAATTATCAGTGAAAACATGTTTTGGTATGTATTAGAAGCACCTCACCAAGGCACTTCTATTGAGTACCCACAACATATGTTTTCATGGAGAAATAAGAAAGTTGAGCCACCTTTAATGAGAACCCAAAATATATATCTTCATGAAGAAATAAGAAAAATGCTTTTCTGAATACATCTTTGACTACTACTCCTTTATGACTACACATAACTGTCCTACATGGCATTTCAGATAAAGAATGATGTTGGGAAATGTCGACCACTCTATGATGCAGCACAAAGTGTAGTTGATGCTGCCTGTGGAATGGGTGTGGATAATTTTGTAAGTAGCACATACACTACAATCTCTTTATAACATGGTTCGTTATAACACGGTTTTGGATATAACATGATTCAAAGATGGATCCCAAAAATGTATAGATTATATAGAAAAATGACCATAAATGGTCATTTTTCTATATAATCTATACATTTTTGTTTGGATATAACACGTTTAACTAACACGGTTTATGCTATGGACCCTAACAAAAGTGTTATAAAGAGGTTGTGGTGTACTACAGTATTTACATATTACATTGTACATTTACACATTGCAGTGTTGCACATTACATTACTATTTCTAAATACCATATTTACCCTAAGTATTGGGACAGCTTTACTATATTTCTCCTAAAATTTAAAAAAAAGTGTATTTTACTGCCTGTGGATGTGTCAAAAATAGTGCTGGATGAGCAGCAAACAGTTAGACCCTGATCAGACGCCACATTCTGCAGCGTCTGATCTGGGTCTACACTGTATGCTCAGGCCAGCCTGACCCAATTCTTAGGATTATTACGGTAGACTCGGTAAAACAGAGTCTGCTATTGTCGTTTGTTTGAGGTGTTTTTTTTTTTATTTTTGCTTCTATTGGATCCCTCTATTCAGAATGTGATTATTCTAAGTATTGGGTCAGACAAGCTTGAGTAAACAGTGTAGACACAGATCAGATTCTGCATAACAGGCCAGCTGATCCAAATCTACACTGTCACTCTATCTTGCTGTTTTGGACATATCAGCAGGTACTAAAACGGTCATGCCCTAATTCCTGAGTAAACAGACCGGGTCAAAAAGCTATTAAAAAAAGAACAGTTTTATCTGTTTGCTATTCAGCAGTGATTGTTAGACATGTCACCACTTGTCTAAGTTTTAGAAGTACACTCCAACCTTGTTATTACACTGAAGTCTGGATCCAAAGACCTTTAACAGACTTCTTTTCTTTCCACTCTGGAAGTTGTCACTGCAGTGCACGTTTCACGGCCTTTTATCTTTTGAGTTGTCGCATGTCAGGTGTTTTCGAGTCATAAATAGAATTTCACACATGCCATTAATGAGTTGCTTTGTTTACTGCTGTGGCCACTGGGAAATTAACTTGTTCATTACAGTAAGTTGGAACAATGATGTTAATGGTCTTTCTACCAAGCGTTGAACGATATAGCGTAAAACAGTTATACAGTTTAACTTTTTTTTTTTCACTCATCATTTTTTTTTCATTTTTATGCTTTTGAAAATGATCAGTTGGAGAAAATTGGGGTCCAACACTTGACCACGTTGTATAATTTTATGCAATAACAAAGTGTGCTGTAACAAAGTTGGGTGTATCTTTCAGACATTGCAGCTCAGGAGCAGTTTCCTCGGGCTCTACACCATTCACAACATTTTAGACACCTCATCAAGTAGTCAGATGAGCTTGTTCAAAGTTAAACTTTACCACTTCATGGGCAGATTCAGGAGACGACAAGTTGGGTTTATTTTTTCTTATTTTTCCCAGAAAATTGGCTTTAACGTTTCATGCAAATGGTATCCATAGGAGGAGACAATTTGCATGAAATGACAAATCCTGTTTTTTGGGAAGAATAAGAAAAAATGTTTCAATATGTTGTCTGCTGAAATTTTACCCAGAGTGCTAAGTGTTAAAGTGTGCCCTTATTAGGCGAATGTTTTACTGTAAGTTTTTCCAGTAATTTTGAAAAACTTAAGCACAAACTCAGTAATCAGGCCTCGAGGTTATAAAACTTTTTTCATGCTCAACTCAGCTGAGCATGAAATTTTCTCTGCTAATAAATATGAAGATGCCAACAATAGTTGGCATTTTCATATTTATTAGCGGAGAAATTTTCATTCTCAGCTATGTTTAGCAAGAAAGAGTTTGCAATTGTTAGTTATTTGATATTTATAAGCATGAAAAATTTCATGCTCAGCTTAGTTGAGCATGAAAAAAGTTTTGTAACCTCATGGCCAGAATGAATATAGTATTTAGAGTAAAAACAATATGAGATAATAGTTGGTGCTATATTTTGTATTTCAGAATTCTATCTGGTTTGGTCTTGGTTGGGCAGCATTTTTCTACATTCCATGTTTTATATGTGCAGCTATGTTATCTGCTCTCTATATGAAGATAGGGCCTCACGGAGACAATCCAAAACATGATTTCGATGATCCGTGAGTACATACTTCAATTTATTAAAAAACACATTTTTATTCAGACTACTTAGGTAAATGTACTAAAATTTCATACATCAACTTGTCTGATATATTCGCATATGCAAACTGTGCATACCCATATCAGACTGCCTCAGAAGGAGCAGTTTAATTAGGGTCTACACTGTTTGCCTTCCACCAAGTATTTTGTGGAATAAATGCTTAAAAAACAAAATTTAGGCAAAACTAGAATGAAGTTAAGTTTGTGAAATTTTAGGACATTTACCGTACTATTCTTTCAATGTCACATGGAAAGACATTTTTTGCTTTGAGCTTTATTTGGCATGAATTATTTTGGTTGTAATTGAAAAAGTCTTGTCTATCATCAAAAAATAGCGTTTGACATTTCATTTATATATATTATCTCCATGAAATGTCAAGCTCTGTTTTTCTGGGGAAAAGAAAAGGAAAAAAATCCATATTTATCATCTTCACATTTAGCCTTCAGCTGGATCCAGATAACTAAATATTTTTTTTATTGCTCAACAGAAAGATATCACATTTCCAGTTGATATAGTCTTACAGTGTTTATTTTTCCATGGCTCCAGATAAGAGGTGGTAGCCACATAATAGTTTTCTTATGCCTCAACGCAAATATATGTTGTGGATACTCATTAGAAGCAACCCAAGTGAGGTGCTTCTAATGAGTACCTACAGTCTATGTTTCTATGGAGAAATAAGAAAAATATCAATACTTATTGACTGAAAACAGTGCCTTATCTGGAGCTATGTTTTTTTGCAGAAACAATAAAAATACCAGGGCCCAGTTGTTCAAAGCGTCGTTAGCTTAAAGAGCTTGTTAAGGGTCATTTCGTTAACTGTTTTAGCGGATTCAGTACACAAATTTCTGATATTTTTTGCTGGAAAAATGTGAGTAGCTTTTGCACTGCAAAAGCTATTCACATTTTTTCAGCAAAAAAATTCAGCATATTTGCGTATCACTCGATGTAAATTTTAACGAATCGTTAACTAACGACATCGTTAGCTTTGAACAACTGGGCCCAGGTCATTTTGACAAGTCTTGTTGTTCCTTTTTTCCAAATTTGATTATTAAATTAATTTATGTCATTATAATTTTATGCTTCAAAGATTCTAATATTGCTTTTAACAGATTCTAATGAGACTAATTTGGAATATGGCACTGAAATACTAACAGATTTTTGATGGTTAAACTGGTAGCTCTTTAACAATCAGCTTTTATCGTAAATGGTTGAAGTAACAGAAAAAAAGTGAACCTTAGCAAGACTGCCTGAACTTCAGTCATTGTAATCTTACCTGATCAAATACATCTTAACACTTTGTTTGCTAGGTAAAAGTTTCAGCAGACAGCATTTTGAAAGGCTTATCTTATTTCTTCCCAAAAATAAGGATTTGGCATTATATTTGAATTGTTTCATAAAGAGACTATTTGTATGAAAAACCATTATCTTATTTTGTGGGGAAAAATAAGAAAAAATAACACCAACTTATCCTCTGTTAAATTTAGCCAGAGAGTGCTGAGATAATTACCAAAAGTATCACTGTCAAGCAGTCTTGACATATGGTTTCAGGCAGTCAGAATTTGACACTAGATTGAAACACCTAGAGAGTATGCAATGGACTGTGGAATTTTTTGTCAGTATATTATTTTGCAAGAATTTTGTAATCTTTTGCTTAAACACTGTTCTTGTTCTAAACACGGCTCAAGCATGTCATGACCCACTACAGACCATGGGAGAGTCTCATCCTAACATTTTCCCCCGCCATTACAGGAATCATGAAACTTACAATGGTTATATGGGATCACATCAAGACAGCATTCCACTAACAAGGTGAGAGAGCTTGCTTATAATGTAATTACCCTAAATATTGGGACACTTTAACCCTTATGATGCTGAATAAATTAAGATGCCACGTCCTTTTCTAATTGTCAGCCAATCAGATTACTTGATCCAGGTTGTTGATATATATTCACATACTGAATGACAAACAGTGCAGATTCAGATCAGTTGGCTTCTTCAGAAGCCAACTGATCTGGATCTACACTGTTTGTGAAGACAGGATATATCCGGGTTCAGCAGGACAAGGGTTAATACTATTACTATGTTGAACAAGTCCAATGTATAGCTCTAGATAAGGCAACTTTTTCATTAAAAAAAGTAAGGGTATTTTTCTTATTTCTCCACGAAAACATATGTTGTGGGTACTCATTAGAAGCGCCTCGGTGAGGCGCTTCTAATGAGTACCCACAACAGGGTTTTTTGTGGAGATTTAAAAAAAACCATTATGTGGATACCCTCACTTATATGGAGCTATTATATTGACCGTCAGGTAAAACGGTTATGGTGAAATGAGAGTTAATCCATTGAACACTATCTAAAAGTGTTCATAGCTCTAGATAGTTTACTTTTATTAACTAGAAAATATTGGTAGTTTTCCTATTACTCCACAAAAATGTTTTAGGTACTCAGACGTTCTTCATTAGGGCACTATTAATGAGTACCTGAAACACATTTTTATCGGCCTCGGTGGCTCAGTTGGATGCGCCAGGAGGTCGCAGGTTGAACCCCAGCTGAGGTCGGCAACATTCTTTCGTGGAGATTGATCATGAAATATTTCTATGGTCAATCTCTCCATTCCGCCGATACAAGAAGGGCAGTTGTCAGTTTCTGGCAAAAGAATGTGCACAATACTGTTTAACCGCTTAGATGACTATGCCTGCCCAGTAAACATGTGGTTAGGTAAACTGACCGCACTCGACATGACCACATTGGGTTGACTGGGTCGTAAAACCTCAACACAAACAAACACATTTTTATGGAAAAATAATGAAAACAGTCTCTTGTGGATACCCTGCTTATCTCTAGAGCTATGATACTGTTGGAATGGCAAAACAGTGCAGGCCTGGATTGTGGATCTACACTATTTGCTCAGTGTGTATGTCCAAATATTAAGGTAAATACAGTATTGTATTTATAAGGTAAATACAGTATTGTATTTACTGTATGTATTTGGACAGACAGGCCTGAGCAAACAGTGTAGACCCAGATGAGATGCCGCAGAACATGGCATCTCATCAGGATCCACACTGTTTGCCTCTCATCCAGCAATTTTTAGACACAACATTGGGTAGTAAATTATACTTGTTCAAATTTTAGAACAAGTTTGGTAAGGAGTTGAGGTGTCCGAATACTTAGGTAAATACGGTTTATGAAATTTACTTTTATCTAAATAGGGCTGAAATGATATGAGCCAGCGCATGACAAAACCTACAATAAGACCTGTGTTACTGGCAAAGACTCAAATCAGCCTGTACATCCACCTAGTATGGCAAGGGTTCTTGTTCATCCCTCTTTTAATAGCCAGGAAGTTGTGAAAGGCATATGCATCAGCGAAGACTCTGATCAGACAGAGTGGATGCACAGGCAGATCTGAATCTTTGCTGGTTGCACAAGTCTTATTGTAGGTTTTGTCATGCACTGCCTCATATTATGGTGTTGGGTCAAACTGTGTATCAAGGGTTGAGCGCAAGACTGTAGTAAGTCAGATGGTTGTTTTTCCCCAAACTTAATCTCCTCACCTAAGCCGGCCTCGGTGGCTCAGTTGGATGCGCCGTCCGACTGGAGACCAGGAGGTCACAGGTTCAATCCCCACCGAGGTCGGCAACATTCTTTCGTGGAGATTGATCATGAAATATTTTCTATGGTCATTCTCTCCCTTCCCCTGATTCAAGAAGGGCAGTTGTCAGTTTCTGGCGAAAGAATGTGCACAATACTGGTTAACCGCTCAGAGGACTAAGCTTGCCCAGTAACGTGTGGTTAGGTAAACTGACCGCGCTTGACATGACCCCATTGGGTTGACTGGGCCGTAAAACTTCAACACAAATAATCTCCTCACCATAAAGGCGTTATGAAGATTGCAACATTTCTTTCTGTAAACAATGAAAATTTAGGTGCCATTGCTCGTATGAGCAATGGCGCCTAAATTTGCATTGTTTACAAAGGGGTCAAAGTTGCCCCTAAACAAGGGTTAAAAAAATATGTTTGAGTTATGACAGTCTTGCGCTCAACCCTCGGACTATCTATATATCTACCCTTTTCAGGACTGCATGTTGGCAATATTCAGAATGCAAGGATCCATAACATTAATCCATATCTGGCTGAATTTTATTTTGAAGAGTTGCTCTTGCATGAGCACTCTGACTCGTTATTTCCTTTGTTAACATTTAATAGCGTTGAGTAAAGCTTACTTATCATTTTTAGTGTTACAGATTTTGATGACATCACCATTTATGTCATTGGAAGAGTGCTTCTTTGAAAATTAGTTTTGGCAAGGAAAGATACAATTCAGGAAGAAAATTTTGTTCATAGTTTCATAGTGGTTCTGTAACTCCCTTTTGGCTGGAAATGATGACACCAGCTATTTTTTCCAAGGCTATACATGTACTATTCATAGTTTTTTTGTTTTTTTTTATAAAATTTTATGCTTTGGCATTTCTTTGAAAATTGTCCTAGTAAGATGATTCATTGCTTCCGAAGATTCCATTGTCTCAGAATATATCTAATAAAATGCCAGAAAGCATATGATGTGCAGTGCATGTAAAGGGCCCTTATGCCATGGCATCGAAAACCCAGTTCTTTTAGGCTGAGGAAAAAAAATCTTATCAAGTGAGGTATCCAGGCCTTTTTTTTCAGCCGAATATACTGATATTGGCCATGTCAAGGGAAAAAGTTACTTTGAACAATGCGCAAAATGTGCAGATTCAGATCATCCTGCACTTGCACAATATACCATCTGAGCCTTTGCTCTCTATACATTCTGTAGTACCATTTCATAAAAACATATGCTCAGATTGTTTTAGAAAACTAATGAACAGGGCCCAGTTGTTCATAACTAACGATGTTGTTAACGTATCGTTAAATCTTTGATCATCAAATATGGCATATACACTAATATTTTTGTTGAAAAAATGAGAGTAGCTTTTGCATTTGCAAAAGCTACTCACATTTTTTCAGCAAAAATGCCTGTGAATTAGATATTGTACTTACTAGAACAGTTAACATTTTGACCCTTAACGAGCTTGTTAAGCTAACGACACTTTGAACAACTGGGCCCTGGTAATTTGGTCAGTGTGTTATGAAGGTAATTAAAGTCTGATTTAGAGCCATTATTTACACAAACTATAGGTGCTGTAGCTACATTTAAAAGTAATTGTTTTCTATATTTGTTTCAGCATTATTATACTAATCAGTTATTTCCAAATAATTGAATAATGTCTGTATTCACTTATGAAATCATCAGCATCATTCAAAATGGCATCCAACAAAAGTACAATGTTGAAAATGCCATTCAAAAACAGTTTGGCGATTTTCTGACTGTCACCAGGAAAGTTTGATAAAGATTTAAATTCCAAATATTATTATTTTTTCTTTCATTTATAATTGGTACATGTTATTGAGAACTGCAGAGTTTTGGCACAAGAAGCTGAAATGCCTGTCCACAAAAATGGCGAATTAGACTTTCGTCATTGTATTGTGAGAAAAAATAGTCAGTGTGTTATGAAGGTAAATGGTCAGTGTCTTATGAAGGTAAATAGTCAGTGTGTTAGGAAGGTGATTTTTGTTAAAATATGGTATATCTAATAAAACTGAATATTTTCAGGCAGCACAATGGTTACAGATATAGGTATTAAAGCAATATTTTGTTGTGAACCTCATTAGATTAAGGTAATTGCCCTAAAATTTTGTGCACCACTTTTGCTGCAAAATTTGTATCTGCAAACAGTGCAGACCATTTTAGTACACCAACTTTTCTGGAAAAAAATGGCATATGCAAACAGTGCAGACCCAGATCAGACTTCTCCTAAGGAGCAGTCTGATCTGGGTCTGCACTGTTTGCCATTCTGTCATGCTTTTTGTGAAACAAATGCAGAGGAAACAAAATTTAGGTAAAAGCAGTATTGAATAAAGTGTTTGAAATTTTAGGACAGTTACCATAGAAATCTTGAATAGCTGTTTGATATTTTAACATGCTTCCTATTTTGTGGATTTCCCTTGGTGCTTGTGGTACCATATTTCAGGGGGTGGATCCAGGATGGTTTCTGAGGATCAAATTACCATACTTACTCTACATATTCGGAAAGACAGGCCTGTGCAAACAGTGTAGTCCCAGATCAGACACCACCAAATACGGTGTCTGATCAGGGTATACACTGTTTGCCACTCATCTAGCAATTTTACACACATTCATAGGTAGTAAAATGGACTTATTGAAGAAACATACAAGTTAAAATGTAAGGGGTGTGAATATTTAGGGCAAATATGGTATCCCAAATTTATCCCATGAAAATGAAAATTTTGAGCCAAAGAGGGGGTTCAACTGGACCTCCCAAACCTTCTCTGAATCTGCCCCTGTATTTGCTGTAATGTTGAGTGAAACGTGCTGGAGCAAACAGTTTTAGAATAAAAAAAGAAAAGCATTTTGCACATATACTTTGCATGTCAGCAACCCTGTTTTCAGTGACACTCTATGCTTATGACCATCAGATTAGTTGGTACCAAATGGAAATACACAAATGCATAAGACTTAATTATATAAGCACTAAAAACTGACCTTAGTTAACAAGTGCAATTATATAAGCATTAAAGACTGACTTTAGTTTGCAAGTGCAATAAAAAAGAAAGATGTTTTCTTTTTTGTATGAGGAATGCTGTAGGAGAACAAGAATTTCTTAACTCCTGATTAAGGAACATGAGATGCAGAACAGCCAACACAGCTGGATGATTGCTCAGGTTTTTTGTCATCAGTGATTTTCAGATAAGAGGGTCTACAGCGCTAGATAAGGCACTTTTTAGCTCACCTGTATGAAAACACACCTTTTCAAATACATTAACAATTTTACCACCAAAAAAAAAAATGAAAATTTTCAGATAAAAAATTCTGATATTCTTCATTTCTTCATAGTTCTGCTCAAAACATAGATTGTGGGTACTCATTAGAACTGCCTCGGTGAGGCAGTTCTAACGAGTACCCACAGTCTATGTTTTTGAGCAGAAATAAGAAAAATAATGTATACCCCTTTAAACCCCAGTTTTACCATATAAAAGTGGGGTTTAAGTGGGTCAAAATTATATAGATATTTTTTCGTGATGGCTCACCAGTAGGAAAGTGAGCTGTTGCACTAAACTTGGCAATGTTAAAGTTTTACATCACAGTTTTTAAGACCTTATATTTTCTAAATTCTCTGGTGAAATTAGTTTAATAAAGAGGTTGTGGTGTATAATATAAATGAACAATGGAAATTCTGACCAGACTGCATAGGCTTATTTTCCTGCAGCATACCACATACTAGACAATTTTGTTGGCTGTAACATTGTTGACTCATAGCTCTTGATAAAGTGCTTTTTGCATCCAAACATTCTTGGTATTTTTCTTATTTTTACACAAAAACATATGTTGTGGGTACTCATTAGAAGCACTTCAGTGAATATCTAGAGAAAACATATGTTGTTGGTACTCATTAGAAATGAGGCACTTCTAATTAGTACACACAACATGTTTTCATGAAGAAATAAGAAAAGTATTTACCTGGATACCCATCTTTAGTATCTGGAGAAAACATGATGTAGGTACTCGTTAGAAGTGCCTCAGTGAAGCACTTCTCAAGAATACCCATAGCTTATGTTTTCATGAAGAAATAAGAAAATATTTTTCTGAATAATGTCCTTAACCTTTGTCATGCTGAATGAATTAGGATGCCATGCCCACTTCTATTTTCAGCCTATCAGATTACTTGATCTAGGTTGTTCATATGAATTCTCATACTTAATGACAAACAGTGCAGATCCAGATCATTTGGCTTCTGAAGAAGCCAACTGATCTGGATCTACACTGTTTTCAAAGGCCGGGCATATCCGGGTTCAGCAGGACTAGGGTTAACATCTAACTGATTATTGTATAGCAGTGTGCCTTTTGTTACCTTTCCCCAATACTCATACAGTAACATGTCAGTTTAAAGTTTGAAAATAATGTCATATTTATGCTTGCAAATAACATGTTTTGAGTCTTTCTTATTAGCCATTCATTAGCATTGCACCTTGATTTCAGCCTAGAATGAAATCAGATTATATTTGATTTTATTTTTTATCTTATGCAGAACAACTTTCATGCGCTTCACCATGTAAAATGGGGCCTTTGGGGCAAAGCAGTAGTGCAGACCCAGATCAGTCTGCATGTCATCACATTATGATCCATAGCTACAGTTAAGAGGCTGTGTCAGGAAAAAAAAAAGTTCGATTTCTGCATGAAAACATAAGTTTTTGTACTCATTAGAAGTGCCTCAGTGAGGGGCTTCTAATAAGTACCTACAACATATGTTTTTATGAAGAAAAAAGAACAATTTGCAATGCTTTTTTGGTTGGAAAAAGTGCCTTTGCAATGCTTTTTTGGTTGGAAAAAGTGCCTTATCTGGAGCTATGATGATCAGTAGGCCATTACAGTAAGCATTATGAGTTTCATTGAATGCAGTATGTCGGTGGACTGCAAAGGGCCTGATGAGGCTGCAAGGTTACACAAGCTGATCTGAGCCCACACAGTTAACATAGATTCAATAGAGCTGTCCTTGTAGTATATTGTCCAGTGTGTTTAACCTTGCAGTATACAGTTGAATTAACTGGTTAGCCCATCAGAGGAATTGTTAAGGAGTATTTGGTGATAATTGTGGGATAATTTTCTCCAGTTCTCCATAAAAACATATGTTGTGGGTACTCATTAGAAGTGCCTCGGGGAGGCGCTTCTAATGAGTACCCACAACATATGTTTTTATGGAGAAATAAGAAAAAATATCATCATCATCTTAACAATTCCTCTGGTCATTAAGAAGGAGTATTTGGTGATAATTTTGGGATAATTTTCTCCAGTTCTCTATAAAAACATTAGATGAGTACTCATTAGATGCTCCCGGTGAGGAGCATCTAATGAGTACCCACAAATATGTTTTTATGGAGAACTGGAGAAATTTATCCCATAATTATCACCAAATACTTCTTCTTAATTCCTCTGGCCCATTAAGGGGAATGGATATGCTTTCAGAGGAGGCCACTGTATCAAATTTGTTTGCATCTCTTCTGAAAAGGGATCTAATCTAAAGGGAAAGAATTTGCTCCCATGTGGAGCAAATAGGGAAGAGCACTCTTGGGAGTAATTTCTTTTCTTATAATGTAGACCCCTTTTCAGAAAGGGGATTGGTTTGAAGGAAAGCAAACATGAAATGACAGAAGTTGTCTCCCTTGTAAAAATGGTTGAAAACAAGCAAGTGTATCCAGTCTCCTTAAGAGCACCCAGTTAGTAATCCATTTATACCGAGTGGACTTTTCTGCCTCAATTCTTTGGACAGGTTTTGTTTGTGTTGAGGTTTTACGGCCCAGTCAACCCAATGGGGTCAAGTCGAGCGCGGTCAGTTTACCTAACCACACGTTTACTGGGCAGGCTTAGTCCTCTAAGCGGTTAACCAGTATTTTGCACATTCTTTTGCCAGAAACTGACAACCGCCCTTCTTGAATCAGCGGAAGGGAGAGAATGACCGTAGAAAATATTTCATGATCAATCTCCACGAAAAAATGTTGCCGACCTCGGCGGGGGTTGAACCCGCGACCTCCTGGTCTCCAGTCGAACGGCGCATCCAACTGGGCCACCGAGGACGGCATCTTTGGACAGGTCCACTCCCTATATAAGGGGTGTCTGGTTAGTTACTATTTTTACCATTTTTGGACATTTTTTTTTTTTTTTTTTTTTAAATCTGTCCTTTAAAATAGCACTGTACAGGCGGGCGGGTGGGCGAGCTGGGGTCAGGCCTCGGGTGTCATCCCAGGTTTACCTTTTGGTTAATCTTTTTTCAAAGTTATATGTTACCTTTATTCTTCAGTGAATTGTTTTCATATTTGGTAGGGATGAAGAGGAGGACCAGTAGGCATGTCGCATGCAAGAGAGACAACTCTCGCTTTCTTTGTTATGTACTTATTTCCCCTGATGACAGAGTCTAAAGGGAAAGAATTTGCTCCCACGTGGAGCAAATTGGGTAGACCACCCTTGGGAGTAATTTCTTTTCTTTAAATGTAGACCCCTTTTCAGAAAGGGGATTGGTTTGAAGGAAAGCAAACGTGAAATGACAGAAGTTGTCTCCCTTGTAAAAAATGGTTGGAAACAACCGTGTATCCAGTCTCCTTAAGTGATATGTTACCTTTATTCTTCATTGGATTGTTTTCATATTTGGTAGGGATGAAGAGGAGGACCAGCATCCCATGCAAGAGAGACAACTCTCACTTTCTTTGTTGAGTACTTATTTCCCCTGATGTCAGAGGTTTATCTTTTGGGTAACCTTTTTGAAAAACCCGTCCATAATGCCAGAGAGTGTTTAGAGTGATTTTCCTTGACTATGCATCCACTCACTTAAATTTTCTCTTTCCTCTCAGTAATCTATTCAGTCAGCAAGAGCTACTGCCAAAAGTTCCTATACCCGTCAGAAGGAAACATAAGAAAAACATGTAAAAACTTTTCTGTTCGTAATTTGGGCTTCATTTGTTACATTTCAATGTTTTGGTCATTTAAAATATTTGAATTTATTTAGATTTTATTCATCATTTGTGAGATTTTGATTCAATTCACTGTGACCCTGTTTCTTTTCTTGCTTTATTTAATTGCTTTATTCTTTGTTCATTTTACATTTCATTCATTCATTTTTTCAGTGTCAGCCATTACAAATGTATGTTTATGGTTTTGTCCTACATTTTCTGTATTCTCTTGGTTAATAAAAACACATTCAGTATAGTAACCTATATGAGATTTCACTGTTCATACAGTATGTCATATTAAAATCTATATTTGTTATTTGCAAAAATAGTTCAGCTACTTCTGTCATATGTGAATATGTCAGTTCTTATGGGTATGATTCAGGTTTACTCAATATTGGCCTCAAACATGATAATAAACAGGCTTTTTCAATGCCCACTGTATTTAACAGACTGTGGAAAAATAATCATGATAATTATAACTAAACATTCCAATTATTATTGTACATGTATGCAATACAGATTGTGTGTGGAGACACTGGAAACACAGAATAATGATATAAATATAGTCATGCAGCCATCAGTAAATTCTGCAGTGTGTTTATGACTCTACAAACATATAATAGACATTTTAACATTAATAACTATGTGTGACATGTTTTCAAACACCTTCCATTTAGTCTGCACCAATTATCTATAATTCATTGATTCATTCATTTATTCATAGTCTTTTTTGTCTCTTGCTCACTCATTTATTTAATAGTCAGTCAATCATACAGTAAATCAGTCTGTCTATATATCTATATTCTGTTTTGTCATTTTTATGCATTTTTTCCGCCATGTTTCTTGTCCTCTATTTAATTCAACTGTGTTGGTAAAATACCCAGACCTAACATGTGACTAGTAAAGTTGAGACTTGCAGCAGCTTTCTGATGGTCTGATGATGCTCTTAATTGCTCTGCTATACACCTTCTACATGCTAACACTATAAACAGCGAAGATTGTGGTCAGACTGCTGGAGTGTAGTCCAGCAGCTGTATTTTAGTCAGAAATGCTTGGGCAAACAGTGTAGATGCTGAAAAACTGCTCCTTTAAGACCCTGATTAAACTGCTCCCTCGGGCAAATAGTGTCTGCTCCTTAGGTGCAATTTGATCAGGCTACGCTTTTTGCTATCCAGACAGCACTTTTAGACCTGTTGGGCTTGTTCCAGTCTTAGCATAGATACTGTAAAGAGTTGAAATATTCTGGGCCCGGTTGTTCAAAGCGTCGTTAGCTTAACGAGCTCGTTAAGGGTCATTTCGTTAACTGTTTTAGCGGATTCAATGTACAATATTCTAATATTTTTTGCTGAAAAAATGTGAGTAGCTTTTGCACTGCAAAAGCTACTCACATTTTTTCAGCAAAAAATTTCAGCATATTTGCGTATCACTCGATGTAAATTTTAACGAAGCGTTAACTAACTACGTCGTTAGCTTTGAACAACTGGGCCCTGGTAAATACCATATTTACACATATACTATTTACATTACATAGATGATTATGCTACTTACATATGAACTGTATTTACTCTACGTACCCGGGTTTCTCAATTCTTATACCTTGCAAAAAAAACTTGCAAATAAAAGGTAACCCTAGCATCGGAAAGATGTACGGTTGAATTTTTGTATACATAAAGCTTGAATATTGGTTCGTACAAAACCACTGTATAGCACTGCGAAACTAATTGCGTTTTGGAGAAACACATGCATTTTGCATTATGCTGGTTTAGAGTTTTGCCAAGCAACTGTAAGTTCTATTAAGCATATAGTACACATGTATATACTAACAGGTAAATTACACCCAATATACACCCGACTTACAATACATTAATCAATACAGTTGATGTCTGAATATAAATTAGTACAGATTGTTTAAAATTCTTGTCACATTTTGTAAAACGGTATGTATTTTATGGAATTTTGATAAAAATTTTAGTTTGCAGAAATGACGTCAAATATTTTATTTGGTCTTCATACATTCTTACAAAGTATAGTTCATCAGCAAAGGTTTTGAAATTATGGACTTGAAGAAATGCACGGCATTTCCCCTCAACATGCATGTTTAAGACTTAGGTAAGTAAAATACAGGGTTCTGTATGAATATCTTTTATTGAAAAAACCATAAGCATGAACACCTGAAAGATGTCTGGTAAAATTTAAAATATGTCATTCAAAATGGTATCATAACATTTGCAATCAAATGTTTTCTTACAGGTTTATGGTAGCGGCCATATTGGATGAAAAATTGATCATGTTTAGTGTTAACCCATTTCTGTAACCTTCTAATGTAGGCTAAAGGAAATGGTAGAAGGTTTATTTGAAACGCAGTTTGCATGCGAAATTTGAAAATTCATGTCAGACAGGAAATTGGGGTACTCTCCCTTAAATGCAGAAAACAACCGGGGTGTTACTTATGACATCATGTTTGCAAAATCGCATGAGAAATATAAACATTCTGCTGTCTGTTTTGAGTATTTTTTTTCTTTCTTTTTTAATGATTTTTAAACCTGAATACACAATTTTTTTTTTTTTTTACCAGCTCAGTGGTATAGTGTCCGCTTTATGACCAGAAGGTAGCAGGTTCGATCCCTGGCCGGGTCCTACCAGATACTTTAAAAATGGTACTAGCTGCTCTTTTGCTGGGCACTCAGCATTAAGAAAGTAGAGCTAGAACTGGTCAGCTCAGTGTCAGTATAATGTGACTGGGTGGAATATCATAGTGAGGCAGCACTCTAAAAGTGAGCGTTGAGCTCCCTGCCACATCCAGACACCATCGTGATATGACTGAAAGATTGTTGAAAGCGACATAAAGCCCAAATCAAACAAACAAACACAAGGTTTTGTAAACAGTGGAACCTCGGTAATTCGAACGCCAGTTTTTTGAAACTACCGGATTTTTCGAAAATGCCTGATTGTCCGGGGATTTTTTCACTATAAATTATTGCAAAAATATCATTTTCGAATTTCAATTTTTCGAACAGATTCGTCGGTCCCAATCAAAGAAATTCATATTAAAATCCCCTGCTAAATTCGAAATTCCAAACTGCTAAGCTCACGCATGATGATCATGATTTCTTTGTGCGGTGAGTTTGATTGTTACACTTCTGAGTGACTTCACGGGTTTATTTGCTACAAGTATTTGACACCGGATTAATGGTGAATACTCCGAACAGATTCGTCGGACCCAATCAAAGAAATTCCTTTTAAAATCCCCTGCCAAATTCGAAATTCCAAACTGCCAATCAAGGTCATGCACAACGATCATGATTTCTTTGGGCGACCAGTTCGATTGTTACACACCCGAGTGACTTCACAGGTTTATTCGCTACAGGTAATTGACACCGGATTAACGGTCACACTATTGAGTGATGTTCCTTGATTGAGTAAAGGGTGCCTTTATTTGAGATCGTTAGCAGTGATCATCTTATTTGATGTTTTTTAAGTGTTTTAATTATGGGTCATTAATGGACTTAAATGGATTTTAAAGATCAGTGATTCATGTAATGTGTAAATACGAAGGATTGACATGACCCCATTGGGTTGACTGGGCCATAAAACCTCAACACAAACAAATGAAGGATCTGTAATGATACGGTTACAGCAAAAATAACAATTCTGAGATGACTTTCCTATATGTTTATGGATGTTTTTTAAAGTGAAAGTAGGGGCAAAAAAGGCAATACAAAATGGCTAGAAACGTGGAATTAGCCCTTTCAGATCTGTATCAGCCAGTTTTTTTGCAGACTGATACAAAACTTCACTAGCTGTCAACGTTTGTCTTTTCTGCACTGCATTTTGCAAGGTTAAATATTTCGTCAGTAAATTGGTTTGTTACTTTACATTTAACTTTCATTTTGGTTATTGTAAATGGTTGTAAGTAAAAATGTTTTCTTTTTATTTTCTGGTTTCGTAGGCCTGTCAAGCATAAAAGATGATTAGCTCAACCTTCAAGCAGCTCATTATCTTTGATGCTTAGGCAGATGTTCCCATTACTTAAAAAACAATACGAACATATTCGAAAACTACTGATTTCGGGAATTCTAACTACCGATAATTCAAAGAAATTTCTGCAGTCCCTTGCACTTTGAATTATTGAGGTTTGACTGTACTTAGAAATTGTTAAGTATCAACTGGGCCTCCGTAGAAATGTGTGAGTTCTCGCAAATTGCAATGTATGCATATCTGCTACACAGTTGTTTTATATGCAGACATGTCCATGCTTTCTTCCTATATCAAAATAAATTGCTTATCTTTCCGATGCTAGAGTTAGTAAAAATTGAGTACTAGATTCCATACTTAAGGCCACAGCTTTTTTTATTTTTAGGTTTACACGAGAACCTACCCTATGGTTTTTAGCCCCTCTGAAAAAATAAAGTTTGCATTTCAATTTTTTATTTTTTTTATTTTATGTCCCTATCCTTCAATTTTGGAACTGAAATATTGCATTTTACATGTACTTTTGTTTGAAATGAATGTTATTTTATCCACCCAAGCTTTTTCTGATTTTTATTTTTACTTTTATTCCTCCCTTCTGACAGCATTTTTTTTTAAAGAAATCTCCCATAAACCTAAAGATAAAAACCTGGCCCAAATATTCGGACACTATACCTCCTAAATTTGATTACCTGTTGGTATAGTGTAGACCCTTATCTGGCACTTCATTCTGCGACATCTGATCTGGGTCTACACTACTTCTCTGACCTGTCTGTCCGAATACTTAGGGTATATACAGTAAGGATTTTTTCCAGATACAGATTCTTGTGACAGAGTTGAGGAGCTGCTAGTATTTATTGCAGAGCTTGCTATATAGTTACCTTATCGAAACTTTGCTTTATCTAAGCATTTTTTAACCTTTACCACTCTATGGGGATGTTCAACAGACCACAGAGTGATGATATTTTTCTTATATTTTTATTTTTTCCAGGAAACAGGATTTGGCATTTCATGCAAATTGTCTAAACCTATTTTCTTGGAAAAGTAAGAAAAATATTTCAGTATGTAGGCTGCTGAAAAATTTGCCTAGGCTGCTAAGTGTTAAAATAGAAATTTTTTTACATTGACATGTATCAAAAAGAGTTAATAGATAAGTTGAGTATTCAGAAGATAAATTTTGTTATTTTTTAGCACTCAATAAAATGCTTCACTGAGGCAGTTCTATTGAGTAGCCATGAGGTATATTTTGGTGTAAAATAACAGAAATTATCCTAATTATCACCAAGACTGCTGTCTAATCTGGAGCTTTGGGCAATTAGGGGGCCTCAGGACATGTAGATTTTTGTACAAGGGAGACCATTTTTAGCTCCCCTGTACAAAGTACAAGGAGAGCTATTGTAGTCACCCCAGTCGTCCACGTTTGCGTTTGCGTTCCCGTTCCCGTCACACTGCGTTAAAGTTTTTCAAATGCTTATATCTCAACAGTCACTCCTCACAGAGGCATCAAATTTGGAACTTAGGTACCTTGGAGGGTCTTCTGAGATTCCAAGAGAATAAACCCCTGGGTTCATGCCCCTGGGTGGGGCTAGGGGTCAGAATCTAGGACACCTTTGTAATACTGTGTTAAAGTTTTTCAAATTCTTATATCTTGACTTTCACTCCTCATAGAGCATTCATATTTAGAATTTGGGTACCTGGAGGAGTCTTCTGAGATTCCAAAAGAACATACCCCTGGGTTCATACCTCAGGGTGGGCCTTGGAGTGGGGCTAGGGGTCAAAATCTAGGACACATTTGTAAAATCTTATATGCCTACAGGTTATAGACACAACTGGTTATACATCAGCTAACTATGTGACATCGGTTTAAGTGTAAGAGAGTGAAGGTCATGGTGACCTACATTTTACAGTCAAGGTCACCTAGATTTCACGGTCCAGTGATTTTGCCTTATATCTTGAATACTATTTGTTGGATAAATGTCACACCATGTGACCCAATGAATGACCACTTACTATATCTAGGTCATTGTGACCTATATTTCATGGTTCAGTGATTTTGCCTTATATCTTGAATACTATTTGTTGGATAAATGTCACACCTGGGATATTAGTTCCTTGTGACCCGATTATTGAAGTCAAAATATATCTCTGTTGGTGTGACCTATATTTCATGGTTCAGTGATTTTGCCTTATATCTTGAATACTATTTGTTGGATAAATGTCACACCTGGGATATTAGTTCCATGTGACCCAATGAATGACCACTTACTATATCTAGGTCATTGTGACCTATATTTCATGGTTCAGTGATTTTGCCTTATATCTTGAATACTATTTGTTGGATAAATGTCACACCTGGGATATTAGTTCCTTGTGACCCGATTACTGATGTCAAAATATATCTCTGTTGGTGTGACCTATATTTCATGGTTCAGTGATTTTGCCTTATATCTTGAATACTATTTGTTGGATAAATGTCACACCTGGGATATTAGTTCCATGTGACCCAATGAATGACCACTTACTATATCTAGGTCATTGTGACCTATATTTCATGGTTCAGTGATTTTGCCTTATATCTTGAATACTATTTGTTGGATAAATGTCACACCTGGGATATTAGTTCCTTGTGACCCGATTATTGAAGTCAAAATATATCTCTGTTGGTGTGACCTATATTTCATGGTTCAGTGATTTTGCCTTATATCTTGAATACTATTTGTTGGATAAATGTCACACCTGGGATATTAGTTCCATGTGACCCAATGAATGACCACTTACTATATCTAGGTCATTGTGACCTATATTTCATGGTTCAGTGATTTTGCCTTATATCTTGAATACTATTTGTTGGATAAATGTCACACCTGGGATATTAGTTCCTTGTGACCCGATTATTGACGTCAAAATATATCTCTGTTGGTGTGACCTATATTTCATGGTTCAGTGATTTTGCCTTATATCTTGAATGCTATTTGTTGGATAAATGTCACACCTGGGATATTAGTTCCATGTGACCCAATGAATGACCACTTACTATATCTAGGTCATTGTGACCTATATTTCATGGTTCAGTGATTTTGCCTTATATCTTGAATACTATTTGTTGGATAAATGTCACACCTGGGATATTAGTTCCTTGTGACCCAATTATTGACGTCAAAATATATCTCTGTTGGTGTGACCTATATTTCATGGTTCAGTGATTTTGCCTTATATCTTAAATACTATTTGTTGGATAAATGTCACACCTGGGATATTAGTTCCATGTGACCCAATGAATGACCACTTACTATATCTAGGTCATTGTGACCTATATTTCATGCTTCAATGATTTTGCCTTTTATTTTTATTACTATTTCATGGAGAATTGTCATACCTGGATTATTATATCTATGTGACAAAATGATTTACATACAAATACATCTAGGTCAGTGTGACCTATATTATATGGCTTAATGATAAAAATGTTACAATATAAAATGTACCCAGCAGGCGAGCTACGCTGTCCTACGACAGCTCTTGTTGTGACTTCCTAGTATCTTTTCTGCACAACAAATACCTTCAAAATAGGGGTCTTCCTCTTGGGAGTAAAATCTTTCCTTTTAAGGTAAACCTGTTTTTCAGTAGGCAAAGACAGATCAGTCTAAAAGGGGTCTTCCCCTTGGGAGCAAATTCTTTCCTTTAAGAGTAGAACCCATTTCATCTGGCCAAGACAAAACAGAGTTGTATTTGTCTGAAAGCATATACATAAAAGGTGGCTGGCTAATAGTATATCAGGCCCGGTTGTTCAAAGCGTCGTTAGCTTAACGAGCTCATTAAGGGTCATTTCCTTAACTGTTTTAGCGGATCCAGTATACAATATTCTGATATTTTTTGCTGAAAAAATGTGAGGAGCTTTTGCACTGCAAAAGCTACTCACATTTTTTTAGCAAAAAATTTCAGCATATTTGTGTATCACTCAATGTAAATTTTAACGAATCGTTAACTAACGACATCGTTAGCTTTGAACAACTGGGCCCAGACTTATATCAGGATTGGGAGTATGTTTACCCTAAATATTGGGACAGACAACTTTGCAAACAGTGTAGACCCAGATCAGCCACACAATGTGACATCTGATCAGGGTCTGCACTTTTGCCACTCATCCAACAGTTTTTAGACACAAGAAGAGGTTGTAAAAAAGACTTTTAGGACAAGCAAGTTAAGGAGTTAAGATGCGCTAATATTTAGGGTAATTATGGTATTTATTAATTTGTATGGGATTAGTGGCCAGGCATTAGAAATCACTTTAGCTTCATCATGAGGAAAAAAGGCATCAGGGCCATGTGGAGAGTGAAGGCTCGGATTAGCTGTATTTCTATTTAGTTAGGGCCCAGTTGTTCAAATCGTTGTTAGCTTAACGAGCTTGTTAAGGGTCATTTTGTTAACTGTTTTAGCGCAATCAATATACAATATTCTGATATTTTTTGCTGAAAAAATGTGAGTAGATCTAGTCATTGTCCATTCATTGTCCATCTACAGATCCATATGATTCAGATACATATCATAGAACAAGAACTGCATTGAGCAGTCTGTACAGAGAAAGAAATTGATCCGGCCTTTGCTTTAAGGGGAACTGATGCACCTTCAGTATAGGGCGGCAACTGTCAAAATTATTTTTGCCTCCCTTATATAAAGGGGTCTACTCAAAAAGGAAATAATTTGCTCCAAATTCTCCCTTGGAGCAAATTCTTTCCTTTTAAAGTAGACCCCTTTTTAGATGAGAATAATATGCAGGAAAGCAAACAGGAAGTCACAAAATTTGTCTCCCTTGAACATAATGGTTGAAAATCTGCAAAGTGTATCAAGCCAACATAAATTTACATATGCCCAAGTATCTTATTAGCTCACCTGAGCTCTGCTCAGGATGAGCTATTGTGATCACTTTTCGTCCGTCGTCCGTCCGTCCGTCCGTCCGTCCGTGCGTCCGTCCGTCCGTCCGTCCGTCCGTCCGTTAACATTTTCAAACGACTTCTCCTCTGAAACCGCTGAGCCAATTTTGCTCAAATTTCATATGGAGCCTCCTTAGGGTGGGGGAACGAAAAATTGCTAAAATGGTCGCGGTCCGTTAACCAAGATGGCCGCCACGCCCATATATGGTAAAAACCTTTAAAAATCTTCTTCTCCAGAACCGAGAATGCCTTGGGGCTGAACCTTTACAGGAATCATCGGGGACGGGAGGTCTACCAAAATTGCTAAAAGAATTGTCGTACGTTGACGTTTGACCTTTTTACGGCAAGGTCAAGTTTGCTTCCCTATGCATTTGTATGGAAAAACCTTTAAAAATCTTCTTCTCCAAAACCGAGCATGCCTTATGGCTGAATCTTTGCATATATCTTTGGGAACAGGAGAGCTACCAAAATTGCTAAAATAATGGTCGTACATTGATATTTGACCTTTTTACGCTAAGGTCAATTTTGCTTCCTTATGCATTTGTATGGGAAAAATGACCAGAATTTCAAACAACTTCTCCTCTGGAGCCTCTGGGCCAATTTTGCTCAAATTTCATATGGAGCCTCCTTAGGGTGGGGGAACAAAAAATTGCTAAAATGGTCACGGTCCGTTGACCAAGATGGCCGCCACGCCCATATATGGTAAAAACCTTTAAAAATCTTCTCCTTCAGAACCGAGAATGCCTTTGGGCTGAACCTTGGCAGGAATCATCGAGGACGGGAGGTCTACCAATATTGCTAAAAGAATTGTCGTACGTTGACGTTTGACCTTTTTACGGCAAGGTCAAGTTTGCTTCCATGTGCATTTGTATGGGAAAAACCTTTAAAAATCTTCTTCTCCAAAACTGAGCATGCCTTATGGCTGAATCTTTGCATATATCTTTGGGAACAAGAGGGCTACCATAATTGCTAAAATAATGGTCGTACATTGACATTTGACCTTTTTACGTTAAGGTCAATTTTGCTTCCTTATGCATTTGTATGGGAAAAATGTTCAGAATTTCAAACAACTTCTTCTCTGGAGCCTCTGGGCCAATTTTGCTCAAATTTCATATGGAGCCTCCTTAGGTAGGGGGAACAAAAGATTGCTAAAATGGTCACGGTTCATTGACCAAGATGGGCGCCATGCCCATATATGGTAAAAACCTTTATAAATCTTCTTCTCTAGAACAGAGGATGCTTTGGGGCTGAATATTTGCATAAATCATTGGGGACAGGGGGTCTACCAAAGTTGCTAAAATAATGGTCATACATTGACATTTGACCTTTTTACGGCAAGGTCAAGTTGCTTCCTTATGCATTTGCATGGGAAAAAACATTTAAAAATCTTATTCTCCAAAACCGAGGATGGCTTGTGGCTGAATCTTTGCATATATCATCTGGAACGGGCGGTCTACCAAAGTTGCTAAAATAATTGTCATACATTGACATTTAACCTTTTTACGGCGAGGTCAAGTTTGCTTCTGTATGCATTTGTATGGGCCCCATACATTTGTATGGAAAAAAATGTTGATAATTTCAAATGGCTTTTCCTCTGAAGCCTCCAGGCCAGTGTTGCTCAAATTTCATGCGGAGCCTCCGTTGGCAGGAGAATGAAAGATTGCTAAAATGGGTATGGTCCATTGATCAAAATGGCTGCCATGCCAATATATGGTAAAAACCTTTAAAAATCTTCTTCTCCATAACCAAATAAGCCCTGGGTCCTAATCTTTGCACAAATTATAGGGGACAGGAGATCTACCAAAATTGCTCAAATGATGGTTTATGTTGACATTTGACCTTTTTACCTCCAAGGTCAAATTTGCTTCCCTATTTGTGTGGGCCATATACATTTATATTGAAAGTATCGAAGTGACTTGTAGATCAACAGTAGTTAAAATTGTTCTGATTGGAAATCTAAGATGGCCATCATCTGATTTATATTTATAATATGTCCCTGCCACTGTGCTGTTTACATGTATAAAATCACGATTCTTCAGAAACCACTTAGCCAATTTCCACCAAATTTTCTCATTGATCCTTCTGTTGAAATGTGATTGATAGTTTATTCATGATCATGCTCCATTGACTGTCAGGCCCATATATTCTTCTTCAAAACTAAGAACTGCTCAAATGATGATATTTTCATTAGTTGCGATGATAGGATTGGATAAATGTTGCATAACATCTGCATGTCTGCAGTGGCAATGTCACTCAGGTGAGCGAATTGTGGCCCGTGGGCCTCTTGTTTTCTCATGATGATGCTGAATTACCATATATTTACCCTAATTATATTCTGACAGCTCAAATCCTCACCATATTTGTCCAAAAATTTGAACCAGTTCATTTTATTAACCCTAGTCCTGTTGAACCCGAATACACCCTGCCTTTGCAAACAATCTAGATCCAGATCAGTTGGCTTCTGAAGAAGCCAACTGATCTGGATCTGCACTGTTTGTCATTCAGTATGTGAATTTATATCCACAGCCTGGATCAAGTAATCTGATTGGCTGAAAATTTGAAGTGGGCATGGCATCTTAATTTATTCAGCATGGCAAGGAGTAATGGGAATTGATACGCTTTCAAAATTAATTTGGCTCCCTTCTGAAAAGGGTCTAATTTTGAAAGGAAAGGGAGCAAATTCTATCCTTTTAGAGTAGACCCCTTTCAAGAGGGACTTAATGGGCATGAAAGAGAACAGGAAGTCACATGTTGCGGACCTGGTAAAAAATGGCATGAAATCTACCAAGTGTATTGTCCTCTTAAGTGTCCCAGTGTCAGATACAGTATTTACAGATGTACGCCTGACAAGTTCTGTGATTTTTGTATTTATTTTTAATCTGTAGCCAGCAAATGCAAGATAGGATCAATGGGAAGTTTAATGGTGCTTATGACAGAAATGAAGGTAGTGCAGTAGATTACAGACGGGATGCTCATTCCTCTGGTTATGGGTACGACCCCTATCGAGGTCATGGTTCAGGCTATCGATACGATGGTGGTGGCGGCTACTCACCAGAGCAACCACCACCGGACTATGATGACCTGCCCATGCGGAACTATCCGGGGATGGCCGATGGCGGTTATCCCAAGTCACACAACTACTAATTCTTGCCTATGTATTGCATGTAAGTACACATTAACCCTTGGTACACTGAAATCAGCAGATGATAAATTAGTGAGATCTTCATATTTTCTTTTCTTTTTTTTGTCTGAAAATGAGCCCCTCCAAATAGAAAATGACCATATGACATAAGTAACCAGTGCAGACCCAGATCAGTGTGTACATCTGTGCAGTCTGATAAGGGTCTGTGCTATTTACAGATGCAGCAGTGTAGCTGATCTGAGTATATGCTGGTTGCTTATGTCCTAAGATTGATTTTTGTTTAGAGGAGCTCAAATTTGGCTTGACTTTTCATGCCAGTCATCTCATAAGGAGATGATGGAGTGTTGCCTCAAAAGGAGGTGATGGGAAATGGCTTCTAAAGAGGTGATGCGAAACATCTCCTAAAGAGGCAACCTGCATAAAATGTTTAGCATTATTTTCCAAGGCCCAGTTGTTCAAAGCTAACGATGTCGTTAGTTAAAGATTCGTTAAAATTTACATCAAGTGATACACAAATATGCTGAAATTTTTTGCTGAAAAATGTGAGTAGCTTTTGCATTGCAAAAGCTACTCACATTTTTTCAGCAAAAAATATCAGAATATTGTATATTGAGTCCGCTAAAACAGTTAACGAAATGACCCTAAACGAGCTAGTTAAGCTAACGATGCTTTGAACAACTGGGCCCAGATTGTATAACACAATCCTTTGCTGATATTTGAATTCAGGGTACTAGGGCTTATTTGGTTGCACAGCCTGGTGTTAGTGGGGATATTGTTGGTAAAGCTGATAAATGAGTTATGGTTGTATAAGTTAATTCAACTTATAACCAGCTTTCCAGATAAGAAAGAGGGGATATCCACATATTTTCTTATTTCTCCACAAAAACATACGTTGTGCTGCTCAGAAGTACCTCAGTGAGATGCTTCTAATGAGTTCCTACAACATACGAGTCAGCGCATGACAAAACCAACAAAATGGTATGTGTGCCCAGCGAAGACTCAGATCAGCCTGGGCATCTGCCCAGTCGGATCAGTCTTTGCTGTGTGCTCAATGGGTAGCTAAGGACTAAAGCTTTGGTCATGCGGACAGAGAAGACTTTGATCAGACCAGGCTGATCTGAGTCTTTGCTGGGCGCACATGCCATTTTGTTGGTTTTGTCATGCAGAAATAAGAAAAGTATCAGTCCTTTTGGATTGAAAAATGGTACCTTACTGGAGCTGTGATATAACAATGGAACCAGCACGTAAATTAATGTTTGCCCTAAATATTCAAATATTCAGATAGATATGACTGAGCAAAGAGTGCAGACAGGAGATCAAACTGCCTAATCATGTTCTACATTATTTTCTGACAGCACTTTTTACACACATCATCAGGAAGTTGAATGCACTTGTACAAATTTTAGGAAACAGTCAACTCTCAAAAGTCCAAGGGACTCTCTGAAATACTTGGAGATATCCATATATTGACATATCAGATTTGCAGAACTGAGTAAAAAATCGAACTACCACATTTAACAAATGAATATGTAATTTGACTCCTGCAGTTAGAGATATATTGGAAATATTGTGGAAAAGAGGAGAAATTGCTCCTTAGGAGCAATTTCTCCTCTTTTCCGCAATATTTTGTTTACTGTTGTTAGGTTTCCATGTTAGAACAGGTATCAGTTTTCACTTCAAGATAAGTGGTTATTTGAGATAAGTTAAGATAATGAGAGTCAACTGTATTACTTTTAGGATTATGGATAGGTAGTTATAATGTCCGAGTATTCAGGGTAAATATGGTGCACATGCCCTGATCATACAGTACATGTGCACAGTCTGATATTGATATGCATAATTCACATACATCTTGTTACAGATTACAGATCTGTTGTAAATGTTTCTTAAAATAACCAAAATAAATAAATAAATAAATACAATGAAAAACTCCTTGTTCAGTTGTAAAGGGCACTAAACACCAAATTTACAAAATGGCAAATAGTTAAAGTGAATGGATATGCCTCCAAGCTCCAAGGGAGATCATTTTGACCAGAAATTTGTTTACTTTCCTTCTCAAGGGAGACTACTCCTAAAGGAAATTCAGAGAGCAAATTCTTTCCTTTAAGAGTTGCTGTCACAAAAATTCATATATACTGAAATATTAATTTAGATCTCTCAAGTCTAATTCCATGAAATTGTATGGTAATGGCATAAAATTCTAGATATTTTGATATGTTTCAGATGGTCAGCCTGAACTAACATTCACTTAATTCTCAAAGCAGCAAAATCTGTAGCAGATGACGTTCTGTTGTTTGTTTTTTTTCTTTGTTTTTTTTTTTTCATAGAAAATAAGTCTTGTCATTTCATGTGAATTGTCTTGGCAGACAATTCACATGAAATATCAAGATTTATTTTCTATGAAAAATAGTAATAATGAAAAAAAAAAAAACAAAAAACACACATTAGAAGTGTTGATTGTTGCAGTTGTAATTGGCACTTAAGGGTTCATTCTCTGTATTTCAAAATCCAATATCCCCACACACATGTGTTCCTTAGTAAGTTTGTAGAGTTTAGTTGTTGCATGGCATGCTGTATAGATATATTGTTTTGAGAATGGGAGACTTTTTTGTTTTAAGATTTATCTCTTAAGTATAACTAACAAACATGAAAAAAAAAACTATTCAGGCATTTGTAAAAATGATGGTTTTGATCAGTTTGCACATTAAGGGTCATTTTGAGCTAATTTTACCTGGTCAGACAGCCATGAGCAAATTGTGTAGGCCCAGATCAAACACCACAGAAAGCAGCATCTTATCAATCAGGGCCAATGCTGTTTGCCACTCATCTAGCAGCTTTTGACATATCAGCAAGTACCAGTAATAAAAGGGACTTGTTCAAATTTTAGAACAAGTATGGTAAGGAGTTTACTTTCCTAATATTTAGAATAAAGATGGTATCAACAAACAGTGATAGTCCTGATCAGACTGCACATCTGCATCTGCAATGTTGCTGTTTGCAAATGTTTTAAAAAATATTTTCCCATGGTAAAGCTAATGGAGACCAATTGACTCCTCCGTCAGAAGGCTATAACCACGCCCATGCGTAAATCCTTAGACAAACAATATCGTGATACCTGTATTTGTCAATGAAAACTGCATTTGTACCTGTATTTATCAATGAAAAAGTACATAGGTAATATTGTTAGTCTAAGCAATAACATTAACCGTTAACTGGTAAGCTATTTTGGTTGGTCAGATTTTGGTGTCATTTACTGGTCAGGTGATTTCACGGAGGACTCAATTAGCCAAACAGTGAAAAGAGATCAGCCTTTCAAGATTTTAACCCATTGTAGACAGAATAGACTCGCCCACACATTATATTGGAAGAGTCCAATTTCAATTTGAGGTACATCTGGCTATGAGATTTACATATTCCTAGAGAAAAATGGATAAACTATTTGCAAACAGAGGAGACCCTGCGGCATCCGATCTGGGTCTGCACTGTTTGCCAAGTACCCTTTTACAGGTCTCCCAACTACAATGGGTTTGAAATACAGATTTTATTGCATAAGTTCTATCAGAATATTTTTAGAATGTCCTGCTGAATAAATTCACTTCTATTTTCCAGCCAATCAGATTGCTGCTATAAATTCACATATTTAATGGCAAATAGTGCTGAGCCAGATCAATTGGCTTCTTAGAATCCAACTGATCTGGATCTGCACTGTTTGCAAAGGCAGGGTATATCCAAGTTCAGCAGGACAAAGGTTAAGGTAAATTAATTTTTACAATTTTGATATCATAGGGCAGATTGAAATAACCAAGATGAGGACAGAAACAGCTAAAACCTACATCAGGAAAAAAAAAAAAAATAGGTTATGGTCAGTGGCTCATCTGTAAGCTAACAAGAATGCCCCTGCTATAGAAACATGACCATTTATGGTCATTTTCCTATATAATTTCTACAATTTTGTTTGGATATAACAAATGTTTGATTGTTTAGCTAACATGGCTTTTGATTTGGATCCCAGCAATAGTGTAATAAAGAGGTTGTGGTGTATTGATATTGTTTGAAAATGTCTAAACTACATGTAGTTGTTGTCATGGGAAACTGCTGTTTTGGTTTATGTTGTTTTGATGTTCTTCAAAAATTTATGTATACTGGTGCATATTATGGTATCCGTGTGTCTGTCTATCTGTCCATCCATCTGTCATCCCTCCATCTGTATTTTTCTTTTCTGGACGATAACTTGAGCAAATATTAATTGATTTCCAGCAAACTTGGTATGTGCATTGATATTGTGGAAATATGGTATGGTATTGCTAATGTGCAAAATTTTGTCTATTTTTGACAGAGTTATCTGCCCACAACTCATCTATATTTTCATTTCCGGACGATAACTTTAGTAAATATTAATGGATTTTCACCAAACCTGGTATGCACATGGATATTGGGGAGAACTGGTTTGGGATTGTGAATGGTCAAACTTGTCACTTATTGACAGAGTTATCATTTCTTGATGATAACTTAAAATCAATGGATTTTCACCAAACTTGTAATATGCATTGATATTATGAAGATCTGGTTTGGGATTGTAAATGGGCAAATTTTGTCAATTTTTGATAGAGCTATATATCTGCCCACAACACATCCCTATTTTAGTTTCAGGACAATAACTTGAGTAAATCTCAAAGGATATTGAGGAGAACTGGTTTGGGATTGTTTATGGGCAAACTTTGTCAATATTTGACAGAGTTATCTGCTCCCAACAAGTCTGTATTTTCATTTCTGGATGATAACTTAAAATCAATAGATTTCCACCAAATTTGATATGTGCATTGATATTATGAAGATCTGGTTTGGGATTGCTCATTGGCAAATTTTGTCAATTTTTGACAGAGTTATCTGCCCGCTACATGATAATGACAGGTATCATTGTTTTATGTTTTTATTACCACATGGTTGTACTGGATTATTTCAGACTCCATAGCACAGTTGGTAGCAGGTCAGCTCGAGGGGCTGCAAGTTCAAACCCTCGGATACATGTACAGTTGACTCTCATTATCTCGACCTCGCTTATCTCGAATAACCGCTTATCTCAAAGTGAAAATCTTGTCCCTGCCTAAACACGAAAATCTAACAACAGGTAAAAAAATATTGTGGAAAAGAGGAGGAATTGCTCCTAAGGAGCAATATCTCCTCTTTTCCACAATATTTTCAAAATATTGCTAAATTCAACAGTCCAATAATATTACATATATATTTGTTAAATGTGGTTGTTTGAATTATTTTTTCCTCAATTCTGCAAATCTGATTTGTCGAGGTATGGATATATCGAAGTATTTCAGAGAGTCTCTTGGAATTCAAGACAACGAGAGTCAACTGTATTATACATTTTCTGTGGCTATCCATTTTAGGGATATTGCATTAAAATAGAATATAGAGAAAGATAGTATGTTGTAATCTTGATTTATTCAAATACATATTCAAGTTGATGAAGAAGAATGAGAAATTCTCGTAAAAATACCTTATTCGGTCTGCCAGTGGATGCAAGAAACTGGCAGAAAATCCCATTTTATGTACACACTTTAACCAGTGTTAAAAAGTCTTCAGTTAATATTGATACAGGTGGTACCAGGAAAATATTTTTCCTATTTCTCCATAAAAGTATGTTGTGGGTACTCATTAGAAGTACACAACAAAACACGTTTTCATGGAAAAATAAGAAAAAAATGTCAGCAGGATTTAGATATAAATAGCACCTTATCTGGAATTATGATTAAAATTTTAATGCAATTAATTCAAGATCTTATTTTAAGGACATGAAGGAATTATTTGAAATATGTTAAACGGGAAGAAAATGGAGTAACCCTCAGGCTGATGTTCCAGAAGTAGAAACAGCATGTGTTTTAGTTCCTTTCATTTTGTTTGTTTAGTTTTGTTCGCTGTGTTTTCTGCATGTATGTTGTGTGACAAATGATTGATAAAATTACTAAAAGCCTTGTCTTATTTAAGAAGATAAGATAGGGCTTTTTATAATTGATCTGAATGAAATGCATTAATTCAGAGGACTTTAATACCGTCAACTCTTGTTATTTCGACATTGCTTACCTTGAATAACTGCTTATCTTGAAGGGAAAATCTGGTCCCTGTGTTAACATGAAAATTTAATAATAGGTAACAAAATATTGTAGAAAAGATGAAAAAACTTTCCGACTGGAGACCAGGAGGTCGCGGGCTCAACCCCCGCTGAGGTCGGCAACATTCTTTCGTGGAGATTGATCATGAAATATTTTCTACAGTCATTCTCTTCCTTCCGCTGATTCAAGAAGGGCAGTTGTCCGTTTCTGGTGAAAGAATGTGCACAATACTGGTTAAATGCTTAGAGGACTAAGCCTGACCAGTAAACATGTGGTTAGGTAAACTGACCACGCTCGACATGACCCCATTGGGTTGACTGGGCCGTAAAACCTCAACAAAGAGTGCTCCTAAGGAGAAATGTCTTCTCTTTTCTACAATATTATTGATGTATCACTAACTTCAGGGGTCAAGTTAGATATTCATTTGTAAAATGTGGCTGTTTGATTTATTTTTGCCTCAATTCTGCAAATCTGATATGCTGAGATACGGATATCTTGAAGTGTTAGAGAGTCCCTTGGACTTTGAGATAATGAGAGTCAACAGTAATTCTGGCAGAAATTCACTATGAAAATGTATGTTGTAGGTACTCATAAGAAGTGCTTCACTGATGCACTTATGTACCTCCAACATGGGCTTTTTATGGAAAAAATAAGAAAAATCAGTTGTTTGTCACCACATACAGTCGACTCTCGTTATCTCGAATTCAAAGGGACTATTTGAAACACTTGGAGATAGCCCTACTTTGACATATCAAATGTGCAGAATTTAGTTATAAATAAATCGAACAACCACATTTAACAAATGTGTATGTAATTTGACTCCTGAAGTTAGAGATATATTGAAAATATTGTGGAAAAGAGGAGAAATTGCTCCTTAGGAGCAATTTCTCCTCTTTTCCTCAATATTTTTTAACTTGTTAGATTTTCATGTTTCAGCAGGGACTAGATTTTCACTTCGAGATAGGCGGTTATTCGAGATAAACGAGTTCGAGATAACGAGAGTCAACTGTAGTTGTTTTCCAGGATGGGGAAATATAATCAGTACACCACACCTGTTAACATTTTAGGTTGGATCCAAAATCTATGTTAGCTTAACAAGCATGTTGTATCCAAACAAAAATGTATAGATTATATCTGGGTCCACCTTTACACCTTGTTATATCTCAAACCTTGCTATACTGATTTGTGATGTAAAACTGTTCATGCATTTCCCCCACAGAGCATCTCCATATTTATCCTAAATTTTCTCACCCTTAACTCCTTTCTGGACTGATCCTAAAATTTGATCCTAAAATTTGATCATGTTCATGGGGTGGTCGGGTGGTGCGAAGGTGCTGTGTATCTTACATCACTGGGGCGTCCAACTGATATTGGCTTACAGTTGGGCAAGGCCTGCTATCCTTGTAGTGGGTAAGGGTAGAGGGGGAATGTTTTTATTTCTTCTGTTTCTTCACTTTCATTCCTGTTCCTCTTTCTTCCCTGTCCCTCTCTTTCATCTCCTCTACTCTCTTCTACCTCTTTTCTCCCTTTCTCTGGGAGACGACACAAAATGACCCTCAAGGGTTGACGTGTCGTTAAACCCCAACACAATCAATCAATCAATTGATCATGTTCATATGCCTGCAGGATATTGTTAGTTGAATGACAGTGCCATTGTCAGCCTTGGTGGCTCAGTCGGATGTGGGTCTGACTGGTGAACAGGAAATGGTGGGTTAGATCCCTGCCCGGTCCGGTAACATTCTTTCGTGCAGAATCTTCCATGAAATATTTTCTATGGGCATTCTCATCCTTCCGCTGATTCAAGAAGGACAGTTGTCAGTTTCTGGCACAAGTACTGGTTAACCCATTGAGTCTGGAGACCCCTACCCAGTCAGCATTCTACGTAAATCTATATTGGGCCGTCATCGGCCCGTCAGGGTAGCTGACGGGCCGACGATGGCCCGATGTAGATTTACGTAGAATGCTAGTTGGGTAAAGAGGTAATTGTCAAACAGTGCAGACCCAGATCAGATGCCACAGCAGACAGCATCTAAAAAATCAGGGTCTCCACTGTTTACGAATAGTTCACCCATTTTTCTAGAGAAATATCTAAATCACATAGCCTGACAAACCTTATAATCATAATTAAAATCCTCCAATGTATATAGTGAGGTGTTCATTTAGTCTACAATGGGTTAACCACTTAGAGGACTAAGTTTGCCCACGAAAAAGAGTGGTTAGGTAAACTGGCCATGCTCAACATGACCCTAAATGGGTTGATTGAGCCGTAAAACCTCAACACAAACAAAAAGAAATGACAGTGCCATTCTGGACCAGCAGCAGATTTGCTGATATGGGTCTACACTATTTGCTGGGCATATAAATGATATAACACTTTACATGCTGGATAAAAAAATTCAGCAGACAACATTTTGAAATATTTTTCTTATTTTTTGTGGAAAATAGGATTTGACACCTCATGCAAATTTTTTTCCTAAGGAGACAATTTGCATGAAGTGTGGATCCTATTTTATAGGAAAAATAAGAAAAATATCATTAGTTTGTCACCTGCTGAATTTGTCCATGACATGGTTAGTGTTTATAAATAGAAAATATTTTAACAGAATAGAGAGCTTAACATCTGTTTTAATTGTCTTTAACCCTTAAAGCGCCAGTCACGACTATTGTCGTCTGCTTTGTCATCTGCTTGTGATTTGTGATTTGCAAACAGTGTGGACCCAGATCAGACTGCTCCTAGAGGAGCAGTCCGATCTGGGTCCACACTGTTTGCCTGTATGCAAAAATAGGTTTGAAAAGTCTGCAAGAATATTCAGCAGACAACATAAACAGACAACATTTTCAGATGCAGTTTTTCTTGGCGCTTTAAGGGTAAAAGGAATCTGTTAAACTTGAAGTATCAAACCCTATTTTCTAGAAGAAGTGATAAAATAGGAAAACTATCATTTTCTTTGATTTTTCTTTGAGCATGCTATATATTAATTGATAACTTAAAATTTTTTAGTACAAATTTGTCATGATTGCATATTCAGCACACAAATTGGTTGGTGAGATGTTTTGAAATGACATAAGAATTATATTTCATTGCAGCCATTTGGTATAAAATAAATTTCGGAAGCTGATAAAGAAAATTTGATATTACAGTAACATGTTATTATTTTACTGTTTTAAGGGAAATTGATACTTTTTTCAAGGGTGACAACACCATTAAAATTGCTTTTGCTTCCTTCTGAAACAAGTCTTCTAAGGGACAGCCAGTGTAGACTAAGATTAGATGCTGCAGAATACAGCATCTGATCAGGGGCTACACTGTTTACCACTCATTAGGCAGTCTTACAGACACATCAGTTATGGCCATAAAATTAACTTTTGCCACCTGAATAAATTAAGATGCCACACCCACTTCTAATTTTCAGCTTATTAGATTACTTGATCCAGGTTGTTGATACAAGTTCACATACCAAATGACAAACAGTGCAGATCCAGATCAGTTGGCTTCTTCAGGGGCTAAGTGATGTGGATCTACACTGTTTGCAAAGGCAGGGCATATCCAAGTTCAGCAGGACTAGGGTTAACTTCATAACGAAAACACGCCTATATAATTTTGACCCCCTCAAACTCCACTTTTATATGGTAAAACTGGGGTTTACAGGGGTATACATTATTTTTCTTATTTCTGCTCAAAACATAAATTGTGGGTACACATTAGAAGCGGTTCTAATGAGTACCCACAATCTATGTTTTGAGCAGAAATATGAAAAATATCAGATTATTTTTATCCGAAAATTATCAGGTTTTGGAGGTGAAATTGTCTATATATTTGAATAGGCGTGTTTTCGTAATGTGTTTTAAGTTTAGGACAAGTTTGGTAAGATGCCAAGGTGCACGATTATTTTGGGTAAATGTGGAGAAGAAAATACAGAAGATGAAAACTGCAGGAATCAGCAGAAGTAATGAAAATAAAAATATAACCAAACATAATCGAAAAAAAAAAAAAAAAAAAAATGTTTATCAGATTTTGATTTTTTTCTCAGCAATAAAATCAAGATTTGACAAAAAAAAAAAAAAAAAAAAAAGATGAGAATCTATTCATGATTTTTTATTGATACATGATTCCCAGTTCAGTGTGTTCTAAACAGAAAATAGTGTCAACTGTGTAGAATTCTATAAACATCTGAATTTTTTTCTTTTTTCAGATACCCGAATTGGAGGTAATGAGTGGTAAAGGTGGAAGCCCTTCGGAAGAATATTGCCATGCCAAGGTGAAACCTATAGCATGCTAAATTTAAATCACTAGATAAAACATTTTAAAATCTTTTTTTCTTCTGATTTCTATCAGAAAATAGGATTTCACATGACAGTCTAGTTGTCTCAAAGGAGAGGCTTTGACTACAATGTTCAGTCCACATTTTCCTGGGAAATGAAAAGATAAATATTTTAAAGTGTTTTCTGCTAATTTGACCTTGAGTAAGTCAAGGTAAAGAACACTTAAAAAGTGAGCAACAACGAGCAAAACAAAAGGGTACCTTATCAAACACAGAGTAAGCAGGCCCAGATGAACCTGTGCATCCATGCAGTCTGAGCAGAGTCTGCACCCTGTCCACATAGGATAGAGGCCTTGTAGAATGTAAGCAATGAACAGTGATGACATGAAGTCAACGGTGCAATGTATTTACCCTAAATAATTAGACACCTTATCATCTTACCACACTAGTCCTAAAATTTAAATGAGGCCATTTCCATACATGCCATACCTCACACTGTGAGACAAAATCTCACAGACATTGGCTATTTTGCAACCCATTTCCCATAAGAATTTCAAATCTCACAGAATTTTCAGACCCTCTAAAAGAATGTTTTATGAAGAACTAATTACAAATTACACAACATTATACTTTTGATATGCTTAATTCATCAAAATAAAGGTTTTAAACTTATTTCTGTGAGCTTAGAAGTGATTTTTAATGAAAATCTCACAGAATTTTGTCAAATCTCCCCTAAAAATTAGCCTGATCTCACAGATTTCTGCCATTGGGTTGACTGGGCCGTAAAACCTCAACACAAACACAAACACAGATTTCTGCCAAGAGCTTATGGCATGTATGCATTTGACTATTTGGTCATATGTATAAAAACTGTTGAAAGAGTGGTTTTTGGTGTAGATAGATGTCATATTCTTAGCTCCATATAAGGCACTTTTTCTAAAGGAAAACTGTCAATAGTTTTCTTATTTCTTGACAAAAACATGTTGCGGTACTCATTAGAAGCCGCCTCGTGGAGACGGCTTCTAATGAGTACCCACATTATATGCTTTCGTCAAAACATAAGGAATTTATTATGCGGATACTCAGTCTTACCCGATTCTTTCGTGGAGATTGATCATGAAATATTTTCTACGGTCATTCTCTCCCTTCTGCTGATTCAAGAAGGGCAGTTGTTAGTTTCTGGCAAAAGAATGTGCACAATACTGGTTAACTGCTTAGAGGACTAAGCCTGCCCAGTAAACGTGTGGTTAGGTAAACTGACCATGTTCGACATGACCCCACTGAGTTGACTGGGCCGTAAAACCTCAACACAAACAAACAAACACTCTTATCTGTAGCTATGCGTATTCTGCAGTGTCTGCTCTGTATCGTTTCTGTTTGCTCTGAATATTTAGGGGTAAATATGGTAATCTGTCATGGTTCATCTGAGTATGTTGTTACTCAGATATGAGGAGGTACCAACCATTCTGCTTATCAGTTAAAGCTTAAGGTGAGATGATACACTTTTTTTTTTTTTTTTGCAGATTTTCCACCATTTTTTGCAAGGGAGACAACTTTAGAGACTTCCTGTTTGCTTTCATGAACACAAGTCCACTTCTGAAAAGTGGTCTACTCTAAAAGGAAAGAATTTGCTCCCAAGGGGAGCAAATTCTTTCCATTTTAGAGTAGATCCCTATTGAGAAGGGGAAAAAGAAATTTTACAGAGTTGCCTACCCTAAAAGTGTATCCGTGCCCCTTAAAGCTTCACAATCATGTGTTGAAAAAAAAAAATGTATTTGTGCTGTAAAGTGATGTCAAGATTTTTTTCCTTAAATGTTTATTATATTTTCATAATTTTTTTTTTTTTGTTGTGAATATTTTTATTTTATGATTGTTAAATCACCTGTTTGAAAGAACAGGGTTAGCTGTACATGTCATTACCTCCGGCATCAGTGTGAGCATCCCACTCAAAATGTTAAAAGTTTCGTGTCTCTCCTGAATGCTTAGATGCATAGCTCCTAACAGAGGGTGTGGATGGGGGTGGGGAGATATCTTGATAAATACTTTTCTTTTTCTCCACAAAAACATATGTCATGGGTACTCATTAGAAGTGCCTCATTGAGGCACTTCTAATGAATACCCACAACGTATTTGCCTGGTAAAACAAGAGGATGGGTATTCTGATAAAAAGTTTTTCTTAGTTTTCTGAGAAAACATATGTAATTAGAAGCACCTCATATCTGAATGAGTACACATAACATATGTTTTTGTGGAGGATTAAGAATATATCAGTACTTTTTGGTAAAAAAAAAAAGTGCCTTATCTGGAGCTATGTTGATGGGTTTTGTTATTACTTGGGTTGATGTTAGATAACTGTTCAATGGTGTCTTCAATTTGTGTCCCACTAGTTCAGTGACCTTGAGGCAAAGGTCAAAGACATAGGCACATTTCGTATGTTTGAGTTCAGGCAAGCTATTCTGTCCACTGAGAGGTTTTGTTGTTTGTAAAATTTTTACTTGGTTATCATTTTGGTGTTAGATTTTAGCAGAAAGTAAAACTTAAATTTAGAGTTATGTCCAGTCTTTCTGAATAGTTGTGTATATGAACATAATATATATGGACTCAGAGAACTTGTTAAGGATAGTATTAAGTGATAATTCTGGGATAATTTTTCTTATTTCTCTGTAAAAACATATGTTGTGGGTGCTCTTAGAAGTGCCTTGCTGAGGTGTTTCTAATGAGTGTCTACAACATATGTTTTTATGGAGAACTGAAAAAGTTATCCCAGAATTGCCATCTTGTACACCTCCTTATGAAGTTCTCTGATACTTCTGTTCCTGTCTTTTTTTTTTTTTTTTTTTTTTTTTTTTTAAGTTTAAATTTTTATATAAATGAAATTGGGAGCTTAAGGTTTGGGTGACCCAAACTGATCTGATCTGTTCAAAACTTAGTTATCATGTTACTGGATTAACATGAAATTGTAATTTCATGAAGGAAAGGTGAAAGGTTGATTTTTATAAAAGGTATGTGTTATTATATGATACATGTTGATTGAATTAGATTCATAATTTGATGATTATTTATAGAAAATGAAATGTTTTAGATTTCATTGTTTGAGCCTTGTCAGGTTAAATGATAATCAGTACTTGGGCATAAAAATTGTTTAACCTCGAAAAGGTTTTGTTTTGTATGAAGATTTTAAATTCTCCTCAGGATGAGATTACATCAGAGCCAATATATAATGAGTCCAGACGTTCAAAGCAGACAATAATCTGTTGTTGTTTTTTCATTGTTGTATTTTCAGAGAAAATAAGACTTGGCATTTCATGTGAATATCCTGCCTAGCAGATGATTCACACAAAATTGCCGGCCTCGTTGGCTCAGTTGGATGCGCCGTCTGACTGGAGACCAGGAGGTCGCGGGTTCAACCCCCGCCGAGATCGGCAACATTCTTTCGTGGAGATTGATCATGAAATATTTTCTACGGTCATTCTCTCCCTTCCGCTGATTCAAGAAGGGCAGTTGTCAGTTTCTGGTGAAAGAATGTGTACAATACTGGTTAACCGCTTACAGGACTAAGCCTGCCCAGTAAACGTGTGGTTAGGTAAACTGACCGCGCTCGACATGACCCCATTGGGTTGACTGGGCCGTAAAACCTCAACACAAACAAACACAAAATTCCAAGTCTTATTTCCTCTGAAAAAAAAATAAAATAAAATAAAATAAATAAATAAATAATAATAATAGAAAAATTAGAATGAACTGCAGGAGATGACATTTTTTTTATTTTTTTTTTTTATTTTTTGACAGAAAATAAGATGGCATTTCATGTAAGGGTTCTTCTCTTTCCTATAGGAGTAAACTCCTTTAACAGTTACCACTCTCTGGGCTAAATCAGCAGACGACAAATTTATGGTATTTTTCTTATTGTTCTCCGAAAGAAGGATTTGACATTATAATTTGCATGAACTGTCAAATCCAGTTTTCTGCAAAAAAAAAAAAAAAAAATGAGAAAAATGTTCAAGACGTCATCTGCGGTCAGAGTGCTAAGCCTCAAAAAGTACAGGCAACTGCTATATTACACTTTAAGGGGAGATAACTCAGAACTATTTTACCTTCTGAAAAGCAGTCTACTCTAAAAGGGAAGAATTAGCTCCCCTCAGAGCAAATTTTCTTTCCTTTTTGGATGGTCCCCTTTTCAGAAGAGGATTGTGGGAGAGGAAAACAAGCTTGAAATTGCAACAAAAATATGGTGGGAAAGCTACCACGTATATCCAGTCCCCTTAAAGTGTTTTAGAAGTTTTTAGTTACCATTAACTTTTCCAATGTTAATGGTTTTCACCACCACTGAACATGCTTCTGCCCAAATAGTGGTGCAACTTATACTCAAGTTTAGTGGCACTTACAAATCACATTTATTTGATATTGAAGAGCATTATCTCTTGAATTTGATCATAGTGTTGGATAAATAAGAAAAAAAAAATCAGAAAAGAAAATGCCTATTTTAAGTGACGAATGCATATGCATGCGAAAAATGCAAGCAAAAGCAACTAATTAATATATGATATACCAATACTCCATTGTTGTTGCTACTAGTGAAATTTCTGCTATCTCTCGTCAGCATTGATTTCTGTACTCTTACAAAGTTCAGGGTCCAGTTGTTCAAAGCGTTGTTAGCTTAACAAGCTTGTTAAGGGTCATTTCGTTAACTGTTTTAGCGGATTCAATATACAATATCTGATATTTTTTGCTGAAAAAATGTGAGTAGCTTTTGCAAAAGCACTCACATTTTTTTTCAGCAAAAAATTTCAGCATATTTGCGTGTCACTCGATGTAAATTTTAACTAATCGTTAACTAAGGATGTTGTTAGCTTTGAACAACTAGGCCCAGATTTTCATGAATTTCTCAAGAAATCTGTCATTTCAGTGCCTTTGGTGCTTTGATGAAGTTGGGCTCTGGTGTGGTCATAAATAAAACATTCCATATGGTAACAAGATTCTTTCAATTTTAAGGACTTTTGTATACACACGATATTTTTGCCCATTTTACAAAAAAAGAGGCAGGGTTAGAGAGAGTATTCAGAAGATGTTTGCACAAAAACTTCCATGTATACTTACTAGAAATGCTTCTTTGGGACTCTGAGTATCCACAATGTACGTTTTATAGCAAAGGAAGAAAATTAAAACAAACAAGGTGTCTGTCTCTCTATAAGAGAGTAGAATACAGTAAATGTCCTAAAATTCAGACACTTTATGGCTGACTGTTTTGCCTAAATATTGCTTTTATGCATATATATTCCACAAAAACATTTGTGAAAATGCAATAATATAGACTATGATCAGACTGCTACTGAAAGGAGTGTGATCAGGGTCTACAATGTTTGCATATGTCATTTATATCAGTCAAGTTGATGAAATTTTAGGACACTTAATGTAATAAAAACATACTTATGCTGCATGATAAGACTGGCTTTTTGAGATTTGAGAACAGTGCATGTGTCCAGACAAGACGGGTAACCAGATAGTTATTTTTCTTTTTCTCCACCAAATCATGTTGAGGGTACTCATTAGAAGTGCCTTCTAATGAGTACCCATCACGAAAACATACCTATATAATTTTGACCCCACAGTAAAACTGGGGTTTACAGGGATATTTATTATTTTCTTATTTCTACTCAAAAACATAGCTTGTGTACTCATTAGAACTGCCTCACTGAGTCAGTTCAGATGAGCACCTACAATCTTTGTTTTTTTAGCAGAATTTTGAAAAATAAAATTTTTATCTGAAAATTTTCAGTTTTTGGTGGTGAAATTTTTAATGTATTTGAATAGGTGTGTTTTCATAATGCCACAACATATGTTTTTGTGGAGAAATAAAAAAATATTAATACTTTTTATTTAAAAAAGTATCTTATCTGGAACTATGATAAAGCAGATTTTCTACTTTATTCAGGTCCATTTTCTGGGTCCAGTTGTATATTTGCAAACTGTAAAATTATACATATTATAATTTATCATTGTATATTTGATAGCACTAGTTCTTAAATAGTGTACCATTTCATGAAATCCTTCATACTTATTCCAAAAATTTTATTTTACATCTCATGTCCCATATAAATCATTCACATTGTCAGAAAAAATTTGCCATTCACAGTGTGCAAAATGTTATAGTGGGAAGTGTTTCTTTACAAAGGAATTTTGTATAATAAGTCAACACCAACACGAAATAATCTTTATCATGAATGTGATTTACAAAGGAATCACATTCATGAAAGTTAGCAGCGAGGAAAGTCAAATAAAGCGTAGTCTTCAGCATGGTGAAGTAAAATGGCAGACAGCAATATCGTATTCGACCTAATTACCGCACATGCTCCTATAAGCACACAGTAAAGCAATTAAGTAGCCTTTAGATTATAGTCAGTGTACTTTTATCTACTTCTTTATAAAAAAACATATGTTATGGGGACTCATTTGAATTGCCTCGACAAGTCGAGGCAATTCAAACGAGTACCCACAACATATGTTTTTTTTTATAAAGAAAATCAGAAAAAAATGTTGCAAAACCATCATTTAATATGCTACTCATTAAGCCCTCTGCTGATCTTTCTTTAAAGAATGCCCTTATTAGGTTGATATTTTACTACAAGTTTGTTCAGTAATTTTGAAACATCTAAGCGCACAGTGTGGTAATTAGGTGGAATACGGTATTTCATTTCTCTTTTCTTATTTTTAGCTTTAATGGGAACTGATACACATTCAAGGGAGATAACTCTCTCAAAACAGATTTTGTTTTTTTGTTCCCTTCTGAAAAGTGGTCTACTCCCTTTAGAGTAAACCAAAGGGGAGTAAATTCTTCCCTTTTAGAGAAGATCTTTTTAGAAAGATATATTGGTGTACAGAAAAAAAAAAGAAAAAGAAAGAAATCACAAAACTTATCTCCCTTGTCAGAAATTGTGAAACTCTGTGGTGTATCCATTCACCTTAGACTTTACATTGTACTTGAAGAGTCTTCAAAGGACAGACAAATCACTTGAAATGCCAAACCTAGGCCCAGTTGTTCAAAACTAACAATTTCTTTAGTTATCGTATCAATAAATCTTTGATCATTAAATATGGCATATACATTTAATATTTTTGCTGAAAAATGTTAGTAGCTTTTGCAGCTAATAGTTTTTGTTAGCTATTCTAGTAAAAACAGTATCTTGTTGACAGGTATTTTTGCTGAAAAAAATGTGAGTAACTTTTGCATTTGCAAAAGCTGCTCACATTTTTCATCAAAAATACCTGTGAGTACGATATTGTATTTACTAGAACAGCTAACATTTTGACCACTAATAAATTTGTTAAGCTAATGCTAATGATGCTTTGAACTGGGCCCTGGTTTTTATTGGTGAAACATCAAAAAAAAATATCACCAATTGTTTGTCTGTTGATTTTTTCTTCACCATGTTTAAAGTTAATGTATATGTGAGTAGTGTATACTCAGTTAGCTATTATTACTCATACAAAGTTGATCTGTGTCTGCATTGTACATATTTAGTAGGATTCTGTTTGATTTGACATACTCCAGAATGAACAAACTGTGATGTACACCAGTCTTTCTAATATGATGCTTTGTATTTTTTACAAGCATTATGAAAATCTTTTATCTTTAAAGCACCTGTTACAACAGTGGCAGACAACATTCTAAAATACTTTATTATTTTTCTAAGAAAATAAGGCTTGAGATTTTCATGTGGTCATTTTGCTAATGAGACAGTTCACATGTTATGTCAAAACTTATTTTACAGAATGTACCATATTTGCCCAAATTACCACACTGTGCGCCTAAGATTTTCAAAATAACTGGAAAAAAAATGTAATAAAATATCTTCCTAAGGGCACACTTTAACCCTTGTCATGCTGAATAAATTAAGATGCCACACCCACTTCCAATTTTCAACCAACCAGATTACTTGATCTAGGTTGTTGATATAAATTCATATACTGAATGAAAAACAATGCAGATCCAGACAAGAAGCCAACTGATCTGGATCTACACTGTTTGCAAAGGCATGGTATATCCGGCTTCAGCAGGACAAGGGTTAAAGGAATATGAGCAGCGGAATTCCTGAGGGATGTATTTAATGATGCTGATGTGATACGTGTTCTGATTTTCTTGAATTACCTCAACAAGTTATAAAAGCATATGTTGTGGGTACTCATTTGAATTGCCTCGACTTGTCGAGGCAATTCAGATGAGTACCCACAACATATGCTATTATAAAGAAGAAGATAGTATTACACGGACTGCAATCCGAAGCCTAAGAAATTGCTCGACTGTGGGCTTACAGGGGTATGTGAGGTAATTAGATCAAATACAGTATATAATGTAGAGTATTTTCTGCTACGGTTTTGATGCTTGCTTGCTTTAAGTGTTATTTTGAAGAGCAAGTTGGTAATCTATTGAATGATTGGAAATTTTATACGGTATTTGAGATTGAGCCAAATGTAACTTTTTTATGCATAGAAATAGATACATGTATTTAAAAAGTAATGGTCATCAGTAAACAATAAATCTATAAATTTTATTATACCATATTCATTCTAAATATTGGGACACCTTAACTCCATACCCTAAATTATTAACAAGTCAAGTTGACTACCTACAGATATGCCTAAAACTGCCCCAGCTAGAAATGGCAACATTCTTTCGTGGAGATTTGATCATGAAATATTTTCTATGGCCATTCCCTTCTACAGATTCAAGAAGGACAGTTGTCAGTTTCCCGCAAAAGAATGTGCACAACACTGGTTAACCGCTTAGAGGACTAAGCCTGCCCAGTAAAATTGTGGTTAGGTAAATTGACCACGCTCAACATGACCCCATTGGGTTGACTAGGCCATAAAACTCAACACAAACAAACAAGTGCGTAAAAACTACTGAAATAAGTGACAAATAGGGAAGACCCTGATCAATGCTGCATTCTGCAGCATCTGATCTGGGTCTGCAGTTTGCTCAGGCCTGTCTGTCCCAGTACTTAGGTTTTTTACGGTAAACCAGATTTGAAATGGTATGAATAACAACAGAACTGGAACAAGTTTTTGCCTTAAATATAGTTTAGTATTGCATATGGTTTTAAAGAAATGATTAGCCTGGCTGACTGAAGCAAAGAAAAATACAACACTTGTTTGTCATCTTGTATTTGTCATCTGTTGAAGGATAAATATTGAGGGAAATGGATACACTTTGAAGGGACATATCTTTGACATGGAAATAATCGCCTCCCCTTTCTATGGGGAAGGGGAGGGTACTACTATTAAAGGAAAGGATTTACTCCTTCTTGGAGCAAATTCCTTTCTTTAAAAGCAGCCCCCAGTTTTTGTCGCAGCTGCTTTAGCAAGCAGGTGTAACATGGGGATCACTTTTCACTATTGTTGTTGGTGTTGGCATTGGCATTAACAATGTTAACCCTTGTCCTGCTGAATAAATTAAGATGCTACACCCACTTTTTATTTTCAGCCAATCAGATTACTTGATCCAGATTGTTGCTATAAATTCACATACTTAATGGCAAACAGTGCAGATCCAGATCAGTTGGCTTCTTCAGAAGCCAACTGATCTGGATCTACACTGTTTGCAAAGGCAGGGTATATCCGGGTTCAGCAGGATAAGGGTTAAGTCTGCATTTAGCTTCATTTCTCAAACAAGAAGGCTTCTGGGTTAATGAAACTTCATACATACATCCTCCATGATGCACCCTGCCCACAACCATTGACCATTACTGACCTTAACCTGCTTTTCACACTTGGCTGAACAATGTTTAGTCTGTGCATTTATCTTTATAGCAGTCATGACATAGCCATTCAGCAAATTCTTTTGTTTCTCTAATGGATTTAAATTCCGGGGAAGCAAGTTTCTTAGAAATGAACCCACTCACTGTAATCAGTCTCTAATCTACAATGCTGCCATATTTAATCCTTAAAATGCCAATATAAACTGCAGCAGGCAACATTCTGATTTTTTTTTCAGAGTATATAAGAATTCACATTTCATGTGAATTGTCTGGTAGGCAGATGATTCATATGAAATGTCAAATCTTATTTTCTCTGAAACATACAAAAATCAAATCAAATAAAATGTCTGCTGCATTTTGGATTTGTGCTTTAAACAATGCAATTTTTCAGTTTGCTCGACAATTTTTACCCTGTAAAATGATGGTGAGGATGACATTGTCTTGTCTGTTTTTAACTTTTTACATGCAGAATTATGTCTCCCCACTTTAGGGAAATATTGGATTCTCATAGTCTGTCCATCGCTCTGTCAGTCCATCACAAAGTTGTGTCAGCTCCATAACTTGATAACTGTTTGAGATATTTTCATGAAACTTTACAGAAATATAAAGCATCATGAGATGACATGCAGAATATAAGAACCATAACTGGTTTTCCTACTTTTGGAATTATGACCCTATAAGTTTTGTAAATAACCATTTCTATCATATACTCATGTCCACTCTGTAATTTGAAAACAATTAGAAATGTTTTCATGAACTTTTACACAAAATATATAGCACCATGAGACAACATGCAGAACACAAGAAAAATAAATCTTGTTTACCAGCTTTTGGAGTTAGTGCATTTTGCACATTGTAAATAGTGATTTCCATCATGTACTTGTGTCCATTCTGTAACTTGAAAATGTATGAGATATTTTCATGAAACTTGATACAAATATATAGAGGATATTCAAATGTTTGTCGTGAATTATGACTTTTATTTCATCGAATGAAATAAAAGTCATATTCACGACAAACATTTGAATTTTCTTTTTATTATATACATCACTTTCGATAAAAGAGATGCAAATCTTGCATTTGCAAGGGGAAGTCTGACACACAGTTTTGTCCCTTGGCGGTGATATATAAGAACCACATAACAGCGGGAAACCTACTTCCGAAAGAAAATAGTCCCCGAAATATTTCAGCCTAAAAGCGTCTTTTTAAGGGATATGAGCAATAAAATCAACTGCATTTAGTTCAATTTAATAAAACAAGATACATTTTAGGTATTGAACATGAATTTAGGTATTGAATATGCTTCCCTTTGACCATTAATGTAAATAAGAAAAAAAGTAGTTCCAGATCTTATATTTTTCACTGCTCAGAGGAGTGAAAATATAAGTTTTATATTTTCACTAGTGAAAATATAACTTTCTCGAAATATGCATTTTATTTCATTAATAATTCTCTATATTTCATTACTTTGTATATAATAAAAAGTACCTCAGGACAGTGTGCAGAACATAAGAAACAACAAACTTGTTTTCCTACATTTGGAGTTCCAACTCTTTGTGAATAGTGATCTATAAATCCTGACCAACTGTACAAAGCAGTACTCAAAAGGAGGAGACGTCTGTCTTCATATAGAAAATGAATTCAAGTTTGTAAAAGTTTTTCCTGAAAAAATTTCACATTTAATTCAATGGCTTTTTAGAAGATTCATAAAGTTTGAAAGAAATGTTTGGGAAGAATGTATGGAAAATATGAGCATGAAATGCAGAAGGTACAGCTTGTCTTTGTTGATCAGCAAAGATATGAACCAGCCTGTACCATTCTGGGTAGAAGTCTTGCTGCTGGAAGCACCATTGTTAGGTGCTTCAAATGATTATCCACAATGTAATTTTCATGGAGAAATAAGAAAAAAAAAATAATTCAGTCAGCCCTCTTTATACCAACACTTGATACAACAAGGTTAAGGGCCATGTATGATTTGGGCCATGTATGATTTGGGCCATATTCAGTCTCTCATAGAAGTTCACCAAAAGTCCTTTTTCGTCCACCCCTCATGCTGAGATTAAAAATAAAAAAATGGTGATTTTCCTGCATATTGTTTAGAAGTTATTGCAATTTTCAATTTCTTCTATTTTGCCCACAGAAGTATTCAGTTTTTGGGAGTAGGGGTATATTTGACTTAGTAATTTTGTATAAAGTAAGTTTGATACATAAGTAAGACTTAGTAATTTTGTATAAAGTAAGTTTGATACATAAGTAAGATAATAAACATAAAATCTGTTACTGAAAATGCAGACTTTTTCTTCTGTAAAGTTTGAATATAGACGTCATCCCATTTTTGTAACATCTAATTATTTTTATCAAATATTTGTATCCATAAGAAGAAATTTCACATAAGAAATGAAGTGTGTATAGGCATGGGATGAGGTAGTTTCAGACCCAAATAGATAATGAAAATTGACAAAATTGTTCTGAATGACAATATAGGGCCTATTTTGGTCCTTATCATCAAAACAAAGTGCTCCAGGCATCAGAACTATTATGGGTATTTGAAGGTTTTATGTGTCTTCTATCCATAACATCCACCAGAACCAGTATTTACAGATTCTGAAACTTTGTGAAAATATGGTGCCAAATTTGGGTTAAATCATATCAGGCCCTTTGATAATTTGACTGGCATAAAACCTTTGCTCAGGAGGCAACAATTTATCAGAAACTATGCAACAACATTACATTGAATACTTAGGAAACATATGGTTTGGATATTTGTCAGAATTGCCTCAGTGAGGCAATTGTAACAAATATCCAAAACATGTTCTATGAGGAAATAAGACATAGCCTCTTACAAATCATTCTGCTCATTAAGAATTCTTTACAACAGCAAATTGATTTGAATGTTATAATCTTTAGGAAGAAATGGTGTCATTGTAATGAAGGTTCACTGTATATGGATACCCTTTTGATCTAGAACTATTGACTGCACAGATTACTTGGTATCTTTCCTATTTTACCAAAATAGATATGAGTTGTTTGCTGTGCAACGAAAACACTGCTGTGTAATCTAGTCAGAATCTTCCCAGTTCCTGTTTTGGAAAATTTTCTTCTTTTCGCAAAAGAGGCATCGAGTATGTGTATTATTAACATTGTGTATGTTATGTAATGCCCTAAAAACTTTTTTTTTTCTTTTTTTTTTTTTTGGTTTTCTCTCTCCATTGTTCAGAATATTATTGAAGTAGTGCAGTCATCATTCATACCTTGTAAATATTCATTTTCGTCATATCCACGATACTTTTTTTTAATCCTTAAAGTGTTAATCACAGCTGCAGCTGATAACAGTTTGATTTTTCAGAGAAAATATGATTGGTATTTCATGCGAATTGTCTGCTAGGCAGATGGTTCATATGAAATGCCATATCTTACTTTCTCTGAAAAATAAAATATACAAAGCTGTCTGTTACAATTGTGCTTTAAGGATTAAAGACTGTAAGCCGATTACTGTCATTTATATGTAAAAATGGGGAGAAAATGCATGGACATGTTTACAGCACTCAGCAAATTATAGCAGATAACAAAAATAAGGCTTGGCATTTCATGGTAATTGTCTGTTAGGTAGATGATTCACTCATGGGAATTGTCTGCTAAGCAGAATGATTTACATGAAATGTCAGGCCTTATGTTTTTTTTCTGAAAAAAAAAAGTCAGTGTTGCCTGCTGCAGTTGTAATAGCACTTCTAGGGTTAATAATCATTTGTCTGACAAAGCATTGAACTTAGGGTATAATTTGGATAAACTCCACTTTATTTCTTTTTTTATCAGCCAGATCCCCAGTTAAGGTTCTTTCTCTTTTTCTCCCGCCCCCACCCCCATCCCCTCTCCCAAATTCCTACAGTTCTTTGTCTTATTTCTTTAAAAAAAAAAAAAAAAAAATGGGGGTGGTCGGGTGTGGCAAAGGTGTTGTGTATTACGTCACTGGGGCACTCAACTGATATTGGCTTACAGTTGGGCAAGGCCTGCTATCCGCATGTTGTTATTTCTTCTGTTTTTTCACTTTCATTCCTGTTTCTCTTTCTTCCCTGTCCCTCTAATTTATCTTCTACTATCTCTTCTATCTCTTTTCTCTCTTTCTCTGAGAGATGACACAAAATGACCCACAAGGGTTGACCTGTTGTTTAACCCCAACACAACCATCACAAAAAAAAAAAAAAAGAGCAAGTAGTCGATGTGTCACTGATTTCGTTCTTTTTTATATCCAAAACACAGGTTTTTTGTAGAGAAATAAGGAAAGTGTTTACTTTACTTTTATCTGGCTGACTGGGCAAAATGGTTGTTAAGTGCCTATTTTCTAAGGACCTGTCCTTCTTTATACTCTTATTGTTATCGTTTGCAATTGACTTGTGCCAGCAGAACTTGTTTCTTGTTCTGTCTGCTGAATCCCTGTGTGACAGTTTTAATGTAAATATCCTATAACAGGACAGTAAGAACCATTGGTTAATTACTTCACCAATGTAGCAAGGGGAATAATTAGTTTTGTGCAATTTCATTGCCACATTTGCAAAACTGGTTACTTCCCTTTTTGCATTTGGTACAGTTGGGTTATTACCTCATGTGTCTGATCATTTTTATGCTATCCATTTTTTTTTTTTTTTGTTTAGTGTTCATTTGTTTAGTGTAGTGTTCATTTCTGATGTAAAACAATTCTGTTGTATACACATATTAAATGACTGTATGTATTCTAGACTGTGAACTTATACTGTTGCTATACATGATATGATTATTAATAATTATAAGGGAGTTGTAGAAAAAAAAATAACTACCTTCAATAAGGTTTATTTAAAGGGAATACATATAATTTCAGCGGAGGTATTCTGCATAAATTATTTAGTCTCCCTTCTGAAAACTAGTCTTCTCAAAAAGTAAAGAATTTGCTCCCCTTGGGAGCAAATTCTTTCCTCTTAGAGAAGACCTCTATGCAGACTGGCATTTCAGAGGGGAGACAAAACAAAGATGACAGTTACCTCCCTTGAAAGTGTAAATGTGGTCGCCTATTCCAGGCATACTTTGTTTATATGCAGAATCAGTGAAGCTGTAGAATGCACTAACATTAGCTCTTCACATACTGTTAACTTTCCCTGCTAGTGGGGACTTTTGTCGTCTGCTGATAACCCCATGCAAACAGTTTGGACCCAGATCAGGCCCGACAAACTGTCCAGCCTGATCTGGATCCAAACTGATACTCTGATGTATTCCTGAAAGATTTTTTTGAAAAAATTAATTTAAAAAAAAAAAAAAAAATCCACAGATGACAAAAAAGCATGCAGAATTACCCAGTATGCAAAGAGTTAATATGCTAAGCAAAATTGTAGCAGATAACATTTTAAATGATTTTTTAACTATTTATTAGAGAAAATAAGACAGCAGTATTTTTGACCTTGACCTATATTTCACGGTTCGTCAGCTTTGTAAATTTGCTTGGCATGACATAGCTTTTGGCAGAATTCTTTTTAAATATTTTTCAGGGAAAATATGTCTTGTCATTTCATCTGAATTATCTGCTTGGCAGACAATTCACATGAAATTTCCAGACTTATTTTCTCTGAAAAATAAAGAAAAAAATCAAACCGTCTGCTATAATTTTGCATGGCACTTAAAGAGTTAATACCACTTTCACCACCCTTTTCCATGATACCATGCACTTATATATATATATATATGTATATATATATATATATATATATATATATATATATATATATATATATATATATATTTTTTTTTTTTTTTTTTTTTTTGCAATTTCACTTTACTTTATTGAAAAGATGTCTTAGTGAGCTCGCAACTTGGCATTCATAACTGTATAAGCTCAACACTTCTGTATTTTTTTTTGTATGTTTTTTACTGTTTTTTTTTTTTTTTTTTTTTTTTTGTAAAACAATGTTTAATAAATTTGTACTATTTTCCTATATGAATGACTTTAGAACCAAAACATTCCATATTGTATGTGTTTTAAGTCTGCAGTCAAGAGATGACCTCCTTTCTGTCTTTCATAACATTTACTGGGGATATTTTCATAATGTCGTTCCCTTCTAAGAATTTTGTACTCTCAAGCAGATTCAGCAGATGACAAATTGTATGCAATTTTTTTCCAGAAAATAAGGTTTGATATTTCATGCAAAATGTTCCTTAGAGAGATAATTTAAATGAAATGTGAAATGTCAAAATATTTCAAAATGTCATCTGATGAAATCTTTACATGTGAGTCTCAAGGTGTTCATGCAACTAAAAGATATACAAACTTATATGCATTTTCAAAGAAGATGCTGTTTAAAAATTAAATTGTTCAGTCATGTACAGAAATAGTTGGTTTTAGTATAAGCAGGATTCATTATCTGTTTGATGTTATGTAAGCACCACAATGCAGTATGATAAAATGTAACACAATATAGGGATCAAACATGGATTTTCATGCATTAACATTCGCCAGGTCCCGTGGGAGGTGTTGAAAACCGAGGCCGAAAGCCTCTGTTTTCAACACCTCCCAAGGGACCTGGCAAATGTTAATGCATTGAAAAACCATGTTCAATCGCTATTATTGCATAAAAACTGAAAACATTTGCTAATTTCGCATTATTTCTTGCACTATTTTGTTTCGCCTTTTCACCGATGTCTCGTGAACGTAATTTCCATGGACTATGCTCATTCTAGGGCCGGGCAGTACACGTCTCATAATGGCAGCAAATCTGTGGCCCCCGTACGATCATATTGAAAGTTGTGTAGCCATGCATTAACAGCGTGTGAATTGCCTTGTTAATACATGGCTTTTCACCGGTTAATGCATGGCTGTTAATAACGTGCGACATTGCTTTTTATGCAATAATAATGTACAATTAACTACAGTACTACAGTGGCAGCATTTCTCTTCCAAAAGTAAAATGAAATACAGACAATCCTCTTCATACCAACACTCAATTCAATTATAAAAATTTTGACAGTTACAAAACCTTCGTTTAAGAGCTCGGACCTAATAATACCCAGACTTGTCACTAATGGAACTGCCAAAATTTGTTGTCGGCTTGATTTTAGCGCGATTGTACAGTTAAAATAACCTTGAATTAAAAATAACTTTGAATAATAACTGAAGTTGTAATAAATTGTTTTTAATAGGTTTGGTTGAAAAATGTTAAGTCACAATTAATAAAATTGAAGGTATACCATCATTTTGTGAGTTTTGGATGATTTTCTGCTAAAAGTGTCGAAAATAACTAAAATGGGTGCCTAGGTTTCTTGTTGATGTTTACAAAAATTGTTTGATTTTCCATAAATATAATGCTGCAGTCTTAAAGTTAATATATCAAACTATTGCTTTTTGAAAACAAATCTAAAATATTTTGAGAAATAATTGAAATATGAGCATTTAAACTTCATCATGCAAAATTATGAAAACTCTGCCATGACAACATATTTCCAATAAATATAATACCTGTACCATAGTTACTAGTCCATTGTATACTGGGTCCAAGCTTAAGAGGTAACATTTAGTCACAAATTATGCAAGAATGTTGAATTCAATACTTTAAAGAAACATATGTTTTGGATATTTGTTAGAATTGCCTCAGTGAGGTGATTCAAACAGATATCCAAAACATGTGTTCTGGAAATAAGAACAAAACAAGACCTTTCTTACTTATCAATCTGAGCCCAGTTGTTCAAAGCTAACGACGTCGTTAGTTAACGATTCGTTACAATTTACATCAAGTGATACGCAAATATACTCAAATTTTTTGCTGAAAAAATGTGAGTGCAAAAGCTACTCACATTTTTTCAGCAAAAAAATATCAGAATATTGTATATTGGATCTGCTAAAACAGTTAACGAAATGACCCTTAACGAGTTTGTTAAGCTAACGACACTTTGAACAACTGGGCCCTGCTCATTAAGTATTCTGTACATCAGCAAATTCATTTTTATGGCAATGTTGTTAGGAACAAATGCTGTTGTTGTAAAGAGGGTTCACTGTATCCAGTTATTAAATTTATTGTAATTATCCTAAAGCAGACATTTATTCACAAAAATAGGGTTTAACATTTTATTCTGATCTAGAGATTATTTCAACCAAAGATTATTTCAATTAAATCCCTATATTATTTTGGCAGAAAAAAAAAACCTGAATCATTTGGCATCAGTCAGTCTATACTAGGGAGTGCCAAAGATTACAACATTGCTTAATGTTTTCATGTCTTTGTGTATAAAACCCTTAAAACAGTTTTGAACATAATTTTAGGTTTGAAATCAGTTTTTGTATGGTGCTTTCAGACACCTTTCACATTTTATATAAACATGTTTTTTTGGGTTTTTTTTGCTTTTATCTTAATGATTTTTATTGGCATTGATTGCCAAATAAGTTAAGGATGACACATCCCCTAATTTCAGAATATTTCAGTTTAAAGATATTATTGTGAGTACAAAAACATTGAAAATTGCATTAAAAAAATCATATTGGCTCAAAAGTTACATGCATTTGAAATCATAGTAACTTGAATTGCTGTTTATAGCCTAGTAAAAAAGCTGTCCCACAATGCACAGTTCTCTGATGTCACTGGTTCTTTTTAAATTTTACTTGAAAATTTAAATCTTATTTAAATCCCCATAATTTTATTCCAGACTGCTAATTTTGATATAATAGTAAATATTCTAATACTATTAAAGAATGGTTACTTTACACGGTTACACTGTTGATAAATGGAAACTAATGCACATTTGAGACTACATGGTCAATTTCTATGGTCATTCTTCCCCCTTCTGCTGATTCATGAAAGGCAATTGTCAGTTACTGGCAAAAGCATGTGCACAAAGTACTGGTTAACTGCTTACAGGATTAAGCCTGTCCAGGAAAAGTGTGCATACATTAACTGACCAGCTCAACATGACCCTAGGAGTGTCAACCGGGCCAAACTCCAAATCAAATCAAGACTACATTGTATGTTACTCTGGGAATCACATTTTGCCACTACCTGTAGATGCAATATTAATGAATCTAAGTCATTGTGATTGGCACGTACTGAATGAGCAGTAAACTACATCAGAATTTTGACTGTTTTAACCCATTTATGTTGAGTAGAATCTTCTACCACAGCACTATGTCTGGTTAGTTTTTAGATAACTGTTTATAATGCAAATAGTGTAGACCCTCAGATGACACATTCTGGCTTCCTTACTAAAACGGGTTAATGCTTAGCTTGGGTAATAAATTCTGCATTTTGAAATATCTTTATTTTCACAGAAAATAGGATTTAACATTTCATGCAAATTATCTCCTTAGGAGACAATTTGCATGAAATATTAAACCCTATTTTTTGAGAAAATAAGAAAAAAACAACTTGTCATCTGCTTAATTTACAGATAGCTTGCTTATGGTTAAGATGTAAAGCATTAACCCATTTTACACTTGAATTGAATTCACTGTTTTAAAACAGAGTGAATTCAATTAAATTGTGTATTTCTCTTCCCTCTGGAGGATTTTGTACTCATTGTAACTCATTTTAATCTGGAGACCCCAAAAAGGTAGTTAGCCAACAGCTCAAATGCTGCAGAATGTGGCATTTGATCAGGATCTACACTGTTTGCATAAACTACAAGAATTTCTGTAAAACGTAGTAATAATAAAAATTAAGCAGACACCCTGCTATTGGAAATAGACCAGTCCAAAGAGTTGTGGTAGAAGAATCCACTTGACATAAATTGGTTAAAGCTATAGTCTCGTACAGCTGAAGAGGAATGTATGTCACTAGATTCATTACAATGTTTGTGGAATGGAACATTTGGTGCACTGCTAGCTGCCATTAAACTTAGCCCTTTTATTCTGAAAATGGACTCTTCCCTATTAGAAATTGGACAAGTTAATTCTTTAGGAAAGGGGTATTTTATGAAAAATCACAAACAAAATGTCATGGTGTAGATTGTGTTACAATCCATTTCCTCAGGACTTGCACTGTTTGCAAAGTTGTTTTGGTTTTGTGTGTGGTTGAAAGAGTTATCATATTCAAAGTAAATATTCAGCCATACTAGCAGAAATAAAAATGGAAGTTTTTCTTTTGAAGTAAAAATACTGTATTCAATCTAATTACCGCACTGTGCGCTTAGATTTTTCAAAATTACAGGGCCCAGTTGTTCAAAGCTAACAACAGTTAACGATTCGTTAAAATTTACATCAAGTGATACGCAAATATGCTGAAAGTTTTTGCTGAAAAATGGGAGTAGCTTTTGCAGTGAAGCTACTCACATTTTTTCAGCAAAAAATATCAGAATATTGTATATTGAATCTGCTAAAACATTTAACGAAATGACCCTTAACGAGCTCGTTAAGCTAACGATGCTTTGAACAACTGGGCCCTGGAAAACTTGTAGTAAAGTATCCCCTTAATAAGGGCACACTTTAAAGAAAGATCAGCAGAGGACTTCACAAGGAGCGTGATGCTTATGCGATATTATTTTCTGGGCCCAGTTGTTCAAAGTGTTGTTAGATTAACGAGCTCGTTAAGGGTCATTTCGTTAACTGTTTTAGCAGATTCAATATACAATATTCTGATATTTTTTGCTGAAAAAATGTGAGTAGCTTTTGCACTGCAAAAGCTACTCACATTTTTTCAGCAAAAAATTTCAGCATATTTGTGTATCACTTGATGTAAATTTTAACGAAACATTAACTAACGACATCATTAACTTTGAACATCTGGGCCCTGATTTTCTTAATAAAAGCATATATTGTGGGTACTTGTTTGAATTGCCTTAACTTGTGCAGGCAATTCAAATGAGTTCCAACAACATATGTTTTTATAAAGTAGATAAAAGGAACTGGTTGTAATCTAAATACTAATTGCTTTTCTGTGCACTTAAAGGAGCATGTGGGGTAATCAGGTCTAATACAGTAATAGAAATACTTTAGGAGCAGTTTGATCTGGCTGTACAGTATTTGTTAAGGTGTTTCCAGCAGAATATTTAGGGTACATATTATACTTTTGATTGTACTTAGGGTGTTTGTACGAGTCATTTCAGCACTGACATGCAGAATGACCTGACTTGTTGAAAAAGCTTTTTCCAAAGTTTATGTTCTTTTATGATTTTTGTTGTGAAGGAACTTGTGTTTTTTGTAGAGTCGTAAGGGAAGTCCCGGACAAGCCTGTGTAACAGAGTGATCAAAAACCGCTTCTACATGCATTATGTAAAAGGGACACACAAGGGACTTGAAGAAGCTTATCTGGTGAACACAAAGTCTGTAATATAATTACTCTAAGTATTTGGAGAGACATGCTTCACCAAACAGTGCAGGCCCAGATCAGACTGCTACTATACGAGCAGTTTGATCTGTGTTTCCATTCAGCCGCTACATTTTAGACGCATCATCAGGTAGCAAATAAACTTATTCATATTAAAGAATAAAAAGTCAAATGGATTTATTCATCAAATTTAAGGATAAGTATGGTAAGGAATTGTGATGTCCAAATATTTAGGGTATATACAGGCTGATCAGAAAAGTAGGTTGGTCTTGGTCTTCACTGTTCCTAGATGCATAATGTAGGTTTTATCATGAGGTTGCTTAATCATACTTATTGTTTATTACATGTATATTTTACTACCAGGGCCAAGTTGTTTAAACATTGTTAACAAATTTGTTAAGCTGACAAAAGGGAAATGGATATAACTGGAGAATTTACCATCATTTTTCAAACGGAGACAAATTTTGGAGACAGTTGTCTCTAGTATTTGAAATCTTAAAAAAAAATGGGGGTTACTCTTAAAGGAAAGAATTTATAGGGAGCAAATTCTTTCCTTTAATAGTAGCCCGATAGAGAAGGGATGCCGGCCTCGGTGGCTCAGTTGGATGCGTGTCTGACTGGTGATCAGGAGGTTGCAGGTTCGACCCCACCGAGTCGGCAACATTCTTTCATGGAGATTGATCATGAAATATTTTCTATGGTCATTCTCTCTCTTCCACTGATTCAAGAAGGTCAGTTGTCAGTTTCTGGTGAAAGAATGTGCACAATACTGGTTAACTGCTTAGAAGACTAAGCAGCCCAGTAAACGTGTGGTTAGGTAAACTGACCGCCCTCGACATGGTTCCATTGGGTTGACTGGGCCCTAAAACCACAAAACAAAACAAAATAGAGGAGGGAGGCTAATATTTCTGTACTGATTTAGTCCCTTGACAGTATATCCATTCCACATAAGCCTCAAAATTTTCAAAAATTCAGATATATAATTTTTATTTAAAAATGCTGGTTAATTTTGCTGTGAAAAGTTATTCTCATTTTATTTTCATCTTAAAATAAAATTATCCATGCATTAATTTTTTTATGGCTTGGTTTTTAACACCACACCAGCTTGACAATTTTATTAAGTTTTGTTTGAAAGACTGCCCTGGGACTAATTAATTCCCTGAATTTTGTTGATTTCCGTACCCGGTTTAGTTTACTACCTGCAATTAATCTACTCTCATATTGTGCATAATGTTTTCATTTGTTTGTTGTTGTTTTTCTCTTTAAGCCAGTCCTATGAAAATTGACGTACAAGTGATAGCATGTATTTCAACTTGTATTGGGTTCCTTACCATTTGTGCACGTTTGTATAAAACACATTGTATAGTTCATTTCTATATATTTTCAGATTTTTATTAATTAATTTTGAAAACCCTGTCTTTTTTATATTCTTAACTCTTACTGAAGCTGAATTTATCAGCCGACATACAAGATGTTTTTTTTTTCTTTTTTCCAAGAAAATAAGGTTTCCAAGGAGGCAATTCACTTGAAGTTTCAAGCCTCATTTTCTGGGAAAAATAAGTGAAATATAACTTCAAAATGTTTTCTTTTCTTATGGTACTGTGTAAAGTGTTAATATGAAGCCTTGTTGATCTAAGGTGCTGGTTTTTCTCTTTTAACCCTGTCATCCATGAGTTTCTGATGTGGACTCTTTCATGCTTGAATTTGGACATGTCCACTGATGCAAATAGGGATTTCAGTCTGAAATTAAAAACAGAATGGTCTGTAGATCCTGATGAGATGGCTTTTTATGAGCCATCTCATTTGGATCTACATTATTCATTCAGGTATGTTTTGGTCTGCCAGACTGAAAGGAAAGTACAGTATATCTTCAGTTACTAATAAACTCATGGCTCGTTTACAGTGGATGATTCAAACTAATTTTTTAGTCGCTAGGTAATGTTTCTGACAACCCAAGAAAACAAATATGCAGGGATATTTTTGGGGAAATTTTCTCATTCACAAAAATGTATGATGTGTGTACTCATTTGAATTGCCTGATTGAGGTGATTCAAATGAGTACTCAACATACTATTATTTTATAGAAGAGCAAAAAGACCCCTAAATTATCCCCATTTGCCTCCTGACCTGGCGCTATGGTTAACCCTTAGTGTCACTAACTACCGATGTTTAGAACATATTCCCATAGTCCCTAAGATGCTCGATTGTATTTGAAACCTTCCATAACTGGGGACCGTCTTTAACCTTTACCACTCTTTGGGCTAATTCAGCAGATGACAAAACTGACGACATTTTATCTTATTTTTCCCAGAAAACAGGATTTGACATTTCATGCAAATTGTCTCCATTGGAGAGTTTGCATGAAATGGAGACAATTTACATGAAATGTCAAAACCTGTTTTCTGGGAAAAATAAGAAAAAAGATTTCAAATTTTGCCCACAGTGCTTAGTGTTAAATTTTGCCCACAGTGCTTGGTGTTAAAGCAACAAATTTTTCTGTCACAGTTATTTCCCTTGGTGGTGCATCCATTCCTCTCAAGATGGGATCAGAGAAATCAGTGTTCACTGAAAATAGTGATCCATTTTTTTCACAATTGCTAAAATTATTTACACATGCTGTTTGTGCATTGTTGCCTTTGTGCTGTCTTTTACCATTAACATGTTGAAATGAAACATTAGCAGATCTTTTCTTCGACTAGTTTTCATAGAATACAGGGCATGGTATTTTATTGGACTGATAGACAATTCAGATGACATGTCAGGTCCTATTTTTTCTGGGAAATGATGAGCCCTGTTTTTGATGATCAAAATCAGAGGAAAATGAATTGGCCTATTGTCTTGGGGCAAAACCATACTTCAATTTCTGTGAAAAGTAGAGGTATATTTCAAGTGAAATTCTAAGCTTATTTTCAGGCACACATAGGGGAATAGAGGAAGTATTGTGTGTTGTCTGCTGATTTTGCTTTCAATGTGTTAAAGGATAAGCATGTAAGGTATGTTGAAAATTTTCCTTTCAAAGGTAAATGACATATGATGTTCAACAGAAAAGAAAGGCCCTTATTCCATGCAGGCAAGGAAGATCTGTATCAACCTGCAGTCACACAGTCTGATTAGGACCTACTTTGTCCACACAGTATCAGTAGATGTAGAATATCTATTGAGAAGGCCCTGATCAGACCGTGCAGAAGGGCAGGCTGATCTGGGCTTTCACTGGTTGCATGTGGCATTAGGGCCTTTTTCTTGCATTATGCATCATGTGACTATCAAAGGACCTGAACCTGAACAGCCTATACAGCCAGGCAATCTGCTGAGTCTCTCTCAGATATTTTGAATTTCTAAGAGGACTGAATATACTTCATAGTTAGCTTTTGATTTCCTGTTTGCTTTCCTGCAAAGCAATCCCATTCTAAAAAGGGGCCTACTATAAAAGGAAAGAATTTGCTCCCAAGGGGAGCAAATTCTTTTCTTTTAGAGTAGACCCTTTTTCAAAAGGGAGGCAAAGCATTTTTGACAAGAGTTGCCTTCCTATAAAATGTATCCATTCACCTTTTGTCAAGATAGTGAAATTTGAAGGCTCTATCCAGACTGCTTGTAGTGAAATGCGAAGGCTCCATCCAGACTGCTTGTAGTGAAATGAGAAGGCTCCATCCAGACTGCTTGTAGTGTAGAGGCTGGTCTGAACTGTTGTTCATAAAAGGGTTTTCCTTGTCCCCAGTTTGTTAGAAATGACCCACAACAGAAGAAAGTGGCATGTTTGAATAGTGAAGAATCAGACAGATCTCTTTGTGCATCCATTCAGTCTTATTAGTCTTCATTGTTCCAATGAACAGGCTACAGACATAGCTACAGTTAGTAGCTGCTGATATTGGGGTATCAGGTGTATAGTTTTCTTAACTCTCCAGAAAAAGATATGTTGTGGGTACCTATTAGAAGTGAAGTACTTTTAATGAGTACCAACATTTTTTTTTTCTTTGTGGAGAAATAAGAAAAATAAAATTTTCTTGAAACCAAAAAAAGTATTGATATTTCTTATTTCTGTACAAAACATGTTGTGGATACTGGTACCCACAACTTATTTCTGCACAAAAACGTTGTGGGTACTGGTACGGTACTGGTACCCACAAAATGTTTTTGTGCAGAAATGAGACTATTTACTTTGGTACCCTGATTATCAAAAGGTATGCAGTAGAGTGAACAGTGAAGACTGATCAGACCATGTGGATGCTCATGGTGAATGGCGTTTTCACCATTTGCATGTCATTGTCAGTTTGTTGTTCCCGACTCAGTTTTTGTCACATGTAAATGCAGTTCACTTATATGTGCCTTTTATTGGTTTATAACTTTAAAAAGTGATTTTAGCTGTTACTTGTTAAACCAAAAGAAACATTTTACATACTTAATAAATGGTTTATATCAAAATAGGTCTTCTCTTGTATTTTTACATAGCCTGCACAACTGAACTGTTTCCTTGTATCTCGGCTGTTTAAAGTGTAACAACCCTATTGACGCAAATGACCCTTATGAGTTGAAACATCAGTAAACCTGAACACATCATTTTGTAACTGTAACAAATGTTTGATGTATATGTCATAGCTGTAAATAAGACACCGTTTTTTTAACCAAAAAGTATGGGTATTTTTCTTATTTGTCCATGAAAACTTCGCTGGTTTATGAATACATTGTACCTTCTCAAATGGGGTTACTTTGAAAGGAAAAGAATCAAGCAAAGTAACTTGTCAAGTAGTTCCCTTTGAGATGGATGGTAAATACATTCAAATCAGAATGTATTAATCTCCCTTGGAAGTGCATCCATTCATCATAAACTGATATTTCAATAGATGATAGGTAATGTGTCCAGATTTTTTTTTTCAACCAATAAAATATATAAAATAGATATGGCCTATAGGCAGTTTTATGACCCATTCAGCCCATTAGGGTCATACTGAGTGCTGTCATTTAACTAACTCATACTGTTTCTGGGCAGACTTAGTCTTCCATTAAAGTGGTTAAACAGTGCTTGTGCACTTTTGTCACTTGACAACTGCCCTTCTTGAATCAGCAGAGAGGGGAGAATGACCGGAGAAAGTATTTCTGATCAATCTCCACAAAAGTTATGTGGCAGAGCTGGGGTTCCAACTCACGACCCCTGAATCTGCAAGCAGACATGCAGCTGACTGCACTATGGACCCAGGCTCATTGGTGTCCGAGTCATAGAGTCAGGAAGAGTGTGAGTAGGTCAGTTAACCTACTCACACTCTTCCTGGGCAGATTTAGTCCTCTTAGTTGTTAACCATTACTTGTGCATACTTTTGTCAGTAACTGACAACTGGCCTTGAATCAGCGGATGGGGGAGAATGACCAGAGAAATTATTTCATGATCTCCAGGAAAGTTATGTGGCAGAGCTGGGGTTTGAACGCGCAACCCCTTATCTGCAATCTGCCATGAAGCCGGCTGCGCTATGCAGCCTGGCTATATTGCCTAGACCTCTGGATGACAAAACGTGATAAAGGATGGGAGCATGGGGGGATAAAATTCAAGATGTATAATGGCTCCCAGTAAGCAGGCAAAACATATTTTTCTTATTTCTCTATATGGAAGCCCCTGAAATCCTCCATACTGATAATCAACTTTTCCAATACTGAAAATGATCTTTTCCTTATACTTAATAAGATGAAAAATCTTCTCAATACAGATTTCAGTATTAATACCGAACACTTCCAAGTATGTTATCATAGAGATACAAGAAAAACATTACTGCTTTTTACATAGAAAAGTGTCCTGCCTGCAACTGAAGCTATGGAAGGTCTAAAAATACAACTAAAGCTATGGAATGTCTAAAAATAAGGAAAACAAGTGATGTTTTCGATTTCTTTACTGTTCAATGAAAAGCATGATTTATGACCAAATGAACACAGTTGTACTGCTACATATGCCTACTAGTAATGATCCCCAAAACGTTTCATGTAAAATTTTGAAATTCCTATAAGTTACAAAAACAGTAAGAATTCTTTGCCAATTAAAATCAAAACACACTTGGTAATAAATAGGCTTCAAATCTGAACAATGTAACTTGACACTAGCATTACAGATTAGAAAGTTACCCAGAAAAATATTTTTATTATTTCTCCAGCAAAACGTTTTGGCATCTCAAACTGTCATTGGAATGATTATGAAAAGCTGTAACATACATTTTTTATTTATTTTTTTTTACATTTTTTTTTGAAGAAATAGAACAAATACTGTTACTTTTTGGTTGTCATGTTTGCTCCATACAAAGTTTAATATAAACAACTGCGAAAAAAAAAAAAAAAAAAATGAAAATTATTTTCGCTAGAAATTAAATGTCTGGTCCAATAGCTCCAGATAGGCTACTTTTTTTTTTAATCAAAAAGTATGTTTTTCTCGTTTCTGCAAGAAAATGTGGGCACCCATTAGAAGCACCTAAGTGAGGCACTTCAAAAGGGTACCCATGTTTTAGGGATGAAATAAAAAAAAAAATATCAATACTTTTTGGCTTTAAAAAATACCTTAAACCTGGAACTATCTATATAGTAAAAGCCCTTATAAGATTATCATACTTTAGTGTTTGTACATTCCCAAAAGGTAACATTTTTTCCTGGCGCAGTTCATATTTATCTGAATATGTCTTATCTGAAATACTGAGTTATCCTAAGAACTTCAATGAACACAATCAAATATTGGAATTTTCCTCCAGATGATGGAAGAACTTGGGGGTTACGTTGTTTGACTTGTCTGCCTTGGCGGTAACGCATATGGTGCTCCCAGAAACTGATCAGCAATTCTACCCGCTTCTCGGAAACTACTCAACATGGCACCATGAACAGTGGCAGGGTAGTTCCTGATGGTATGCTCACCAGCAAAGAATAATCGTGGCAGTGCTCCTTGCTGTGGGGATATTGGGGTGGCCATCAGATCATAGTCATTACCTGTGAAAACAACAGAGGAAACTTTGAGTCAAAGTCATAATGCAAAGTAATTTTCTTTCATGATAAGACTTTCTGTCCATCTTTAAACATTGTTTGTAAACTCATCTAATCAGGAACAGTGTAGACCCTGATCAGATGACAAATTTTGTCAAATGACATTTTGTGACATCTGATCTGGGTCTACACTGTTCAGGTACTTAGTGTAAACATAATATCCTTTATTCTATTCTGAAGTAAATTCCAGATCACATTGCAAGGATGTGATCTCACTTATCACTGTTTTCATACATCTTATCATAACTGTTTGGATATTGTATCTCTTAACCCTGGTCCTGCTGAACCTGCATATGTCCTATCTTTGCAAACTGTAGATCCAGATCAGTTGGCTTCTTCAGAAGCTAACTGATCTGGCTCTACACTGTTTGGCATTAAGTATGTAAGTTTGTATTAAGAAAACTGGATCAAGCAATTTGATTGGCTAAAAATTACAAGTGGGTGTGGTATTTTAATTTATTCAGCATGATAAGCATATATTCAAATTTCAGGATAAGTATGGTAAGAAATTATTTCGGGTCAATATGGAAGGCTACAAAGCATCATTACCTGATGATCCAGCTGCAACAAATGAGTATGATCCTCTTGACCATGGGTCAGCCCTCCATCTTGTTACTAGGGTTTCTTTTGGCTGAAAATATACATATGAACCAGGCATAATTATTATAATTATATTGATATGATCAGTGTAGTATGTGCATTTAAGCAGACTGATTGTTTGCACAGACAACTAAAACAATGACTGGAATCTATAGAATTAATAATTTTCGCTCCAACTTTTAACATAAGATCTTAAAAGATCACAATTAATTTCTCAGTAAGGTAAATTTCAGCCAATCAAATTTGGATAAGCAGAAATAAATATAGGACAAAGGTACATATATTTACAAAACTGAAAGTGTTTTTTTTTTTGTTGTTTTTTTTTTTTTTTTCACTAGATTAAGCATAAATATTCTTTTGCAGCTTTATTATATAATAATTGTGAAGGCCACTACAATTCAGCAGAAGGAACAAATAAACTCACTTTACCTTGTTTCTGAATGAACACTAAAGAACCAACATGGAAATAATCCATTAAGAACTGGTTCAAACTAGGGTATGGTTTTTTTCTTTCAAAACATGTGGCTTATGTATGTTTAATGTATTTCATGTGGCTTATGTATGTTTAATGTATTTCTGATGAATGACCATGACAATACAGTGTATTTGAAGTCTTTGTTTTTCAAAAGCAAACAAAAACAATTTTGGCAAGAGTTTTCTTCCTTGAAAGTGTATCGTTTTCCCTTAAGTCCTTACCAGGCTTGTCCTAAAATTTCAAGATGACTTTAACTTCTGTTATTGTCTCTAAAAACTGCTGGATGAGAGCGGCAAACAGTGTAGACACTGATCAGATGCCATGTTCCATGGCATCTAATCTGGGTCTTCAGTGTTTGTTCAGGCCTGTCTGTCCCGATACTGTGACTAGATAGGTACTTTACTCACCTGAGGTACAGCATTATTGCCAAATATTCCCTTCAGGACAACAATAGTCCTTCCCACAATGACATCGTCACTGACGTTTTCCATGATGGCTGCTGCCTCTCCCGCCACAAGAGCCAATAGGACTGGAGCCTTGTAGAGATTCCAGAAGAGAAACAGCTCCCCTCGACTAGCTGTTGTCTGGCCCACATGACCAAACAGATTGGCATTAGGATCCCAGAACACTCTGTCAAAGCACAGCACAACCTAGAAGAAAAACATATGGTACCATTATTTGTGCAAAGTGCATGAGAATGGCTCTTAATGCTTAACACTGAGAAAAATTTCAAAACATAACATTTTGAAATATTTTTCTTATTTTTCCCAGGAAACAGGATTTAATATTTCATGCAAACTGTCTCCATTGGAGACAGTTTGCATGAAATGTCAAATCCTGTTTTCTGGGAAAACAATCATAACCATGAGAGTGATAAAGATTAATGTCAATGCCAACAGCAAAGGTCCACAGAAAATGTTTATTGTAGTTGTTATTCAATATTTTTCTTACTTCTTCACAAAAACAAACTGACATAATGATGAGAATTATTTTGGATACCTAGGTGATTCTAAAAGGTACCAAAAACATGCTTTCATGCAGAAATATACATTAAACTGGATCTTGTTTAATCAGCATGCCCTTCCATTTTTTTTTTCTTTTTTTTTTGTTTTTCAACAGAATCTGAAGGTGTACGCATATGCAGCCTGGTTCAAATGTTCGTCCACAGGCTTCAGTAGTTCAGTTAGTAGTGCATCTGACTGCAAATCCAGGGTTCGCAAGTTTGAATCCCAACTCTGCCACATAACATTCATGGATCTTGAAATCTCACCATTCCACCGATACAAGAATGACAGTTGCAAGTTACTGGCAATAGGATGTGCACAAATACTGGTTAACCGCTTACAGGACTATGCCTGTCAAGGAAAAAAGTGTGAGTAGGTTACCATACCGGCTCAACATAATCTTAGCGTTGTTGACTGGGCTATAAAACTGCAACTCAAACACAAAGCATTAACTACTTGAATATGACACAGTTCAGATACAACTATACTGTGATGCAATACAGTCAACTCTTATTATATCGACTTCGCTTATCTCGAATAACCGTATATCTCGAAGTGAAAATCTGGTTCCCGTTTTAAACATGAAATTCTAACAACAGGTAACAAAATATTTTGGAAAAGAGAAGAAATTGCTCTATAAGAGCAATTTCTTCTCTTTTCCACAATATTTTCAATATATCTCGTAACTTCAGGAGTCAAATTACATATTCATTTGTGAAATGTGGTAGTCTGATTTATTTTTTCCTCAGTTCTACAAATCTGATATGTCGAGGTATGGATATCTCAAAGTTTTTCAGAGAGTCCCCTGGACTTTTGAGATAATGAGAGTCGACTGTAATACCATTCCCTATATTCTCACCTTATTGAGATTACCAAAACCCATCCTCTGTATAGCAGCAGCCTTCCACTCCGGCAATGGTGGGATAAACTGTACACTGTTGAGCCCTGTTCCCCTTACACATTCCTTCATTACACCCAGTGGTAGGGTACATAACACAGCATCACCCTTGAATGTCTGTTGATTTGAGTTATTCTTAGCATTGCTTGTAATTACCTCAACACCTAAAAAAGTAAAAATGAAACAATTAAGATGAATGTTATCTTCTTAATATTTAACCCATTTATGCCAAGTGGACTCTTCTAACTCTTTGGACCAGTTTATTCGAATATTAAGGGTGTCTAGTCAGTTTTTGTTGTTAAATGTTTTATAGAAGTTCCTTTCCTAAAATGCAAACAGTGTAGACCCGATCAGATGCCCCATTCTGCGGCATCTGATCTGGGTCTTTACTGTTTGCTAATGTCTTTTTTATGGGACACTAGGCTTAAATGGGTTTAAGTGCAAATTTTTATTATTCCTCCAGCAGATGACATTTTGATTTTAATTCATGGAGACGATTCTCACAAAATGTTCTCATTTTTTCTAAAAAATAACAATTTTTGACTGTTGTCTGCTAAAAATTTGCTCAGCAGTATAAGAGTTAACAACCAGCTTCATAAAACTGAGATACTGATCAAGACCTATACTGTTTGCCATTCTATCAAGTCATAATTACACATAATCGGATTTTTGATTGTCCTGGGTATGACGTAAAACTGCATCCACCTGCGACACTCAACATGAGTGTGGGAATGAGAGGCTGCCCTCTATCACAGTTGCTTCCCCGCCTTCAGGGTTACAGGGCTGCCACAACCTGGGTGGCAGAGCTAGGCAGCAATCATCTACAGACTGATGGCTTGGTGTTCTAGCTATTGTGGTTTGGTGGATGATCCTTTCTTTATAAGGACAACGGCAAAGCACACTGCCCGAGTGCGGAAATGGCGTGCATGCTCGGATGTCGGGATGTCAGCTAGGACAGGCGATTCCGTAAAAACAGTTGTTCCAAAATTTTTCATGGCAAACACAAGAATAGAATTAGATTTAGGCGGTGCCAACAGACATCAAAGTTCTGTAGGTAACGTCTCTGACTTGGCCTCCTGTCAGGTGGGAGGCAGGATCGGGCCATTGTGGCAAATCAAGCAAGCACCTTAGGAATTTCAGGGTGGGAACACTCAATGTGAACACCCTGAGAGTAAGAGTTTGCGAGGTAGTGGAAACACTATCCCGCAGGAAAGTGGATGTCTGCTGCATTCAAGAGACCCGTGGTAAGTATTTTGTGAAATAAATGCATAAACAAGAAATGTCAATAAGCAGTGCTTATTAGATACCCAAGCTCAAAAACCAAAACACAATAGATGGACAGATGGATGGACATTCGGACGGATGTGAAAACAGTATATCCCTATAAACAGTTCGCAGGGGTTTAATGAAGTTTAGGTAGAACAAATGCAGATTAAAGGGTTCAAAATTTCAGGAAGTTTACTACAGGCTCGCAAGTATCAAAAATTATACACTATTGTATTTACCTGAAGTACTACATCGGATCTGTCTGACTGCTGTATTCATCTTGATATCTAGACCCTCAGCTAAAGCTACAGGAACACAAGAATACCCATTCCTCACTGAAAATATCAGAATATGAGAGCCATATGAAGCGAAAAGTGTCTTTGGAGTACATGCAAATATTCAAGATCCCAATCAACAAGCAGAGATATGTAGTCTAATAAGAAGCTTTGCTATACTTCCTTACGTCCTGCAATACCCAATTATTCTACAAGAGGGCCTGGATGGCTCTGTATCACTTACCTGAGTACCAGACAAGTTTCCTGTTGATTGGCCTTTAGGTTCAGGAGTAGAAGTTCAAAATGGATTTTCAAGATGGCGGCTTTGACAGTGATTTTGGATTTCTGATCAAAATAATTATAGCTACTTTTGATTTACAAGTCAGCCCGACACTTCCTACCAAGTTTCCTGTCAATTTGCCTTTCTGTTTAGGAGAAGTTCAAAATAGATTTTCAAGATGTGGGCCATCTTGGAATTCTCATCATAATGATTTTAGCTATTTTAGATCTACAAGTCCCTCTGATACATCATACCAAGTTTCGAGTCAATTGGCCTTTCCATTCAGGAGAAGTGGGTCAAAATAGATTTTCAAGATGGCAGCCATGGGGACCATCTTGGATATCTGATCTTTAACATTTTGGCTATTTTTTACCTCTTTATTTCCAATGATTTGAGTCAATCGGTCTATTGGTTAAGGAGAAGAATTTAGAAATAGATTTTCAAGATAACATCCTTGGTGGCCATTTTGGATTTCCAATCAAAACAATTTTAGCTATTTTTCATCTACAAGTCATACCCATACTTCCTATCAAGTTTCCAGTCGGTTCAGGAGTAGAAGTTCAAAACAGATTTTCAAGATTGCTACAATGGCAACCATCCTGGATTTCTGAATGGAACAATTTTAGCTATTTTTGATCTACAAGTTGCCCCTATACTTCCTACCAAGTTTTGAGTAAACTGGCCTTTCGGTTCAGGAAATGAAGTTCAAAATAGATTTTCAAGATGGCTGTCTTGGATTTTCAATCGGAATGATTTTAGCTATTTTTGATCTACAAGTCGCTACTTGATCCAGGTTGCTGATACAAATTCACATACTGAATGACAAATAGTGCAGTTCCAGATCAGTTGGCTTCTGAAGAAGCCAACTGATCTGGATCTTCACTGTTTGCAAAGGCAGGGTATATCCAGGTTCAGCAGGACAAGGGTTAAACCTAGTTGATCTGGGCATTCGCTGCCAGCATATACTCCAAGGGCACTCTTCCCCCTTTCGGTTCAGAAGAAGAATAAAATAATTTTTTTTATGTTTAGCTCTGGTGGCCATCTTGTTCACTGGAGCAGAACCATTTTAGCTACTTTGGTTGAGTCACCTAAGCAACATTCCTGTGAAATTTGATTAAAATTGGCCCAGGAGTGTAGGAGGAGTTGTCATTTAAAGCAAATTGTCGATGCCCCACACCGCACACCAGACACTGACTGATCACAACAGCTCACCATGAGCACTTCACTTCATGCACATGGTCAGCTAATAAGAGTGAAGGTCCTGATCAGACTGCACAGATGCCTATGCTGATCTGGGCCTTTGCTGTCAAATATGCCCAAAGACGGGTTTTACCATGGCACAACCCATATATGTTTGTTTGTGTTGAGGTTTTACGGCCCAGTCAACCCAGTGGGGTCATGTCGAGCGCGGTCAGTTTACCAAACCACAAGTTTACTGGGCAGGCTTAGTCCTCTAAGCAGTTAACCAGTATTGTGCACATTCTTTCGCCAGAAACTGACAACTGCCCTTCTTGAATCAGCGGAAGGGAGAGAATAACCGTAGAAAATATTTCATGATCAATCTCCACGAAAGAATGTTGCCGACCTCGGCAGGGGTTGAACCCGCGACCTCCTGGTTTCCAGTCGGATGGCGCATCCAACTGAGCTACCGAGGCCGGTGCAACCCATATATGAATCCTATTCTTTACTGAAAACATAATCAGAATACATGGATACCCACTGCTTACTGAAACTACACCACAGCTTTGAAAATATGGATACCACTCAAAACAGAAAATAACCTTATGATGTATGTGACAAGCAAAGACTCAGTTCAGCCAGCACATCTATAGTCTGATCAGTCTATGCTGGTTGCTAACATCATGTATCATTTTCGACTCTACTAGCAAATGCTGCAGACCCTGATCAGACTTCTGATATTCACAGACTGATCTCCATCTATAGTTTGCTTATGACATATGGTTGAATTCAATTTGGAAAGGCCCATGTATCAACATCACAAGGTACACATAGTTACACAGTTACAGATAAAGCACTTTGTTTCTCTGAAAATTTTTGCTAGTTTTCTTCCTTCTCCTCAAAAACATATGTTGTGGGTACTTATTAGAAGCACCTCGAGTACCCACAACATATAGTTTTGTGGAGAAATAAAAATGGAGGTTGCAGGTTCGATCCCCAAGGGACCCCCAATATTCTTACGTGGAGAATGATCATAAAACAGTTTCTAAGGCCAATTTCTCCTTTACGCGGATTCAAGAAGGGCAGATGTCAGTTACTGGTAAAAGAATGTGCACAAGCACTGGTCAACCGCTTAGAGGACTAAGTCTTCCTACGAAAAATGTGATTAGGTAAACTGACTGTGCTCAACATAACCCTAATACGTTGACTGGGCCATAAAACCTCAACACAAACTAATGAGTGCCCACAAGTTGGCCACAACATTTGGTTTTGTGGAGAAAATAGAAAACTTTTACCTGGAAACTCCTGTTATCTAGAGCAAAGGGTTTTACCTGTTAAGTGGCTTCCTGAGAACTCAAAATCATCATCTTGGTCCCAGTGTTTCAATGACAACAGTGAGAGAGGTGTAGCGTTGGCAAATTCTAAGTTAGCGAAATGCCAATCCAGGATTTGACGGTCTCGTGATGACAGGTACACATCACTAAAAATACACAAGAAAAATGTTATGCAGATGGTTCAGCTTTGAGCCAGTGCAAGACAAAACCTACAATAAGACTTGTGCAGCCAGCAAAGACTCAGATCAGCCTGCACATTCGTGCAGTCTGATCAGAGTTTTCACTGTTTGCTGATCACATGTGCCTTCTACAGCCTCCAGGCTATTCAAAGAGAGAAAGGCAAAAACTCCAGTCGAACTTGGTGGATGTGCAAGCTGATCTGAGTCTTTGCTGGTCGTAGATGTTTTACTGTAGGTTTTTTTCATGCTCTAGCTCATTTGGGTTTACATAATGACATCTTTGTAATGCTTACTGCACTAACAACCAAAATAATACGAGTTGAATGGATGCACAGGCTGATTTGAATCTTTGTTGTGTGCACCCAACAATGACTCAAATCAGCCTGTGCATCCATGCAGTGTGATCAGCCTATGTTGTCTGTATGAAGATGCTGGCCTCTGTCAGGGTTGGATGCGCTTCAGACTGGTGATCAGGAGGCCGCGGGTTCGATACTGCCGGCTCAGCAACAAGTACTTGTTAACTGTTTAGAAGATTAAGCCTGTCCAGTAAAAGTGTGGTTAGGTAAACTAACAGTGCTCAACATGATCCCAATGGGTTGACTGGGCTGTAAAACTGCAAACAACCTGTATGAAGAAACTAAGCATCATTGGCTATCTAAAATGTGCTGGATGAACATCAGAAGGTATGGTAGTGATGTTGCGAATCATATGGTGATCTGGATCTACACAGTTTGTCATTCAGTATGTGAATTTGGATCAAGTAATCACAATTAGATGTGGATGTGTCATCTTAATTCCACAATTATATGTGGATGTGTCATCTTAATTCCACAATTAGATGTGGATGTGTCATCTTAATTCATCCGACATGATAATATGACTACAAGTACAGTGTCAAATGTTCACAAAAATATGTAACACACGCATGCACACACAAGCACAAACACACACACAATCTACGTATCTTTAATTAGAAATAACATCAAGAGATAAACTGTAAGCATTTACCTTGGAGGATTAGCCTCAAGATCTTGAATCTTTTCTTCAATTTCCTTCTGTTGAACAACTAGCTGGTCATACTCCTATAAATGAGCAGAAAACAGGACCATTTTGCCCATATCAGAAGCACATTATGCATTATGTTTTAATGACAGAAAGTCAAATTTTGTATCTGAACACAAAACTCGTTTAACCCATTTTAGTCTGGTGACCCCAAAAGAATAATTGGCAAACAGTGCAGACCCAGATCAGATGCTGCTGACTTCAGCATCTGATTGGGGTCTCCACTGTTTGCAAGAAGTTTAGCCATTTTTCTCTAATTATCCTAATTACATTGCCTTACATACCTAAAATTGAAATTCCAATATATAGTGTGTGTGTGTGTGGAGGGGGGGGTGGGGGGTGTTAGGAATTTATTTAGTCTTAATGGGTTAATATAGTTCATTATAAAGCAGACATAGCATGTCCTGTTACAGGTGTACATGTAAACAAGATGGCAGCCCTTTATACATTTTCTTCTGCAAGTTTCTTCATATCCTAAAGCAGTACAGATGTGCCTATTCCCAGACAGGTAACAACAAAAATGTTATGAGGCAAACTGCATGCACTGTTTTTATGGCATTTACCTTAAGCATTTGGGGATCTTAACTCCATACCATACTAGGCTTAAAAATTTCAACAAGCACATTTAACCACCTGTTCATGTGCATACTGCTGAATGTGTGGCAAACAGTGTCCACCCTGATCAGACACAGCATTCCATTACATCTGTTCTGGGTCTAGACTGTTTGCTCAGGTCTGTCCAAATACATAGGGGATATTTATGGTAACCCAACTGACTCCTTCGTGAAATTACCTGACCAGTAAATGACACCAAAACCTGACTGACCAAAATAGCTTACCAGTTAACGGTTAATGTTATTTCTTAGACAAACAATATTACCTATGTACTTTTTCATTGATAAATACAGGTACACATGCAGTTTTCATTGACAAATACAGGTATCACGATATTGTTTGTCTAAGGATTTACGCATGGGCGTGGTTATAGCCTTCTGACGGAGGAGTCAATTAGTCCCCAAGTAGCTTTTCTGCTGATTGTCTCAAATAGTTCCTCTGTTACAGTTCTTCTCAGTTTGCATGTCATTTACTTCAACTGTGCTGTTTCATTCTGTACATGTTGGTTCCTCACCTCTTCTTCTTCTGGTGCCTTGGGAAGGCTGCGCTTTGTGATCGTGGCTCTTCCTGAATGACTTTCTTTTACATTTTTTTTTTTTTTTTTTTTTTTTTTTTCATAAAATATAACCCAAGAATCAATCTTTGAAAATAACCTGTAAAACTTGTCTGAACCAAAATGAACAGTAGTGGGTAACCTGCGACTCCTATTTTCACATACATTTGTAGTTCAGATAAGGCATTAGTTTCAACTTAAAGTATTGATATTTTTCTTATTTCTCCACAAAAAGGTATGTTGTGGGTACTCTTTTGAAGTGCCATATTGATATTTTTCTACAAAAACATGTTGTGGGTACTCATTAGAAGCGCTGTACTGATATTTTTCTTATTTTTCTACAAAAATATATGTTGTGGGTACTCATTAGAAGTGCCTCAGTGAGGCACTTCTAATGAATACCCACTGCATATGTTTTTGTGGAGAAATAACAAAAATATCAGTGGATAACCAGTCTTATCTAAAGCTATGCATTAAGCTCAATTCATTTCTGACATGGGTCATTTTTACCTTGCACGCTGCTCTGAGATCTCTGTGTTTACTTTTAACAAGGAATTCTGCTGTTATATCCCGTGGTGGTTTCACCTCTGAGGCTTCTTTCCACTGTTTATGCAACTCTGCCACTTTGTCTCTTAGGGCTAGACACTGAAAACAGATGTATTTCAATCTTTAGAAAAACAGACAGTAAAAATCATCTCATTTTGAATGAAAAGGTAAGCGCTATATAGTAAAACTTCAATGACTCGAACACCAATGGCTCATTTACAATTGCCTATACAAACTTGTTTTTCAGTCCCTAGGAAATTCTTCTGATAGTGCAAGAAAACAAATATTTAGGGATTTTTTTAGGTAATTTTCTTGTTTTATAAGGAAAATGTATGTTGCATGTATTCATCAGAATTGCCTCATCAAGAAATAAACTCTACATACCATATTTTATAGAAGATTGGAAAGACATCCTTAAATTTATTCTCATTTGCCACCTGACCTGGTGCTACGATTAACCCTCAGTGGCTCAAACTACCCCTATCTAGAAGAAATTTGCATGGTCCCAAAGATGTTTGAGCCAAAAATTTAATAAGCTCTTAAGCTTGTCCCAATAATGTATCCCTGCATGTTTGAGAAAAATAATAATGCTGACAGGATCTAGACCGAAAACAATATATCCCCTTCAGCCTCTGGTGGGAGTACATTATTACATATTTGGATTCTTCACAGGAGTCATATACCCTGTTTGAAAAATATATTCACCAGAGCCAATAGCAAGATAAACGTTTTGCAGGTGCCCATCAGAACTGCCCAAATGAGGTCATTCTGAATGAATATCCACTACAGATTTCAACAACACATAAAACAAACAAACAAAATACAAAAAGATAAAACAAAATGCATGACACTCCTTTTTCTAGTGTTGTAATATATAAATACCTGAGTAAAATTTTTCTTGAGTTTTTCCTGAAGTTCTATGATGTTCTTTTGATGTTCGCACTGTTTCTCTTTCACATGTTTCTCTTGTAATCTGCAATGATAATAAAGAACTGCTCTGTAGTGAGAAAAGTCAGGTGCTTCTTATAAGTACACATAACATAATTCAGGTGATAGTTTAGGACAAATCACATGGACATTCTTTTACCAGAAACTGACAATTACCTTCCTTGATTCAGCAGAAGGAAGAGAATGACCATAGAAAATATTTCATGATCACTCTCCATGAAAGAATGTTGCCAGACATGCCAGGGATCGAACCTGTGACCTCCTGATCACCAGTCCAATACTCATCCAACTGAGCCACAGAGGCCGGCTCACCCATCTTGTGATATTCATTGGAACTGCCTCACTGAAATTGCCAGTTTCATACCACCACATTTTTTATTCAAAAAATAACAAAAGTTCTCAATAATGTCTTTAACTGCACATGATGATGATAGTTGGTGTTTTGCAGCCATTTCAACACCATTTAAGTTATAGTGAGACGATGGAAACGTGATAATGAAAGGCTCTGTGCAATAGTCATGAGCTGAATTCTGAGGGATTTGAATACAATACCTCATGGTCTGCAGTCAGGAGCGCTAACCACTCAGCCACCTGGATGCTTCGTTACCTGGACATATCATGATAAAAGCTCAGCAATGGGACACCATCAAACTGATAAAGAAGGATTCTGACCTGAGTAAGAATGAACCAGGAAACATTTGAGCAGCATTTAGCAAATGGTAAGAGAGATTCATTTCACAGAAATATGTGGACTATGTTGATTGCACATGACAAATGAAAGAAAAATTCAATGATGATATCTGATGTTATGACCTTCAACATTCTTCCACCTGACAGGTTCAGAAAACTAGAAAAAAAAAAATATAATAAAAAAAAAAACTAGATCGGGCAGTCGATGGCACGCCATTGCAAATCCCCACGCTTCTGGCAGAAATTGCCCTTGTACCACACAGCATAGTTTTAAGCAACCAGGCAAAATTCTACTTGTATGTTATTCTACTCATCATTCCTTTCAATTTGATATGCCACATGACCATGTTGTGAGAAACTTAATTTTTGACCCCCCCCCCCACCCCCAAGTCCCACCCCAAAGGTTGTTCCTGGGGTCACAAAGTAAATCCCGTTCAATATGTTTTACATCTATCACTACTGAGTATATGTGCACATTTTCGCATAAAAATCTTTAAAATTGACTTTGAAATTGGAAATTGTTTATATTTGACCTTTTGACCCCTCCCCAGGGCCCCTGGGGGTGGGGCCAAAAATAAACATGCTCTTACATGCCCCACTTGTATAAGCAAGCCACTCACCAAATTTGGTTGGATTCTGTCCAGCTGTTTGGGAGGAGATAACATAACGGACAGACGAACGGACGAAGGCGATAACAATATCCCTGACGCTTTTTCTAAAAAGCGTGGGGATAATAAATAAAATAAATAGATAAATAAAAAAAATGAACAAACATCAAAGACTGGCTTTTCAGCTATATTATGACAAAAACTAGGAGACTTATTTTTCTTATTTTTTTATGTTTTAGTCACGTCCCCACCCCTCCTTCTTCAAAAATACTCACTTGATGACTGCTTCTAGTGCCTGTCCTAAAGATGCAGGTTTTCCATTGACAAGATTAAAGTCGAGTTGATGTGACATGTATGATGTTCCCTCCAACAAACGATTGAACTCTCGCTCCACCATTTCATCTTTTTCTTTTGGCACCTGCAAATCATATACCATACTTAACTCTTGTCCTGCTGAATAAATCAAGATGCCATGCCCACTTCAAATTTTCAGCCAATCGGATTACTTGATCTTGATTGTTGCTATAAATTCGCAAACTTAATGGCAAACAATGCAGCTCCAGATCTTCAGAAGCCAACTGATCTGGACCTACACTGTTTGCGAAAGCTGGATAGATCCGGGTTCAGCAGGATAAGGGTTAACAAAGCAATAAATGAAGAATGGGACTTATGAATGATATGGATATATTTCAACAGGTCAACAGATTACAACCCGGTGTTTAATCCTTAAACAGCCATGTAAATTGCAGCAGATGGACTTTTCAAATATATATATATATATATTTTTTTTTATTTTGCAAAGAAAATAAGGCTTGACATTACATGTGAAATGTCAAGCCTTGTTGTCTCTGAAAAGTGTACAAAACAACAACATATATTTCAGAAAGTCATCTGCAGCAATTCTGATTTTTGCTTTAAGGGTTAATTTTGTTCCTAATCACTTATATATACACTGTATGCAAACTAATTTTGATAGACTTTGACTATTACTGCACATTGCAAAGAACATAGTCATTTGTCTATTCCACCTCCTTCACCCATTAACCATTTAGTCTCTCGACCCTGAAAAGGGTAACTGGCAAACAGCAGACCCAGATCAGATGCTTTTAGGGTTAACTATGGCCCAAATATTGATATTTCTTGCCCTTTAGATCACAAACAGATTAAAAGATAAATAAAATAAATTTTAGATTGATCATACATGCATTTCTCAGGACCTTGCTCCTAATGTTTGAGGGTCCAAAAACAAAAATGCAAGTCAGGGAAAACCCTGATACAAGAAGAGACCTTAGCACAGAAAGGTCTGAGTATCCTTGCAGTCTATTTTAACAGATCCAATCATTCTTTAAGGGGAATGCATACATTTGGTAGATTTTCCACCATTTTTACAAGGGATATAACTTTTGAGATTTTCTGGAATCACTTTATTTAAAGTCACCCTGTGATTTTCTGGAATCACCTTGATAGTGACCCCTTCAGAAAAGGGGGCTATTCTAAAAGGAAAGAATTTGCCATATTCATTCCCTTTAGAGTAGATTGCTTTTCAGATGGGATAAAAAACAATTTTGGACCAACTGCCTCCCTTGAGTATCAATGAGAGGACTTGTTATGGATGAGTATATGATAATAATTCTGGGAGAATTTTCTCCAGTTCTCCTTATATTTTTTTATTGACTACTGCTTTTTGGCCTAAAATTTTAGTGACTGTGACTACTGATTTTTGTGATGTAGAATTTATTGAAGAAGCCCAAAAAATCCAAAATATTCAGTTTTTGTGAAATTAGCTTTATCGATTACTGATTAAAGGTCTAAAATTTTATTTTAATGATTAGCGCTTTTTGGTACCCCACCCCCAGACTCTCTTGATATGTGAACTTACCGTATTCCCATTACTTTCATATAATGGACATTTTTGTTTGATTTTGTGAAGCTCCATATTAACTTGACGACTGACAACTGTCATTGGGTTGCCTCCTGTAACATAATGAATACGTTTGTGCTAGAATCATAGCTGTAATTGAAGAGAAATATCCAGGGCCCAGTTGTTCAAAGCATCGTTAGCTTAAGGAGCTCGTTAATGACCAACTCCTTAACTGTTGTAGCTGAAGTATTTTCAAATACATTGATATTTTTGCTGCAAAAAATGTGAGTAGTTTTTTTTTTTGCAATGCAAAAGCTAAATGCAAAAGCTACTCACATTTTTTCAGTAAAAAAAAATCAATCTATTTGCTATATTTCACGACATTAATTTTAACTTCACGTTAGCTAACACTAAGTTTGAAACAACTGGGCGCAGGTAAATGTTTTTCTTTTTCTCCACAAAGACATATGGTGTGTGTACTCACTAGAATCACCTTGCTGAAGCAATACCAATGGGTACCCACAATACAGTGAACCCTCGTAACAATGACAGCATTTGTTCCCAAAGACGGTACCATTAAAATGAATTTGCTATTGTACAGAATACTTAATGAGCAGATTGATATGTTAGAAGGTCTTGTTTTGTTCTTATTTCCTCATAGAACCTATGGTTGGATATTCGTTAGAATTGCCTCACTAACAAATTTCCGAAACATGTGTTTCTTTAAATAATTAAATACAATATTCTTGCATAAGTTGTGACTGTTACCATTTAAGCTAAGGTTTCATGACAGTCAATATAACGAATTTTGTCATTGTATCGAGTAAAGAGGGTATCTATATATGTTTTCATTGAAAAATAAGAAAATCTCAACAGTTTTGGTTGGAAATAGGGTCTATATCAAGAGCTATGTATATCATTTTCTTTGAAAGTGAGAGTTTGATTTTTTTTTTTTTTTTTTTTTTTTTTTTTTTTTTTGCACATTCAGAAATAATACTGATAAAAAATATGCCAAATGGCCATGTCGCGACAGCTATGAGGCTAAAGGTTCAGACTAAACATTGCTCAGCCAAGCACAAAAAGTAGCTCAAGTCAGCAACAGTTGGTGGCCGTTGGGCAAGGTGCATCATGGCAGATGTGTATGAAGTTTCAATAGCCTAAAAACCTTGGTGTTTGAGAAATGGAGCTAAACACAGACTTTACATTGTTGATGCTGATGCCAACACCAGTGACAACGCTGGAAAAAGACTCCTATGTCACTCCAGCTTGCTACAGCAATCACAAGAATAAAAAAAAAAATCAGCAAATGACTAAATAAATAGAGGATATTCAAATGTTTGGAGTGAATATGACTTTTATTTCATCGAGTGAAGTGAAAAAATGTATATTTCATGAGTGCCTTCGGCACTCATGAAATATACATTTTTTCACTTCACGAGATGAAATAAAAGTCATATTCACGACAAACATTTGAATTTTCTTTTTATTATATACATCACTTTCGATAGAAGAGATGCAAATCTTGCATTTGCAAGGGAAAGTCTGACACGCAGTTTTGTCCCTTGGCGACATGACGTTCATGTTTTGTTTTGTTTGGTGACGTTAGATATGACGTCAGAAACGCGCATTGGCGTGTAAAAATAAAATAAAAAGAAAATTTACTCTTTTTCAGTGAAAACCATAAAAACTTTCATCTCGTGTAATGAAAACATAAATATAAATAAGAAAAAAGTAGATCCAGATCTTTTATTTTTCACTGCTCAGAGGAGTGAAAATATAAGTTTTATATTTTCACTAGTGAAAATATAAAACTTATATTTCACTAGTGAAAATATGCATTTTATTTCATTAATAATTCTCTATATTTCATTACTTTGTATATAATAAAAATGTAGAATGATAATACCCAGTCATTATCACGCTGTGGGCAGATAACTGTCAAAAACAGACGAAATTTGCCCACTAGCAAATCCAAACAAGATCTCCTTAATATCAATGCATGTACCAATTTTGGTTAAAATCCCTTGACATTTACTAAAGTTATCATCCGGAAACAAAAATATGGGCGTGTCTTGGGCAGATAACTCTGTTAAAATTTGTCAAAATTTGCCCATTAGCAGTCCCAAATCAGACCTCCACAATATAAATGCACATACGAAGATTTGTGAAAATCCATTGATGTTTACTCAAATTCTCGTCCGGAACCGAAATACGGACGGGTGGATGTATGATTGACAGACAGACACATGGACGTCCAACATGAAACCATAATACCCAGCCACTATTGTGTGGTGGGGTATAAAAATGAATTTTTCTGGGAAAACAAAATGTCTGTCAGTTTATTTGAATTTTGGAAATATTAAACCTTACTTTTTGCGAATGGAAAAAATGATTATTTTAACATGTAAATTCAGCTTGATTTCAAACAAAAGAAACAAATACTTACCAAGACCTGTTACTACCATGGCACCAAGATCTGCTACATAATTATTCTTTCTGAAGGTAGCTACCCTTCCTCCAACTCGATCCTGATATGAAACAAAGTAAATATGAAGAACTATAAAGAAAAACCAAGACATACTGTTGTAAATGTCAAATGTGTATGGGCCTGCCTTAGCAAAGTAGTGCATCAGAGGAGAAAAAAATCAGCTTATCTACTCAAAAGCTTTAGAGGATCAAAACATTGGGATTGGCATGATTTATCAAGACATTTTCTACACCTAGTGTACTTAACCCCTTCACTCCAAATGGACTCTTCTACCTCAACTCTTTGGACAGGTCCATTTCTAATAGATGGGGTTTCTGGTAAGATTTTATTAAAATATTTCATAGAAATTCTTGTATTTAATGTTAATTGTAAACAGTGCAGACCCAGACCAGATGCCACAGAATGCAGTATACTGATCTGGGTTTACACTGTTTGCCAATGTCCTTTTTATGGGACGCTAGGTTTAAATGGATTAAAACTTATTTTAAACACTGATGCTAGCATTGTGCAAGTGGTGATCTGTGCCAAGACTAAACTGCACTTTTACACTCTCTGATCAGAGCATAAATCTGCTTTGCAAAGGAAGATTCCACAGTATCCAAAGACAATATAAGAAAAGGCTCTTATCAGACTGTAAGGATCAGATTGATCTGAATGTTCACATTGCAAAATATAGTGACTGGATGTACTACAAAAGAATCTTGTCACCATTCAACAAAGGCCTGTAAACAGGAAAATGCCTCCTTAGTATCCAAAACCTTTCCAAAATGGTGACTACTCTACCTAAAAAAAATTCTGTTCTCCCAGAGCAGGTACAAATGAGATGGGATGCAAATATTTCTACATCAGACTTACTTCCTTTGGAGATGTTTCTATCCGACCTAGGTATACTTTATTGCTCTAACGTTAAAAGTATAGTAATTTCCCAAATTATTTGGACATGTTTAGGTCTTACTGTAATTATCCTAAAACTTGAACAAATTTATTTGGCTTTTGTGTGTTTGTCTAAGACTGAGGTAACAGAATGGCAAACAAAAACTGCAGTTTGATATGGGTATTCACAGTTTATTCAGGTTTGTTTATCTGAATATTTAGGGTAAAAATGGTAACTTACCCTGGCTTCAAGTACAACGGCATCCATTCCAAAGGACATAAGCTGTCTAGCCGCTGTTAAACCTGCCACACCTGCACCAATAATTATAACCCTACCATTCTTCTTTGCTGTTAATAAAGAATCAGAATCCTGACATAAGAACTTCTCACTGCATTGTTCTAGACAAGAAAGGTATCCAACCAGACAATTTTTTCTCTAGTGAAAAAAATTCACATTTTATTTAGAAAAAAAAAAAAAAAAAAAAAGAGGTGCAAAACCTTTATGTCAAAGACTCAGATGCCCTTCTAGTGAGTACACCTAACAAATGTTTTTGAGGAGAAATAAAAGAAATACATATCTGGATACCCCTCTTATCTGCTGCGATATTGGCATCTTTTGAAAGTCATTTTTAGCGTGGTGCTTTACGTAGAAATTTTTGTCATGATTTAAAGTAAAACTTTTTGTCGTAACTACCCATGCACCAAAGGTTTTATTCTGTTCATTGGTTTTTCAAAAACTCAAATATTTTCATTGTTCTCTGTAGTAAAAATGGCTGCAAATTATGCAGGAATCAACAGGGTAGGTAAGTTGAAAGTAGGTTTTCAATAAGTTCCAATTGTTCAAGTTTTTTTTTTAAATTTTCACATTATTGTCTGAAATATCAATAGTTAAAATTCAGCAAACAAATGTAAAAAATATTTTCTTTGATAAAAGTTCCAAAAATTCACTTTTTTTATAGAAAATGCATAGGTACCACCAACTTTTGGCCATAAATCTAATTTTAGGGTAAACATTTGTCAGATAACAAAACACAGAAACAGAAAAAACAATTGGTTTCTGATAAGATACATGTATGGTCAATCAGAACAAAATATTCACATTTAAAATAAAACTCCATGCAAAAAACATCTTTCCCAGGGATGTCGAAAGGTCAGTAGCGCCCTGAACTTTCCTATTCTTTAGCAAAAAACAAACAAGAAGTGTCGATAAGCAGTGCTTGTTAGCCACCCCCTGCAATGTAATGACTACCATCTGATAAATGATTTAGCAAGGTCAGAAGACAGCATACACCCCTACAAACACAGTCTGCTAGGGGTATAATGAGAAAGAACTATTTCAAAATATTACTTTATAATATATAGACAACCCTCTTTATGCCGACACTTGATACAATAACATAATTCATTATAATGACATTTTGACTGTCACAAGGCCTTTGCTTAAGAGATAACAATTAGTCACAAATTATGCAAATATATTGTATTTAAAACTTTAAAGAAACAAATGTTTTAGATTTTGTTAGAATCACCTCTGTTAGATGATTCTAACAAATATCTAACACATATGTTCTATGAAGAAGTGAGAACAAAATAAGACCATTCTTACATATCAATCTGCCCACAAAGTATTCTATACAACAGCAAAATCATTTTAATGGCAACATCTTTAGGAACAAATGCTGTAGTTGTAATAAGGGTTCACTGTAATACGTACCGACAGCAGGCTTACCAGAGTAAACTTACCAGGGCCCAGTTGTTCAAAGCGTCGTTAGCTTAACGAGCTCGTTAAGGGTCATTTCGTTAACTGTTTTAGCGGATTCAATACACGATATTCTGAAATTTTTTGCTGAAAAAAATGTGAGTAGCTTTTGCACTGCAAAAGCTACTCACATTTTTTCAGCAAAAAATTTCAGCATATTTGCGTATTACTCGATGTAAATTTTAACGAAACGTTAACGACATCGTTAGCTTTGAACAACTGGGGCCAGGACACTATCTCATAAAGGAAGTAAAGAATTCACCCGTGAATAAAATATGCTTTATATTAGCCATATTTTACTCATTTACACCTAGTATCCCATAAAAGGGACACTGACAGTGTAGACACAGATCAGATGCGGCAGAATGTGGCATCTGATCAGGATCTACACTGTTTGCATTAAATACAGGAATTTCTATAAAACATGGCAATAATTAAGACTAAACAGAGACCCTTTCTACTGGAAATGGATCAGGCAGAATAGTCCAGTCGCTACAATCTGGTTGATTCTAGTTAGCTATCAATATGAAGTTACCTGGAAAAGGTCGCAGCCTTTTGAACACTCCAAAGTTAATAAACCCAAATCTCTCTAGAAAACAGTACACCCGCATCACCAGAGGACCATCACCTGCAAAAGAAATGAGAAATGAGCCAGTGCACAACAAAACCAACAAAATGGCATGTGCACACAGTGAAGACTCAGATCAGCCTGGGCATCTGCCCAGTCTGATCAGAGTCTTCACTGTGCACTTAATGGGTAGCTAAGGACACAAGCTTTCTTCATGCGGACAGTGAACACTCTGATCAGACTGGGCGGATGCCCAGACTGATCTGAGTCTTCGCTGGGTGCACATGCCATTTTGTAGGTTTTGTCATGCCCTAGCTCAAATATAAAATTATAAATCAAATCATGTAAAAGAGGCAAATAGCACCCAGATCAGCCTGCACCTCCATGCAGTCTGCTTAAGGATTTTGCTGTTTGTATGAAGCAATATTACATTAACAAATCTATGTTGGTTGGTTTGGAGTTTAACGGCCCAGTCAACACTACTAAAGTCATGTTCAGCTAGGCAGTTTACCTAACCACACTTTTCCTGGGCAGGTTAGTCTTCTAAGTGGTTAACCAGTATTGTAAACATTCTTTCGCCACAAACTGATAACTGCCCTTCTTGAATCAGTGGAAGGGAAAGAATGACCGTAGAAAGTATTTCATGATCAATCTCAACATAAGAATGTTGCCAACCCGGCAGGGGTCGAACCTGCAACCTCCAGATCACCAGGCGGATGCGCATCCAACTGAGCCACCAAGTGCAGTTTAATGCAGGTTTGACTGTATCTTTAATCATGCTGATCAATCTCTGAAGATTAATGCTTAGCATGCTGGGTAAAAAAATACTCACTGAAATACTTTTGTTTTTTCCAAGAAAACAGGCTTTGACATTTCATGCAAATTGCCTCCTTTGGAAACAATTTACATGAAATGTCAAAGCCTATTTTCTGTGAAAAAATGAGAAAAACATTGTTGTCTTCTGCTGATTTTATCCACAGAGTGGTAAAGAACTTACTGTTAAATGGGGCTTCAATCTGTGGCAGGGCATTTTCAAAGGTAAGCTGTACTTTGGGGTTGTCTAACCAAAGCTGGAGCTGTAAAGTCAAAAGAAAACCAAATGAGCCAGGACACATTGTATCCTTTGTACAGGATTGCATGTTGCCCGTGAAGACATAGACTATACTGTGTATCTGCACAGTCTGAAAAGAGACTTCCCTGTCTACCAGAAGAGTGCCCTGCAAAGATCATGATCAGACTGTGTGGATGTGCAGGCTGATCTGAGTAATTGCTGGGTGCATGTTTAGGAAATGCTGTGCCCCGGCATAGGACGCATACAGTGCTCTAGATATGACCAGAGAAATTCACAAGCAATCTCTGCGAAAAATATGGTTGAGCTGGGATTCAAACTTATGACCCCTGGATCTGCAGTCAGAAGCACTACCGACTGTGTTATGGAGCCCAACAAATAGGAGGGACTATTAACCCACTGTAAACTGAATAGACTTACCCACCCCCCTCCCACACACACACACACACACTATATATTGGAACTTGGAAGAGTTCAATTTCATTTTCAGGTATGCCTGGAGAAAAATGGTTAAATTATTTGCAAACCATGGAGACCCTGATCAGATGCCGCATTCTGCGGCATCTGATCTGAGTGTGCACTGTTTGCCAATTACCCTTTTAGAGGTCTCCAGTCTTCAATGGGGTTAAGAAAAACATTTCACACTTCCCCACAAAAATAACCAAAATTACCCTAAATATTCAAATGCTTTAACTCCTTTACAAATTTATCTTAAAATTTGAAAAAATCTACAGTAAAACGTCAATGACTCAAACATCGATGACTCATTTACTTTATCTGATTCAAACTGGTTTTTGAGTCCCTACGAAATTCTTTGGACAGCTTTAGAAAACAAATATTTAGGACTATTTAATGGATATTCTCTTTTTATGATACAAACCTATTTTGTGTGTACTCATTAGAACAGCCTCACTGATGCAATTCTTATGAATACATTTAACATACATTTACCATTATATCAAAACAATCCAATAGATATCCCTTAATTATCTCCTTTTGCCTCCTGGCGATATGACTAACCCTCAGTGGCACGAACTACCCACGCCTAGAATAAATTTCTATGGTCCCAAAGAATTTTGAGCCATTGATGTTGGACAATATTTGACTAAATAAGGTGTCAAATGCTGTGACAGAACAGCAGAGGATGAAGATTTTGATCCAATGGTTCCTTAGGAGCAGTCTGATCTGGGTCTTTACCATTTACTCCAACCTCTGTCCGAATTTTTTAGGTAAATATGGTACAATGACGCAGGGTACTAGAAGAAATATCTTTCTTACTGCTTCATAAAAATACAAGTAGCGCATTTTCATTGGAATCACCTCATCAAGATAATTCAAATGAATTACCACAATGTATGATGCTCAACACAGGAAAAGGGTCCTTATGCAATTTGAGGACAATGCAGACCCAGATCAGTCTGCAGATAAGCATAGGCTGATCAGGGCCTTCAATGGCCGCTTACAGAATGAATGGATACTATAGAATATGTCAACGAACAGAGTATGCTCAGATCAGACTGCATGGATATGTATGCTTGTCTGGACCTACTTTACCAATTTGTATTGGGGCCTTTTTCGTGTGTTGTGCATCATATGCTATTGTGGAGAAGTTAAATAAAAAAATATATGATACACCCAGAGCCCAGTTGTTCAAAGCTAACATTGTCGTTAGTTAACGATTCGTTAAAATTTACATCAAGTGATACGCAAATATTCTGATATTTTTTGCTGAAAAAATGTGAGTAGCTTTTGCAGTGCAAACGCTACTCACATTTTTTCAGCAAATAATATCAGAATATTGTGTATTGAATCCGCTAAAACTGTTAACGAAATGACCCTTAACGAGCTCGTTAAGCTAACGATGCTTTGAACAACTGGGCCCAGATAAATTTTCTTCTTTCTCCATGAAAACATGTTGTTGGTACTTACTAAAAGCACCTCAATGAGCCCTTATTTTTTCAATTAAAAAGTAGTGGGCTCAGTTGTTCAAAGCGTCGTTAGCTTAATGAGCTTGTTAAGGGTCATTCCGTTAACTATTTCAGCGGCTTCAATATACACTATTCCGATATTTTTTGCTGAAAAAATGTGAGTAGCTTTTGCAAAAGCTACTCACATTTTTTTTCAGCAAAGAATTTCAGTGTATTTGCATATCACTTGATTTAAATTTTAACGAATCGTTAACTAACGACGTCGTTAGCTTTGAACAACTGGGCCTGATCTTTTTTCTTATTTACATGTAACATATATGTATGTTCTTTTCCACTGATGACAATGGTGATGTTAGCAAAATTTGACAAAAATTAAATTCACTCTTATTGATGATGATGATTTGGTATTTTACATCCCTTTCAACATTATTTAAGTCATATTGAGATGATGGAGAGTGAGAATGAAAGGCTTTGTGCAATGAAGTGCCGTACAATCATGAGCCGAACGCTGCCTCTAGCAGGACTTGAACCAGGGACTCTGTGACCCAAAGTTGAGAGTGATAACAACTCAGCCTATTCTATAACTCTTATTGAAATTGCTACTGCTTAGCATTTAAGAAAACAACAAAAGTAAGATATTACTATGTAATGTGCAAGTTATTTGGTCTTTAAAAAAAAAGTATTGAAAGTTAGGTATAGAAGCAATGTTTGTTTTACAAACCTACAAACACATGAAAGCAGAAGTGAAAAATATGTTTTGGAACACATTTATGGCCACTGAGGGTGTATGTCACATGAAACAGTCTGCAGACCACTAGTTAATAAACCTACCAATCTGTTTCTAATGTACAAGAAAACTTTCTGTGCCTGTGGAGGACCCTGTAGAATATCTGGAAAACATGCTGCCTCCTGGGAAGTAAATTTATCAAAGGGGACACGACTCTGGAATGCAGCTCCTTCCAATCCTGTCAAATAACCAAAATTATAACTTTATATAGCCATTTATAATATATAGTTCAAGATAAAAGGAACATCCAGATATTTTTTTCTTATTTCTCAATGAAAGCTTATGTGGGTACTCATTAGAAGGGCTTTTGCAATACTTCAGGTTTTCATGGAGAATTTAGAAAAATATCTTCAATGAAAAATGTATGATACCAATAGCTATGAAAAAGTGATTCCTAGTATGATTGCTGGGAAAAAAAATCTTAAAATTGCACTGTGGGACTTCTACATTTTTCAAAAACTGGCAAAATGATACTACTAGTTTCAAAATCCCAATGACAACCCTAGGTAAGCATCATACAATTTCATAAACCAATCTTTCTGACAAATGACATATGCAAAGAGTGCAGACCCAGATCAGACTGCTCTGAAGGCTCAGGGTCTACAATGTTTGCCACTCTAACAAGGTGAAAAAGATTAAAAATTTTACGACATTTATCGGATGTTGTTTTTACATTTCGTAAAATCCAACTGGTGGCTAGGAAATGTAATTGCTGTACAATATTACATTACTGATGCCAAGCTTGGGAAAAGAGCTCTTATAACAGACGAACAGCGTAGGTCCAGAACAGCATGTTCATCTGAGCAGTCTGTCCTGGGCATTGTCTGTTCATCCACATATACTACAGTATCCACTGATTCTGTAAGCGGGCAATGAAGACTATGTTCGTGCAGGCTGGGCTGGGCCTGCATTATCTGCAAATTGCATAAAGGCCCTACATGCATTGCACATCATATCTGAAGCTAGTCTTAATTAGTAACATTTTCTGAGAAAACAGATGACCCTCCCCCACCCCCCAAGCCCTCCTCTACCACCCACATTAAATATTCAGTTTTTCTACTGCTGTGACCTTGAAACTTAGGTCAAGGTCACCACAATCTAATTAGTTCTTTATCATGTCCCAATTATATATCCACAAAAATTTGTTAAGAATCCAACCAAAGGTTCACAAGATATTGTGCAGACAAGACAGTGATGCTGAAACCAACAGGATCTGCACTACAAACAATATGTCCCCTTCCTAACATAATCATTTATGCAAGAAATAAAAATTCATAATTTCTTGGAAGGAATATTTTCTCCTAAAGTAAGGAACGCCATCATGCCAAGTGATATATGTAGATTACGTAAGGTTGCTTAATTTATTTTTTATCATTTGAAACACAGAAAAGTCATGAAACAGAACCTGAAGGAAAAAAAAAAAAAACACATATGTATATGATATGTAATATGTTTGTTTGTGTTGAGGTTTTACGGCCCAGTCAACCCAATGGGGTCATGTTGAGCGCGGTCAGTTTACCTAATCACACGTTTACTGGGCAGGCTTAGTCCTCTAAGCGGTTAACCAGTATTGTGCACATTCTTTCGCCAGAAACTGACAACTGCCCACTGAGTTTCAAACACAGGAAATATTTCCCTGGATATTTGCAATTTTTACAGAAAAAAAATGGTTTAGCAATCCAACTCATTTGCAATGGTCTTGAAATAATTCCTGTATTTAAACGCAGTGTGCATGAACCTCTATATAAACTACTTTAAAGAACTGGGAGATGATACGATTATCTGACATTTTCAGTATCCCAGAGGGTAGGACCAGACTGAGTTTTGGATACACTACATGCAGCTCCAGGTAATAAGATTTTTGTGAACAAAAAAATATTTACATATGTATATATGTATATTCTTATTCACTGTATGTTGCTATTACTCCCTAGCAACTCTTCTTATGAGTACCTACAATGAATGTTTTAGGAGAAAAAAGAGTGCTACATTTTTGTACTTTGTTGAGAAAAACATTTATCTGGATGCTCCTCTTTATGTTTGTGTTGAGGTTTTATGGCCCAGTCAACAAAATGGGGTCATGTTAAGCATGGTCAATTTACCTAACAACACTTTTACTGGACAGGCATAGTCCACTAAGCAGTTGGCCAGTATTGTACACGTTCTTTTGCCAGAAACTGACAACTGCACTTGTTGAATCAGCAGAAAGGAGAAAATCAAATCTCAACCAGAGAATGTTGCCAAACTGACAACTGCACTTCTTGAATCAGTGCAAGGGAGAGAATGACTGTAGAAAATATTTCATGGTCAATCTCCATGGAAGAATGTTGCTGACCCGACAGGGGTCGAACCCGCAACCTCCTGATCACCAGTAGGATATGCATCAAAATGAGCCACCAAGGCCAGCCCCATGCTCCTTTTTATATCTGGACCTATGTTCACTTCATTCCTTTCTCCATAAAATCTTGCAATGTGGCATCTTAACTTGGTCCTTCTGTAGTCATAATGAGATGTCAAAATACAGAAAAATCAGAAACATACAACAGGGCTGTGGAAATACCATGTCCAACTTCACTGGGGACTACTAAAAAATTTCAATTTTGTCCTAAGACAAAGACTTCATACCCAGCTAGCATTCTACATAATTCTACATCGGGCCGTCATCGGCCCGTCAGCTACCCTGACGGGCCGATGACGGCCCGATATAGATTTACGTAGAATGCTGACTGGGATAGCTATAGCAAAGATGAGTATCCAGATTATACAAGGTATTTTTTTCTTATTTCTGGAAGAAATCATATGTTGTGAGTACTCATTAAATGTGCCCCACCGAGGCTTTCGCTTTGTGCTTTGTGTTGAGGTTTTACAGCCCAGACAACCCAATGGGGTCATGTCGAGCATGGTCAGTTTACCTAACCACACGTTTACTGGGCAGGCTTAGTCCTCGAAGTGGTTAACCAGTATTGTGCACATTCTTTCGCCAGAAACTGACAACTGTCCTTCTTGAATCAGTGGAAGGGAGAGAATGACCATAGAAAATATTTCATGAGGTAGAAAATATTTCATGATCAATCTCCACTAAAGTGTGGGGGGGGGGGGGGGGGGGGGTGTTGAATCCGTGACCTCCTGGTCTCCAGTCGGACGGCACATCCAACTGAGCCACCGAGGCTGGCACCTAACTGAGGCGCTTCTATAAGTACCACATGTTTTCTTCGGGAAACAAGAAAACTTCTGTTGTGAGTACTCATTAGAGAAAGAAAACATGTTGTGAGTACTCATTAGAAGTACCTCATTGTGGAGCTTCTAATGAGTACCACAAGGTATGTTTTCTTTGAGAAATAAGAAAAATGTAAATTTTCAAACAGGTAAATCTTGGTCGGACAAGTAGATTTTCACCATTTACTTGTCCGTGGACAAGCAATGAAATTTTATAATTCCACAACCCTGCACACAAATCAATATCTTCCACAACCCTGCATACAAATCAATATCTTCTAAGTTCTATCAGTCAAAATACAATAGTAATAAGAGCTGTGACAGGATTTAGAGCTGTCGTCTAAATCATGTTTTGCCTCTAAAATCTTTAACCAAAAACTTGAACATAAGTCTCATAAGACTTAAAAAATCTGTCACCTTGACTTCATGGTCGCTCATATAGGTTAGGATACAGCATAAAACTTCAGACCAGTGACTATTTAACATCATGGAAGTTACTTCCATCCAGAGGTTCAGGAGACACAGCCTTTTAAAAACTTCTTAACCAAAAACTTTAACTGCTGCTGACACCGTGGCTCTACCTGCAGTCCTGCACTTTCATACAGGTGAGTTCATAACTACATCTCCCATCTTCATCACTGCCAAAATGAACCTTCTTATCATAGAGATTTGGGTCCTGATGATTTTTTTTCTCAACCAGACTGATTATACATGTACTTGTGTAAGTTTGGGCAGGGTGATGTACTTGTTACAAGAATGTTATTGGTGATTTGGAAAAACATTCTGTCTTTCATACCTGTGGGATCAAATACTCATCTTTCATACATGTATGAAAAAAGAGAGAATGTGATCCCACATCATAAAAGAGCATTCATTTTTTCAAACATGGATGCAGGATCACGTTTGCTTTTTTACACCTGTGCGCTCACATCTATTTTTTCATACCTGTAGGATCACATTCATTTTTTCATACCTGTAGGATCACATTTTAGACTGCTTGTAGGATCATCATTGTCACTGTCTTCTTCTGTGTTTGCTTTAACTGTTGCTTTATCTTTTTCTTTCTTCTCATCACCTGAGTCTTCATCATCAGAGATTGTTACAGGTTTTTCCTCACTAGTTTGGCTGTCACCCTGTAGCATTAATAATAAGGCCAACTGATACACATTGAAAGGAGGCAACTCTGTCAAAACTGTTTAACCTCCTTTCTGAAAAGGAGTCTGCTCTGAAAGGAAAGAATTTGCTCCCCAAAGGAGCGAATTCTTCCTTTTCAGACAACTTTTCAGAAGCAAACTGTGGTGTAGAAAAGCAAACAAGAAGTCACAATAGGAGCGTAGCTCACCTAAATTGCACTTTGCCTCTAAAAACTTTAACCAGTAAAAACGTAAAAAGATAATACCCCGCTATTATTGTGTCTGGGCAAACAACACTGTCAAAAATTGATGAAATCTGCCCATTAGCAATCCCAAACCAGATCTCCTTAATATCAATGCATGTACCAAGCTTGGTTAAAATCCCTTGATAAGTTATCATCCAGAAACAAAAATATGGATGTGTCTTGCTAACTATCAAAATTTGACGAATTTTACCCATTAGCAATCCCGACCAGATCTCCACAATATCAATGCACATACCAAGTTTGGTGATAATCCATTGACGTTTACTCAGGTTATCATTTGGAAACCAAATATGGACAGACAGATGGAGGTACGACCAACAGATAGATGGACAGACACACGTACGTCTAATGTGAAATGATAATACCCCACCATTATTATGTGGCAGGTATAAAAACTTTAACATGATTTTTTTTCTTAGTCTTAGTCTGGGACCTTGACCTCGAGGTCAATCATGGGAGTCAGATTAGTCAGAATGGCACAGAATAGAACTTTAGACCTGTATCTGACATCAGGGCAAGTACAGTTCAGAAGATATAGCCTTTTAAAACTTTAACCAATGCTGATACCATGAAGGCTGCTTTAGCTCTATCTGTACTTTTGTACAGGCAAGCTAAAAAGTGTCCCCCTCTTAAAAATAAGACCTATCACAGGACAGTCTACCACAGCTCGCCTGAATCACACTTTGTCTCTGAAAACTTTAATCTATAAACTTTAACATGATTTTTTTTCTTTTATTTTAGCCCCGAGATCTTACCCCTTAAGATCACTCGTGGGTCAGGATGGTACAGCACAGAACTTCAGACCAGACAGGTCTGTAGATTATTTGTTTTTTTTTCTCTACTATTTTCTATCACAAATAAAGGAAAGCCAGTATAAAATAATGAACAGAGATTTTCTTCTGTCAGTTAGTGGCCATCTTGAACGGGGAAATAAAAAAAATGACTAGTGAAATACATGTATCACCAACCTAATCTAAACAGTGACAGAAGGTTGTTACAATATTAGTAATAGAAATAGCGTTTTTGAAAGAAACCAAAAATATGTGTCCGATCGTACCGGTATGTGATTTATTGTACCGGTATGTGGTTTGCAAATCAACCTTTGGACAGCTTAACTGTTTCTTATAACGTCATTTGACAATGTAAACTGGTATGTTTTTTTCATTCACAGAAATGTATCTTTGACTGACAGGATACAAAAAATACCAGTATGCGGTCTTCATTCCTTGGTTATCAGGCAAGAGATAAGGGGGGTATCTGAGTAATTATCCATATGTTTTGAGCAAATACTCAATTATTTTCAAAAACTTGGGTATTGATAACCCAATATTGATTTGACAGAGTATTCAGATATTTCCAAATTCAAGGGTGAAAAAAGGTTCAAGGCCAGAAATGCACATGATTACTATTTTACATGTATATTGTGATTACTGCATAAAACAGATGTTTTTATTTTTCATATGACAATTCTATCATAAAATTAATAGGGTATAATGAAAAACCATTTTTTAAATACCTAAATCAGGCTTTTTTGTGCTCTTTCTTTCTGTTTTGTAAGTTTTACCCATTTAATTTTCATTTTGTGGGGTATCTTTACTCAAACCGAAAAAAAATATTTTCCCAATGGAGTAAATTTTGATGGGGTTAAATACCCAAATGTCTTCAAAATTATCTGTTGCTCTGGGTTATTAGGAGTTTTTCTCATGCACCCTGCTTGGGCCTATGTGGATATTTTGTGGGTTTTTTTTTGCGTAGAAGTGGCTGCTGCTTATGTAACATTTTTCACCCAATCAAATAGGGTCGTATTTGCAAGCTATTAAAGACATTCGGCTAGTTGCAAACGGGTACTTTATAGGTCGTGTCTGATAAGTGGTGCTTGATTGATATCACAAGGATTTGTGTCAGGAAAGAAAAACCTAAGTTGACCAAATATAACACCAAGTCCGATGGTCCCGTGTCCGAACCAATCTAAAGCGCAACCGGATACCTTCGCACGTTTTCGCCTGCTAGGTTTTCCAATTCTCCTATCGCCGCTATCTTCTTGGTCATCATCGACTGGACTACTTCTTTTTCGATTCTCTTCCCCATTAGAAGTAGCAGGAATTTCTGCTTTGACTGTGCCACCACCTGACATTTCAAATTCTGGAAATCTGCTTTGAAAGTATGTTAGTAAACAAAGAAGCTTCTCATTTCTGCCATCTATTTGAAGCGACACCTATGCCGGTGCCGGTGAGCAAATAAACTTGTTTCGCGACGTATTATCCGACGTATTCTGAAAATAACAGTGAGGCCCTCCCAGGGGTTTTGGGGAACAGGGGAATAATGCCATTTATTTCAGAGGAGTAAGGGAACAAAAGTCTAAAACTGAATGGAACAGGGGAACAAAGGCAATTTTGGGGAGCAGGGAACATAGAAAATCAAGATTTTGATTTTGGGAAACGAGGGAAAATGTCGATATTTTCCAGGGGAACAAGGGAACAGGTACCCCCCTGGGAGGGCCTCAACAATTAGTGAGATTCTGGAATAATAATAATAACAATAATAATAATAATAATAATAATAATAATAATAATAATGAGAGCTGGTTCTATTTAACATTAAAATATATAAGGAAATTTCTAAAAAAAAAAAAAAAAAAAGAAAAAAAAAATATTGAGACACTGCATAAAGATGTTGTGTAGGCCTATCACTAAAATAGTGAGACTTCTCTTAGACCCACCCGCGCTCCCCGAGATACAAAAGTGGAAAATTATGCCCCTACCTCATCCACACACAAAATGTACTACTGAGTAAATTGGTTATCTTCCCCCCACCCCCCACTTCCCCCCACCCCCACTCAACTCCAAGGAAAAGAAACTCCCACGAAAACACATGCAAAGAGAATAACCGATTAAAATGTTTGATCGCCAAGAATATATGTGAAAAAAAAAAATAAATAAATAAATTAATATATGTGAAATAAATAAATAAATAAAAACAACTATATTTTGACTCCATAATTTCTGAAATAAGTATACAGCGGATGATAAAACAGAGAGGAAACTAATGTCTCATATAAAATTGGCATTTATATTATAATATGAGCCCGGTAATGTGATAAAACGTACCTTCTGACGTGTGAATCCGCGCAGTCTGACCAGAGTCTTCGTTGTCAGCACGAAGAAACGGTGCATGATCATTAGCTATCCAAAATGCCCCAGTTAAGATTCTGATCAGACTGCGGTACGTTTTCTGACGTTATGGCTCACAAGAATCTTGCAAATAGGAGACAGTTGTTTAATAATATTGCTGTGTCAAGAGTTCAGGTAAAAATTACTCAAAATGGCAGAAAATTTCAAAAGGGCCTTTTGCTATAAAATATCCAAACAAATTCAGTGCTCCAGCAAGGATTTTGGGCAGAGTAGTGCTTGGTTGGGCACTTCAATTTGCGCGGTCATACAAGAATGATGGAACCATGTGATGTGCTCAGTTTCAAGACATGTTACAAAATATAATCCCATTCCACAATAAATGCCTCAAACTAGAATATACATAAAACTGACCTTTAATTAACGCTTAGCACTCTGGGTAATATGTTTAGCAGACGACACACTGAAATATTTTTTCTTATTTTTCCCAGAAAGCAGGTTTTGACAATGGAGACAATTCATTACGAAAACATGCCTATATAATTTTGACCCCCTTAAACGCTACTTTTATATAGTAAAACTGGGGTTTACAGAGATATACATTATTTTTCTTATTTCTGCTCAAAACATAGATTGTGGGTAATCGTAAGAACCGCCTCGCCGAGGCGGTTCTAACGAGTACCCACAATCTATGTTTTGAGCAGAAATATGAAAAATATCTGAATTTTTTATCTGAAAATTTTCAGTTTTTGGTGGTGAGATTTTCAATATATTTCAGTGAATAGGCGTGTTTGCGTAATGTTGCATGGAATGTCAAATACAGTTTTTCTGAAAAAAAATAAGAAAAAATATCATGAATATGTCGTCTGCTGAATTAGCCATGGCCAAGAGAGTTGTAAAGATTAAATATTGATTTTTTTTTTTTTTTTAAATTTGGTCTGATTTTCATGAAAGTTTCGCCAAAATGTAGAATTTGGTGTCTGGAGTTCAATTAAGGCAGAGAACAGCTTTAAAATGACAGAGGGGCGACAGGAAAGGGCAAGAGGAGCGTCCGCCCTCTGTATATGGCTAGCTGGAGCACTGATTAATTGTTTAGATCCACAAAAGATTCCTTTTGGAGCAGCAATGCGCCCCAACACAGCTCAGCCAGGACTTCCTGTCACTACCTTTGGTACGAACAACAAAAGCTCCAGGCCAACCTGTACATCATTTACAAGGTTAGATAAGACAAGATATTTATTGACCAATCATTGACCATTGTACATGGTAGACATCCAATCAAATTGTATATATTATGCGCAACGTAAGAAAAAGGCCCATATGTCATGTGCAAACTACGAAGGTCCAGGTGAATGTACGCATCCGTGCAGTCTGAGCTCATTATCTTTTCGTCGACATATTCTACAGTTACCATGGATGCTGTACGCGGGCAAAGAAGCCCTGATCAGCCTGCGCGAATGCGCAGGCTGAACACGGCTTGCGTTGTCCGCAAATCACATAAAGGTCATTTTCATGCGTTTCGCATCATATGTAAAAAATATCACAACGATTTTATGATTCTGATACAAAACCAGCATGCATTTGAGCAGAAACGTCAGAAAATGTACCTTCGACGCATACCCAACGAAGACTCGGATCAGCCTTTGCATTCGTGCAGTTTAATCAGAATATTCATTGGACGCATTGTAGACCGTCAAGGACACAAAACCTTCTCCATGCGAACATCGAAGATTCTGATGAGATCATGCGAATGGACAGACAGACCCGAATCTTCGTTGGGCGCACACTAGGACGTTATATGTCAGCACATATATTTTATGTGCTTAATTACTACCATATTTGTCAACACACATATGTTATGTGTTCCAGTAAGATAAGATAAGATACTTATTCAACAATCATGGACTATCAGACAGAATACAATCATAATTATAGATTATAATAAGTATCATTACGATTTTATGACTCCGATACAAGCGCAACATAAAATGTCAGAAAAAGTCCCTTCGACATGCGCACCTTGCGAATATCCAGATCATCCTGCGCAGTATAGTTAGAATCCTCACCGCGCACACTTTATAGACAACCAAGGATGCAAAGTTTCCCCTGTGGACATAAAAAAATCGACCAGACCGGGCGGATGAGCAGGAATCCTCGCCGGGCGCACATGTCAGAAGGTATGCCCTCCCACGCTGCGGTTTATTTTATATACCACAAAAACAGAGAGAGAGAGAGAGAGAGAGAGACATTTAGGTCTTTGGAGTTCATTTGTATGCGTAAACTCGCCCCCACCCCCACCCCCGGTGTATGTTGCAGCAGCATATTTAACCTTTAAATGCACTAAAGTTAACGCAGACACATTTAAGACAAACAGAGTACATGGTATTGTATCCAGTGATTTTTATCAGAAAGCAATATAATCCTGACCAGACTGCACTGTGCATTCTGATCTGAATCTTTACATTTCAAAAATGTATTAAAGGTTTCATATTCCTCAAAAAAAGACATTTTGTTATCCAAGAAAGGATTAATATATTGATATCTGGTATTAATAGAATCATAAAATATGGCACCTTACAGCCTGTAAAATTTCAGTTAGTCTGTCGTTCTTGAAATGAAATGATTATTTTTTACCGTATCTCTGAATTAATGTACGTTGGCAACATTAATTCAGAGATATGATAAAAAAAAAATCATTTCATTTTTATCCAGTTCAAAAATGAGAGACTAACTGAAATTTTACAGGCTATCAGATGCCACATTTTATGATCGTATAAATACTATACATCAATTTATCAAAACCTGTCTTGGATAATGAAATGTCTATTTTTGAGGAATATGGAGTCTTTAAGGTACTCGATTCCCTGATGTATAGTTACGTAATATGGCACTGCCTCTGTTCCCTGATGTACAATAGCATAGCATAATATGGTGCTGTTCCTGTTCCCAGATGTATAGTTACATGATATATGGTACTGTTCTTGTTCCCAGATGTATAGTTACGTGATATAGTACCGTCCTGTTCCCAAATGTAAAGTTACGTTGCATGGAATTGTTCCAGTTCTCAGATGTATAGTATCGTGATATGGTACTGTTTCTTTTACCAGATGTATAGTTACGTGGTAAGGTACTGTTCCTGTTCCGAGATGTCTAGTTACGTGATATGGTATTGTTATTATTCCCAGATGTACAATTACGTGATATGACATTGTTCCTGTTCCCAAATATATAGTTACATGGCATGGTACTGTCCCTGTTCGCAGATGTATAGTTACGTGATGTGGTACTGTTCCTGTTCGCAGATGTGTAGTTACGTGATATGGTACTGTTTCTGTTCGCAGATGTATACTTCCTTGATATGATACTGTTCCTGTTTCCAGATGTATTGTTACTCGATATGGTAATGTTAATGTTCCCAAATGTTTAGTTACGTGATATGGTACTGTTCCTGTTCCCAAATGTATAGTTACCCGATATGTTACTGTTCCTGTCCCAGTTGTATAGTTACGTGATATGGTACCGTTCCTGTTCCCAAATGTATAGTTACGTGATATGGTACTGGTTTTCTGATCCTAGATGTATAGTTACCGGATATGGTACTGTTCCTGTTTCCAGCTGTATAGTTACGTGATACGGGACTATTCCTGCTCCCAGATGTATAATTATGTGATAAAGTACAGGTCCTGTCCTCAGATTTATAGTCACGTGAAATGGTACTGTTCTTGTTCCCAGATGTGTAGTGTTCGATCTGGTTCTGTTCCTGTTCCCAGCTGTATAGTTACGTGATATGGTACCATTCCTGTTCCCAGATGTTTAGTTACGTGATATAGTACAGTTCCTACCCTCAGATTTATAGTCACGTGGTATGGTACTATTCTTGTTCCCAGACGTATATTTACCCGAAATGGTACTGTTCCCAGATGTATGGTTACGTGATATGGTACTATTTCCGTTCCCAGATATATGGTTACGTGATATGGTACTGTTCCTATTCCCAGATGTAAAGTTACATGCTATGATATCGTCCGTGTTCCAAGATGTGGTGTATTAGTGTTCTCAGAATTGTAGTCACGTGATATGGTTCTGTACCCCAAATGTAAAGTTATCCGATATAGTACTATGTATAATTATGTGATATATGACATCTAACCCTTTTAATTCTACAGACCAGTAAAAAGGGCTTTTCAAATAGTGTAGATCCAGATGAGATGGCTCGTAACGAGCCGACTGATCAGGATCTACGCTGTTTGCCTTTTCTGTTTTGCAACTGTACTGTTTGGCATTTTGTTTTAGAATTTTGTCAGCTCGACATCTCTTTTTGAGATGGTGGACTCATCCAAATTCAAAGATGGAAGAGACCACTTCAGAAAGTCAGGGGTTAAAGGCTTAAGGTTATACACATGTTTAATTGACACATATTTATACATATATGCGACCAGTCCGGAGCATCACTTTATTTTATATGGCATTGCAGTGTTTTCCTGATCACCAGCATCTTAAAAATAAAGTATCATTGACAGTATGGGCCAGGTCTTTAGAAAAGTAATGTTTGGGGTTGATATGACTCTAATTTATGCAAAGCATTTTGACGGGAAATTACCCGCACATCTACGAAATTGCCGGGGACTAATCGGAGATTAAGTCACGGCACTTATAAGCATGCTACATGTCCTCGCTATCCCCATAGGGGCCGGAGTTTCAAATGATTGGTACATAAATTCACATACTGAATGACATACAGTGCAGATCCAGATCAGTCGAAGTCTTAAAGCCAACTGATCTGGATCTACACTGTTTGCAAAAGCAGGGTATATCTGGGTTCAACAGGAGCAGGGTTAATCTAAGCTTGTTTTAGCTTTGTTTCATCATGTTTGGTTGGACAACTATTGGAAATTATTTCTTAAAGCATTCAGAAGAAAAATAACCTCATGTAGAAACGAAAATTAAAAGGGGCATGGTAAAGTCTCTTATAAACATCAGTCGGTAGCGCGCCTGACTGCAGATCCAGGGTTTGCAAGTTCGAATCCCAGCTCGACAACATAACATTGCGGAGAATGATCATGAAATCATTTCTACGGTCATTCTCCCCTGCCGCTAAATCAAGAACAATTGTCAGTTACTGGCAAGTGTGTGTTTAAGTAATGGTTAATTGTTTAGAGGACTAAGCCCGCTCAGGAAAAAATGTGAATAAGTTAACTGAACTGCTCTAAATGACCTTAACAATGTTGACTGTCCCGTAAAACTCCAACTCAAACAAACATTACGAATTACGTACATGTATGGGCAGCATTTTGTTTCTGTTTTTAATTACTGTGCACTATAAAACTGAATTGAAAATCTATATCCTGGTAGAACAATCAATCAACGGATCCAGCCGTTTCCGAATTCAATTGTTTCCTGCGAGTGCATGCAAACATTTCAATCGTATTTCATTGTATATCCCTTTCTTTAGATTGCCATGATGATAACAACATGACTGTATCTTGTAATTGTATGAACATATGTTAGGCGTAGCGAGAAAAAAGGCTCGTCGAAATTTCCATCGAATCAACCTTTCAGTGCGCATGCCCGGCCCCTTAGCCAGGCCGCATGTCTAGCTCTATGGCTGAAGTTTCCAGTGAGGTCACATGGCTAGTTCTTTAGCTGATGTTTCCCTTAGCCTTACGGCTTAAGTGAGCGAACAGCAAAGGTTCTGGCGAGACTGCGCGGATGCGCAGGCTCGCCTGAACCTAAGTTGTTCGCATATACCATAACGACCCTTTTCCCATGACGCGGCTTTTATACCCTACATCATCTATGTTACCGTTTCTGTTAACGCAAGTTAACTTAAAGGGCCTTACCTACGCAAACAGTGTATACCCTGATCAGACACCGCAAAAGGCCGCGTCTGATCTTGGTCTGCAATGTTTGCCACGACATCAACAATTTACAACAGCGCTGACAGAAGCAACCAATATTTTCAACCATAACACTCCTTTAAATGAATAATGAACTGTTCCAACGAATATGATGGAAGGGTTCATTGAAGATACCTAGACATAACTGGGTTAATAATTATTTTATATCCGCGTGATCGGAGAAATTGAGTTTATTCTTAATTGAAAATTAGAGCACGACAGGGGTTGGGGGACAATATATGAAGATGGAGGAAATTAGGACTTGACGTTGTTCTCAACACATCTATAGGGTTGATGATCGGTCCTATTTCTTTCAAATAATAAGCCAATTTTGAGCTGCATAACCACACAGTCTAAACATGGCATTTACGCTATCGTATCCAGGTCCTCCACGTGCATGTGATAAACTGGGCAGCAAGGCTGCCCGCGGATGCTTAGACTGATCTGGGCCTGCGCATGCGTTACATGTAAGTCCTGTTTGCGGCTCAGTATCGTGCATAGGCGTAGCGCGCTAATTACGCACATTATGCATTTGCATGAGGAAAAACAGGGTTTCCTGACTCGCATTTTGACAGTTTTACCCCCAAAACCTTGTTCGGGACCTTTAAAGGTTAGGGGCAAGGGTCCTGCGTGATGCTTACATAATCAAATCCAAAATTAATTTTATTTATTTATGGTTTTGTATTTTTATCTATTTATGGTCTAAAGGCCAAGAATTATCAATATTTGAGCATTAGTTAACCGTAAAGCAAAAGCAAAATGTAGCAGACAACAGTCTAAAATTGTTTTTATTTTTCAGAGAAATAAGGTTTGACATTTCAAGTGAATTGTCTGCTGGGCAGACAATTCACGTGAAATGTCAAGCCTTATTTGCTTAAAAATAGTATTTCAAAGTGTCGTCTGCTACAGTTGTGATTAGTGCTTAAAGGGTTAACCTCTTTAAAACAATAAACCCCTAAATTATATTAAAGGACCCCTTAACTCCACATAAGGGAGTACCTGGGGCCCTCACTTTACAAAACCCTGAGGGGAAACCCTGAAAAAATACTTGCAACAAAGAGAGATCGTCTCATATAAAACATTATTTTCCTCCTTAACTATTGTAGACTGAATGAAATCCGCCACACTATATTTTGGAAGATTCTAATTTTGATTTTAGGTATGTCAGGCTATGTGATTTAAATATTCTTAGAGAAAAAGGGTTGATCTGTTTGCAAACAGTGGAGACCCTGATCAGACGCCGCGGCGTCTAATCTGGGTCTGCACTATTTGCCAATTACCTTTTTAGGGATCTCAAATGCCCAATGGGTTAATCGTAGTGGCTGCTCTTAAAGAAAAGAATTAGCTCCCTCTTTTAGAAGTGATATTAGTGTGTTCTTTTTTTTTTTTTTTTTTTTTTTTAGATTTTTCTGGGTATGCATAAAAATAATTCTTTTCTGGTTACGCCTCTGTCTGTCCTACATTGTATTTCTTGGTCTTACTAAATGTTTTGAGTATACATTTTGATTACTTACTGATCATGGTCACTGATTAGCTAAAATATCCGGAAAGGAAGCTTAAACTTAAGTAAAACTTGAAGCAACACAGATACCCTTCAGTAAGGACAAGGATATTGCATGTGATAGTCGCCATGAAGGGTCTAGTATTTCTTGTGCTTATTTCTTTAACAAGAGGTATGAAAAATAAACGGTATGCATGCGTATAGGTAAATTTTGGCTTTGGCGAGCAGCAAAGCTCTAAACCTAGGCCTATTTGTTAAAAGCAACGTTAGCTTAACGAGCTCGTTTATGAGTAACCCTATAACTGTTGTAGCTGAAGTATTTTCAAATACATTGATATTTTTGCTGCAAAAATGTGAGTAGCTTTTGCACTGCTACTCACATTTTACCAGCAAAAAATATCAATGTATTTGCCATATTTCAAGATATAAATTTTTATGTCAAGTTAGCTAACAACTTCGTTAAGTTTTGTACAAATGGGCCTAGGCAAACAGAACGCCCGGAGCAGCATGTTGGTCCTCAGCACCGTCGTTTCGACGTCGCCGCGAAGCCGAAACAACGTTGTTATGAGGTTGTGTGCTTACTCGGTGATCAGAAACAGCTCATTGTTCCAGCAGAGTTTATTGTAGCACAACGAAGAGCTTCATTGGGCCCAGCGAATATTCTGATCAGACTGCACGAATGCGTAGGCTAATCTACATCTTAGTTGGGCACACCTATCCGAAAAAACGTCATCCGGCATTGCGGCTCCTATGGGTTTTCGTTTTGCGTATCTTTGAAACGTGTAAGTTATTGGGTCGATTGTTTTCACTCGAGCCTTAGTATACATACACCAAAATTCCCTTAAGGTTGTTGTCCACGTGATTATCACTGACCAATGAAATCAAACCGTGCGTTTGTACGAAATCCAGGTAACGTATATTTATAGCTGCGCTATTCTTGTCACTCTAATGTCAGAGTGCCGTGTTAAGAGGGTTAAAGAGGGTTATCTGTAAAACCTGGACTGGGACATTGACAAACAGTGCAGACTCAGATCAGTCGCCGCAGAATGCGGCGACTGATCAGGATCTGCACTGTTTGCTTCAATTACAGGAAGTTAAGTGTTAAATTATAGGAAATTAAGGGTTAAATGAAACAATCTTAAGTCCCCGTTCTGGACCATTTTCCCAGCCTACACTCAGAGACAATCGACCCACCAGTGCTCTCAGTGCTTTGATTTTTCTGACCTTGCTGAGCTGGGCATTTGCCATTCCCACATGACATAAAGGGCTCTTTTTCTAACGTAAAGACTGAGGTTTGTACCCAGCAAATGTGAAAATATATTCCCCGCTTATTGTTTTCATGATTCTGGTTACTGATCGCAAGAAAAACAAGATGCCTAAGAATTTAACGCTTAACATGATGGGTAAAAAATTTAGCAGACATTTTGAAATATTATTCTTATATCTCCCAGAAAATAGACTTTGACATTTCAAGCAAATTGTCTCCCTAGGAGACAACTTGCATGAAATGTCAAAGTCTACTTTGTGCGTAAAATAAGAAAAAGATATCAAAGTGTCGCCTGCTGAGTTAGCCCAGATAGTGGCAATGGTAAACTTAAGTTCTTTACAGGTATTTTGTGATGTGATGTTCCTAAATAATTTGTTGCAATGTAAATATGCATTGATATGTGTACGACCACTAGCTAAATGTGAAATCTGTAGATTTTCAAAGACAAAATTAACGAAACGCACTTCCAGTCATATTCTAAGGGAGATGCCTACACATTTACCTCCCTTAGACCAGACATTTATGGAGTGCTTCTTTGTTCATTACTGATGAGTACATATACCAATAGGAGTTGAAATGGTACTAAACAACGCTCTTTGAGACTCTGTTTAGCCATGAATTCTTGTTGGAGATATTTATATATAAATATGTAAACTGTTTTAACATTATATATAAATGTATAAAAAATATTTTTATTGGTCCCCATATGTTTAGACATTTTTATTTTTTTAGATCGTATTCACATGCTGTTGTGAAAGACCATGTTTAATTCTGACCTGTGTCATGAAAAAACTATTTAAATGTATAAACAAATCTCGCGTGTTCAGACCATACTGCGCAATTGCGCACACCCAGACCAGATTGTACAATCTGTTCTGTCATGTATACCAATGAACAGTTCGCGTATGTCTTAAGACAGACTTTTTCATGATGCCGTTTATTTTGTCATGACGTCATGATGGCGATTATTTTGTCATGATGTCATGACATCGATTAAGGGGAATGTATACAATTCCAAAGGAAATAACTCCTTTTGCAGCAAGTCAAATTGTCCCAATTTTTAACCTTTGTCCTGTTGAACCCAAATATATCCTGCCTTTGCAACAGTTCACTGTTTTCCATTTAGTATCTGAATTTATAGCAACAATCTGGATCAAGTAATCTTATTGGCTGAAAATTAGAAGTGGGGGTGGCATCTTAATTTATTCAGCATGGCAAGGGTTAAAAAGTTTCAAGTACTAGGGAGGCAACAGTTGTCTTCCACTGCTGAATTTGGCACTCTCAGGTGTATCCATTCACTTTAAACGATGCTGTCAACTTTTACCATATTGACTCCAAATACTCGGACAGACAGACCTGAGCAAATAGTGTAGACCCAGATCAGACGTCGCAGTGTGCGACGTCTGATCTGGGTCTACACTGTTTGCAACTCATCAAGCAGTTATAGACACATCAACAGGTAGTAAAATGAACGTTCGATTTGTAGAATAATTATGGTAAAGTAATAAGGTTTATGATTATTATCAATATTCAGGGTAAATACGGTATATGACATTATGTTTCTTTGAAGGAGGAGCTGCCAGTAGCTGTACGAAATGCCAAGAAGATCTGAAGTCCTTCAGGAATGATGTGCTTGATCAACTGAATCAGGTACTGTAGCCAAGACTTGTCATCATTATAATTAGTCTATATAACGTCTACCAATATTATACAATATTATAGTAAAAACGGGGCTATACATGCCAGGCAAATTTCTTGTGGAATTTTCAGAATATTACAGGTTTTTCAATATTTCAATTGTTTTGTTACACATATAGTTGTCAACTATTGTACTGAATAAATCTGTTTTAATGTGCTTTATCACGAAAGGTTCCTAATTTCCTTTAATTTTTTGGTGTAAATGCCATCCAATCGGGCAACGACGTTGACGCAACGTCGATTCAATGTTGATTCAACGTCTTAACGCTGAATCATCCTTGATTTAACACACAACGTTGAAACAACGTCGATTCAACCCCATGACGTTGAATCAACCTTGGATTGACGTTGTTTCAACGTTGCGTGCCCGCTGGGATGGTTTACACAATTCTAGATATGAACAGTCGCCAGATTATATTTAAGCCAGGGTACAGCATTTCCCAGCGCCCAGTGAAGACTCAGATTAGCTTGCACACTGTGGGTAGCCAAGTATTAAAAGCATCTTCAGGCGGACAACGAAGACCGATCAGCCTGTGTGGATGCGCAGGCTGATCTGAGCTGTCGTTGGCCGCACATAAAATGTTGTAGGAAATGGTATGCCCCGGCTCATTTCTCCAAATGGAAAATCGCTATGATCACTGTGGGGAGTTAATCCGCTGTCATCGGCCAATTAAGCCAAAGGCGAAACATAAGTTGTTTCCCTTACTGTCGATTTCAGGTAGGTAGTTCATCGATCTTCTAATAGTGCGTTTCTTTTTTAGAATGCAAATGGAAGATGCTTTTACAAATCACATTGATCGTTTTTGCATCAATGTAAAATTTGGAATATTTTTTTCGGTTGTATGTTATAAATCAAAAAGAAAATAAAAAGAATTTGGCCGTAATAGTAATGCCAAAAACGCATTTTGAATATTGAGGATTTTACATGAGTGGTCATTTCAAATGCAATTTATGAAACGATTCTTCGGCGAGTTTCATAAATTTCATATAATAATTTTCATAAGAAATGGCCACGAATGTAAGATTCAGCTTATCACATGGCTTTTAAACTGTATTTTATGGTCGTAGAAGTTGAGCCGTTTTTCAACAAACGAACATAATGTTGTCAAGAACGACGTGGATGGCGTTACGCACCAGTAACCCAGTGTTATGTAACGTTTGGTCATATCAGTTTTATGGCACGACGCTCCCACTGAGTAACAGCGACGTTAACCCTTGTCCTGCTGAATAAATTAAGAAGCCACACCCATTTCTAATTTTCAGCCAATCAGATTACTTGATCAAGATTGTTGATATAGATTCACATACTAAATGGCAAACAGTGCAGATCCAGATCAGCTGGCTTCTAGGAAGCCAGCCGATCTGGATATACACTGTTTGCAAAGACGGATTATATCCGGGCTCAGCAGGACAAGGGTTAAATGATCAATTTATATATGGAACTGTATAGGGTAAATACGTGGCATTATTTAAATGGAAATGAAAGAAATTTATCGTTACATGTAATCTATTTCGAAATGCTATGTTGCATATGCTATCGAGAAACTAGTGTATTTTTCTGTAATAGGAGTCCGTCATGAGTCAAATGCAGCAAATGTGTGCAAGTCACTCAGTACAAGAAAACCAGCTCTGCATCCAGGCTCTGGAAGAACACATGCCGGTGTTGCTGGATCATCTGAAGAGTGTTGACGCTGAACAAGTATGTTTCGCAATGGGCCAGTGCTCAGAAGAGGAGGACACCACTTTATTGCGATATGGGGATGTTTCTGTTACTAATACAAGCATTCGTGGTAAGCAAAGTATGAAAATATTTATATAAACGTAATGTTGGCAATTTTCTTTCTTTCTTTCTTTCTTTCAGGAAGCCAAATTACTACTTATCATATAATAAGTAGTATGGCAGATATATAAACGAAGATGAACATACATATATCTATCTACCTATAAGAGCAGATTTGTGTGTTTGGTATTTTTCTTTCTTTCTTGTTTTTGTTTTCCTTCAGGAAGCCAACTCCCTATTCAAACAAATTACTCTTTCATATAGAAGTGTGTGTGTGTGTGTGTGTGTGTGTGTGTGTGTGTGTGTACATGTATGTGTGTGTTCTTCATGGTAAACCATGTTTATTCCATATATTAACCCTTGTCCTGCTGAACCAGGATATAACCCGCCTTTGCAAACAGTGTAGATCCAGATCAGTTGGCTTCTGAAGAAGCCAACTGATCTGGATCTGCAGTGTTTGTCATTAAGTATTTGAATTTGTATGAGCAACTTGGATCATTGGTTGAAAATTAGAAGTGGGCGTGGCATCTAAATTTATTCAGCATGACAAAGGTTAAGATGTATTTGATTTCTTAAGTTTATATAAGTGATTGTGTACAAAAAGAGTTGAGCACGGATTGTCAGTATGACGACCATTTGTCTCTTAGAAAATAAGTTATAGCTTCTGTAAATATTTCTGGTTTTACTCTAACATATAGTGAAATGAAGCCAATTAATTGAAAATTTCAGTCTTTCACTTCAACAAAAACGAAGCAGCTCCTCTCTCTGTCCATATTCACTGAAAACTAACAGTTATCTGTAGTGACACAATGAAACAAGAGCACCGCCCGCTGTCTCCGTAACGCTGCTATCTAAATCCAAATGACCCCTCCCCTCATCCCCTCCCTTCAAAACTCTTAATAAGTGTTTGTGTACAAATACAATAAGTACGTCTATCAGTGTAACGACTATTCTTTCAGAAAAAGGGAGTCGTAGCCTGTGCGTTCTACGAAAATGCTTAACTTTTTGCATTGTAACGAAAAGGACAGCAGACTTTCATCATCCGGGCATTCCAGTTCTACATTTTGACAGAGCGTATGCCAACTGCCCGATTTAAACTGTGCATACCTTTTAAAAAGAAAAAAGTCAATAGTGTGAGTGAAATATATATTCATCTAAAATAAACGTAATGAGTTTTTTTTTTTTTTTTTTTTTTTTTTTTGTATGGCTAAGCTGCTCCTCTGTAGAAGGGAATAAATTTTACTGCCAAGAGTTTTTGGACATTGACAGTAAATACCAGGGCAAGTCAATAAGTAATCAGCCTATCCCATTTCCAGTTGACCGAGACACCCAAGATTTATATGCCTTGTTTCAATACATGTTTTAGGCCTGAGGGCAAAATTGCACCCTTATCGTGTCATTCACTCATAAGATAATGAATGTCAAACATGGCTAGCGATGCAAAAGTAAGCTTTTCGTCAAAAGCTGAGTACCGTGCTGTAATTCGGTACTTGTATTTGAAAGAGAAAACAGGTCAGGAAATACATTGCGAGTTGACCAATGTTTATGGGTCTTCTGCACCATCATATGCACAAGTTAAATTCTGGGTTGGGTAATTCAAACGCAGTAGAACGTCTTTAGAAGACGAAACCAGGCCTGGACGCCCATCAGATGCCACCGATGAAGAAATGTGTAACAAAGTACGGGATCTGGTGTACTCTGATAGGCGAATTAAGGTGGAAGAAATAGCGAATGCATTACACTTTTCACATGGTAGCGTTTCAACAACTTTACATGATGGCTTGGGTATGCACAAGCTAACAGCCCGTTGGGTCCCAAAATCCCTGAGCGACGAGCAAATGTCAACCAGAGCATCAGTACACAGCGCATTGTTGAACCGGTGCAGGTCAAAGGAAGATGATATCTTTTCACGTCTGGTGACTGTAGATGAGACCTGGGTCCATTATTATGAGCCAGAGAATAAAGCTCAAAGTTGCCAGAGTGTAGGGCCGGGGTCTCCGAGGCCAAAGAAGTTCAAAACGCAACCCTCTGCTGGCAAGGTGATGGCAACTGTATTTTGGGATGCACAAAGTGTTATTATGTTGGACTTTCTAGCGAAGAAAAGTACAATAACAGGTGCGTATTATGCAAATTTGCTCGACTAACTGAGAATTGTGATCCGTCAAAAACGCTGAGGTAAACTCTCCAAAGGGATTCTGCTCCAACAGGACAATGCGAGAGTCCACACTTGCAAAATTGCAATGGATGCTGTTGAGCGGAATGGGTTCGAGCTAATACCGCACCATGCCTATTCTCCGGACTTAGCTCCTAGTGACTATTTCCTATTCCCAAACTTGAAAAAGGATATCCGTGGACGTCATTTCCGGTCCAACGAAGAAGTCGTAGCGGCAGTTGAGGAGTGGATCAGAGACAAGGACCCTGGCTTCTTCAGTTCTGGGCTGATGGCACTGGAACACCGTTGGTCCAAGTGCCTCATTCTAGAGGGCAATTACATCGAAAAAGAAGAGATCGATCTCACCCAGAAATAAGTTAGGCTGGTTTTTTATTGACTTGCGCTCGTATTTGAATGACAGTTTCCTTTCGAAAGGCTAAGGTCAACCTTAAAAACAACTACAGTCGACTCTCGTTATCTCGAAGTCCAAGGGAGTATCTAAAACACTTCGAGATACCCGTACCTCGACATATGAGACTTTACGAAATTGAGGAAAACCATTAATCGAACAACCACATTTCACAAATGAATATGTAATTTGACTACTGAATTTAGAGATTATTGAAAATATTTTGGAAAAGAGGAGAAATTGCTCCTTAGGAGCAGGTTCTCCTCTTTTCCATAATATTTTGTTACCTGTTGTTAGATTTCCATGTTAGAACAGGGACCTGATTTTCACTTCGAGATAAGAGATAAGCGATGTCGAGATAACGATAGTCGACTGTTTAACGTATATAAAAATGTTACACCTGCCCAGTTCCGTCAATATGAGCTGTAGGTGCGCGAAAACAGTGGCCTGCGCGCCAGTGTTATAGCCTATGCGTCTTCTATTTCCAGTGTGAATTTCGTAGCTTAATCTATTACAATTTGTTACAAGGAATGTTGCATCGATACTAGGGAAAGCTCCAGGATGTGAATTTATTGATACACAAAAGTGTTCTGTATCAATTGTAATTTTCGTCGCACCTGCTTTAGCAGGGCGGCTTAGGCGTGCTAGTTTCCGTCTGTTCGTCCGTCCGTCCGTACGTCCATTCGTCAACATTTACCCTTGGGTCTTGTGAGCGCAACTCCTCTTACAATTTGTACCGATCATTTTGAAACTTTGCATGTGTTTTTTCATGGTATGAGGATGTGCATGTGGTTTGGATATAATTGTTAGATTAGTTTTTGTCACTTTTTCCACATTGTGAACTTTTTCACCCTCAATATATAGACAGTGGGTACCTCTTGTGAGCGCAACTCCTCTAACAGTTTTGTACCGATTGTTTTGAAACTTTGCATGTGTTGTTTTCATGGTATTAGGATGTGCATGTGGTTTGGGTATAATTGTTAGAACATTTTTAGTCACTTTTTCCACATTGTGTACTTAGTCATTTTTCTCCCTTTATATATAAACAATTGGTACCTCTTGTGAGCGCCACTCCTCGTACAGTTTTGTATCGATTATTATGGAACTTTGCATGCGTTTTTTTCATGGTATGAGGATGTGCATATGGGTTGGACATAATTGTTAGATCAATTGTTTTTATCACTTTTTCCACATTGTAAACGTAGTCATTTTTCACCCTTAATATATAGACAGTGGTACCTCGTGAGCACAACTCCTCATACAATTTTATACCAATCTTTTTGAAACTTTGCACATGTTTTCTCCATAATATGAAAATGTGCATGTGCTTTTCATATAATCCTTGCCTTAATTTTTGTCACTTGTTCTACCTTTTGAACTTTGTCATTTTCTGACATCAGATGTATAGACAGTTTGTACCTTGTGGTTGCAACTTCTCATACAATTTTAAACCGGTCTTTTTGAAACTTTGCACGTGGTTTGGATATGATTTTTAGATTTATTTTTGTCACTTTTTCCACTTTAACTTTGTCATTTTCTTACCTCAGATTTTATGAAAGTGTACAGACTGTGGGTACTTTTTATCATATGAGAAAACGCATATGCTTTCTATGAAATTCCTATACTAATCTTTTCTACCCGAAATAAATATTACTTTGTGTGTGTGTGTGTTGGGGGTGGGGGTGGGGGAGGGGGGGGGAGGGGGGATCAGCTTCACCGAATTTTGATCTGTTTTATTGCATTGTCATTTTTTTGTGATATGTCTTTTGATATACTAGCTACGAGTAGGCATTCAGAAAATTATGTTAAATTTAAAGATGGATTCAGAAGTCGCCAAATAAATAGTTTGTTTTTGTTTTTCGTATATCAAACGCTGAATCATGCTAAGATGTTTTGAATTTTCAATGAAACCTTAAAATTATATTGACTCCGTAATTGCTCCGTAATTGCTGAAGAATAAAGATTGTACATTTATGCAAATGGCATTTAACTTTAAAGCGCCAATTATAACTGCAGCAGACGAGATTCTGTAATGTTATTTTTTTTAAAGAAAAAGGCCTGATATTTCATGTAAATCGTCTGCTAAGCAGACGATTCACATGAAATATCAGGCATTACTTTCTCTGAAAAATAATAAAAGCAAATTAAAATGTTGTCTGCTACAATTTTGCTGGTGCTTGAAGGATTAATTTGAACTCTTTTGAGCTGACACTGAAACATCCAAGATGCTGCGAAATTATGGAATGACAACGTATTGAAGCTAGGCTACATAATTTGCTTCCGCGTCGGTGGCAGAAGGCTTTAATGGCTTCAATGCAATCCAATGATTAGGGCATAATAAACACTTCCAAACAGAACTTTACAAACGAATAACACCAACGTTGGGGTTAGTAAGACGATTTTATTTATACCAATTGTCTCGTAAAATTTCTGTAACATGCCTATTTTATTCATATAAATTATTTTGTAAAATTTCTATACCAGTCCTGCATATTTTGCTTCTAAAGCCTAATGGATTCTTCCGTCTTTGTAACTGGAACTAATTCATTTCGTATCTAAGTAGTTTTTTTTGTGTTGTTCGTTGGCGAACAGTGCAGACCCTTCCTCTGAGTAGGGCCTACTCAAGGTCTACACTGTTCGCCATACTTCACTTAGTTGGTAAATTTCAGCATAAATTCAGGGCTGTGGAAATACCATGTCCCACTTGACCAACGTACCGGCATTTCCCTGAGGACCAGTAAGAAGTTTCAGTTTACTTGTCCTGGGAAAAGGACTTCATAGCCCTAGCTAAGAATAGTATCCAGATTATGAGACATATGTTTTTCTTATTTTTAGAAGAAAACATATGTTGTGGGTGCTCATCAGAAGTGCCTCACCGAGGCGCATCTAATGAGTATTCACAACATCTTATTACTCGAAGAAAACATATGTTGTGGGTACTCGTTAGAAGCGCCTTGACATCTTATTTCTCGAAGAAAACACATGTCGTGGGTACTTTCAGGCGCTTCTAATCAGTACCGATATTATACGTTTTCTTCGAGAAATAAGAAATATGTCAATTTTCGGGCAAGTAAACCTTAGCTGGACATTTGGATTTTGACCAGTTACTTGTCCGTAGGCAAGTAATACGATTAAAAAAAATCAACAACTCTACTACAGTGAAACCTGTGTAAGTGAGACCGACTTTAAATAGTGGTTGATGTGAAAAATGCGTCTGTCTTATAAAGGTACATGTCATGTAATTTGCTAGCAAAATTACATGACATGTGCCTTTATAAGACAGCCACCTTTCAACATCAACCACAAAGTCAATCTCAAAGGTGGCTTTCTTACACAGGTTTCACTGTAAATGGATTAAATCTTATATTTTAAAACGTGTTATGTTTTTAGACCTCAGAAGGAGTATGTTCTGTGCTGTTTGCACGACATCTATGGGGTTGGTTCACAATGTTTTGGCAGACAAAAGGTTCCAGGTGAGTATCTGAAACACACATGAAAAGATATACATTACGACATATGGATCCGGCGAAGATTCAGATCAGCCTGCGTATAGGCACAATCTGATCAGAGTCAAAGCTGTCCTGCTGAAGTAACACTGACTCGCTGGTTACACACAGAGAGCCCACCAAACATCATCTGAACTTCATCGTACAATTTTACTTTCTACCTCAGACCTCTCTTGTTCTATCTGCAGCTAAGATTGGTCTCATCAACCATCTTAGAACACACAAATAATAACACATCACACAGTTGATTAGGATTGGTCATTGTCAGTAATGACAGACGAACACTAAAACCCGTATTTGTTTGTGTTTGTTGAGGTTTTACGGCCCATTCAACCCAGTGGGGTCATGTCGAGCGCGGTCAGTTTACTTACCCATAAGTTTACTGGGCAGGCTTAGTCCTCTAAGCGGTTAACCAGTATTGTGCACATTCTTTCGCCAGAAACTGACTAAACCTGTATTTAAGCAAGCACCTAAGGAAAATGCGAAATGTAGTTCTTAAGACGTGCTAGCTTAATAAAGGTCAGTTTACACTTATTTGACTTAACCCTTGCCCTGCTGAATAAATTAACATGCCACGCCCACTTCTAATTTTCAGCTAATCAGGTTTCTTGATCCAGATTGTTGATACAAATTCACATAATAACAAACAGTGCAGATCCAGATCAGCTGGCTTCTTCAGAAGCCAGCTGATCTGGATCTACACTGTTTGCAAAGGCAGGGTATATCTGGGTTCAGCAGGACAAGGGTTAAAAGGGATAAAAATATATGGCCTCGTAACAGAGACGACAGCATAATATAGGTGGTCTTTATGAAGTGTTTGACTGATTTTTGACCTCCTACATGATTTCCACTTTTTACTATATTACGGTTTTGAATTGGGTGGGAGGGTTGCCTGGTCTGAATAAATGAAGCATTTATATGGCTATGATTAATTGTTTAATAAATCGTCCACTGAAAAGGGGAGCAGCAAAATTCTGCGCAAGCACATTTGAGAGGCTTCATAGTTGAAAACTTTAGCTTTAACCTGCTGATTATAGATAAAAGCGGACGACGTTTAAAAACATTGTCAGAATTATTTCTTCAAAGAAAATAAAACTTGAAATTCCATTCATATTAAACGAAATGTCGTCTAATTGTCTATGAAAAAAATGAAAACTGTCACTAATTTTCATCTGCTGATTTAACCAAACTTGTCCTAAGATTGCAATAAATCCACTTTTCTCTCTTTATCTAAAAAGTGCGGGACGAGTGGCAGAAAGGCAATACCTTTATCTGGTCCCGAGGTTATAAAACATTTTTCATGCTCAACTCACCTAAGCATGAAATTTTCTCTTCTAATAAATATGAAAATGCCAACAATAGTTGGCATTTTCATATTTATTAGCAGAGAAATTTTCATGCTCAGCTAAGTTTTAGCAAGAAAGAATTTGCAATTGTTAATAATATGACATTTATTAGCAGGACAAATTTCATGTTCAGCTGAGTCAAGCGCAAGAACGTTTATAATCTCTGAGGCTGATTAGATTTTACGGACTGGAGAGGCCTGTCTTTAACTTGAAGCATTATCTCTCGCCGTGGCCCACATATGAGAGAAAGCAAACAGTAACGATTTGGCAGAGAAGATGAAATGCGTTCAATGTATAGTGTACAGCCATTCGATCCGATCTGTGCATTTATATTTGCCTCATTGAGAGCTACACTCTTGCCATTCTGTTTCTGAAGTTTGCCAAACATCCCTTCGAAACAATGTTCGTGTCTCACTTCAAAACTTTATATATATGTACAGTAAAATTTCAATGACTCGAACACCGATGGCTCGTTTACCGCGGCTGACTCGAACTCGTAAATGAGTTCATATGGAATACTTCAGATAGCTCAAGAAAACAACTAGTTATGAATAATATAAGGAAATTTTCTTAATTCATCATGATAATGTATGTTGTGCGTAATCATTAAAAACGCCTTATTGAGGCGATTCTAATGAGTACACTTATCATACTATTATTTTTTATAGAAACAAAACCACCTCTAAATTATCCCCATTTGCACCCTGATCTGGTACTATGATTAACCCTCAGTGGCTCGAACTACCCATATCTAGAATAAATTTCCAGGGTCCCAAAGATCGCATCACTCTACGAAAATAGGTGAAATGTGCAAAGAGTCAAAGATGGAAGAGTCCATTTCAGAAACACATAGGGTGAAAAGGTTAATGCTGTTTAAAGGCTTGATATTAGGAGTATTTGCAGAGTGATGCTCTTTTTCTGGTGAAATCGTCATACAAATGTCATTTGTGAATTGACAAATGAAGTTAATTTCTATCCATATATCACCGAGTATTGTCTTTGTCAATTAAAGATACATTTTTTACTTCGAAATTTGTATTCATGGAATTAATGTCACTGAGCGGAGTGCCTCTGCAGAATGGATCCAGATACATAAATGCATTTGTAAAGGAGATAGGAATCCAAAAATGGGAAATTAGCGACACAGACAGATTCGCAAGGTGACAAAATGTATTTTTGGATATGTGCACCAGAGAAGACTCTGATCAGTTTGCTCACTCGCGCAGTCTGATCAGACTGCTCGGATGAGTAGGCTGATCAGTATTGTCGCTGTCCAAATGAAGAATCCTCGGATCATTGGCTATCAAATAATATCCGCGCCGTCTGGTCAGAAAAGTCGCTATCCCCATATGAGGAACCCTCGTAACACTGGCTATTCATCAAGAAAACATACCTGTATAATTTTGACCCCTTAAACCCCACTTTTATATAGTAAAACTGGGGTTTACAGGGGTATACATTATTTTTCTTATTTCTGCTCAAAACATAGATTGTGGGTACTCGTTAGAACCGCCTCGCCGAGGCGGTTCTAACGAGTACCCACAATCCACGTTTTGAGCAGAAATATGAAAAAAATATCAGAATTTTTATCTGAAAACTTTCAGTTTTTGGTGGTGAAATTTTAAATATAATTGAATAGGAATGTCAAAGCTCGTCCTCGAAAAATAGTATAGAAGATGTCCAGGAAGAGCCACAATCACAGAACAGCCTACCAATGACACCAAGCGGAAGAGCCAAAAAAAAAACAAACAAAAAAACCCCGAGTACACTCGCCACAAACCAAAGAATAGCAAAACAACCAGGGCTCAGCTGTTCAAAACTTACGATGTCGTTAGTTAACGTATCGTTAAACCTTCATCATTAAATATGGCATATATGCTAATATTTTTTGCTGAAAAAAAATAGAGTAGCTTTTGCATTTTACTCACATTTTTTCAGCAAAAATACCTGTGAATTAGATATTGTACTTAAAAATACCTGTGAATTAGATATTGTACTTAAAAATACCTGTGAATTAGATATTGTACTTAAAAATACCTGTGAATTACATATTGTACTTATTAGAACAGTTAACATTTTAACCATTAACAAGCTCGTTTAACCTGCACATTGGGTGGCTTTCCTTGCATAAGGGGCTGTCCCAGCTACGTGATCACAGTGCTACTCTCTCCTTTTAACATACTTCGGAAAGCCGTTTTGTTTTTTCTTTTCTATTTTTTTTGTCTGTCGCTTAACTCAGAAGAAGAAAATGAACAAATTTTTGGTATGATTCAATGCAAAACCTTTTGTCGTAACTACCTATGCCCCAAAATGATTTATTCTATTCAATAGTTTTATTTTATTTTTTTTTTGAAAAATTCCATGATGCCCACAGTAAAAATGGCTGCAAATTATGCAAAAATCGATAGGTTAGGTAATTTGGACCCAGGTTTTCAGCAAGTTCCACTTGTTCAAAATTTCTGAAATCATTTCAAAATATTGTTATGGAACATCAATAATTTAAAAACAATGAAGAAAAGCACCCCATCCCTCGCCCTCCACCAAAAAATGATCTAATAACTTTTTTTTCCAAAAGATCCCGTTTACTATAGACATTGCCTAGATCAGACCCATTTTGGGCCATACAATTAATTTTACAGTAAATATTTGAAAACAAAGCGCAGAAACAGAAAAGACAAAGTTGATGATTCCTGATAAGATATGGTCAATCAGAACAAAATATTTTCTTTTTGAATAAAACTCTAAACGAGAAACGTCTTTACAAAGGATGTCGAAAGGACAGAAGGCAGAAGGCAGGATCGACGAGTAGCCACATGGCGGCCGCACGAAGAACAAACAACACCAGAATCACTACCTTAGTACGGTCAGCAATAAACACTACCAAGGGTGGGGTGGGGTTAACTCGGTTTTGCTCTTTCAAAGACTGATGTCTCTGCGCATATGTTGAATATTTTGGGCACAAGTCCAATTTCTATCCAATCTTTTTCGATATTTTACTGTTTCAAAGACTGGTGACTCTGTGCATATGTTGAATAGTTTGGGCATAAGTCCAGTTTCTATCCAGTCTCTTTCCCACTACATTGCTAATAAATTTAGAAAAAAATTGTTGAAATATTTTGTTTGAGCGCTTAACTTTTTAAAACATTTTCCACTCTCTGGGCTAATTCAGCAGACGACAAATTGCTGATTTTTTTTTAAATTTTTTTTACCAGAAAACAAGATTTGATATTTTATGAAAATTGTCTACTGGAGACAATTTGCATGAAATGTCAAATCCTGTTTCCTGGGAAAAATAAGAAAAAATGTTTCAGTACGTGGTCCGCTGAAAATTTTACCCAGAGTGCTAAGCGTTATATGTTAAAACCTGTCCGTCCTTTTCCATTATGTTAACCCTTCTCATCAATGCTAGAATTGCCAAAGCTAGTGCAGCATTTGGCCGGCTACGTGGAAGTATTTGGGACCGAAGTGGAATCAGACTTGATACAAAGCTGAAAGTATGTAGATCGGTAGTGCTGCCAACACTATTATAAGCCTGCGAAACTTGGACAGTTTACCAACGGCATGCCAAAAGACTGAACCACTTCCATACAAGCTGTCTTAGAAAACTTCTAAAGATCAAGTGGCAAGACAGGATTCCAGACACAGAAGTCCTGAAAAGGGCAGGGATGCAGAGCATACATACTCTTCTGCAATTGGCACAGTTAAGATGGACAGGCCATGTTACCAGAATGCCTGATGAACGTTTGCCAAAGAAAATCCTCTATAGAGAACTTCAAGTAGGAAAACGCTCCCATGGTGGTCAGAAAAAGCGATACAAGGACACCCTCAAAGCCTCCCTTAAAGACTTCAACATACCAACAGAGTCATGAGAACAGATTGCACATGATCGTACAAAGTGGCGAGGCCTCACAAAAAGGGGAGCTGGTGAATACGAAGCAAAAAGAATCAGCGAAGCCGAGCAGAAACGTGCATAGCGGAAAGCTAGAGCTAAGGCATCACCAACAGAGCTTTATTCCTCAGACCTCTCTTGTTCTATCTGCAACAGGCAGTTTAGAGCTAAGATTGGTCTCATCAGCCATCTTAGAACACACAAATAATAACACATCATACAGCTGATTAGGATTGGTCATTGTCAGTAATGACAGACGAACAAGGAAACCCTTCTCTTGCTGAACACGACATGCCCTGTCTTAGCAAACAGTGTAGATCCAGATCAGTTGGCTTCTGAAGAAGCCAACTGATCTGAATCTGAATTGTTTGTCATTAAATATGTGAATGTCTATCAAAAACCCGGATCAAGTAATCTGATTGGCTGGAAATTAGAAGCGCATCTGCGTACCCACAACATATGTTGCTGTAGAGAAATAAACCGCAGGATTCTGAAAGTCCGCCTAATAGTATTTATCCTAGACTAGCTATTAGTGGGATATCAAAATTATCATCAATGAATTATGAATATTAATATGCATTGTATTTAATAAATTGAAATAATCTACTGCCTACTTCTTGACTTTGCCTCTTTGATAGCAACAATCTATTTTGACATCCAATAATGTTCGAGACCAAAATCTAAGACTGGCAACAAGGTACCTTATATTAATTTGAATAACCTTATAGTAAGGTGTGATAAAACATGACATCAAGATTTAGCAGCTAGTCTATGTGGACCCTAAATGCGCCTTTAACTGTATATTTTGGGGGAATACCCAGCTAGCATTCTTTATAAATCAATAGCGGGCCGTTATCGACCCGTCAGCTACCCTGACGGGCCGATATCGGCCCGCTATAGATTTATAAAGAATGCTTACTGGGTACGGATTTACGTATGATTACATAGACCGTTCAACATAATGACTACAGTATTTGTATTTTGCAGAAAATTCTTTTCAAGACACTGTGGAACGTTTGTCGCATTACCGGCCCCTTTGTGAAACGATGCCGCTCTTTGTTGATGAAATATGGCAAAATGGCTTTTGAACTGGCGAAAGAAGAACTCACCCCAGAACTGTGCAAGGTATTCGGGGTATGTGAAGGCGCACAACCTATTCAAGGTCAGTGTTCTAGACTTTCCTTAGTTAATACCATAGCTGTGGATAAGTAGCTCATGTCATCCGAAAAAGTATTAATACTTTTCTTATTTCTTCACGTACATATGTATAGTTTGTACTCATTAGAAGCGCCTCATCGAGGCGCTTCTAATGAATGCCCAAACCGTATGATTTTGTGAAGAAACAAGAAAATCTTTATCTAGATACCTTTGTGATCGGGAGCTAGGTAAAAGGTAACAAAGAATTCGAGAGATAATCGAAAAGTACACCCTGTCTCCAAAATACTTTTATCAACTTTTATCAACCCTCCAGCGTTGCCAAAGCTGGAACCAGTCCATTATATTTCAGCTATTTGCCAAGGCTTTGTTTCAAAGAACGGACGCAGGTTGGATTCTTATAACCGTATAGGGGTTTTTAAATTGGGAGGTTGTCACTTTTGCTTTGTTTTCTGCCTACTGTAAACGACGGGTTACTTGGACATCCAAATAATTGACTATTTTGATCACCCAGCTAGCATTCTTCATAAATCTATAGCGGGCCGTTATCGGCCCGTCAGCTACCCTGACGGGCCGATAACGGCCCGCTATAGATTTATAAAAAAAATACTGACTGGGCAGTACCTTTATCCAGTAACTTTTATTCCATCCATGGGGTATACATTGCAGTTTGTGTATTCTCAGATATTGTACTTTTCATTCAGAATAAATAAATCTGAAATTTTGATATAATATAACACCGCACAATAGTGCATCGCTGGATTGACGCCAACTGCGCTACTGCTTAACCCTTAAGCTGCCAATCACAACAATTGTCGTCTGCTTTGTCATCTGCTTGTGATTTTAAAAGTCATTTTTGCAAACAGAGTGGACCCAGATCAGACTGCTCCTTTAGGAGCAGTCTGATCTGGGTCCACACTGTTTGCCTGTATGCAAAAATAGGTTTGAAAAGTTTGCAAGAATATTCAGCAGACGACATAAACAGACGACATTTTCAGATGCAGTTTTTCTTGGCGCTTTAAGGGTTAATCAGCCTTCTTCATATGATGAAAAGCGCAGCTTTATTGTTTATAAGTCTAGAAGTGACAGAAAAACTGATATAAAGAAAAATGCAGATAAATGCAATGAAAATGATTAAAAATATTTACACTTAATGAAAGTGATTGCTGCAATATGTAGGGAGGATTCTACAGGATTCCAGATAAGCGGAAAATTTAGGCTAATACTTGAATTAAAAAAAAAAAAATGGAAAAATGTGATTTTGCATTTTTTGTGTCAAAACGTCAAATTAGGGCAAAAATGTCCGATTCCAATTTTACTTCGCCTTTCTGTTAAAAATATCAAGGACAGGGTACTCTAAACCGAACGAAGTCTTTGTTTTCAATTTTTCAAAGCATGTTTTCAATCTCATATACATTTTAACCTTTATCACTTTATAGGCTAAATTATCAGCTGAAAGTGGTGATGTTGTTTTATATTATATAGAACATAAAACTTGACATTTAATTCAAATTGTCTCCGAAGTAGGAGACAATTGGAATGAAATATCAAGGGTTATTTTCTGTGAAAAATAAAAAAAAAAATTGTTAAATAATTTCTGCTTCTTAACTTCAGTTAGTAGGTTAAAAATCGGGTTTTTTAACTCGGAACCTCTCTAATGTGCTTGCACAAAGTTAGGCTCCTCCTTTTTTCAGTGGGAGGTTTAATAAACAAAAAAATAATCATAAATTATTTTTTGGGTTAACAAATACAAACAAAAACAAATCGTTTATTGAGAATTCAGCCAATCCCTCAATTCAAAACTTTATATATTAAAAAGGGGGAAATGGTGATTCGGATGTATTTAATCACTCAAGGAGATACTTTATATGTAGACAAGTGGTAAACAGTGTAGACCCAGATCAGACACCGCATTCTGCGGCGTCTGATCTGAGTCAACACTGTTTGCTCAGGCCTTTCTGCCACTATAATTAGGATAAATACGAGAGGCTATTTTTCTCTCCGCAAATAACTTCTCTGTGGCATTGGATCCAGTCATTTCGGTGTTACTAGTTTGATTGATTAATCTTTTTTTTTTTTTTAATTTTCTGCAAATCTGTGTCAATGGCACATGGGGCGTGCCATGCAAAAACGTGACTTCGAGCATATGCGGAGAGTGAAAGCCCAGATCAGCCTGCGCATCCGCACAGTCTGATCATTGTCCGCTTACAGAATCGCTGAATACTAAAGAATGTATGAATGGAGAGCTAAGGCCCGGATGTTACTTTGCGCACGCGCAGGATGATGTGCATCTGCGCATTCGGCGCATGCTCGAAGGCACTTTTTCGCTTGACATGGCCCCATGTACAGTCGAACCTCGTTATCTCGAACTCGCTTAGTTCGAATTGCCGCTTATCTCGAAGTGAAAATCTGGTCCCTGTTTTAACATGGAACTATGATAACAGATAACAAAATAATGTGGAAAAGAGGAGAAATTGCTCCTAAATATCTTTTCCACATTATTTTATATATATATTTCTAACTTCAAGAGTCAAATTACATATTCATTTGTTAAATGTGGTTGTTCAATTTATTGTTTTTCTCACTTTCTCAACTCTGATATGTCGAAGTACGGATATCTCGAAGTGTTTCAGTGAGTCCCTTGGAATTCGATATAACGAGAGTCGACTGTATTAATGTGAATTACACATATGTTGAACCAAACAGCATCTAATAATAAATGAACGGTGTGCCTATCGAACACCTCATTTGCCCCGGATATTGAAACAGACGCGCGTTCGCAAACAGCGCAAAATGTTTATAAAAAGACAGTTACGTGAACTTCGTTATAATTTCTGACACACCGATTCCCTAGTTTTACTTTATAAAGTGGTAGAATCGAGTGGCCCCGGATATGAATCGGTTTAATGTTTTTGTGTTTGAAACCTCAGAAATAATTTGTAAACAACTTTGTTAAAAGCTCCATAGTCCTCAAAAATAACATTTTACTATCCAAGAAAGGTTTAATAAATTGATATATGGTATTAATATATTCATAAAATGTGACACCTGACAGCCTGTAAAATTTCAGTTAGTCTCTCATTCGTGAAAATGAAATGATTTTTTTATCGTATCCCTGATTTATTTTGTTTATTATGCCCCCACCATTTTCAGTGGCGGGGGCGGGGGGCGCAGGGGGCGCATATAGTTTCAGCTGTCCGTACGTACGTCCGTCCCGTCCTGTCCGTCCCGTATATAACACAAATGGTTTCCGTGTGATATCTTTTGAAAAGATAGGCATATTGGATTGAAATTTTACACACAGGTATATAATCATAAAATGTACAAGGGTCTCGTAGGTCAAGTTCGATTTGAGGTAAAATCCACCAATTATTTTGGGAGTTATGGCCTTTTTTCAACTTTGAAAAATTTTCCACTTTGAAAAAGGTTTCCGTTCGATATCTTTTGGAAAGATTAGTGTATTGGATTCAAATTTTATACACAGGTATATAATCATAAAATATAGGTCAAGGTCGATTTAGGGTAAAATCTACCAATTATTTTGGGAGTTATGGCCCTTTTTCAACTTTGAAAAATGGTTTCCGTTCCATAACTTTTGAAAAGATTAGTGTATTGGATTCATATTTTATACACGAGCATATAATTATAAAATATAGGTCAAAATCGTTTTAGGGTAAAATCCACCAATTATGTTTTTTCAACGTTGAAAAATTGTTTCCGTTTGATATCTTTTGAAAACATTAGTGTATTGGATTCAAATTTAATACACAGGTATGTAATCATAAGATAGAGGTCAAGTTCGATTTAGGGTAAAATCCATCCATTATTATGAGAGTTATGACCCTTTTTCACCTTAAAAAAATTTTCCTTTTGATATTTTTTTGAAAAAAAAGATTGGTGTATTGGATTCATATTTTATACACAGGTATATAGTCATAAAATAGAGGTCCAGTTTGATTTAGGGTAAAATCTGCCAATTATTATGATAGTTATGGCCTTTTTTTCAACTTCATTTTTTTGCAAAATACCTGCGTGCGGGTGAGGATGGCCCCTGGGCGGGGTCATCTGTGTCATATTGACTCATTTCTAGTCACTCACTGAAAAGGGTGCAGCCGCAACTCAGTACTAGCGTATCATCGAATAGCAGTCTGTTGGTTTATTATTTTCCTATTTTGTCCACAGAAATCTGGCAAAAGAAAGCAAAGCCAGAAACAAGCAAAAAAAGTGTAGTCTGCGAATTAAACATGCAGTTTTACATTGTACAGTCATAAAGGTCATAAAGGTTTCTCACCGATGTGGTTCGAGCCTAGCTCGGGTCATATGTGGGAAAGCCAAGTTCTGCTTACAGATGGTCAGGTGGTTTTTCTCCGGGTACTCCGGTTTTCGCCCACCTTCGATGAACGATCGGCTCGATATGTGAAATACTCTTGAAAGGGCCGTAAAACCCAAATCAAAAAAAAAAAAAAAAAAAAAAATCAAAAAAAATCAATGGCTCAAATGGCCGTGGGACCATGAAAATTTATTCGAGATATGGATTGTTCGGCAACACCGTTTTGATAGATCTTCGAGTTTAATCCGCAGAAAGTGAATCCTTTCCCCTTAAACCGCTTCTTCAACTTTGATCTCTGTCAGTATTATTTGTCAAGCAGACGTGTTCGAATATGTAGTGCAAATGCGACAGAGTAAGAAAAGGACAGCTCCAATGTATGTTTAACCCTTAAAATGCCAAAAAAAAGAAAAAAAAAAACAAACAAACAAAAAACCTGCATCTGAAATGTCGTCTGTTTATGTCGTCTGCTGCATCTTCTTGCAAACTTTTTAAACATACTTTTTGCATATAGGCAAACACTGTGGACCCAGATCAGACTGCTCCTAGAGGAGCAGTCTGATCTGGGTCCACACTGTTTGCAACAATGCCTTTAAAATAACCGGTAGAAGACAAAGCAGACGACAATTGTTGTGTTTGGCATCTTAAGGGTTAAATGTATGTTTTGCCTTCTCAGCTGTTGCTCGGTTTCACCTACGAAGAAACACACATCTCGCATATTATCTATCTTTAACTTACTAGACGAAAGAAACAAATGAACTTTTTTTTTCTTTTGACCTAGTGTTTTCATTTAGCTATTTTGTTTCAAAAGTCATTTCAGTTTAATGACCAATTAATGATACTAAATTGACAGTATTTTTGTCTTGTATGTGTACGTACTTGATATCGAGTCAAGTTTACTAAAGAAAACATCTGCGACCTTACCGGTGGGCTCATCATTTGATAAGCAACCCAAGAAAAGAGCCCTTACAAAATAAGCAGGTAGAGAAGGCAGAGATCCGTCTGCACCTGGGTGCAAATTCATCACGGCCCACTTACATAACATCACGAAAACATGCCTATATAAATTTGACCCCCTTTAACCCCACCTTTATATAGTAAAACTGGGGTTTACAGGGGTATACATTATTTTTCTTATTTCTGCTCAAAAACATAGATTGTGGGTACTCGTTAGAACCGCCTCGACGAGGCGGTTCTAACGAGTACCCACAATCTATGTTTTGAGCAGAAATATGAAAAATATCAGAATTTTTATCTAAAAATTTTCATTTTTTATGGAGGTGGAATTTTCTACATATTTGAATAGGTGTGTTTTCGCAATGACCACTAGATAGTGTGAAATGATCATTTGAGATTGTAAAAATTTATCGATGGACAGAAACTGGCTACCTGGTGCGTGGCAAACAGTATTGACACTTCTGCGGCGACTGATCTAAATCTACACCGCTGTTTTTAGATCCGACTACCCCAATACTTAGGATAAATAGGGTATGTCGCCGAACACTTTAACACCCATTTATGCCAAGTGGACTCTTCTACCTCAACTCGGACAGGTCAATTTCCAATAGAAGAGGTGTCTAGTTACTTTTCATTATTACCATGTTTTATAGAAATTCATGTTTTTTATGCAAACAGTGTAGATCCTGATCAGACGCCGCAGAACGCGGCGTCTGATCAGGATCTACATTGTTTGTGTCTACACTGTTTACCGATGTTCCTTTTATGGGACGTTAGGCATAAATGGGTTAAAAGAAAAAAGACAACCTTGCCAACTGAGACCATCTTGTTCAACGAAAAGAAAAATAAAAGAAAAAAATGTAACACACACGCACGTTTGTGACATTTGCGGCTGCCTTAGCTTTATATCAAATAACCACTTCTGGGCCCAGTTGTTCAAAGCTAACGATGTCGTTAGTTAACGATTCGTTAAAATTTACATCGAGCGATACGCAAATATGCTGAAATTTTTTGCTGAAAAAATATGAATAGCTTTTGCAAAAGCTACTCACTTTTTTTCTGCAAAACATATCAGAATATTGTCTATTGAATCTGCTAAAACAGTTAACGAAATGACTCTTAACGAGCTTGTTAAGCTAACGACGCTTTGATCAACTGGGCCCTGATTTTAAAACAAACGCTAGCATGTGCGAGGATTTCGAGGTCAGCATAGCTCGCACGTACGCTTGGGACATGTTCGGTCACCGTAACTTTACATAAGATCATGATTTCTGTTGTTGACCTGCATGTACTTAACGAAAACATGACTTTTGAAACAATTGCAAAGTCTCAGATCATTCTGCACATCCAGACTCATTAGATAGTGCAGAATATATTGACGGCTGTATAATGAGCAGAATATATTGAGCACAGATCTTAAGCATGCTGTTCAGAAATCTTAGAGCTGACTTACTGCAATACCCGCAGAAAAGTAGACCGACCTGTAATCGACTTATGAGTCCGTCCGTAGCCATTTAGCGAAAATGGCCATAAATCTTGGACCTCTAGGAATAGCTTGATAATTTTCAAGCAGAGATTGATACCGACAATATCTAGCCAATGGGATTTTCTTTGCCCGAGGCTAAGTCGAGGTCAAAAATGTAAAACAAATACGGAAATGGCTGTAGGTTTTCAACCATAAGGGTCATTTTGATAAAACTTGGTATACAGAAAATTATTGACAAGAAATAGCCAAATGAATTGCTAAATGTCACTTGTTATTGACCGAGGCAAAGCCGAGGTCAAAATTCTTTTCTGTGGTCAGTTAGTGGGGATGGCCATAACTCTTTAACCGTTAGGGTTACTTTTAGTATTATTCGCACAAAGATTGACGCCTACAAGCACTAGCTAGTAGAATTGCCAAGTGCCAGTTTTTGTTGCTCGAGACTTAGCCGAGACCACAAAAGTGAAAATGGAACGGGCGGTGCTCTTCTACTCATTGATGATTTGGAACTTTTCACGTATGCCCTGAATGATTGTTTTCTCATGATACGGATAATATGGATGTTTTGAACTGACACTTTAACTCATTCACTATCATAAGCGATAATAAAAGGCTTTGGCAACGAGTGTCGATCCAGATGAGCCGTCTCATCAGGATCTACGCTGTTTGACGTTCAGTCTTTCAGCTTTACATAAAACTTCTTTCCAATCTATAGTTTGTTAAAAAAAAAAAAAAAAAAAGCAGAACAAATGTAGTCTGAACTTTGGCACCGAAAGAGTTAAGACGTGAGGTTAGGGGTAACGTGTCAAAAGTTTACATTGCAACACTGCAATTGCACCGACTTAAGGGGACTGGATATACCGGTTAGATTTTCCGCTATAACAAGGGAGACAATTTTTGTTACTTCCTGTTTGTTTTCTCTCTGTATATCAAATCCTTTGGAAAGGTGTCTTCTCTAAAAGGGAAGCATTTACAAGGAGCAAAGTATACCCCATTACAGAAGGGAGGCACACTACAGTCGAACCTCAATAGCCCGAACAATGATGGCTCGTTTACCATGTCTATTTCGAACTGGTTTTTGAGTCCCTATGAAATTCTTCTGATAGCAGAAGAAAGCAAATGCTTATGAAAATTTTCTTTTTTATTTTTACGAAATTGTATGTTGTATGTACGAGGCGATTTTAATGAGTACACTCAACATACCATTATTGTACGGAAGATCAAAAATACTTCCCTAAATGATCACCATTTGCTCCCTGACCTGGCGCCATGATTAACCCTCACTGGCTCGAACTACCGTTGTCTCGAATAAATTTCCATTGTCCCAAAGACGTTCGAGCCATTGCGGTTTTACTGTAATTTGCAAAAGTTAGCTCGCTCCTGAAGTGTATTAATTCCCCTTAAAAAGGGCTTCGGGGATAGGCAAAGAGTGAAGGGGCTTTTAAGATTTGCGCAAGCTGCTGATCACTGATACCAAATTTACTGCAAGTATTCGTATGCCTTATCCCTTTACCATACTTGTCCCAAATTTTCTACAATTTCATTTACTTATCTGTTGATGCCTCTGAAAGCTGCTGGATGAATGGTTAACAGATTATATCCCATGATCAAATGCCGCAGAACGCTTATTCTGGCGCCTTGGCTGAAAAACATACAATTTGCATAAGTGTGTTAACATAATCCATGTCATATACATATAATCAATGTAAATATGTTACATGCTTTTAAGCCGCAACGTCAGAACACGTGCCTTCGGACATGTCCGCCCAGCGAAGATTCAGATCAGCCTGCGCATTCGCGCAGTCTGATCAGAATCTTCTCTGGGCACATTTTGGATAGCCAAGGATGAAAAGTTTCTTCATGCGGACAACAAAGACTCTGATCAGACTGCGCGGATGTGCAGGCTGATTGGACTAATCTTTGGGCGCACATGTCAGGAAGTACATATTTTCATGTTGATGCTCATATAATTTCTTTTAGATCTGGTGGCACTCGATCGCGGTGGTTGGTTTTGCAGCATATGTAAACGAATCACGTCAACGGTCCATGCCTTAATCCATGACAAATACGCAAAGCAGAGACTAATCGCCCTTACAAAATGGATGTGTGGGAAACTGCCTCCTCCCTTCAACGTCATGGTAATCTTTATTTTTTTTGTTCTGAAATGTACTTGGTTAGGTTGATTATTTATAGCGTTGTTAGCATTTCCCATTTAGCAGGCATGTATCATTGCCGTAATATATGTACGTCTTGTGTAGGTTTATGTTAGAATTTACCCTTCAGCAAGTTATAAGTAACATTTCGGTATTGTGGAAGCACTGCCTTTTGCTCTTCGCGTATACATGTATAAAATCGTTCCGGACGTTACCTGGTCTATTATCTCATTTCACTTATTCTCCTGCGTGTATGTAACCTTAAACAACGAAGTAAAGGTCATCATTCAAAATAACCTGGTGCTTTCTACAGAAGCACTGAATGATTAACATGGGTAATTTCCCTAGTTTTAGCAATGTTGATATTCAGACGGAAATGAACCAATTTGTAATGGGAGATTGTAAAACTGGAAACAAAATTAATCGTATCCTATTACATTGTTTCTGGTATACCAGAGGTTTTCATGAAAAAAAATCTCTTGGAGACTTTGGTAGATGTTACGCTGTCAATAATGATGGCAGGTCGATTTCCCAGCTGGCACACAACGTTGCTTCAACGTTGTGTGCGTGCTGGGAAAGACAACATGGAAACTGCTCCGAATGTAAGTTTACAACTTTGATCTTCCCATGTTTGAATGTATCACGGGGAATGGTAAACGCCAAGGCTGTGGCATAAGACTAAACTCAATGCACTTGGCAGTGTTTCCACCATTTGTAGAAGATAGACAATTTTTGTGTCTTCGCGTTTGCTTTCCTGCACACCGGTTCCCTTCTGAAAAGGGGTCTACTCGAAAAAGCAATCAATTTGCAAGGAGCATTTGAAGTGGACCTCTTGGTAAAAAGCAGCCAAAGTCAATATTGAAAGAGTCTCTTACCTTCAAAATGTATTCAGTTTGCTTCATAGGAAAACAGGTTGATAGCTCGCGACATTGTGGAACATACACACAACATACTGTGAATAGAATAGTTATACAGTCGAACCTCAATAGCTCGAACACTGATGGCTCGTTTACCATGGCTAATTCGAACTCATTTTTGAGTCCCTGCAAAATTCTTCCGCTAGCTCAAGAAAACAAATATTTAGGGAATTTTTTCTATTTTATCATGGAATTGTATGTTGTGTTTACTCATTAGAATCGCCTCATCGAGGCGATTCTAATGAGTACACACAACATACAATTATTGTGAATGAAATAACACCCCCACTAAATTATCGCTATTTGCTTCCTGACCTGGCACCATGATTAACCCTTAGTGGCTCGAACTACCCATGTCTCGAACAATTTTCTATTGTCCCAAAGATGTTCGAGCTATTAAAATTCGACTGTACATGTATGTAATATTTACTACCGTACTTGTGTGTTTCCAACATGCTGGTCCAGTCTCTCTGCACATAATTCGTAAGCATGTATTGTTTGTGTTGTTTGGTGCCAAGTACTGGTAAAGTGAGTGCATATTGGAAAAAGTGTAAATACTGAAACTGTAAAAAAAAACAAATAAAAAAACACAAAAAACAACAACAAAAAAACAACATAAAACAAAAAACAACAACAAAAAACTGACAGGTCAGTGTGGTATATCTAATATTTACATGTACTTCTGTCTTTACTTATAGTGTAATGGGTTCGCATCTTTGGTGTTGCCGCAACTCTTTGACTATCTGAGGAGCAACTGTCAAATTCTTGACAATTTGTGCAAGGTAATATGAATGACGTCAAGCGAAATCGGCGTTAACCTTTATTTACCCTTAGTATCCCAGCAGGCACAAAACGTTGACACAACGTCGACTCAACGTCGTCTTGACGTTGAATCAACGTTCTTGCATAAAATCCGATGAACATAGCTGTTTGAAGCTATTCTTGAATGGGTCAGAAGCCGTGTTCAAACAACAAAACCCATGTTCAAATCATGAAATTCACGTGCTGTTTGAACATGGATTTTGAATTTTTCATATCACAAGATGGGCCTTGCTTTGTTTACGTTACGTTGAGCGACGTAAAGTTATCGCCTGAACGTAGCATTTCAGAATTTTATGATGACGTCAGTGGGTCATTGCGCAAGTAGCGTCATTGTAAACAACATTCTGAGCTAGCCGCCATGTTGGTTTGCCGTCGCATTTGAAGAGTTTATATGGAGCTTTGGGGCGTTTTCGTCACTATTTGCCGTTGGAATTGTGTTATGCAAGAACAACGATCATCCATGGTTATTTCATGCCGGGTTCCTTGGAAGATATTTGAACACTCGGCCTAGCGGCCTCGTGTTCAAACAGCTTCCTCGGGACCCGGCAAATGTTAATACATGAAAAACCATGAGTGATCCCGATATTCTTGCATAAAATCCTATGAATATAGCTGTTTGAAGCAATTTTTGAATGGACCAGAAGCCGTGTTCACACAACAAAACCCATGTTCAAATAATGAAATTCACGTGCTGTTTGAACATGGATTTTGAACGTTTGATATCTCAAGATGGCCTTGCTTTGTTTATGTTTACATTACGTTGAGCGACGTGACGTTATCGCCCTGAACGTAGCATTTTAGAAGTTTACGATGACGTCAGAGGTCATTGCGCAATTGGCGTCATTGTAAACAACATACTGAATTAACCGCCATATTGGTTTGCCGTCGCATTTGAAGAGTTTATATGGAGCTTATATCGAGCTTTGGGGCGTTTTTGACAGAATTTGCAGTTGGAATCGTAAGTTATGTAAAAACAAGGATCATCCGTGGTTATTTCATTACAATGACATTTGCCTGGTCCCTCAGAAGATATTTTAACACTCGGCCTAGCGGCTTCGTGTTCAAACAGCTTCCTCGGGACCCGGCAAATGTTAATGCATGGAAAACCATGAGTGATCCTATATTGTGTCAACGTTGTGTGAGTGACATTGAAGCAATGTTGAATCGACATTGTTTCAAGGTTGTATGCCTGCTGATTTCACGTCTTGACGTTGAGACAATGTTGAATCGACGTTGTGTCAAAGGTGTTTGTTTGACGTTGAATCAACGTTGAGCGCCTGTTGGGCTATAAGGTCCAGTAGTCCACAATTTTTTAATTGTGCAAACAGTGTAGACCGAAATCAGACGACGAAGACCGTGGCGTCTGATCATAGTGAACATTTTTTGCCGCTCATCCATCAGTTTTAGACACATGCACGGGTAGTTCAGTGGACTTCATCACGAATTTTGGTCAGTTCTTAATATTGTCCTCTGTGGTGTAGTGGTCTCTCCTACTAACGGACTCGGAATTGAGTCTCATTGGTGACCTCCTGGTGTGACTTTCCCTGCACAGGGAACCTCGAGTTAATGTCCCGATTCGAAGGATGACACACTGTTTTCATTTCATGCCTGAAAATGACATGAAGGAAGACATGTTCGGACACCGAAAAGTCCCTCACCTAAGCCTGGGGTCTATCCCGGTACCTCTAGCTCTAGAGGCCAGTGTGCTCACGGCTTGCGTCCGGGAAGTTGTGGATTCGATCCCCGGCTGAATCATACCAAAGACTTTCAAAATAATATTAGCTGCTCTTTCGTTTGCGCTCGGCATTGAGAAAGCGGAACTGGTCGGTCCGGTGTCAGTATAATGTGGGTGGAATGCCACGTCGTGTGTCTCAGGTGTGATATGTCAGGGAGGCAGCACTCTTAAAGTAAGCATTGAGCTCCCTGTCACACCCAGACACTGTCGCGATATGACTGAAAGATCGTTGAAAGCGACAGTAAGTCTGAATAAAAAAATAAATAAAACTTTTTATTTTTCATGTTGAAATTTGTCCGATGGATTAAAACTTAATGTCATACCCGCGCTTGCGCGGGTCCTTTTCACATGAAAAAAAAAAAATAACAAAATGACATGTGCACCCAGCGCACTCAGATCAGCCTGGGCATCTGCCTGGTCTAATCAGTTTTCACTGTCTACACGCAGAAACCTTAGCTCCTTAGCGGCCCATTGAGTGCACAGCGAAGACTGATCAGATTGGGCGGATACCTGGGAGCCCAGTCATTCTGTTGGTTTTGTTATGCGCTGGCTCAGTTATGGTAAAAACCGTTCAAATCAGTAAGCCGAATACCTTCGAACCTACTGGCGCAGTGGCTAAATTGCTAGAGCGTCCGGTTTGCGTCCGGGAGGTTGTGGGTCCGATCCCCGGCCGATTCATGCCAAAGACTTTAAAAATGGTATTAGCTGCTCTTTCGTTTGCGCTCAGCATTTAGAAAGCGGAACTGGTTGGTCCGGTGTCAGTATTATGTGACTGGGTGGAATATCACGTCATGTGTCTGAGGTGTGATATTTCAGTGAGGCAGCACTCTTGAAGTGAGCATTGAGCGCCCTGGCATAGCCAGGCACTGTCACGATATGACTGTAAGATTGTTGAAAGCGACATTTAGTCTGAATAAAAAAATAATAATCTTGGAACGTTCTTTTTTCAGGTTGAAATCTGTCCGATGAATTAAAATTAAATGTCATACGGGTCATTTTCTAATTCCACTTAATTTTGCTATGTGCATTGGTATTGGGAAAGTCTCGTATGTGTTATTAATGGTAATTATTAATAGGGTTATCTAACCTGATGAATGTAAACTGTTGATGATGCCATTGCCATAACATCTCTACATTCATCCGGCTTTTGGCGCTAAATTTCAGACTACCTATGCCGTCTGCTTTGTTTTTAACAAACTATCGCCTGGAAAAGAAGTTTATATGTAGAGTTGAAAGACTGAATGTCAAGCAGCATAGATCCTTCTGAGACTGCCTATGCCGTCTGCTTTGTTTTTTAACAAGCTATCGCCTGGAAAGAAGTTTATATGTAGAGTTGAAAGACTGAATGTCAAGCAGCATAGATCCTTCTGAGACTGCCTATGCCGTCTGCTTTGTTTTTTAACAAGCTATCGCCTGGATAGAAGTTTATATGTAGAGTTGAAAGACTGAATGTCAAACAGTATAGATCCTTATGAGACGGCTCATTATGAGCCGTCTCATCTGGATCTATGCTGTTTGCTAAAGCCTAGTATTATCGCCTGTGGCAGTGAAAGAGTTAAACAAAATTCATCTCAGGCCTTAAATAGAATTAAACTTCAGGCTCATATTGAACAAACAAACAAAAAAAAAACAAACAAACAAAAAAACAACAACAAACAAACAAAAAACAACAACAAAAAACAACAACAACAACAATAACAAAAAACAACAACAACAAAAACAAAAAAACAACAACAAAGAAACAACAAAACAAAAAATATTTATGTGGTAATTCTGGCGTGTGTTACGTCTGGTCCCTGATAAACGTGAAACAAAATGTTTATTTGCAATAAATTAACCTTCCTTCATACGAAAAATAAATGAAACTCGTACATGTACACTGACTTATATCATTATCTGTCACTTCTGACATGAGTTGTGGTCCCTGATAAACGTTACAAATTTGATTGTTTATTTTGGTGTGAAAACTTGTTTTCAGCCAAATCAGATTGAGCAGATGCCTTTTTTTTTGTTTCATTTCAATCCTTACACTTAAACAAAATGTTTAAACCAAACGACTTTGAAAATGATAATAGTTTGTCTGACCTATCCACGATTTTGTAGTTACCAATCGAAACATCGAAACAAACAAAATTAAAATAAATAAAAACTGCTTTTAACTCCGAAAAGCAGAGAAAATACATCGCCGGATAGGCATATATATATATATATATATATATATATATATATATATATATATATATATATATATATATATATATATATATAACCATAACAAGTCTATGACATGTGTACCCCCGTTTACCCTTATATTATATAATCAAAACTAGAGGAGTGGCCTCCCTCTCTCTCTCTTTGGACAGGTGCATTTCCATTTTAAGGGATGTTTGGTTTGTTTTTCCGCATTTCATGTATTATTCATTATAGAATCTTCATGTACTTATCACAAAGAGTGTAGACCCTGGTCAGACGCCACATTCTGACCTGGGTTTGCATTGTTTGCCATTATCGTTTTTCTAGGACGCTAGGTATAAATAGGTCGATAATATGGAACGCCAAAGCTGTCTTATGTTGTTATATTTCTTCTTGTCTTGTCTAAGAATTGTGTGAACTTGTCAATGCATTATGTTATTATCTTAAAGATGCGTGTTGTTTTTTCAATATATAATGTTGACATGCCCACACACTGTCTTATTATGTTAAAGAACCATTTTATTTTGTCATAACGTGGAGTTATCTTGTCTAAAAAGCATGTGAACTTGTCTATATAGTGTGTTATTATTTTACACAGGCACGTTATTTTGTCAACATATGGCGTTGACTTGTCTACACGGTGTTTTATTATGTCAAACGTATATGTCATTATGTTAAAGTTTGGGTTATCTTGTCTAAGAGTAACTTGCCTAGACGATATGTTATTATGTCAAACTCACGTGTCGTTTTGTCCACACAATGTCGCATGTGTAAATTTTCGAGAACAACACCACGCAGCTGAACAAGACAACATATTAATTCAACAAGATAACACCGCGTTTTAACATAATAACGTAGTCTTTTGCCATAATAATACACTGTATGGACAAAACAAGACGCGCGTTTAAATAATAAGACGTAGTATAGACAAGTTCACATACTTCATATAGACAAGACAACCCAACTTTTTAACATAATAGTTTAGTCTTTTGACATAATAAGATAGTATGTACACAAAACAACACACCCATTTGCATAATAACAAGTTGTATACGAGGGATGTTCGAAATGAATTGCTTATTGTCCTCTAGCTCGATATCCACGTGGGGCACGATAAAAACCAATACGTACCTGTATAGGGCTATTCAATATCTACACAATGGTGTATAAATGTAACTGTTAGACTAAGTGTAAGACATAAAATTTGCCGTTTGAATACGCGCAGTCATTGACCACTGCAGTAAAAATGGTTGGTAGAAGCGTCGACAAAAAAGATGAAGTACGGGCTTACATCAAAGCTCGCTCAAAACTTGGTTGTTCTTTGAAGAAGCTGATGACTGAAATTTCTACTGCTTTTGGACCTTCTTGTGTGTCTTATGACACAGTTCAGTGGTGGAAAAAGAAATTTGAGTCTGGTGTAGAGTCCATCAAAAATGCACCGAAATCAGGTAGGCCAAAATCTGCATCTCATAAAGAAATCGTTTCCAAAATAAAGGAAATCATTGAAGGAGATGCCAGATTTACAGTTCGTGATATTGCACGAAAGGTAGGCATATCACTATCAACGGTTCACCTTATTTTGAAGAAGCATTTGAAAGGCAGAAAGATTTCTGCTAGATGGGTGCCACATCTGTTGACTGACGAGCAAACGAGGCAACGGGTTAAAGTGGCCAAAAAGCTGCTTCAAATGTTTCCAAAATATGACAAAAAGCAGTTTGCCAATGTCGTCACAGGTGATGAAACCGGAGTCCATTATTTTGAGTCCGTCAATAAGGTTAGCAATAAGATCTGGGCCACTAAACACAGCAAACGCCCAATAATTGCCAAACGTTCTTTGAGTACAAAGAAGGTTTTGTATGCAATCTTCTTCTCTGGTGAAGGAGTCGCAATAAAAGTGCCAGTGAAAAAGGGCAAACGCATCACCGGAAAGTACTACAAAGACGTAGTACTGAAGAAACTGAAAAAGTATTATCAGAAACGACGCCCTGCCACTGGTTTTAAACATGTCCGTCTTCTACATGACAATGCCCCAGCTCATACCTCCGCAATAGTTACGGCGTTTTTGAAGAAAGAAAAAGTAACTGTTTTGCCTCACCCCCCGTATTCCCCAGACCTTGCCCCATGTGATTTCTTTTTGTTTCCGAAATTGAAAGCATTCCTTGCTGGGCGGAAATACCAGTCCCGACAGGCACTTGGATCTTCTATTCATCAGTACCTTATTACTGTGCCCAAATCAGCGTACTGTGACGCCTTCAAGAAGTGGACACATCGGCTGAAACTTTGCATTTCTAGCCACGGGGAGTACTTCGAGGGCATGAAATGAGTACTTTCGGGCTGACTTGAAATTTGAAGTCTCCAGATAGAAATAAGCAATTCATTTCGAACATTCCTCGTAGACAAGTTCACATGCTTCGCAGACAAGATAACCGAACATTTTAACATAATTACAATGCCTTTTAACATAATAGGACACTATGTGGAGAAAACAAATTACGTGTTCAACATAATACCATAGTCTTTTATCATAATAAGAAACTGGGTGGACAAAACAACACGAGCGTTAAACAAAATAACAGTTTGTATAGACAAGTTCACATGTTTCGTAGACAGGATAACCAAACATTTTCACATAACAATATAGCCTTTTAACATAATAAGATACTGTGTGGACAAAACAGCCCATCCGTTAAACATAATAACACTTTGTATAAACAAGTACAAATGCCTCAAAGACAGGATAACCAAATTATAACATAATAGCATAGCCTTTCAACAGAATAAGACAGTGTGTGGACATAACAAACCATGCGTTTAACATAATAACACATTTACAGACAAGTTCACATGCTTCATAAACAAGATAACCGGATTTCTTAACATAATAACATAGCCTTTTAACATAATAAGACTCTGTTTGGACAAAACAACACACATGTTTAACATAATAGCATGATGTATAGACTAAAGCTTTTTAACATAATAACATAGCCTTTTAACAGAATAAGACTTTGTGTGAACAAAACAACACGCGTATGTGGCATAATAACACGGTTTATAGACAAATTCACATGCTTCGTAGACAAGATAACCCATTTTTAAACATAATAAGATAGAGTTTTAACACAACAGAGCACTTTGTGGACAAAACAGCATTATGCATTTAACATGATAACATTTTAACATAATAAGACACTGTTTGGACAAAACAACATATGTATTAAACATAATAACATGTTGTATACACAAGTTCACATGCTTCGTAGACAAGATAAACCAATTTTTAACATAATAAAATAGCCTTTTAACATGATAAAACTCCGTGTGGACAAAACAGCACGCGAGTTTAACATAACACCTTAGCCTTTTAACATAATTAGACACTGTGTGGTCATAACAACACGAGCGTTTATCATGACAACATGACCTTTTCACATAATAAGACATTGTGTGGACAAAACAACACACGCTTTTAACATAATAGCACATCGTATACACAAGTTTACACACTTCTCAGACAACATAACCCATCTTTTAACAAATTAAACTAGCCTTTTACACCATAAGAAAGCTATGGCGTTCCATACGATAATATCATATCTTTTTGTGGATGAATAAATATATTCGGTGCCCTTATTATTCAGAGCTTTGTAAGCCGTGAAAATTTCGCTCTATGATGTGGAAAATACGGAGAAGTTTAGTTAATAAGCAAATAAAGACAGATTTATGCAGTACATACGGCTGTCAGAAGTAAACAAACAATAATAAAATGGTTAAAAGAGTAAAAATCTGAATCTACATACTACAGTAAAACCTCAATGGCTCGAACATCTTTGGAACCATTAATATTTATTCGAGACATGGGTAGTTTGATCCAGTGAAGATAAATCATGGCGCCAGGTCAGAGAGCAAATGGTGATAAACTAGGGAAGTCTTTTTGATGTTCTATAAATAATAGTATGCTGTAGGTATTCATTAGAATCGCCTCACTGAGGCGATTCTTAAGAGTACATACAACACACTATTTCATTATGAAAAAAGAAAATTGCCCAAAATGTTTGTTTTCTTGACCTATCCGAAGAATTTCATAGGGATTAAAAAACGAGTTCGAATTATCCAAGGTAAACGAGCCATCGTTGTTCGAGTTATCGAGGTTTTACTGTAATATAGATCCCTTTGTACCCTTGTTGCCACCAGGAAAACAAATCGTACATATAATACATAGATCTATTATATGGCATGGAAAACAGTTCCTCTGATCTGGGTCCAAACTGCTTGCAAAGGTCCATTGCTTTGTGATGCTAAGCATCAATATATTAAAAGTACTGTGATAAACTTCTGTCATGCAATATGTTTCTTTGGACACCATTACGAAAACACGCCTATTCAAATATATAGAAAATTTCATCTCCAAAAACTGAAAATTTTCAGATAAAAAACTCCGACATTTTTTCTATTTCTGCTCAAAACATATATTGTGAGTACTCGTTAGAACCGCCTCGCCGAGGCGGTTCTAACGAGTACCCACAATTTATGTTTTGAGCAGAAATAAGAAAAATAACTTATACCCATGCAAACCCCAGTTTTACTATATAAAAGTGGGGTTTAAGGGGGTCAAAATTATATAGGTATGTTTTCGTGATGCGGAATCATATTTGTTTATATACAGTGTCAGGGAGATATAAACTGGCCGTTGTTTTTGTTTTGCAATGATTATATTATGGCACGATTCGTATTGAAATAATAGTTGCGTCTTCGTTCCTTTAGTTTCTGTTTTTTAAGGATATATATTCCTGTTAACAAGTGGGCATGTCCTGACCATACACATTCTTAAATTATAATATAATTTCAACAGAAAATATATCAGCTACAGTGTTCGGCTATTACCACAGAGTACCGAAATCTTCAATAACATAAACATGGGGTTAGCATTTCCTGTGGAAAGACAACGCCTTGGCGAGATACGTAGCACTTTAGTCCGACAAATATGTTCCAAACTAAGATTTAAAGAAGTTGTCTTAATATCGCTTACAATAGTATCATTACGTAAACACGCCTATAAAATGTTTAGAACATTTCACGTCTAAAAACTGAAAATTTTCAGATAGAAAAACTCTGATATTTTTCATATTTCTGTTCAAAACATAGATTGTGGGTACTCAATAGAACCGCATCGGCGAACGAGTACCCAAATCTATGTTTTTGAGCAAAGATATGAAAACTAATGTATACCCCTGTAAACCCCAGTTTTATTATATAAAAGTGGGGTTTAAGGGGGTCAAAATTATATAGGTATGGTTTCCTGATGTCTGGCAATTTTTTTGCCAGAATACCACTGGTAGCGACATTTGGCCAACTTCTTTGAGTGACGTATTCTAATCTCGGATGAATTCTCACAATAGTTGGACAACAGGACATACAATCTGAATAAAGGGATCCTTTTGAAGCTAAAATATATCAAATGAACGAAAATAGCAGACACGGTTTTATTGAGTCTGTTCAAAAATGGTAAGGCAATATGCAACACAGCTCACGCATCCTAGCCCATGGCTGCGTGATATTTCATTTTCAAATAAATCCAAATGAACTTAGTGAAGTCAAAGGAGCAGAAACTATAAATTACATTTAAGGCTATTTTAACTTTTTTAAAACGTTTTACGCCGCCCCGCAGCACACACACACACACACACACACACACACACACACACACACACACACACACACACACACACAGGGAGAGAGAGAGAGAGAGAGAGAGAGAGAGAGAGAGAGAGAGAGGGAGAGAGAGAGAGAGATTCATTCTAAATTACTCGATTAAACAATCTGCTGGTAACAGCAGTTAAAGAATGTGCACGTTCACTTTCTATCAGATCAGGGTCTTTTCGGATTGCAATGACATACAGTCCCTTTTTCGTGTTGCTCGTTCCATATATTTAAGTCGTGACCCCCGGATAATTCATTTCAAAACACGTGGGGTATTATTAGGAATGCGTGATACTGAGATAATCGGCAGTTTAACCATCCAGCGATAATGTATGGAAATCTCGAGGCAATAGCTCGTAATGAAGTTACTTTGAGCTGCTAAAATAAGCTATCCTGCTTCTATAAACTAACTATCTTTCAGACCTAAGACTGTTTTGTTTGCATACGTGAGCGTAAATTAAGAAAAAGAACTACAATTACTTCTTTAAGTGAGAAAGTTTAGTCGGCAACCATATAGGGTCTGAAATTACCAATAATAGGCTACAATACAGTGAACCTTCGTTACAACGACAGCATTTGTTCCCAAAGATGTTGCCATTAAAATGAATTTGTTGTTGTAAAGTATCCTTAATGGACAAAATGATGGTAAGGCAATACTAAAAAGACCTTGTTTTATTCATATTTCATCATAGAACATATGTTTTGGATATTTGTTAGAATCGCCTCAATGAGGCGATTCTAACAAATATCCAAAACATATGTTTCTTGAAGTTTTAATGCAATATTCTTATTCTCATTAACCGTCACCTCCTCAGCGAAGGTTTCGTGACATTCAAATTGCCATTACAACGGATTTTATCGTTGTATCGAATGTCGGTATAAAGCGGGTTGATTGTAATAAAAAAAAAACTTTTCCAGGGATTTGAAAGAGTAAGTTATGAATGGCGCCTAAGAATAAAAAAATGTACCGTATTTAAGAATTCGTATACCGTAACTCCTTACCATGAATATCCAAGAATTTATACAAGATTAACTTACCACTTTTAATGTGTCTAAAACTGCTGGATGGGTGGCAAACAGGGGTAGATCGTGAGCAGACGCTCACTAGACAAGTATATTTGAACAATACTAACGATAAATACAATATTACGAATATGGGTAGTTACCATCAAAGCGAATGCAGCATAACCGGAAAGAAGAAACGCCTTAAAACGGGCTGTACTACAAGTAACACTACTCGGGGGAAAGGGGCTTAACCCATTAAAGACTGAATAAACTCCAATACTATATATATTAGTAGAGTCCATTTTCGATTTTAGGTAAGTCAGTCTGTCTGATGTAGATATTCCTGAAAAAAAAAAAAATGGTTAAACTATTTTCAAACAGTGGAGACCCTGATCAGACGCCGCGTTCTGTAGCGTCTGATCTGGGTCTGCACTGTTTGTCAGTTACCCGTTTAGGGGTCTTCAGTCTTTAAATGGTTAGTGTTTACATTTATAATCTCACTTCTAATTGCGCGGCAACTCCAAAAATGGATAAATAAGAAACAATATCTCAGAATTATTATCAAATAATCCTAAGTACGTTCTCTGGACTTTACTTAAAGTTTTGCACAGAGACGCATCAACAGATGATACAGACCACAGAGTCCCCAAAACGCTTTCCTCGCATTTTACTCGAATTTTAATACCACATTGGCCCGGGATTTTGACCCTTTGAGCTGTGCCATCCGAGAAAAAGATTTCCGATAAGACGGCTTGTCACGGTGCATCTCATCAACATGTAGACCGTTTGCCCTCCACCGCCCCCAGCCCCCCTCCCCACATTTTTTTTTATTTTATCATTATACCGCCTACCATTTGTTTTAAATGTTTGTCGAACTTCACATTTTGAGACAATGGACTCGTCTAAATTAAAACATGGCATAGTCAACTTTAGAAACCCAAGTACAATTTACCAAAAGGGTCACTACAAACAAGATTGCATTTTAACTTGGCTGTGCTAATTCAATTAAGTCGCAAACGTCTTCAGGGGATGTTCTCAAGAAGACCCTTTCCATGGACACAGTAACGTCCAAGGAAGATGGGGAGACGACAGGACTTTCTCTCGTAGCAGTAATCATAATGCCCATGCTTCATGAATGACAGATTTGCACACTGTTAGTCAATTAAAGCTTTCAACCCTGTAGACCAGTGCAGATACCTATGCAAACAGTGTAGATCCAGATGACGGCTCATATGAGCCGTCTCATCAGGATATACACTGTTTGCTATTCTGTTCTTGATTTAAGACTGAAAGCCCTATTTGCAACAATGGATGTGTCCAAATTCGGAGATGGATGAGCCCATTTCAGAAACTCAGCGATGACAGGGTTAAGAAATTGTTTTATTCTTAAATTTGTTTGTTTGTTTGTTTTTTTTTTCAGATTCTCAGAATTTGTCCATCGGAACAGATTTACACTCAAAGAGGTATCATGTAATCGGATGCTTCAAGACAAATTAATTGGCAGTGGTCGATATTCGCCCTTAAGGCATCACTGAAAGAGATTGAATTGGGTTTAAAATTTCTAAATGACTGATTATAAAAGCTGACTTAAGGGGACCGGATACACGTGATTAAATATTTTACCAGTTTTTCCAGGGAGAGAGCATTTCTGACTTCCTGTTTGTTTTCTAGCACAATATTCCAAGTCGTTTCTAAAGATGACGCTAAAACCACTTTTAAGAAGTGCATCCCTTGAATGTGCATCCATTCCCCTGACATGTATAGTCGAACCTCAAAGACTCGAACATCTATGGGACCATGGAAATTTGTTCGAGGTATGAGTAGTTCGAGCCACTGAGGGTTTAGTCAGGAAGTAAATGGCGATAATTTAGGAAAGTCTTTTCGACCTTCTACACAAAAATGATATGTTGAGTGTACTCATTAGAATCGTCTCGATGAGGCGATTCTAATGAGTACACACAGCATGCAATTTCATGATATAATAAGAAAATTTCCCTAAATATTCGTTTTCTTGAGTTGTCGGAAGATTTCGTAGGGACTCAAGAACGAGTTCGAATTAGCCATGATAAACAAGCCATCGGTGTTCGAGCTATTGACGTTCGACTGTATAAACTAAGTTAAATGCAGCTGTTATTGAGTTTGTATGCGCATGGTTATCGGTATTGAACAACTCCTTGTTTGCTACATATATATGTAAACTATATTTGTATGTATGCTGTAGCAGTATATTCAATAAATAATCACATAAATAATTATTTTAATGTATCTCTGATACCCCAACGTATTTTGCTATTTGCGAAGATTTTGATCAGAAGGAGCAGGCTGACTGTCTTCGCTGGGCTTACGTGTACGTTAACTGGTATTGCAGCTCAGTTTACTTTAAATGTATGAAGATGTATGGCTATAATCGTTATCTCGACTTCGTTTATCTCGAATAACCGCTCATCTCGAACTGAAAATCTGGTCCCTGTTTTAACATGAAAATCTAACAACATGTAACAAAATATTGTGGAAAAGAGGAGAAATTGCTCCTCATGAGCAATTTCTCCGCTTTGCACAATATTTTCAGTATATCTCTAACTCCAGGAGTCATATTCATTTGAGAAATGTGGTTGTTCGACTTACTTTTTCCTCAAATCTGCAAATCTAACATGTCGAGGTACGGATATCTCGAAGTATTCCAGAGAGTTCTTTGAACTTCGAGATAACGAGAGTCGACTGTATCTGTAAGAATTTGTAAATATTTCGCAAACACTTGGAAGCCGGAAGTTGTTTCTCAATCATTTCATCTTTCAAAACTGGGACCTACTCTTAACACAAAGAAAGCGTCCGGTTTCGGGTTCTTTCCTTTTAGTTTTAGAGCAGGGCTATTTGAAGCGAGTACATGTAACTATGTCCACGTCAGAATTATTGTCCTGAAAGGGATGGTGCATCCTTATCAGACCATGTAGTTGTAATCAGATTTATAATTTCACTGTTTGCCCTCAGCGACTTGAATGTTAAGTCCTTACCAAACCTTTTGCAGCATATATCACACTTTCTACATAAGTAGTTATGGTTAAAACTAAATGATCTGAATCTCCGCTGGACGCACATGTCTGAAGATACAGACAACCCTCTTTATACCGACACTCGATACAACGACAGAATTGGTTATAACGACAATTTGACTGTCACAAAACCTTCACTTAAGAGGTAACAATTAGTTACAAATTATGCAAGAATATTGTATTTAATACTTTAAAGAAACATATGTTTTGGATATTTGTTAGAATCGCCTCAGTGAGGCGATTCTAACAAATATCCAAATCATATGTTCTGTGAGGAAATAAAGACAAAACAAGACCTTTCTTACATATCAATCTGCTTATTAAGTATTCTGTACAACAAACAAGTTCATTTTAATGGCAACGTCTTTGGGAACAAATGATGTCGTTGTAACGAGGGTTCACTGTACATTTCCTGACGCCACGGCTCATATTTGTTGATTTACTTTTTTATCATTATCCTTATCTCTAAAGTTATCCCTTTTCCTTCGGTTTAACATGGCTGTTAATTCTCTAGAGACAAACTACATTTATGAAATACAATGGACTCTTGTTGCAATGACAGCACCTGTTTCCAAAGATGTTGCCATTAGAATGAATTTGATACTGTAAAGAATCGTTAATGAGCAAATTGATATGTAAGGAAGGCTTTGTTTCATTTTTATTTTTATTTCTCATAGAACATATGTCTGGATATTTGTTAGAATCGCCTTTGTTTCTGGCAGTATTAAATACAACGTCCTTGCATAATTTCTGATGAACTGGCGAAGATTTTGTACCAGGCAGATTATCATTATAATGAAATGTGTTGTTGTATCGTGTGTCGGTATAAAGAGGGTCGACTGTACTCAACATGGAATTCATCCTTCTTAATGCATGACAACATTAACAGCAAAAGACATAAATGTGCGCTTTCAAAATCTGCACCCTCGAAATTGTTTCACGCAGCCATAGATCGCATATTCTAATGGATGTATCCATCTTTACTTGTAGGACTAGATTCACTTTTGTCAGCATACGAAGGTCATTTTTGGGTCGATTGCTTACAATGGAGCCATAGTCTACAAACGCCAAAATTTCCTTAAGGTAGTTGTCCACGTGATTATCATAGACCAATGTAATCAAACAATCTAGGTAACGCGCTGCGACGTCCGAGTGCAGTGTAAAAAGGGTTATCTGTAAAATCAGGACTAGGACTTTGGCAAACAGTGCAGACCCAGATCAGACGCCGCAGAACGCGGCGTCTGATCAGGGTCTGCACTGTTTGCTTAAATAACAGAAAGTTAAGGATTAAACGAAACAGTCAGACGTCCCCGTGCAGGACCATTTTCCCAGTCTATACTCATACAATTTGCATAGGTGTGTTAACAAAATTTATATCATATACATACATTGTATAATCAATGTAAATATGTTACATGCTTATAAGCCGAAGTGTCAGAACACGTGTCTTCGGACATGTCCGCCAAGCGAAGATTCAGATCAGCCTGCGCATTCGCGCAGTCTGATCAGAACTTTCTCTGGGCAGATTTTGGATAGCCAAGTATACAAAACTGCTTCATGTGGACAACGAAGACTCTGATCAGACTGCACGGATGTGCAGGCTGATTTGAGTCTTCGTTGGGCGCACATGTTAGAAGGTACATTTTTTCATGTTGATGCTAATATAATTTCTTTTAGATCTGGTGGCACTCCATCGCGGTGGTTGGTTTTGCAGCAAATGTAAACGAATCACGTCAACGGTCAATGACTTATTCCATGGCAGAGATGCAAAGCAGAGACTGATCGTCTTTACAAAATGGATGTGTGGGAAACTGCCTTCTCGTTTCAACGCTATGGTAATTTTTATTTGAAATGTACTTGGTCTGTTTGATTATGTATAGCGTTGATAGCATTTACCCTTTAGCAGGCATTTGTCGTTGCCGTAATACACGTGCGTTTGTATAGGTTTGTGTTAGAGTTTACCCTTCGGCAAGTTATAAATAATATTTCGGTATTATAGATGTAGATGCACTGCCTTACTTCTCTTGGTTTTTGCTCATCGCGAAATATGTATAAAATAATTCCGGACGTTTCCTGGTCTGCTGTCTCATTTTGCTTATTCTCCGACCTGTATGCAACCTTAAACAACGAAGTAAAGGTCAACTTGCAAACTAGCCTGGCAGTTTTTTTCAGAAGCACTGAATGGCTAACATGGGTATCCTATTGCATTATTTCTGGTACAGTCGACTCTCGTTATGTCGACTTCTCCTATCTCGAATAAGCGCTTTTCTCGAAGTGAAAATCTGGTCCCTGTTTTAATATGTAAATCTAACAACGAGTAACAAAATATTGTGGAAAAGACGATAAATTGCTCCTGCAATTTCTTCACTTTTCCACAATATTTCTCTCACTATCTCAAACACTGATAACACAAACTAGTGCTTAAGTCAAACTAAACTTTTAATAATGTTGGTTTAGTCTTGTTTTATATATATTCTTTACATTTCAACACCTGTTATCTCAAACTACTGTTATCTCAAACTGAAAATTATGGTCCCTTGTTGTTTGAGATAACGAGAGTCCACTGTATGTCAGAGGTTTTCATGAGGAAAAAAAACAAAAACAGAAAAAAAAAAACTCTTGGAAACTTTGGTAGATGTTACCTCAACAATGATGACAGGCCGATTTCCTACCGGGCACACAACGTTGAAACGTAGTGACGTCGAATCAACATTGAATCGACGTTGTTTCAACGATCTGTGTCTGCTAGGAAAGACAACATGGAAGCTGCTCCGAATGTATGTTTTGAACGTACACACAGCATAATGCGAATACATGTTGTATTTAACATTTACTTTCGTACTTGTGTGTTTCCAAAAATATGTTCGAGTCTCTCTGCACACAGTTCGTGAGCATTTAATGTGTGTATTGTTTGGTGCCAAGTACAGTCGAACCTCGATGGCCCGAACGCCGATGGCTCGTTTACCATGGCTAATTCGAACTCGTTTTTGAGTTCCAACGAAATTCTTCCAATAGCTCAAGAAAACAAATATTTAGGGAAAGTTTCTTATTTTATCGTGAAATTGTATGTTGTGCGTACTCATTAGAATCGCCTCATCGAGGCGATTCTAATGAGTACACTCAACATACAATTATTGTGAAGGAAATAAACAAAAAATACCTAAATTATCGCTATTTGCTTTCTGACCTGGCACCATGATTAACCATCAGTGGCTCGAACTACCCATGTCTCGAACAATTTTGTATGGTCCCAAAGATGTTCGAGCCATCGAAGTTCGACTGTACTGGCAAAGTGGGTACATACTGAAAAAAATGTAAATACTGAAATTGTAAAATACAACCCTAACAGGTCAGTATATCTAATATGAATAATATAAATGTACTTCTGATCTTTATTTATAGTGTAATGGGTTTCCATCTTGGGTGTTGCTGCAACTCTTTGACTATCTGAGGAGCAACTGCGAAATTATTGGCAATTTATGCAAGGTAATATGAATCACGTCAGGTGAAATCGGCATTTACCTTATTTATACTAATTATCCCAGCAGGCACACAAAGTTGATTAAACGTCTTGGCGTTGCATCAGTGTTGAATCGACGTTGTGTGGTTTATATAGAATCAACATTCTTGCATAAAATCCTATGAACATAGATGTTTGAAGCTATTCATGAACGGACCAGAAGCCATGTTCAAACAACAAAACCCATGTTCAAATAATGAAATTCACGTGCTGCTTGAACACGGATTTTGAACTTTTGATATCACAAGATGGGCCTTGCTTTGTTTACGTTACGTTGAGCGACGTAACGTTATCGCCCGGAACGTAGCATTTTAATATTCTAAGATGACGTCAAAGGGTCATTGCACAACTGGCGTCATTGTAAGCAATATTCTGAAGTGGCCGCCATGTTTGTTTGCCATCGCATTTGAAGAGTTTATATGGAGTTTATATTGAGCTTTGGGGCGTTTTCGTCACAATTTGCCGTTGGAATCGTAAGTTATGTAAGAACAACGATCCTCCATGGTTATTTCATTGCAATAACTTTTGCCGGGTTCCTCGAAAGATATTTGAACACTCGGCCTAGCGACCTCTTGTTCAAACAACTTCCTCGGGAAAAACAATGGGTGATCCTCGTATTCTTGTATAAAATCTTATGAACATAGCTGTTTGAAGCTATTCTTAAATGAACCAGAAGTTTTCGTCACAATTTGCCGTTGGAATCGTAAGTTATGCAAGAACAACGACCATCCATGGTTATTTCATTGCAATAACTTTTGCCGGGTTCCTCGAAAGATATTTGAACACTCGGCCTAGCGACCTCGTGTTCAAACAACTTCCTCGGGAAAAACAATGGGTGATCCTCGTATTCTTGTATAAAATCTTATGAACATAGCTGTTTGAAGCTATTCTTAAATGGACCAGAAGTCGTGTTCAAACAACAAATCCCATATTCAAATCATGAAATTCACGTTCTGTTTGAACATGGATTTTGAACATTTGATATCATAAAATTGGCCTTGCTTTGTTGACGTTACGTTGAGCGACTTAACGTTAATGCCCTGTACGTAGCATTTTAGAATTTTATGATGATGTCAGAGGGTCATTGCGCAACTGGCGTCATTGTAAACAACATGCTGAACTAGCCGTCGCATTCGAAGAGTTTATATGGAGTTTATATTGAGCTTTTGGTGTGTTTTTGTCATAATTTGCCGTTGCAATCGTAAGTTATGCAAGAACAACGATCATCCATGGTTATCTCATTGCAATAACATTTGCCTAGCGGCCTCGTGTTCAAACAGCTTCCTCGGGACCCGGCAAATATAAATGCATGAAAAATCACGGGTGATCCATATATTGAATCAAGGTTGTTTCAACATTGTGTGCCTGTTGATTCAAAGTCTAAACGTTGAATCAACATTCTTGCATAAAAGCCTTTGAAGATAGCTGTTTGAAGCTACTCATGAATGGACCAGAAGCCGTGTTCAAACAACAAAACCCATATTCAAATAATTAAATTCATGTGCTGTTTGAACATGGATTTTGAACTTTTGATATCACAAAATTGGCCTTGCTTTGTTTACGTTACGTTGAGCGACTTAACGTTAATGCTCTGAACGTAGCATTTTAGAATTTTATGATGCCGTCAGAGGTCATTGCCCATCTGGCGTCATTGTAAACAACATTCTTAACTAGCCACCATGTTGGTTTGCCGGCGTATTTTAAGAGTTTATATCGAGCTTTGGGGCGTTTTCATCACAATTTGCATTTGGAATCGTAAGTTATGCAAGGACAACGATCACCCATGGTCATTTCTTTGCAATAACATTTGCCGGGTCCCTCCGAAGATATAGGGTTTACATTATTTGCCAATTTCGTGTTTCTAGGACGCTAGGCATAAATAAGTTAAAAACGAGAATGATTTCATTTCTCCATAAAAGTATATGTATTTGTGGATAGATATATATTTGGCACTCTTCTTATTCAGAGCTTTGTAAGCCGTGAAATTTTCTATCTATGATGTAGAAAATGCAGAGAAGTTTAATTAACCCTTCTCTTGCTGAACACGACACGCCCTGTCTTAGCAAACAATGTAGATCCAGATCAGTTGGCTTCTTCAGAAGATCTGGATCCGAGTGTATCAAACTTTAATTTCAAATTAGCGGCCCGTTAATTTGTCATTAAAAAGTTCGTCATTAAGTCCGGTTGTACGAAAATTTTAATTATGAATGTTCGTCATTAAATCGCTTAATTTGAAATTAATTTTAATGATGGTCGGGAGGTAATTTTAACCAGTCATTAGCGGAATTAAAATGGCGGCGAACATCTTGTTCGATCATTTGGGACACCGAAGAAAAGACTGTGTTTTAGGGAAAGAAGTGATCCGCTTACCGAAATGTCGGACGAGTGGCCAGGCGCCGTTACCTGTTGGCATCCGGCACATCGTAAAGCTGATGAGACCACTGACTGAGCCATCCCCATTCAGATCAAGCCATCAGTGCCGACTTACAAGTAAAAACTTCCAAAAATATCATTTTTCGTTTTCTTTCCAACTTTATTTGTTTCTGTACTGTCAAATTGTGATGTAGTCAGATGTTGACCTTGGTGACGCAATTCACTGGTTCCCAGGATGCGATAACGTAGCTTCAGTCACTGAAGTACAGGCTGTACACTAATAATTCAATGCATTTGTTGAAAATCGATCTCTTTATCATTGTTTCATTATAATGGCTTTGCATACTATTTGAAGGAATATGTGAGAGTTGAGTTCTCTTGGCATCAGATACTTTTGATTGGTAGTCTACAGGCTTGTACGCAGAAGGACTGCGGGCGGGGCAAATGCCCCCACCTCCCCACCACCTTCCCCCCCACCAACACACGTTTTGAGAAAATTATTTCAAGATCATGCAAATATTAACCAAACAGCCACTTTACCCTCCTAATTTGAACCTTAACCTTAAAGTGCTCTCTCTCTCTCTCTCTCTCTCTCTCTCTCTCTCTCTCTCTCTTTCTGCATGTTTGATGCATATATGCGCGTGTACGAATAAGTGTATGCATGCGTTTGTGTACGTGCCTGAATACGTGCGTATGTATGTTACGGTTTACATACATGTATATAAGTAATTAAGCTTTTGGTTTAATTGTTTATGATCAAATATGTCAAAAGGCTCAGCCACTCATAACATCAAAGAAAGTTACATGCCTTTATTGCTAGGAGATGACTTTCAGACAAGCTCAGGCTTACTGTCAGATCCTGGAAAATATTTATTGTAGTAAATTATGTTGTATTTGAAGCAATTAAAATAAAGTTTAAATCAATGCCAAGAAAACCTGCATCTGAAAATGCTGTGTGTTTATGTCGTCTGCTGATATTCTTGCAAACTTTTCAAACTTATTTTTGCATACAGGCAAACAGTATGGACCCTGATCAGACTTCTTCATGCTGTTCGCCAAAAAAGACTTTTAAAATCACAAGCAGGTGACAAAGCAGACACAATTGTTGTGATTGGCAGTTTAAAAATTAAAAAAAATGACAATTTCTAAGCATTCGCATCCCTTTCAAAATATCATGATTTCGCGCCCCTCCCCCTCCCCCGCCCCACCCCATCCCCTTTCAGACGCCTCAGTACGGGCCTGCTAGAATGAGCTAGGCATCTTCTAAAACATAACTGCATTTAAGCCACATATGATGTGCATATTTTTGTAAGTTGGGGCTTTAGGTTGTGTGTGGGGGGCGGGGGGGGGGGGGTGGGAGGGGGCTTCCTCCTATATGAAGCACTACACGGGGATTTGCCGCTGGAACAGGAATACGTTTTATGTCCCCAGCGTCGAAACAGTTTGAGGAGCATATTGCTTCTGGGGCGTTCGTCCGGGGAGAAGGAGGGAGGGGGCGGGGTTGCGGGGGAGGGCTACTTCCTATATAAAGAACTACACTGGGATTTGCCGCTGGAATAGGTATACTTTTTATGCCCACAGCTTCGAAGAAATTGTAGGGGCATATTGCTTATGGGGCGTTCGTCCGTCAGTCCATTCGTTCATCCGTTCGTCACACTTTTTCGATGCAAAGCATAACTTTAGAGCCGTGCATGCTACTGTTTTGAAAGTTTTTAAATGGATTCATCATGAAAAAAAAAAAAAATAAAAATAAAAAAAAAAAAAAAAAAAAATAGCTGACACGTATTTTTTTTCTCAACAGGATTATGTCCCTTTCCTGAGTTATGGCCCTTGAAAAAAATATGGCTGAAATCTTGTCAGCAGAGCAGCTGAAAAACTATCAAAACTAGAGCCTTGAAAACTGATGAATATACTTGTATTGATGAGTAAACAACTTAATTAACTTTTAAATAAGTTTTAAAAAAATATATTCATGAGTTATGGCCCTTTGTAATTGTGAGCATTTTTCTTTTGTCAGCAAAAACTAAAAAACTATTGGAGCTAGAGCCTTGAAACTTGGTTAATTGGTTGGTAAAATAAATGAGTAGATGACTTGATTAACTTCTGAATAAATTCTGGAAAAATAAATATTTTTTGAGTAATGACCTTAAAAAATTTGGGCATTTTTCCCTTGTCAGCAAAATATCTGAAAAAAAAAAAAAAAAAAAAAAAAAAAAAAAAAACTAGAGCAAGTGCCCAGAGGGTCACGAATATCCCCGGCCGCCGCTATTTCTTATGAAATATTTATAGTCAATGACAATGAAGGCAAGATGTTTACAATGTCAGTCTCTGAGTGACACTGATCTATCATCCCAAAGACAACTTTCCCGGAGTAAATAGTCCAAGACATAAAGCAAATTTGCTGGGCCATAAAATACAGGTCACTGACCTACGTGTACTTGAGGTCTCTGTCTCAACAATATAGCTGTGCAAGTTTGGTCAAAATCCAACTATTTATTCAGCAGATAGCGTACAGACAAGCCATTATCCAACAATCTGAGCCCTCCTGCGATCTTGAAAATGGGGTCAAGGTCACCAAAATAAAATTAGTTATTTTCCATGCCACAACAATTTTGCTTTGCAAGTTTAGTTAAAATCCATCCATTCCTTCAAGAGATACAGTGCAGACAAGCCATTTTCCAACAATCTAAGCCCTAGTGTGGCCTTAAAAATGGGGTTAATGTCACCAAAATCAGTTCTTTTCCATGTCCCAAAAATATAGCTGTGCAAGTCTGGTCGAAATCTACTCATTCCTTCAGGAGGCAAGGTGCAGACAAGCCATTTTCCGGTAATTTAAGTCTTAGTGTGACCTTGAAAATTGGGTCAAGGTCGTCAAAATCTAACCAGTTCTTTTCCATGTTTCAACAATTAAGATGTAGAAGTTTGGTCAAAATCCATTCATTCTTTTAGGAGATAGGGTGCAGACAAGCCATTTTCCAACAATCTAAGCCCTCTCGTGACCTTGAAAATGGGGTCAAGGTCACCAAAATCTAACCATTTCTTTTACATGTCCCAGCATTGTAGATGTGCAAGTTGGGTCAAAATCTATTCATTCCTACAAGAGATAGGGTGTGGACAAGCCATTTTCCAACAATCTAAGCCCTCCTGTGACCTTGAAAATGGGGTCACCAAAATCTAACCATTTCTTTTACATGTCCCAGCATTGTAGATGTGCAAGCTTGGTCAAAATTTCTTCAATCCTACCAGAGATAGGGTGCGAACAAGCCATTTTCCAACAATCTAAGCCCTCCTATGACCTTGAAAATGGGGTCAAGATCACCAAAATCATTTCAGTTCTTTTACATGTCCGAGCAATATAGATGTGCAAATTTGGTTAAAATCTTTCATTCCTTCAAGAGATATGGTGCGGACAAGCCATTTTCCAACAGTCTAAGCCCTCCTGTGACCTTGAAAATGGGGTCAAGGTCACCAAAATCTAATCAGCATTTTCCCCCTCCCAATGATATATTTGTGTAAGTTTGGCTAAAATATGTCTATTCAATAAGGAGATAGAGTGCGGACAAGAGGCTACGCCGACGCCGACGCCGACGGGATCCGCACTAAAAACAATACCCCACCCCCCCCACCCAACTCCCCCATGGTGGGGGATGGGGACATAATAATCTAAAAGATATTAAGCAAAATCCCTAGACAATGAAATATAGACATACTGATTTATATTTACTTTGAGGTGAAAGTTTGGGTCACACTGTGTCATTATATGTAAATATGACATTTAGGTATCAAACAGTGGGAGATATAAGAGAAAATCACAGCGTTATGAAATATAGGTCACATAATCCCAAAACATGATAGTAATACATCAAATTGTCTTCAAGATGTAACATAAAATCACTGGACTATGTCAGAATGACCTACATTTACTTTTAGGTCAACTGTTGGACCATATTAATTCATAATCCCAAATAATAATGTCCATACATCAATTAACATTCAAGATAAGCGGCAAAATAACTGGACCATGAAATAAAGGTCAAGGTGACCAACATTTGTTATGATGTCAATCGTGGTGTCACACAGAACCAATATTCCAACTATCACATCAATCAATGAAATAGTCTTCAAGATGTAAGGCAAAAATCACTGGAACATAAAAATATGATCACAATGACCTTGACCTTATTATACTGAATGTTGATGTGATAAACATGTCTGATGCCCATTCTTCTTTAAGAAGTTGTTAGTATCAACAAACTGCAACATACTACTTTATTGAGGCATTAATCCATGAACTAGTAGTAACACTAACCACTCATCAACATCCTAAAGTGGAAGCTTTCAAAAATATATGCAAAAGGAAACTATGGTCAGTAGCTGTAGCAGCAGGATGATGTCAGCTATTCTGTAATCATCTAGCAGTAGTACAAATCACACATTAATAACCTTAAATCAAAGCTTTTAGAAATACAAGCAAAGGACAAAAACTTCACGTAAAACTTTGACGTAAACATCACACTATTTTCTAAGGCCATGACCTTGACCTTGGGTCAGCAGCAGCAGCAGAATAATGTCAGCTATTCTGTAATCATCTAGTAGTAACACTAACCACACATCAACATCTTAAAATGTAAGCTTTCAAAAATATATACAAATAGAAAAAACTTCACGCAAAACTTTGACGCAAAATGTTAACATTCGTACGGACGCACGGACGGACGGACGAACTGACGGAAAGACGAAAACTATATACCCCTCGACATACTTCGTATGCCGGGGTATAACAATTGAAGCTAGAGCCTTGAAAGATGACCTGATTAAGTTTAGAATAAAATCTGCATAAAATACTTCATGAATTATGGCCCTTTGTAATTTTGAGCATTTTTCCCTTGTCAGCAAAACATCTTAAAAACTGTTGGAGCAGAGCCTTCAAACATTATGAATTGTTTGGTAATGATGAGTAGATGTCCTGATTAACTTTTGAATAAATTCTGAGGAAAAGTTTCATGAGTAATGGCCCTTTGTAAATTTGGGCATTTTTCCCTTGTCAGTTTAATATCTAAAGAACTATTAGAGTTAGAGCCTTGAAACTTGAAAATAGATTGGTAGTGATGAGTAGATGACTTGAGTAAGCTTTGAATAAATTCTGAAGAAAAAAAAAAATCATGAGTTATGGCCTTTATAATTTTGGGCACTTTTACCTTGTCAAAATATCTCAAAAAACTGTCTGAACTAGAGCCTTGAAACTTGGCGAACTGATTGGTAATAATGAGTAGATGACCTGATAAACTTTTGAATAAATTCTGAAAAATAAGTATGAGTAATGGCCCTTTGTAAATTTTGGCATTTTCACTTGTCAGAAACTATCTCAAAAACAATTGAAGATAGAGCCTTGAAACTTGATTATTAGATTGGTAATGATGAGTAGATGGCCTGATCAGCATTTGAATAAATTCTGAAGAAGAAAAAAAATACTTCATGAGTTTAGGCCCTTTGTAATTTTGAGCATTTTACCTTGTCAGCAAAATGTCTCAAACTTTTGGAGCTAGAGCCTTAAAACTTGATGAATTGATTGGAAATGGCAAGTAGATTACTTAATTAACTTCAGAATAAATTACAAAAGTATTTCAAGAGTGACAGCCCTCTGTAAATTTGGGCATTTTTCCCTTGTCAGCAAAATATCTCAAATACTGTTGAAGCTAGAGCATCACGTTGAATATATTGGTAGTGCTGACAAGGAAGGTGGAGGGTCTGTTGCTTCTGGGCATGAGTAATGTCCCTTTGCAAATTTGGGCATTTTGCCTTGTCAGAAAAATATCTCAAGAACTGTTGGAGCTAGAGCATAATAACTTGATGAATAGATTGGAAGTGATGAGAAAGAGACCTAGTTAACTTTCGAATAAATTGCACATTGTTTCATAGAACGTAACATCGATGTTAAATTTATCAAACTATCTCAACTGTAGTTTTTTTTTTTTTTTTTTTGTTGTTGTTTTTTGTTTTTTGCGATAAGAAACAAGACGGACAGACACGGGGAACTCAATATATCTAACCACCTACCGACACGGCAGTATTTTTCCTGTTTTATCATAATATGTAACCAAGACATGCGTATACAATTTGTAAGACTTCGAATTCCAACCAGATAAAATCATAATTTAGTAGTTACTGCATTTGACTTGGTCAGTGACTGGTAGTACTTTTGTTTTTAATCAGAATATTTGACATAACGTTTGTGACATATACGTGCATGAAATAAGTGAACTTCTTTCGGAAGGGGGTGGGGGAGGATGGAGGTTAAGAAATGTGACAAATACGCACCAATACGGTTTGTATGCAACATGTAAAATTGTTACCGAACGTATATGTCACACATGTGTGACATATGTGACATATCATGCGTTCGAAAGCTGTTCAAATTCGTTCGAATTCATGTATGTCACACATGTGGCATATCCGTTCCGTGACACAAACGGTCCAATAGAGTTTATGATTTGCATATTTCTGTCTTCGAAAAAAAAAAAAAAAAAAAAAAAAAAAAAAAGAACAGCATCAACAACAATGGCTTCCCAGCAAGTGATGCTTGAATGTAATGGAGTTTTGAAAGAAACTGATGTGCGAGATAAATGATCAAAAATGATGTTGAGGCATCAATAAGTAAATCTCAGACTCATTTTCAGAGCGTCGTTTTAGTCATAAATAACCATCTGTGCTTTCAAAATCTTTCAGAAAGTCGTTTTCTGCTTGGCGCTTTATACAGAAGAAGTAAATTAACAAAGTTTTGCCACGATTTAATGCAAAACCATTTGTCTTAACTACCTATACACAAAAAGTTTTATTCTAGTCATTGGATTTAAAAAAAAAAATCAAATATTTTCACTTTTCCCATACTAAAATTGAAAACAAATTATGCAAAGGTCTCTAGGGTAGGTAACTTTGAAGGCAGGTTTTCAACAAGTTCCGCTTGTTCATTTTTTTCTGAAATTTTTACAATATTAATGTGAAACATGAAATATTTAAATTCAGCACAGAAAAGTAAAAAAAAAAAAATATTTTCTAAGACAAAAATTGAAAAAAAAAAAAAAAAAAAAAATCTCTTCACTATAGAAATTGCATAGGTTAGACCAGTTTATGGCCATAAATTTAATTTTAGAATAAATATTTGAGAACAAAACACAGAAACAGAAAAGACAAAGGATTTCTGATCAGATATGGTCAACCAGAGCAAACTATTTTCATTTAAAATAAAACAAAGCAAAGAACGTCTTTCCGAATGATGTCGAAAGAACAGTAAAAACTTGTCTGAAATGTCATTATCTGGGTTCAACACCATCATAGCAAAGTTTCTATTATTACAACACAGTAACATTACATCACTGGCGTTGAAAGGTCTTCATTAAATGGTGGTTGGTGGTGGGGAGGTGGGGGTGTAGAGGTCGGAATTTAAGGGACCAGTGTGGGCCATAACACACGTTTAAAATTATCTTCCCCGCCTCCCACACACTCCTGATGTATCGTCTATAGGTATATATAAAAACTGAATTGGTAGATCTATATAAACTGTTATAAACTGTGCACAGCGAAACTCATGAACAGTGATATTGAATTACTGATGCGCTACCTTTGATTGTTCAGCACCAATTTGACAGCTGTGTATTGACGTCACAGGGCAGAAAATACAAACTGCTGCAGTCTTAGTAGAGATGAAACAAAAAAAAAAAAAAAACGAAAAACAAAACGGGATGATCCCAGAAGAAGGATTAGAGTTAATTAAACACACGGAGTTATATTCTAGTAGCATAGATGTTTATTATTGTGATAATACCATAAGAAAGTATGCATTTTATTTTTTTCTTTTAGATCTATATCTATATTTCGTTGGTGTTTTATACATTATTCTAATTTCCAAACGTGTGTGTATGTGTGTGTGTGTGTGTGTGTGTGTGTGTGTGTGTGTGTGTGTGTGTAAGGGAGGAAGGGAAGGGGGCGGGGGGGGGGAGGACCTGTTTTTTCATTTTCTCAATCTAATAATAAATTTTAGACTGTACATGTATTAGGTTAGTCTTAGAGCATTTGCTTTATCTTGGGGCATTTGACTTACTTTCAGATTAGCATAGAGCTCTAGGACTTTTTTTTTCTGTTTCAATTCTGTCTATCTATCTATCTATGTTTATTTATTTATTTATTGTTATGGCTTCATGAATTTTTTGGTGTTGCTCTTATCTTACTATTTTTTCTTGACTTTTTTTTTTTTTGAATGTACAATGATTTGAAGTTTTAACAATATTGATCCACGTTTTTATGAATTTCTCGTAACAGCTTATCCTTCAATTGTTTTGGGACTTTATTAGTCAGTTTGGACTGTACGATAAATTTGTGCTTTATTGCTAGGTCAATGAGCAAATCTTTTTCTTCTGGTTCAAACTTGGGACCCCTTCAGCGCGGCTTTTTGTCATCAGACATGATTTTTTTTTCTCTTTTATTTCCGGGTTTTACTGTTGGTAAACAGACGAAGAGATCACGTGTTTATTTATTTACCGAGAGGAATTCTGGGAGACTGGTTTCATAACTTTGATCAAAAGTTCGTCATTAAACTAATTCCAAATTAAAATTCGTTTCGTGCAACCGGCGCTAATGTCGTCATTAAAAAGTTTGTCATTAGGACTTTAATGATGAACTAGCGGCTAATTTGAAATTAATTTTAATTGCGTTTCGTACACTCGGATCCTGGATCTGCACTGCTTGTCATTAAATACGTGAATTTCTATCAACAACTCGGGATCAAGTAATCTGATTGACTGGAAATTAGAAATGGGCGTGACATCTTAATTTATTCAGCATGACAAGGGTTAATAAACAAATTAAGACAGATTTATGCAGTACAAACGGCTTTCAGAAGTAAACAAACACTGCAAATATTGTTAAAGCTGTAAAACATCTGAATCTACACACTAATGTAAATCCCTTTGTAGCCTTCTTGCCACTAGGAAAACACAGGGTACATATTACATAGAGCTGTAATACGGCATGGAAACAGTTCCTCTGATCTGGGTCCACACTGCTTGCAAAGGTCCATTGCTTTGTGATGCTAAGCATTAATATGTTGAAAGTACTGTGACACACTTCTGTCATGCAATATTTTTCTTTAAACATGGAATCATGTTTGTTTGTATACAGACTCAGGAATATATAAATTCCCCTTTGTTTTTGTTTTGCAATAATTATATAATGCCACGATTCGTTTTGATTTAATAGTTTTTTTTTCAAGGATAATCCTATATCATCATGAAAACATACCTATATAATTTTGACCCCGTTAAACCCCACTTTTATACAGGAAAACTAGGCTTTACAGGGGTAAACATTATTTTTCTTATTTCTGCTTGAAAACACAGATTGTGGGTACGCGTTAGAACCGCCTCGGCGAGGCGGTTCTAACGCGTACCCACAATCTAAGTTTTGAGCAGAAACAAGAAAAATATCAAAATTTTTTATCTGAAAATTTTCATTTTTTGGGTGATAAAAGTTTCAGTATATTTGAATAGGCATGTTTTCGTAATGTACAGTTTCCGTGCAGTTTCTGGTATCAGGTCATTACAATGTAATAGGATAGACCAGTAAGATAAAAGATGGTCTTGATTACTCATAGCTCCAGATAAAGCGCTTTCTGAAACCAAAACGTATTAACCCTTCTCTTGCTGAACACGACATGTCTGTACCAGAAAGCCAGTGTGGATTCAAAAAGGAACAATTGATATGATCTTCACAGCATGGCAGCTTCAAGAGAAATACTAGGAACAGAACATGGACTTCTACATGATCTTTGTTGACTTTACCAAAGCATTTGATACAGTCAGTCGTCTTTGGAAAATTATGGCGGTTTGGCTGTTTGACCCAGTTCATAGCAATGGTGAGGCAGTTCCACGATGATATGCTTGCACGGGTCCAAAGTGATGGTGAGTATTCTGTTCCATTCCCTGTGACAAATGGTGTCAAGCAAGGCTGTGTACTAGCCCCAACTCTGTTCAGCATGATGTTCTCTGCCATGCTTACAGATGCTTTCCAGGATGGTGACAATGGTATATCTATCAGATATCGCTTTGATGGGGAGCTTTTCAACCTAAGAAGGTTGCAAGCCAAATCTAAGGTGCAGACAGAGGTACTAGAGGAGTTCCTCTTTGCTGATGACATGGCAAAGGGTGCTCCAACAGAAGAGACGATGCAAAAAGGTGTAGACCAAGTTTCTGAATCCTGTGACAGCTATGACCTCATAATCAGCATAAAAAAGACCGAGGTGGTTTATCAACCAGAAACTGGCAGGCCTTACAAGGAGCCCACCATTACAATGAAAGGTCAAAGATTGCAAGTGGTAGACAAGTTCACCTACCTTGGAAGCACATTGTCAAGAGTCATGCACATAAATGAAGTCAATGCCAGGGTTCCCAAAGCAAGTGCAGCATTTGGCCGACTACGTTGCCCTTGAAAACAATGAACACACGCAAATGAAAATGGCAGAAATGTTAAGCTTTTCAATAACATAAACATGGAGTTAGCATTTCTAATGGAAAGACAACAGCTTGGCAAGATAACACGTTAGTCCTGCAATATTGTGGTAGCGACATTTGGCCAACTCCGTTTATTGAATTATTCTAATCACTGGTGTATTCTCAGAAAAGTTTGACAATCTGACATACATTCTGAATAAAGCGATCCATCTAGTAACAGAAGTTTAAGAATATGCACGTTCACTTTCTATCGGATCAGGGGCTTTTCAGATTGCGTATGGCATAAGTCCCACTTTGTGTTGTTCGTCATATATATATATTTCAGTCGTGCCCCCCCGGATAATTCATTTCAAAATACGCGGGGAATTATTAAGAATGCGTGATACTAAGATAATCGCCAGTTTATCCATCCAGCGATAATGTATAGAAAGTTTGAGGCAATAGGTCGTAATGAAGTTACTCTAAGCTGCTAAAATAAGCTATCCTGCTTCTATAAACTACCTTCCAGACCGAAGACGCTTTTGTTTGCATACGTGTGCGCAAATTAAGAAAAACATACAATTACGTCTTTAAGTGAGAAAGTTTAGTCGGCAACCATACATGTTCTGAAATAGAAGAAAAACTACTACCAAAATTAGGCTATAAAAATAAAAATATCAAAGCACTGAGAGTGCTGATGGGGCGATTGTTTGTGAACTTTGGATAGTGTAAGGCATATGTTGCATCTGATTGTCAGGCAGTTTAAATCAGGCTTAAAGAATATAGTAGTTTAAATCGGGATTTTTCTAACTCAGTAAGCTTCTAAATTCCAAGCTCTCGCATTTGTAAACCTCTCTGTGAAATGAGAACAAGAGACAAAGCAGAGGAATCAAGTATTTCCTTATCAACCAAAAACTGAACCAGTGTATTTTTATTTCCTGTTTTAGCATAGGCTTATTGACGGTAGTCAATTCATAGTGAGCAGCAATGTCCAACAATGACTTTTTGGCCAAATTTAACAGCCCCTGCGAAGGCGCAGCTATGAAAGTAAGAAGGTCAAATGACGCGATTGCTTTTTGCTAGTTTTATCAAGTTTATCAGTCTAAGATTCTATATATTTATATTTAAAAAAAAAAAAACCAATACTTGTTTTGTTTTTGTTTATTTTTTTTTAGCTCAAACTTGTTTTAGCACACACAAAAAATGTTCGATTGAAACTAGAAAATTCTTTTTCAGAATGTTCTTTGATACTATATGAGGGGAAAAGATTTTCATATGGATATCTTTGTGTAGACACAAGTGTATCGGATTCTCCCTTTTTATTTATAGAACAGCAGATCCTGGAACAGGCCTGAAAACATACAGATACATGAGATGAGAATGAATACCACAGCTCAGTGTTTTATTATTTAATTATAGCTATAAAATTTTCAGCAATGAAACAGATTAGATTGGCATAATTTATCATGAATAACTCACCATATATGATTGCCTTCTTATCAGTTGAGTGAAGCTATTAAACCTTAAAACGCCAATCACAACTGCAGCAGACGGCAGTTTGACTTTTTTTTTATTTTTTCAAAGAAAACAAGCCTTGATATTTTATGTGAATCATCTGCTGCAGACAATTCACATGAAATATCAAGACTTGTTGTCTTTGAAAAATTAAAAAAAAAGAAAGAAAAAAAGTCGCCTGCTACAATTTTTGCTTGTCGTTTTAAGGGTTAAAATCTGAGGTTAAAATAAGAATTTGCATGCTACATCGAGAAAATAGGGTTTCAGATAGCTGAATACAATGTAGCTTCAAAATGAATCTAATTGGGAAAGCCGGTCTATTTATAGACCAGAAGCAAATGCTTGAATTCGCAAGTGCTCAGATGATCTATATTAACTGAGTGTATTTGGCCTGATAAAATCAGTTTTCTACAGTACTCGTTGTACGAGCTCATTAGGAGCAGTCTATATTCACCCGTAACGTCATCAGTGTTTTCATTCATAAATCTTGTACACGCGGAGAATCCTGTGTAAAATTTATAAGTATTGAAAAGTAAACAAAAGGACAAGTGCGTTCATGAAATAAATTGATAGAACATACAAATTATAACATTCAGTTTCGTTGGCAGTTTCATGTGGAACTTTCGAAACTGTTTTTGAATATGGAGCAATATTTTCTCACGGATATCTCTTGGCGGTGATTAGGCATTTTGCAGTAAGGAAACTTTCACTCTACTGTTCACTATGGCGCAACTGTTGATAGCAATCGCCCCAAAAACTTCCCAGGGATTCGAAAGAGTAAGTTATGAATGTGGGGCACCTAAGAATAAAAGTATACCGTATTCAAGAATTCGTGTACCGTAACTCCTTACCATGAACATCCAAAAATTTATACACGATCAACTGACCACTTTTAATGTGTTTAAAGTTTTGGATGGGTGGCAAACAGGGGTAGATCGTGAGCAGACGCTTATTAGACAGGTATATTTGTCCAACACTAAAGATAACTACGTTATTACGAAAATGGGTGGTAACCGTCAATGTCTGGTAAGTAGAAACTGTAGTACAAGTAACACTACTTGGGGGAAAGGGGCTCTACCGATTAAAGACTGAATAAACTCTCCCACACTATATATATTGGATGAGTGCATTTTCGACTTTAAGTATTATGGCTATATGAAGTAGATATTCCTAAAGAAAAATGGTTGAATCATTTGAAAACAGTGGAGACTCTGATCAGACGCCGTGTTCTGTGGCGTCTGATTTGGGTCTGCACTGTTTGCCAGTTACCCGTTTAGGGGTCTCCAGTCTTCGATGGATTAAGCTTTACTTTTATAATCTCACTCTTAATTGCGATGCAGCTCCAAAAATGTAAAATAAGAAAGAATATCCTAGAATTATTATCAAATAATCCTGTGTAAATTCTCTGGTCTTTACTTTCGCACAGAGAGGCAGCAACAGATGATGTCGACCACAAACAGAGTCCTCAAAACGCGTCCCTGCACATTTTACACCAAATTAATACCGCATAGGCCTGGGATGTTAACCCTTTGAACTCTGCCGTCCGAGAAAAAGATTTCCGATAAGACGGCTTACCACGGTGTATCTCATCAAAATGTAGACCGTTTGCCCACCTCCCCCCCCCCCTTTTTTTTTTTAAAATTTTGCTGTTAGGCCGTCTGCCATTTGTTTTTAATTTTCATCGAACTTCACAGTTTGGGACAATGGACTCGTCTAAATAGGAAGATGACAAGGTCAACTTTAGAAACCTAAGTACAATATACTAAAAGTGTTACTATAATAATATTGCATTTAAACTTGGCTGTGCTAATTCCATTGTCGCAACGGTGTATTCTGAGGAATCTTAGGAAGCCCTTTCCATGGACACAGTAACATGCGAGGAAGATGGAGGACGACAGGACATTCTTTCGCAGCAGTAGTCATCCTGCCCATGCTTCATTAATCAGGTTTGCACACTTGCTAGTCGATTAAGCCTATCAACCCTGTAGACCGGTATAGATACCGATGCAAACAGTGTAGATTCAGATGAAATGGCTTGCAATGAGCCGTTTAATCAGGAGCTGCACTTTGTACATCCATTATTGATTTTTTTTACCAAACCCCTATTTGCAACAATGGATGTGTCCAAATTCGGAGATGGGTGAGCCCATTTCAGAAACTTAGGGATAAAATGGTTAAGACGTTTTTTATTGTAAAAAAATGATATTTTTCAGGTTCTCAGAATTTGTCCATCGGATCAGATTTCCATTCAAAGAGGTATGATGTAATTGGATGCTTCAAGACAAATTGATTGGCAGTGGTCGATATTCGCACTTAAGGCATCATTGAAAGAAATTGGACTGGGTTTAAAATTTCTAAATGACTGATTTTAAAGCCTGACTTAAGGGGACTGGATGCATGTAGATAAACTAGCTACAGTGGTCCCTCGTTACAACGACAGCATCTGTTCTCAAAGATGTTGCCATTAAAATGAATTTGCTGTTGTAAAGAACTCTTATTAAGCAAACTGATATGTAAGGAAGGCTTTGTTTCATTTTTTTATTTCTTCATGGAACATGTGTTTTGGATATTTGTTAGAATCCCCTCGGTGAGGCGATTCTAACAAATCTGCAAAACATATGTTTCTTTCAGTACTAAATACAACGTCATTGCAAAATTTCTGATTAACTGTCACCTTTTGAGCAAACGTTTTTTACAAGTCAAATTATCAATATAATGAACTTTGTCATTGTATCGAGTATCGGTATAAAGAGGGTCGACAGTACAGTTTTAGGAGGGAGAGAGCATTTGTGACTTCCTGTTTGTTTTCTAGCACACTATTCCAAGTCCTTTCTGAAAAGGACGATAAAACCAATTTTAAGATGTGCATCCCATGAAAGTGCGTACATTTCCCTTACGTGGGTAATCTAACTTAAATTCAGCTGTTAATGAGTTTGTGTGCGCATTGTTATCCGCATTGAGCAACTCCATATTTGCTCTGGTAAAACTATATTTGTATGTAGGCTGTAGCAGTATATTCAATAAATACTCTTATAACAAATATAACTATTATCATGTATCTCAGACAGCCCAACGTATTTGCTATATCTGTGCGTCATATTTGCTAAATGTTGTATCGTATCCATTACGAAAACACGCCTCTTCAAATATACTAAAAATTTTACCGCCAAAAAAAATGAAAATTTTCTGAAAAAAAAATTCTGATATTTTTTAATATTTCTGCTCAAAACATAGATTGTTGGTACTCGTTAGACGGTTAGGCGGTTCTAACGAGTACCCACAATCTATGTTTTTGAGCAGAAATAAGAATAATAATGTATACCCCTTTCAACCCCAGCTTTACTTTATAAAAGGGGGGTTTAAGGGGTCAAAATTATATAGGCATGTTCTCGTGATGCCAATTTTAGCCGCAACGTGAAGAAATATACCTTCTGACATGTGTGCCCAATAACGACTCAAATCAGCCTGCGCATCGACACAGTCTGATCAGAGTCTTCGTTGTCCGTATGAAGAAACTTTGCATCCAAATTGCGCCCAGTGAAGATTCTGATTAGAATGAGTAGGCTGATCTAAATCTTCGCTGGGCTTACGTGTACGCTTTCTGATATTGTAGCTCAATTTACTTTGAATGTATGAAGATGAATGGACATACTCTCGTTATCTCGACTTTGTTTATCTCGAATAACCGCTTATCTCGAACTAAAACTCTGGTCCCTGTTTTAACATGAAAATCTTACAACAGGTAACAAAATATTGTGGAAAAGAGGAGAAATTGCTCCTACGGCTTTGTGATCACATCGTAAGGGAAAACCGGAGTAGGTTGCTTTGTTTTTGCTTTGGTATGTAGCAAGTATACTCTGTTTTGTCCTCTTTGTTGCCTTGGTAGGCTATGTTCTTCCGGGATATCTTCTATACATTTTTTCTAGTTGCATTTATGGTTTCATTGCCGGACCCAACTTTCAGTTTCTGCATTACTCTGACGTACGTTCTTACCCTCTTGCAATGATTAAAAGTGTATGAACCGGAACATGAGTAAACGTACCTTCTGGCAAATGGCCCCAACGAAGACTTAAATACGCCTTTATATAGTAAAACTGGGGTTTACAGGGGTATGCATTATTTTTCTTATTTCTGCTCGGCGAGGCGGTCCTAACGAGTACCCACAATCTATGTTTTGAGCAGAAATATAAAAAAATATCAGATTTTTTATTCTGAAAATTTTATGTTTTTGGAGGTAAAATTTTCTATATATTTGAATAGGCGTGTTTTCGTAATGCAGATCAGAGTCTTCGTTGTCTGAATGAAGAAACTTTGCATGTTTGAATATCCAAAATGCGCCCAATGTAGATTCCGATCAGACTGCGTGTATAGGCTAAAGTTGTTCTCTTTGCTTAGCTATTACACTACTAACCGTTTTACTACAATCAAAGCACTGGCAGCACTGGTGGGTCGATTGTCTCTGAGTGTAGGCTGGGAAAATGGTCCTGAAAGTGGACTTAAGACTGTTTCTCTTAACCCTTAACTTTCTGCAATTTAAGCAAACAGTGCAGACCCTGATCAGACGCCGCGTTCTGCGGCGTCTGATTTGGGCCCGCACTGTTTGCCAATGTCCGAAATAACATAGTCCAGGTTTTACAGATAACCCTCTATCAATAGCAGTCTGACGTCACCGTGACAAGAATAGCACGGCTATAAATAGCCGTTACCTGGATTTCGTTTAACTCGCGGTTTGATTACATTGGTCAATGATTATCACGTAGACAACTGCCTCAAGGACATTTTGGCGTTTGTATACTACGGCTCGATCGTAAACAATCGACCCAAAAAATATTTGTGACGATATCCGGGAAATGCCAGAATCACGAAGCACAGCCTTCCCAAGGCATCAACTGAAGAAGAAATAAGGAACAAATAATGATAAATAATATGAAACCACCGACAAACAACGCTCAATGACCTGTTGTATGAGAGCCGCGAACTATCCGGTGATAGAGCAGATGTTAGCGAAGAACTGGTTTGCTGCGGACAATTTAAAAAGGTCACGCGAGCAATGCTCAGTATCGGTACAATGGATAATTAATCTTTACAACTCTCTGGCTAAATCAGCAGGCGAGAAAGCGGCGACAGTTTCTTTTTTTTTTCATTATTCCCAGAACAACAGGCTGTGTCATTTCATGCAAATTGCCGAGACAATTTGCATGAAATGTCAAAGCCTATTTTACTGGGAATAAATAAGAAAAATATTTCTCAATGTCGTGTACAGAAATTTTTACCCAGGATAAGTCTTTTAAAAAAGGTACATGTAACATGGAATTTACAGGCGCGCCGATTAACCTTATTAGTGTACGGGTACTAATTATCAAAGGTGCACATGTATTTTATATTGAAAACTTACTGATGCATTTAAGACAACATCTGTGAACAAACAGCATTTTACATTTTATCAGTGCACCGATATCGCTGGGTTTAAACCCTCTGGTACACGCTTCTTCAGCGAAATCTCAAGTAAGCACATATTATTCCCATTAGTATTTATGAATATGTCACTTTCAGCTACTCTTCTCATGCATTTTAATTATGTTGAGCGCAGGCTTTCATGTTAAGCATGCTGGGTAAAAATTGCAGCAGACGACAGTTTGCAAACAAAATATCTTACTTATCCCCGAAAATAAACGTTGACATTCCGTGCAAATTGTCTCCAAAGAAAGGAGACAATTTGCATGGAACGTCAAAGTCTATTTTCTGGGAAAAATAAGAAAACTATCATGAGTTTGTTGTCTGCTGAATTTTGCCCAGATATTGGTAAGGGTTTATGCATCAGAAACTATTCTAACATGTAATTTTGTCGAATACATGCATTTTGATTTGAGCCGCAACGTCTGAAAACGTCAGAAAATGTACATTCGGATCCATGCGCCCAGCGAAGATTAAGCTCAGTCTGCTCTTTTATGCAGTCTGGTCAGGATCTTCATTGAGCGGTTTTGGGATAGCCAAGGATGCAAAGTTTCTTCATGGGAACAACGAAGACTCTGATCGGAGTGCGCGGATGCGCAGGATGATTTGAGTCTTCGTTGGGCGCACAGGTTAGACGGCACGTCATCTCACGTTGAGGCCCATTCGGAGACATTCAGACCTGCTTCAAGTATGCCATTCATTTCGTCTCACTGCCCAAGCCGGTCATGTGCAAGTAAATTGTACAATAAGAAAAGATATCTGTATGCGAACCGTATATACACGGACAAGGATGCGGATTCAGACTTTAGCAGTTATCCTGTCTCTAGGTTATAAAACTTTTTTCATGCTCAACTCAGCTGAGCATGAAATTTTCTCTGCTAATAAATATGAAAATGCCTATTCATATTGTTTAGTAGAGAAAGTTTCACGCGCAGCTATATTGATTTGAGATTTATTAGCAGGACAAATTTCATGCTCAGCTGAATTGAGCATGAAAAAAGTTTTATAAACTCGGGGGCCTGGATATGTTGGGGCATTGTAGATTTCGGAGAATGGATACATTTTTTTGGGAAGGCCACTCTGTTAACTTGCTTTTTCCTTCTGTAAAGGGGTCAATAAAAGGAAAGACTTTACTCTCGGGGGGGGGGGGGGGAAGGGGGGAGGGGCTCCCTAATTAGTGGGCAGGAAATTTTCACACTTAGTGCGCAGGAAAGCAAACAAGATGTTAATCTTGTCCACTAAGCCGTTCTGGTGACCCAGAACAAGATCATGATCACGACGAACATTGTAACATTGTATAGCGTCTGGATGATCAAGACTAGCAAGATGTCAAAAAAGTGGTCTCCTTTGTGTCATCCGATTACACAGGTTGGTTTGAGCATGCGCAGTGCACATATGCCGTAAGACAGTTTATTTTTCCATGACATGACGCTAATCATATGTGAAAAGATGTCTTCGGGCATATATGCGCTCTGTACAGATTAAAAGTAGCTAGCTGATAAACTCCTTTGATCATAGATATATTCTACAGAATCCAGTAATGCTTTAAGTTGACAACGAAGGCACAGATCAGATCAGTCTGATCTGTGCCTTCGCTACCCATGTCTGCCCCGAATGCATATTTTTTTACGTGACGAATTGAATAATAATGATAAACAACTTGGGGAAAAGGTTCTTATATCATATGCGAACAGCGAAGGTCCAGTCAGCATGCGTATCCGTGCAGTCTGATCTAGGCATTTTCTGTTCGTGGACATATACTATCCATTGATTCTGTACGCACTCGCGTAGGCTGATCTGATTCTGCATTGTTCGTAAATTGCACGAGGGCCCTTTTCTGCGTTACGCATCATATGTAAATGAAGCTGGAAATAAGGTTTTGATGTTATCCGAAGCATTATCCGAAATATGCAAGAAATCTCTGATTTGAAACTGCGGGGCGTAAAATTATTTCTCGAACCGAGTTGAAACATTTGAATACAAGCGGAAAGAGAATTTAATGTGACTTGTTTGTACCAACAGAAATGCAAGACGAGAAATTCAATTCTTTGAATTTTGAACACAACAAAATTATGATTTAAGTTTTGATATCGTGCACAGGTATACTTTACTACAGGCAATAAACGTCTGGTGACATTTAAAGAATACCTTATCTACCCTAAGGAATCGGACAGTCAGTTCTGAGAAAACAGGGTAGACTCAGATCAAATGCCGCAAAACAGGGTCTACACTGTTTACCACTCGTTCATCAGTCTTCAGACGTCATAAAATATGGACAAGCATGTATGAGCAAACAGTGTAGATACAGATCAGACGCCACGGATCATGATCTGTACTCATCCAATAGTTTTCAGACATATAAGCACGAAGATTCAGGCCTGAACAAACAGAGAAGATCCGGATCAGATGTCACAGACCAGGGTCTATACTCGTTCAGCAGTTTTCAGACACATAAACAGTCATGCAGGTCTGAGCATATAGTGTAGATCCAGATCAGACGCCACAGAACAGAATCTATATGGTTAACTCCTCGTCCAGCAGTTTTCAGACCTGCAAACATGGACAGGCTGGCCGAAGCATACAGTGTAGACCCAGATTAGACGCCACAGAACATGATATACTATTGACCACTCGTCCAGTAGTTTGCAAGCATATAAACACGGGCAGTCAGGCCTGAGGAAACAGTGTAGACTGAATTCAGACGCCACAGGACAAGATCTACACTGTTTACAATTCATCAAGCAATTGTCAGATATATAAACACGGGCAGTCAGGCCTGAGGAAACAGTGTAGACTCAATTCAGACGCCACAGGATAGGCTCTACACTGTTTACAACTCGTCCAGCAGTTTTCAGAGATATAAACACGGACAGACAGTCCTGAACAAGCAGAGTAGGTCCAGCTCAGACGCCACAGAACAGGATCTACACTTTTTAACATTAATCAGTCCAGCAGTTTTCAGACACATAAAAAGATAGTAAATTGGATTTGTTCAAATTCTAGGATAAGCATATTAAGGACTTAACTTATTTATTCCTAGTGTCCCATAAGGAGACACGGGTAAACAGTTTGCATTAAATACAGGAATTTATATAATACAAGGTAATAATAAAACCTAACCAGGCACCTCTTCTATTGGAAAAGGAAAGAGTTGAGGTAGAGAGTCTACTTGGCATAGACAGATTAAGATGTTCGATTAATTAGGCAAATACGGTATCAATAAACAAACTTAATAACATTGGTTTTTTTTTCAATCCTCATCTTATTAGGTACATAATTGCGAAAGTAAGCTATTTTCAGGGACCAAGTTAGCAAGACATTCTATATTCAAAGCATTAAAATCAAGGGGAAATGAAAAACTAGATCCTATACATTTTGACTGAGAATGTTTCCCGTCTAACATGTACTTTTGATTAGTCAAAAACAGCTACATTTTTAACATAAGAAATATTCACCATAGTACCTTTGTTTCTGGTCTGGCTGACCAGTTTCTCTAAAGTAAAGTAAGTGGCGGTAGTAGGTACTGTTCAGTAGGAGTATTTTAACCTTTATCACACTCTGGGCTAATTTAGCAGACGATAAACTGATGATATTTTTCTTATTTTCTCTAGAGAATAGGTTTCGGCATTTCAATTTGCTTGAAATGCCAAAGCCTATTTTCTGAGAGAGAGAGAGAAAAAAAAAAAAAAAAAAAATTCAAAATGTAGGCAGCTGAAATGTTTACTCAGCATGCATAGCAATTACTTTTTTTGGAATGAAGAAAAAGCCAGGGATCTGCCTACGTATTTTCATCCTATATTCAGATGCGTATTCAGATAGTTAAACTTGAGCAAACAGTGTAGACCAAGAATGCATCTGATCAGAGTCTATAATGTATGCCATTCAACCACCATATTTTAGTTCACAAGGTGGCCACACGCTGATGGTAATAATTTAGGATTGGACTGGAAAAGAGTTAACCCTTAAACTGCCAATCACAACAATTGTCGTCTGCTTTGTCATCTGCTGGTGATTTTAAAAGTCATTTTTGCAAACAGTGTGGACCCAGATCAGACTCTAATCAGGGTCCACACTGTTTGCCTGTATACAAAAATAGGTTTGAAAAGTTTGCAAGAATATTCAGCAGACGACATAAACAGACGAAATTTTCAGATGCAGGTTTTCTTGGCGTTTTAAGGGTTAAGGTATTTTTGTTACGACGCAGGCTGAATATATTGTATAGTTTTGTTTTTGGACGAGAGGTTCCTTTTTACTGCCTGTCCATTTTTGACCTTCAAGTTTAAAGTACAAATTGTTGCATAATAATTAATCGTGTGAAAATCATGAAGATATTGATTTTTCTGTGATTATAATATACTATAAATACACTCCGCTGAAATTATATCGACAGAGGGCAAACCAGTTTACGACGCTAAATGTCACAAGTGACCATTGTCAGGATTTTTGCGGTGAGTGGTATTGTATTCTATTATAACTATTTAATTTTAGGTTTTCAGTGCCAATTCGAAATCGCAGGATTGCATTGCGAGACTGGTAAATGGAAACCTTCAAAGGTTTACTCGCAGAGGCTAAATATTGTGTGCAGTTTGGTTCGATTCTACATACGTTACTGAAGTATTGTCGAGAGTACCGAACAGGCTGCGTTGGCTTTGTACAGTGTAGTCGGGATTCCCCTCAGTTTGCAAAAGTTGTAGTAATTGTCGAGAGTGCTGATAAAACTGCGCTGGCTGTTTGCAGTCTGACCAGAGTCTCTGCCGAAGGCGCAAGTTGCAGTTTTGGTGGAAATAAGATCAGTACAGGATCGAACTTGCTCATTTAAGACGTCGAAGTCGCAGTATAATAAGGGATCACGGAGGCTTAACACACACACACACACACACACACACACACACACACACACACACACACACAGCATATGCATAAAGGTAATTAAAGACATGCGCGTATGCGCAGTTCCTATAAATAATTAATGAACGTGCAATGTCAGACGCACGTGCTCATGTAAATCACATAATCACGAATACAAAATCAGGGTACTCAGTTTTGTCAGAGTTGCAGTTGATCATAGACTTTTAAATGGGTTACAATTCTTGGTTTGCCGATACAGTCAACAGAGTGCAGAGTCTTCATAGCATAAGTTCGCGACATTTGGAACATCATAGCCCTTGTGATTGTCTTATTATTACTCACTGTCGGCAGCGCCGATGTCGGCGACCGAGAACTCGGTCACGGAGGAGTCAAGTCGACTTCAGTGATAGATTAATCATGAAGTCGGTAATTCGGCCGAGACGTCAATGAAGTCGCTCTACTTGGTGACGTATGTCGCCATTGTAGAATAATAGTATAGAGTCACATAGTAGCAGGCTTCATACTGTGTTGTTGTAGAATGTATAGTTAGAGAGTGTTTGTTAATTCATTATAGGTTTAGGCCCTCTCACCTACGTTCTTTCCCTGGAGAGGGCTTGAATGTTATAACCTCAGGGAAGAACACTACATGATCGATGACCTCTCCTTAGGATCTGTCAAGACAGTATCAGGCCGTCACCATGAGGAAATGACGAAAGGAACTTCTATTCTATTCTATTTTAGAATTCTTAAAATGGAAGGAAGAGTACTTGTGGGCATTATATGCCAAACGCATTAAAATATAGGAAATTATAACCAAAGTCTTAATGACTGAAGTAAAAGAAAATGAAAGAGTTGACACAAGGTTAACCTAGAAATCTATTATCAAGGAAGTGAGTGACACACTGTTTTTACTGTTGTGAAAGGGGCATTCTCTTAACGTCGGCACGATAAAGTTCACTGTACCCGGTTGTGAGTATACTGGTCGTCAACAACTTGATTCAAGCCAGAACAATCAAATTATAAACAACTTTATTTTCCGATCGTGTTGTGATCATTGTCGAGGCCGACGCGAAGAGAACTGCAGTTATATCTTTTGTGTTGCAGTTACATGTTTTGTGTATTATTGTATGTTGTAAAACGTATTTGTGTAAAAAATATTATAAAAACTTCTAACGTTGTTAGAGTCTCTGTATAGTGATAACAGTTACCCGACCTGGAACTTAGCCAAATAGGAAGTCACCCTCGGCCCGTCTTGACCGCTCTCAGGCGTAACAGTATTAATTACTCCAAATACGAGTTTGCTGTATTTTTAAAATAAGAACTATTCACCATAGTACCCTTGACAGTACGAAAACACGCCTATTCAAACACTTAAAAATTTACCATCAAAAAATGAAAATTTTCAGATAAAAAAAAATTCTGATATTTTTCATATTTCTGCTCAAAACATAGATTGTGGGTACTCGTTGGAACCGCCTCGACGAGCTGTTCTAACGAGTACCCACAATCTGTTTTATTGTGGGTACTCGTTGGAACCGCCTCGACGAGGCGGTTCTAACGAGCACCCACAATCTATGTTTTTGAGCAGAAATAAGAAAAATAATGTATACCCCTGTAAACCTCAGTTTTATTATATAAAAGTGGGGTTTAAGGGGGGGGGGGGGTCAAAAATATATAGGAATGTTTTCGTGATGAGTCTGGTTTGGCTGATCTATTTCTCTACAGGAAGGTAAATGATGGTAGTTGGTACTGTTCAGTAGGGGTATATTAAGCTTTACAATACTCTGGACTAATTCAGCAGACGACAAATTGACGATATGTTTCTTAATTTCCCCAGAAAATAGGTTTTGATATTCATGCAAACTTTCTCCTTAGTAGACAATTTACTTGAAATGTCAAAGCCTATTTTCTAGAAAAAAAAAAAAAAAAAAAAAAAAAAAAAAAAAATCAAAATGTCGTTTGTTGTAATGTTCATCCAGCATGCAGAGCATAGCCTTTGCTAGGAATTAATACAAATCTTTAGTCATAGTCAAGGGTCAGTCTACATACAGTCGAACTTCGATGGCTCGAACCCCTTTGGGACCATGAAAATTTGTTCGTGACAGCGGTAGTTCGAGCCAAGGAAGGTTACTATTAGTGCCACACCAGGCGGCATAATGGAGATAATTGTGGGATATCTTTTCGGTGTTCTATATTTTAAATGTATGTTGCGTGTACTCATTAGAATCGCCTCATAGAGGCGATTCTAATGAGTGCACACAGCATACATTTACAAGATAAAAGAAGAAAATCTCCCTAAATTATCCGTATATCGTATTTGGAGGAAATCCCTGCGGACTCAAGAACGTGTTCGACTCATCCATGGTAAACGAGCCATCGGGGTTCGAGCCATTGAAGTTCTACTGTATTTAGTATTCAGACAGTTAAACCGTGTAGATCAAAATCGGAGATTATCAAGGTCTACAATGTTTGCAAATCAACTACAACTTTTGGACACATCATCAAGTGTCACATGGAAAAAGAAATATTTTAGGACAGGACTGGAAAGGAGTTAAGGTGTTCGAATATTTAGGGCATATACGGTGGTGAAATTGTGTTCAAATGTTTAGGGCATATACGGTGGTGAAATTATCTATGAAAAACTTAACAAAACACAAATGCCTCAGAGCATCGAAAATTTTGAGGGGATTCGATATATTCGGTAGATTTCCGCCAATTTGTACAAGAGACAACTTTGTGACCTCGTATTTGCGACTCTGCTGTTTTTCATTGCGCCAAATGTTGGGTGCAGTGCTGCATACGTCCGCTAGCATCTAAAGCAGAACTCGACTGCTTTGTGCAGATTATCACGAAAACATACCTATATAATTTTGACACCCTTAAACACCAGTTTTATACAGTAAAACTGGGGTTTACAGGGGTATACATTATTTTCTTATTTGTGCTCAAAAACATACATTGTTGGTACTCGTTAGAACCGCCTACGAGACCACAATCTATGTTTTTGAGCAGAAATATGAAAAATATCAGAATTTTTATCTGAAAACTTTCAGTTTTTGGTGGTGAAATTTTCAATATATTTGAATAGGCGTGTTTTCGTAATGTATTTGATTATATATCGCCCAAAACTGGACCAACATCAATTACATTCCTTTTACGAGAAATTATTTTGTAGTTCTGACAACAAAGTATATACATTCATAGAACCTGCTAGGATGACTTAATATCCATGTTGGAAGGACCAACCCTTTCCGGGATTTTACTATATAACCAACAGTAAGTGCGGGTTACAGTTTACTGGGCGATGTTCTCGTGAAGATGGATGGGTTTTATAGTGATGTGTGTTTCTTTCAACTCTCCAGAGACCAACAAACCAGTAAATTACATAAAACGATACATATTTCATGTTTTGATGATTTACCGCTTAGCATGCTGGATAAAAAGAAATACAGCAGACGACATTTTGAACTGCCCAATCTTTTCTCATTTTTCCCATAAACAGACCGACAGTTCATGCAAATTGTCTCCTTATGAGACAATTTGCATGAACTGTGAAAGCCTATTGTCTGAGATAAAAATACGAAAACCATCCATTCATCCTCTCTTGTGTTTGGCAGAGAGAGTGGTAGAAATTAACTGACATTTGGGCAGTGTCAAAAGAAATGTCTGCTTGTATGTTCGATACATTTCAGATTTAGATCATCCTGCAAATGTCCAATCTCATCTTTGGCTTTACCATCCATTCATATATTTAGTAGTATGCAATGCTTTTCTACTCGCACTGTAAAAGTTCCTGTGCGCATGCGTAACCTATATGCTGATCTGCCAGTCATTGTCCACATATGTTTCGAAGACACCATTTCCAATGGCGAGGCTTGATTTGATAATCAATTTGCAAGAATCAATTCATGCATTTAATTTAAAACAGCATCGACCTTAACAGTGAACTTGGCACACATTTTCAATTGTATTTCTGACAAGAGGAATTTGTACAAATATAGTAAAGGAGACGGGGCCCACTTGATAGGTTTTCTGCCATTTTTGTTTACAAAGAAGAGAACTTTTGATACGTTTTGTCTGCTTCCCTGCAAACGAACCCCCTTCTAAAAAGGGGTCTAGTCTAAAAAAGAAAGAATTTATCCCAGGAGGAGCGAGTTCTTTCTTTTTAGGATAGATTCATTTTTAGAAAGGAAACAAAACACTTTTGGTTTAAACAGTACTTAATTTGTATAAATCCTTACAGAGAAATATAAAACAGAACTTATCATGTATACATGCTATTTATACAAAAGAAACCCAGAAGAAAGCCAGCCAGCTGACTTAGTCAAGTCTGTATCCCATCTACAATAAATAAGGTAAATACTTTTGACTCATTTGCCTCCTATGAACGTGTTTTCAGTTCCGTCACCTTAAGGTGACTAGTGCATGTGGAGATATTTTCTTCATCATGTGCTTACATGCCGCAAATATAAATCTCCTGTTTAAACAACGAATATAGGTAAACATATAATCTTGGTCGATGACCCGAGACGTCCTGTTACAATTTTCTAGTTGATGTAATGCCGCTGGGAACGAGAAGTCTGAGGTCACCGGACAGTTACATTTTGATCTGTATCTAAGCTAACATTTCCGCTGTTCGTATATCGTTAACATACTCGTAATTAAACAGTAAAACCTCAATGGCTCGAACATCGTTGAGACCATGGAAATTTATTGAGACATGGGTAGTACGAGCCATTGAAGGTTATAATCATGGCGCCGGGTAAGGAAGCGAATGGTGATAATTTAGGGATTTTTTTTTTTATCCTCTTTATAATAATGGTATGTTGAGTGTACTAAATGGGGCGATTTTACTGAATAAACAAAACATACAATTCCATGATAGGATAAGAAAACATCCCTAAATATTTGTTTTCTTGAACTATTGGAAGAATTTCGTAGCGACTCAAAAACAAGTTCGAATCATCCAAGGCGATCAAGCCATCGAGGTTTTACTCTAATTTAACCTTACAGATTAGTCCAGTGTTTTCAAACAAACCTTTCATTACTTTTTAGAAACCAATATATATATATATATGTACTCTATGTTTACCAATAATATTTAATGAAAATAAAAGTATACATTATTATTTATCTGGGCCCAATTGTTCAAAGCGTCGTTAGCTAAACGAGCTCGTTAAGGGTCATTTCGTTAACTGTTTTAGCGGATTCAATATACAATATTTTGATATTTTTTGCTGAAAAAATGTGAGTAACTTTTGCACTGCAAAAGCTACTCACATTTTTTCAGCAAAAAATTTTAGCATATTTGCGTATCACTCAATGTAAATTTTAACGAATCGTTAACTAACGATGTCGTTAGCTTTGAACAACTGGGCCCTGATTTACAATAGCTTGCAGCTATAAAATTTCTATGCTTTTCTCTAACAATTTTAACTGCAGAAATGTGTCTTAAATTTCATAATACTTTATAGCTTCTTATTTCCCTCATTATATGGCAAACAATGTACCAGCTTACAGCTCTAGATAAAAAGGGTTCCTACAAAGTTTATCTTCGAAACAACAACAATAACAACAAACAAACAAAAAAAAAAAAAAAAAAAAAACACCATCAAAAACAACAAAATGATACTCGTTGAAAACGCTTCTAATGAATACCAAAGCATATGTTTTGGGGAGAGATGAGAAAAAAGCAATCAACGCGTTTGCTTGAAATTATGCTTCTTCTGAAAGTATATTTCATACAGGCATCTAAACGTAAATAAATACTAAACGATGGAAGACACCATTAGACAAAAAGTTGAAAATGGGCATCATTATTATAACACACCTATGTGAAAGGTATATTTCTTAGACAGAGCTCTAGATAAGGCATTTTTCAGAAGTATTGATATTTTGTTATTTTTTCACGAAACAAAGTTGTTGGTAATCTTTTGAAGCGCCTCACCATTGCGCTTCTAATGAGAACCCACATCATATGTTTAATGTTTACATGGAGAAATAGCAAAAATATTTATCTACATACCATTCTTATTTATACCATGTTATCCATGACATTTCAGTATGTTATGTGGAAAACTGAAAAATACTTTGGCATGAAGCAGAATAAGGGCTTTTCAGTACAAAAAAGGTAGGAAATGGCATTTACTGCTATTTTCAACCCTTTATTTTAATACTGAAAACTGATAGACATAATACGCAAAACGAAAGCGAAAGCCACAAAAGTTTGAAGAAATGCTTTAACTGTATACCCGTGTTCATTATATATTTTAGAGTTACAACGGGAGGGGTCCATACTGCTTAGACATGAACGTAACGGGGAATGAACAAAAACGCAATGTAGCATATTAAACAGTCTCTTTTAGCTTACTATCTTTTGAGCACTGGGCCTTGATGCAGACACAACTTATTCATGTATGTTAGTGGCACATTTGTAATTGAAGTGATTAACGCTTAGCATGCTGGGTTAAAATTTCAGCAGGCCACTGAAATAGTTTTGATTTTTCCCGGAAAATGCTTTGATAGTTTGTGTCCTCAGAAGACAGTTTAAATGAAATGTCAAAGCGAGTTTTCTGTTAAAAGTTAGAAAAAAAACAAAAAAAAAAACAACAACAACAAAAAAAAAAAACAAAAAAAAAACAACAACAACAAAAAACAAACAAACAAAAACATTAATGTGACGTCCGCTGAATTTGCCCAGAAAAGCGACAAAGGTTTTAATGCATGCGCCATCAGCCTTTAACAATTAAATCTAATCAAGTTGTAATAAGATTAAAGCACGCGCCTTAAAAGTTTAGATTAAATTGTCTGCCACACGATTCGTTTTCATTCAATTTATTATCTTTCCCAAATATAAAACCATATAACATTTGGTTACAATTCAACATACTAAATTAACTAAACAGAGGTTCTCGTTTTAGGTAGGGACACATCATTTCCTACAAGATTGCATGTACACCCAGCGAAGACTCAGATTAGTCTGCGCATCCGCGAAGGCTGATCAGGACAATCCCTGTTCACCTGAAGACAGTTTGGACCCTTAGCTACTCTCAGAGTGCTCTATGAATACTCTGATCAGACTACGCGGGTCTTTGACGGGGGTACATGCAGTCTTGTAGAAAGTGCTGTGTCCCAGCTCAAAAGTTCATGTATGCCCTTGAGATCTAATTACATCAGATTCTATTTGAATCTGTATCTATTAGAATGGCAATTGCATTGTTAGAATCAGACCAGAATAATGCATGCAAAACATCTAATATAAAAGAAGTGTCCTAGTCCAATTTCCTTTCAAGTGTTTTGCTGACTTAACGGATAAGTGTTCACAGTGCATAAAGGCGTGCATAAAGGGAGAGGTCCTCGTTATGAAAACATGTCTTTGTAATTTTGACGCCTCCTCAAACCCCACTTTTATATAGAAAAAATGCGGTTAGCAGGGGTATACATTATTCTTCTTGTTTCTGCTCAAAACATAGATTGTGGGTACTCATTAGAACCGCCTCACCACCGACCACCGAGGCGGTTCTAATGAGTACCCACAATCTATGTTTTGAGCAGAAATAAAAAAAAAAAAAAAAAAAATATCCGAAGTTTTATCTGAAAATTTTCATTTTTTTTTTGGTGGTAAAATTTTCAGTATATTTGAATAGGCTTGTTTTCATAATGTGATGATCTTTATTTAAAATATTTAAACAGAATGCTACATGTAACTGGGTTGTTGTTGTGTATCAGCTTTGGGCAATTTAATGCGGCCTATAGCCTGGGTTCCGGTCTGATCTTTTTTTCCTATTTTATAATCTGATAGTTTCTATATCAAAAATGACAATGTCAATATCTATGGAAGTGATTAACGATACTTAATATATATACATTAGAGGAATTTAAGACGAATTCATTGACTCAGAACATATACGTGACGCAGGCTACGGTCCCAGGCTATGTAGGTACTATATGACCACATTTTGTGCTTCTCTTAGGTACTCGTACTTATAGTGCATAGTGCGCATGCATGGATATAAACCGCAATAAAGCAAGAAAACAAGAGAAATAAGAAAAGCATTTTGTGCACTCCACTGATCAATTCACCATTTCAATCCCAACTAATCCCACCATTAGTTGCTGACAGTTATCTTCCATATGAAGAATGTCCTCTACAATGTATTTACAGATCTTTCTTTCTTTCCAAATATGCTTGGCAGTCGAATATATAATGTTCTATAATATACAATAGTTTCTGGCACATTGTTGACAGAGCACAAATTAGAATAATTTGAGTTTACGTTTGATCTATGATTGTTCAGTATAGAGTGAACACATACTAATTCGTTCAGAGCCCAAAACGTTAACACTGTCCTTTTCTTCAGTGCAATATCTCTTTCAGACTTTAGATAATATATCTGGTGTAGAGTCCAATTTAGAACATTTAGTTAATATTATTATTGTTTAGAACAGCAGTGTAACGATGCAAATAACCTACGCAATAGCGAAACTACTCTGTCAGAATTGTTTTGCTCCCTTCTGAAAAGAGGGTTAAAGGGAAAGAGTTTGCTTCTCTTTTGTGCAAATTCTTTCCTTTTAGAGTAGACCTCTTTTCAGATGGGGATTGGTGTGCAGGAACGCCAACAGGAAATCACAAACGTTTTCAAAAAATAGCGGAAAAGCTTCTAGCTTATGCAGACACCTTATATTCAGGGAGCTTGTACTAAGAAATATAAAGTAGGCTGCATCAAATATACAGCTGTCTTCAGAAATAGTTGAAAACAAAAAACGCAGTCAAGCTAGTTAAACCGTGCAGTTTGATCAGCGTCTTTGTCTTTTGTACGAGCCTCATGCGGATAAACAGGCTGGATTGGTTCTTCACTAGGCTTGATGCCGTGAAGTAAAACATTTTGAACACACGCACACGCACACACGCACACAGTGAGCCCCTTAACTTGTCCAGTTCACCTGAACTGCATAAATTTAGGTCGTCGTGCCTATGTAAAGACACCGTGCGATGAGCAGACATCAATGCCATGAAATGATATTTCTATCATCATGCACTGTTCTGCATCAGCACAGTTCACCAATGAATTATCATTATCGTCGTCACTATCTTTGAGAGCTCGTGAAAGCTGGACCTGTTCAGTCCTAACGTCCCGTTGGTTTGAAAAGACTTCTGCAAGAAGGTCAGTCGGAACCTGAATTTTATGGTGACTCAGTCTATAGACTTAGAAGTTGTTGACAAAAACTTTTTTTTCGGAACAATCCGGAAAGCTTGTCACGCGCTACATACACAAAGATAGATTAGTTCATGGATATTCCATGGCAAAGTGCATGCAAGGTTGTTCATCAATTTATCGTTGATAACTTTGCTTACCTCTTTAATTGTAGGACGGTGAGTAGGTCCTCTGGTTAAATGACCTTCCCCACTTGAGTCTGTTTCAAAAGATATTGGCGCCTGACTCAGTGTTTGTGATCGGACTCAACGTTTGTGTTTTCTTGTGTTCTGGGTTCAGGTCGTCAGCTATTAACAGACTACCACAGGTGGAATGTAATCCGCTGTTTGATGAGCTCCCAACCGTTTCTGAAACAGTGAAAGCAATAAAACTCCAGTCATCTGGCAAGGCTCTCCAGGATCAGATGCAATACCTGCAGATATTTTCAAAGCAGGATGTCCTCCAGCTGCAGAGAAACTGACAGAGTTACTTCACATGATGTGGAGAAAAGAAGCCGTCTCTCAAACATTCAAGGATGCAACAATTATCCACCTATTCAAAAGGAAAGGGAATCCTCAATTATCGAGGCATCTCTTTATTGTCACTTGCTGGGAAGATCCTTGCTAGGGTTCTACTGAATCGATTGAATGAACACCTTGAACAGTCAGGGATTCTATCAGAAAGCATGTTTGTGGATTCAGGAAAGACAGAGGAACAATAGACATGATCTTTACAGCACGACAGCTTCAAGAAAAATGCCAGGAACAGAATGTGGACCTGTACAGGACCTTTGTCGACCTTACCAAAGAATTTGACACAGTCAGTCGTGAGGGACTTTGGAAAATTATGGCAAAGTTTGGCTGTCCTGCCAAATTCATAGCAATGGTGCGGCAGTTCTATGATGGTATACTTGCAAGGGTCCAAAATGATGGCGAGTTTTTTATCCATTCCCTGTGACAAATGGCGTTTCCCTGTGACAAATGGAGTTAAGCAAGGCTGTGTAACAGCTTCAACATTGTTCAGCATGATGTTTTCTGCCATGCTTACAGATGCTTTCCAGGATGGTGACAATGGTATACCTATTAGGTATCGCTTTGATGGGAAACTTTTCAATCTAAGACGGGTGCAAGCTAAATCCAAGGTGCAGACATAGGTGCTAGATGAGTTCCTCTTTGCTGATGACATGGCAAAAGGTGATTCAACAGAAGAGAAAACGCAAAAAGGTTTGGATCAAGTATCTGATTCATGTGACAGCTATGATCACACAATCAGCAGAAAAAAGATTGTAGTATATCAGTCAGCACCTGGAAAACCTTACAAAGACCCTACCGTCACAGTGAAAGGCAAACGACTGCAAGTGGTAGACAAGTTCACCTACCTTTGAAGCACATTGTATAGAGTTGTGCACATTGATGATGAAATCAATGCTAGGATTGCCAAAGCTAGTGCAGCATTTGGCCGGCTACGTGGAAGTATTTGGGACCGAAGTGGAATCAGACTTGACACAAAGCTGAAAGTATACAGATCGGTGATGCTGCCAACACCATTATACGTATGTGAAACTTGGACAGTTTACCAACGGCATGCCAAAAGACTGAATCGCTTCCATACAAGCTGTCTTAGAAAACTTCTAAAGATCAAGTGGCAAGACAGGATTCCAGACACAGAAGTCCTGAAAAAGGGCAGGGATGCAGAGTGTACATACTCTTCTAAAATTGGCACAGTTAAGATAGACAGGCCATGTTACCAGAATGCATGATAAACGTTTGCCAAAGAAAATCCTCTATGGAGAACTGCAAGTTGGAAAACGCTCCCATGATGGTCAGAAGAAGCGATACAAGGACACCCTCAAAGCCTCCCTTAAAGACTTCAACATACCAACAGAGTCGTGGGAACAGATTGCACAGGATCGAACAAAGTGGTGAGGCCTCATAAGAAGGGTTGCTGGTGACTACGAAGCAAAAAGAATCTGCGAAGCCAAGCAGAAAGGTGCACAGCGGAAAGCCAGAGTTAAGGCATCACCAACAGAGCTTTCTTCCTCAGACCTCTCTTGTTCTATCTGCAACAGGCAGTTTAGAGCTAAGATTCGTCTCATCAGCCATCTTAGAACACACAAATAATAACACATCACACAGCTGATTAGGACCGGTCATTGTCAGTAATGACAGACGAACTGGTAGCCTCTGATAGACTGTGGATCGTTATCGAGGAATTTCTTGAGTATCTTCACTTATATGTTAATAAATGAAAATAATCTTTTTAAGAAGTCATTTTTAAAACGTAATGAAAACAAAAGGTTTGAAGTAGGAAAGACCTTCATATACAATAAAAAAATCATCATCTAGATTATCTGTCCCTGCCCCGTACCAGGGTAATATACATATATAAAATCATTAAATATTTTTTCGCCTTCTCCCCTGAAACTGTCAGGCCACTTTGAACTAATACACCATATGAGCTGGGTCGCGAGAAAAAGGTTTATCGGACTTTCCATCTAATTAATCGTTCAGCGTATACATTCAACTACTTAGCGAGGCCACATGTCTAGTTCTATTGGTGAAGTTTTTCTTTGGGCTAGCGCTTACGTGAACGAACAGCATAAGTTCTGGCGAGACTTCACGAGTTCGCAGGCTAATCTGAACCTTTGCTGTTTCATTTGCTTAGACCGCGTTTTTTTTTCAAGGACACGGCTCCCATTATTGGCAACAAACGCATAAAAATCTTCTACAGAACTAAGAAAACTTTATGCTTTAATCTTGATAGCATCTGGGATGGAATTCTATCAACTTTGTTCATATGATGGTTCTAGATTGACCTTTTTACGGCAACGTCAGATTTGCGTCCTATTACATCTGTATGGGAAAATGTCGAAAAGTCGGATCCAATAGGAGAAATACAATATGCGATCAAAGTAGCAAAACCTTTCAACTATAAGCAAATCTGCTCTTGTTTTGAGGGTATAAATTATGCTTGTTTAGTTCTCCTCCAAAACGACTTGGCCAACTTTCACCAAATTACATGTCTAGTCTTCGGCCAAAGATAGAATGAGTTTATTAAAATGGTCATGCTCCATGAATCAAGATTTCATGCCCATATATAGAGAATTAAGCATCTAAAAATTCTTTACAAGACACAAGAGAGCTTGAAGCTGAAAATTGGCATAAGTACATCAGAGATAGGAGGTGCAGAAAATATGTTCAAATGATGATCTCTGGTTGACTTTTGACAGTTTTCGAAAATATCAGATATGCTTTCTCATACTATTTCTATGGGGAATGTTATGTCTTCATAATGTATTAAAACATAAGTGAAGCTACCGAGGGAATGCCACAATTATGACGCAAGCCCTCACAAGGCATAAAAGAGGAGACGAGGAACAAACAGCAATAAAACACACACACACACACACACACACACACACACACACACACACACACACACACACACATATATATATATATATATATATATATATATATATATATATATATATATATATATATATATATATATATATATATATATATATATATATATGTGTGTGTGTGTGTGTGTGTGTGTGTGTGTGTATATATATATATATATATATATATATATATATATATATATATATATATATTGTTTGCTTGATTTTCAGCGATAACTTTTTTATTTGTGATTTTGGAAAAACATGACCAGCGAGAAAGTTGTCCAGGAGGACCGATGCAAACTTCTTCAAAAGGTTCCAGCTTCCTACCATTTACACATTGTCTTCCGATTAGATGATCATTTTCGATTTTACTGGTTTAGACGCAAAAGGCTATGTTTATATGCCCCGCCTTTGCCAGTTTCACCTCAAAGTTGAAGGGCAACCATTGTTGTTCACTCAAGCAGTATTGAGGGTCAATAAATATGAGTTCGGATATTTTTCTGTGTATACTTTACAGAACTGCCTGACTAGATACAAAAATCCCTTTAGGGATTACATGCGTCATACTTAGTGCGAATGTGAACATGCTTAAACGAGTACTATTGAAGAAATGATGTTGTAAATAAATAAATAAATAAATAAATAAATAAATAATAATTAAACATCGCATATATATTTTTTGGATACTTTGGTCGCGCCATTCAAACACCATGCCTTTAAGGCTTGTGTTTCATTTTGTGTCGTCCCCCAGAGAAATGGATAAAAGGGACTAAATAGATAGAGAAAAAAAAGAATTAGAAGAGGATGAGGTAAAACGCGAAATGATAGAAATAGTAACAAACCCCCACACTTCCCCTACCTGCAGACCCTTACCACCACACTACTATCCAATCGTTTGTGGAGGTAAAACAATTAACGTAAGCATACATTAATTAATCCTCCTCATAGCTTGTGATGCCATTATGATAAGGATATCTCATTATAGTTAAAACAGAAAAGACATAATTTGTTTTACATGTTTGAATGATTTCAGCCACGTCAAGAGAAAACGTGTTTTCAGTCGAAATACGCATATTCAGGCCACCCTGTGCTACTAGTTTACCTGGATCTATGTTGCCTGTTTATACAATCAATGGTATTAAATAATTGTTCCCACGCTTTTGCAACAGGGATATTGTGAACGTCTCCGTGCGTCCGTTCATCATGCTATCTCCTGAACCACTGGGTAGAATTTAACCAAACTTACTATATAACTTCCACTCGTGGTAAAGTTGTGCGAGAGCAACATTATTTTTTTTACGTCCATCCGTCTGGCACGCTATCAAAAAATTAGCAGACAGCGTAGAGATTTTGCGATGGCGTGCCATCGACTGCGAATCTAGGCTTTAACTGCAGTAATTTCGGTCTTGGATATCCGTATATACTCGAAACCTTTTACATGTATTTTCGCGTGAAGCCAAATATTTATAATTATTCACATTTTTTGAGCTGAAACATGCTGAGGAAATGGAAATAAACAGATGTATAATCAAAATGTCAATCAACCAATCAGTCAATCAATCAGTCAGTCAACTCTAGGTTCAGAACAATTTGAATTTAATTAAGGTGGGATATATAAAGCTAGACTTTTGTTCAATTGCATAATTAACAGTCTGTTGCAATAATTTTCGCCATCTGCTTCCAGTGCGCATAAGCTACACTGTAAAAAAGTTCTTACATCAAAACGGTTTAGTCAATGAACTAACATCGAAATGCGTAATACTTATAAAAGGCATGCAGTATGTATTTAGGGAGAGTATTGAACAGCCCTCGAATTAAACAGTACAATGACTACATTGATAATCGTCTGGAGCACGCTTTCTGCCTGCATTATTTACATAGGTCCGGACTTGCTGAATTTTGTAAACTTAAGATTTTTTCATCTAACTGGAGGAAAATGTATAAATGGTAGGAAGCTGGAACTTTTTAGAGAATTTTGCGCCGATCCTAGTGGACAAATTTCTTGTCGGACATGTTTTTTCAAAATAACAAATAAAAATGTTATCGCCGATAATCAAGCGAAAAATATAAAAAAATAGAGTTTAGGCCGGTCTCAAACCTGTATTGTCACAATAAGCCATTAAATGAAACGTGATATCCTTGATTAAATACATGATCGTTGTACACTGTGGTCAGTCTCATTATGGCAACTGTGAGATATGGTCCTAAAGGGTTACTGCGACAAGTCGGTTATTGCATGTTTTAAATTTCGAGCCGGACGGCTCGAAATTTAAAACCATGCAATAACCTATACTTACTCACGTGAAACATCACTCTTAAATTCTGATGGAGCTCCGAATTATAAAATATGTTCTGTCCGTATGTCGTCCTCTACCTCATCGGTGAAACATCACAGTGAAACATATATCACAAACAAAGCAACTGGCGCAAATACTTTTGCATGTATGTCTTGGTGAAATATTATTTTGGATAGCCGTTCGGACATTTTTTTTTTTGGAGGAAACTGTCCTTTTGACTTTCTGCTTATAAGTGCGTCCAACGAGAACTGCGAAGCTGTTTCCCGAACCGCTCCGCGGTTTGGCGTGCAGACGCACAACTATAGACTAACTACGTGACCAGTGATGTTGCAATGTCATTTGCAGATATGCAATGACTGTTTCACTCAGGTGAGCGACTTTTGCCTCTTGTTTATTTTGTACGGAAATTGATCACGTTTCAAAACGAGAACTTCTGATTAGTTTATTTGATATGCCGTCTGTCATATATTACTATGACTCATTGGTAAAATGTTATTGTAATCGCATACATTTCCGCCCTCATGATAATTTTTCAAACAAAAAGAAACTAAACATTTATTTGTTATTCATAAAAATAGATATATCCATAAGATCTACAATCCCTGGTTTATTATTATTATTATTATTATTATTATTATCATGTATCATAGCTCCAGATAAAGCGGTTTTTAACTGAAAAAAAATATTGGTAGTTTTCTTATTTCTCCATAAAAACATATGTTGCGGGTACGCATTAGAAGCGCCTTGTTTTAGTGGAGAAATAAAAACACTATTAAGACGATACATTGCATCACGAAAACATGCGTATATAAATTTGACCCCCTTAAACCCCCCCCTTTTATATAATAAAACTGGGGTTTACAGGGGTATACATTATTTTTCTTATTTCTGCTCAAAAATAGATTGTGGGTATTCGTTAGAACCGCCTCGCCGAGGCGGTTCTAACGAGTACCCACAATCTATGTTTTGAGCAGAAATATGAAAAAATATCATAGTTTTTATCGGAAAATTTTTTAGTTTTTGGAGATTGAATTTTCTATATATTTGAATAGGCCTGTTTTCGTAATGGTCTTATATAAGCTATTATTATTACTATTACTATAATCGTTGTTGTTGTTGCTGTTGTTGTGGGTATTAAACCAAACAGCTGTAAATCTGATCTCTTTTAGAAAACAAAACAATACCTGTATATTCTGGTTACACGTTGCCTAAACTTAACCCACGCCCACTTCTAATTTCCAACCAGTCAGGTTACTTGATCCGGGTTTATGATAGAAATTCACATATTTAATGACAAACAGTGCAGGTCCAGATCAGTTGGCTTCTTTAGAAGCCAGCTGATCTGGATCTACACTGTTTGCTAAGACATGGCATGACGTGTTTAGAAAGAGAAGGGTTGAAATACCCAGGCTTGACATCACGAAAACATGCCTATATAATTTTGACTACCTTAAACTGCACTGTTATATAGTAAAACTGGGGTTTACAGGGGTATTCATTATTTTTCTTATTTTTGCTCATAAACGTAGATTGTGAGTACTTGTTAGAAACCGCCTCGCCGAGGCGGTTCTAACGAGTACCCACAATCTATTTTTTGTGCAGAAATATGAAAAAATACCAGATTTTTTATCTGAAAATTTTCAGTTTTTGGAGGTGAAATTTTCTATATATTTCATTTGAATAGGCGTGTTTTCGTAATGATTGTTTGTGAGCTTCAGACCGTTAGGTTTTCTGTTCGCACTAAACCGACAATAGATTCTTGTGGATAGATCTGGGGTTTTGTTAACCACTTTTGACATAAAATTTCTGCTATCATGTGGCGCATCATTTACTATTTAAGAATATTAGTAGTGTTGGGTTACAGTGTCAGAATGAAACTCAATATTGAACGAAACTCAGTATGTACGAAATATTTTGAAGCGACCTTTTTACTTCTAACAAAACGAAAACAAACCTTACATTGAGTTGTTATAGTGTAATCGTTTTGACATTTATTAAAATGCTTTATCCAAATCAATATATTCATCAAGAAAACATACCTATATAATTTTGACCCCCCTTAACCCCACTTTTATGTAGTAAAAATGGAGTTTACAGGGGTATATAAATCATTATTCTTATTTCTGCTCAAAACCATAGATTGTGGTACTCGTTAAGCGGTTCTAACGAGTACCCACAACATATGTTTTTGAGCAGAAGTACGTATGAAAAATATCAGAATTCTTATCTGAAAACTTTCATTTTGTGGTAGTGAAATTTTCAATATACCTGAATAGGCGTGTTTTCATAATGTAATAAACCACATTGCTGGCATATGAAGAGTTTCAATAAAACCGAGGATCCAAATTGTGTTCTTTTATGCTTTGTTTGTTTCAAATTGCAACATTCTTAAGATTTTCTTTTTTTTTCTTCCCAGGCACTAAAATCACCGGTTATATCCGGCAAACCTAAACAACTGAACAAGTATTAGGCTTTGCAAAGCCTTTGTATTTGTTCGGGTAATTAGGATTACCAAGATACAGCTTGTTATTTTAGTTATTTTAGTGCTTGGAAAGAAAAGTAAATTCCTACCAGTTTGGAACTGTTAAAGAGAGTTAGTATTAAGCCACGACTGAAAAGTAACGAATGACCCGCCTTTTGCAATAAAATAGCTGCATTGTCTCTTCAGGATTCTTCTATCAACCTACCTATCAAGCAATCTCATCAGGGCCCAGTTGCTCAAAACTAACAATGTCGTTACTTAACGTATCGTTAAAACTTTGATCATTAAATGTGGCATTTAAGCTAATATTTTTGCTGAAAAAATGTGAGTAGCTTTACATTTTGCAGCAAAACTACCTGTAAATTAGATATTGTACTTAATAGAACAGTTAATATTTGACCACTAACGAGCTTGTTAAGCTAACGCTGTCATTTATTTTAGTCTAGAGAATCTACTAACTCTGCATGCTGACATTAATATCATAAAAGGGACATCAGCAAACAGTGTAGATCTAGAACAGACGCCGCAGAACGCGGCGTCTGATCTGGGTCTACACTGTTTGCAGTTAGGAAAGGGATTTATATGAAACGGTAACAATAAAAGACTATACTCTCCTTACATTGAAATGGACCGGTCCCAAGGGTTAAGGTAGAAGCGTCCCCTCGGCACAGATAGGTTAAACAATGTTGTCATTTTTTTTTTCAATTCAGGATATCACAGGCACCCACCAGTGACCTCAGGGTCAAGGTCTTGTGCATGTATTTGGGTTTTCGTCGTTCGTCCATTCGCCTTTAATTCTATTTAATTTTTTGACGGCTTTCGTCTTCAGCTTTGATATTTGTGTTAACAAGTCCTTGTGACAAAAGCCACCTAACCGTAATAGAGGGTCATTTGCTTTAGAATGTCTACTTTGATCTTCAGCATGATAACTGAGTTGATGGTTTATAGAAACGGATAATTCCATTGTGATCCATGTGCTTCGTAAGCTTTACCTCGTTGTTAAACCTTATACGTAACATTATATTGCTAGAGTTGTTTTTTTTAATTTCCCTTATGTGAATGTCATAGGTTCGGCTTTTTACTCATATTGATCATTTGTAGCATGAGAACCCTTTATTGTAGGCAAGAGCCGCCCACTCAGGACCTTAGAGCCAAGGCAACATGCTTAAAAGACTTGCGGGTAAGTTTGTATTAGTCCTTTCATGTATAGATGATATATTTGGATGACGGTTTATAATATTGTATGCATTGATCATACACAACATGTTCATATTCATGACAACATGTCATATGGTTAACATGTTAGTGTTAAAGTTAGCTTTTTTCTTCATACCGCTTATTCACCTTCATTTCTAATTAAATTGTGTGACTGGCATCACCTGTAGCTTTGCTATTTAGGATAAAAGTTTGTATGATGTGAGGTCTCCCCGTACTTTTGCTTTCCTTGTTATTCCTTGTTCTATATTTAGTTGTTCCTCTCGTAATTTACTTAGGGTTAACATCAGTTAATGCATCATAAAATGAACGCTTTAGTACAACAATTCCTAGAGGCTGCTAAAATATTTGGACAACTGTCATTTGATAATTTGTACGAGTGATGTTATACATTCAACATAAGGTTGGATATACTTGTTGAACACTGAAGAGTCTCGACTCTAGTACAGTCGAGATTCGATACCAGACTGCAAGAAGAATCTACGGATGTTTTATCCCAGGGTTCAGATTTTGCAGGAACAAACTATAGCTTGTAACCAATACTGGCATCTGTTGGCCCATTTTATAGTTCTACGTTTGGCGCCAAAGTAGGGCTATATAGTGTAGCCTCATTTCCCGGCGAAACTGAGCTAGAAATATGGGACCAGATTGCCAGCCTTTAATACGTTTGTGCTACATTGACTTGGATGAAATAGTGTTGCTAGTGGGTGATATGACCCATTAATCATCCCAAAGTAATCACCAATAGTCAACCGCAGCCACTCAAGGAGATCAGTAGCAATGCAATCTGAACAACACATTTGCTTCGCACCAGTCAATTCGATACTAGCAAAGGCGTATTTGAGCAAACAGGCTGATTTGGGTAATCACTGTTCGTTTAGATTCCTTTGTGCTTGATGCTACCAATACTTATTTGCTTAATATAAACTCCAGTCCAGTAAGTTAACGGTTGGATGGACGGAAATAGGATAATTGATATATTATGATATATAATGTTTGTGGTCATCCAGAATAACAACATACCTTTTAATGTATCTTTTAATATTCTGTCTAATAGCTTGAGTATATCTATTAAAACAATACACACGTACAATAATCAACTCTCAAAATCAAATCATCCAAACAACAGAAAACAACAACAAAAATACAGCAAAAACAAAACGACAACAACAAAAAATCAACAACAAAAAACGAATAAAAACGCAGCACCAAACACAACCATCAGTATGCGTGCACTGTAACGTTAACACACACACACACACACACACACACACACACACACACACACACACACACACAACTTCTTAGTCATAATGCTAGATAAGACATTTTCCGCACAAAATATTGATATTTTTCTCATTTCTCTTCAGAAACATAATATATGTATCGATAGGACGTTTCCGATGAATACACACAACATGTGTTTTGGAGAGAAATAAGAAATACCAACCCCTTTATCTACTGCTATTTGAGCCATGTAACTTTTAACTATTTATTTAAAAGGTTGATAACAAGACCTGTCGTCAAACAGGATAGCTCGTCTGATATTGCACATTTTGTGTCTGGAAAATTCTAAGTCCGTGGCCTTGAATTTGACATGTTGGGGTTGGGTGGGGTGGGGATGGAACTAGGCAGCATTTTGGACCAATATGTTCATCATTCCAAAGATGAACCGGCGATAAGCTTAGGAAATAATAAAGTCTTAAAAACTATAACGAAAACTTTAGCATTTAAATTATATGTCTGTGACCTTGACCGCTAGGGAACGGTAATAAGTGCTGATGGTGCAGATAAAAGCCTTTGTCCAGTATCTATCATGATACCAAAAAGGAACTAAATTCATCATTTGGTTTACAAGTAACGAGATCCTAAAAAACATTAACGTTGGGGGGACCAATATGTATCATCATACCAAAGATGAATCAAATCAGTGATAAGTAGTTGCGGTCATGGTACCTAAGCCATAATCCAAACTCATAAATCCGTAAACGAATGACGAATCAGAATGTTCAGACCAACAGACATGGACCCCAGAATTCGTAAAGGGAGTAATCAGACGTCCGCAGATAGTAAGCATTACTTGGTAAGCAAGCTTCGCCCATATATCGGTATAAGCGTATGTCTGAGATTTGGGAAGTCTGATAAGGTTAGGGAATACTGAGGTCTTAAAAACTTTAACGAAAACTAACATGTAGTTCAATAGCTCTCCGTGAACGTTGTTCAGGCGAGCTAAAATGAAATGCTGGTTTAAAAACTACAAAACAATAAAAATTGCTTTATAATGTGAATCCTTGCATATTCCCGTTTTCATTATATACTTTGATTTATTAAACACAACAATCCTGATTTAGTCAGTGCAAGATTTTGGTAGACTTAATTGATATCTTGGTTTTCAGAAAATGTGCCTGATAACGTAAACGCCTGCATACACGTTTTTTCACGATATAATTTGGAGAAACATCGGATTGTTTATTACACAGATCTGCTATTAACTCAGTGCATACAAAAAGTGAAGCTATTCAGCAAATACCACAATCACGAAGCAAAACCTTCCCGAGACACGAAAACCTGTGTTTCATGCTTAAAATGTTAAGGTCATCACGAAAACATGCCTATATATTTTTCACCCTCTTAAACCCCACTTTTATATAGTAAAACTGGGGTTTACAGGGGTATACATTATTTTTCTTATTTTGCTAAATAACATAGATTGTGGGTACTCGTTAGAACCGCCTCACCGAGGCGGTTCTAACGAGTACCCAAAATCTATGTTTTGAGAAGAAATATGAAAAATATCAGAAGTTTTTTTTTATTTAAAAATTTTCCTGTTTTTTTATTATAAAATTTTCAATATATTTGAATAGGTGTATTTTCGTAATGAAATGTCGTTATTCATTTAAATCATAAAGGAAAAACAAACAAAACATAGTGAACACAAATATTTGTTACAGCAATAATGTAATGGCAAACAATATTTCCGTAAGTGGGCTGGATGCACTTGTCTGATTTTCGGCCATTTCCGTTAACGGAGACAAAATTTCTACTTCCTGTTTGCTTTTGTGCATGCCAAGCACCTTCTGAAAAGGGGTCGTCTCTAAAAGAAAGAATTTGCTCCCAAATTGTTTCCTTATAAAATAGATCAGAATAGTTTCAGAAGGGATCAAAACAAGTTTGACAAAGTTGCTTCCCCTGATAGCTTCACTATACTGAAACGTTTTGATTAGCTACATGTACGAGTAATAATAAGTGACAGTCCAAACAAAAGAAATCTTAAATACAAATGTTTTGGTACAGATAATCAGTGCCTTAGATAAGGTTTGAAGCAACTGTCCAGGTTTGGCTATTTTTTCCCACCCTTTTCTCCTTTAATGTGGCGTCTAATTTTGTTTTCTTTTTTTTGTCAGTGATTCATTTCCAAATTTTGTTAATAGAGCCAAGAAATACTGACATTTGGCAGTGTTCTCCGTAAATTTTATTGTATTTGTTTATATCAGAATTTCTGATTTAGTAGATACCACAAAATGCAGTTTAACCAAGGTACTGGATAATATCCACAATCAGAAAGTCACACACATTAGTAGAATCGGTAAGTGATGCACGCTGATTGAACCTATCATTTGCACAACGTAAGACAAGGTCCATAATTACAAAACTGGAATAAAAAAACACCCTATGCGCTTAAATGTTTCCACATCTCTGGAAAACGTATACTGAATTACCCACACACACACACACACACACACACACACACACACACATATATATATATATATATATATATATATATATATATATATATATATATATATATATATAACAAACAAACAAAAAACAAGTGAACGTACAGCAGTACAACAATAGACAAATGCTTATTGACAAAGAACAGAAGCCAATTCATTGTATAATACTGAGTAACGCAGAATAGAAATCCTTATATTAATCAATTAACTCATATACGTAGTAAATAAACAAATGTATTACATGTATAAATATTACCAAATTAAATGGGCGCATGTAGTTTTCTGTTTGTTATATGTCCAGGAACATAACAGATACAAAGCAGCGCATTCAAAGATATTTCTGAACCCAGCTAGCATTCTACGTAAATCTACATCGGGCCGTCATCGGCCCGTCAGCTACCCTGACGGGCCGGTGACGGCCTGATATAGATTTACGTAGAATGCTGACTGGGAACGTCTTTATGTATCTGCATAAAATACCTGACCTAAAGAGGAAATGACTGCTGGATGTTGTCAACTGAAGAAGGACATTTTGGTTCACTAGTCGAGTAGCGGACCTACATGTCCTTCTTTAGTTTACAACCTCTGCTGCATATGAAGGTCAGATGAGCCGCAACGTCAGAAAACGTAACTCCGGACTGGTGCTCCCAGCAAAGATTCAGACGAGTCAGTACATTTGCGCAGTCTTATCTAAAACTTCACTGGGCGCATTTTAGATAACCAATTATACAAAGTTTCGTTATGCTGTACAATGAAGACTCTAATTAGACTGCGCGCGCAGGCTAATTTGAGTCTTCGTTGGGTGCACATGTCTGAAGGTACGTTGTTTCACGTTACAGCTCGTATGTTATATCTATGTACCAAAAAAAACAGGAGAATTTTGATAATGACATGTGATATTTCAATGTTGCTATGAATTCTCTATAGAAACAAATGGGTCCATTCCAACACCAGGTACTAATATGTTTTAGGGAGTAGTCGGCTGGTGCAAAGGTGTTGTGTATCTCACGTCACCGGGGCGTCCAACTGATATTGACTTAGAGTTGGGCAAGGCCTGCTATCCTTGTAGCAGGTAAGGGTAGAGGGGATGTTTTTATGCCCCCAACTTCAAAGAAGTTGGAGGGGCATATTGCTTCTGGGTTGTTCGTCCGTCCGTCCGTCCTTCCGTCCGTTCGTCACGCTTTTTGATGCATAGCATAACTTTAAAACCGTGAATGCTACTGTTTTGAAATTTCATATATGGATTCCTCATGAAAAAATAGCTGACACGTATTTTTTTCTTGACAGGATTATGCCCCTTTTCTGAGTTATGGCCCTTTGAAAAAATATGGATGCAATCTTGTCAGCAAAATATCTCAAAAACTATTAAAGCTAGAGCCTTGAAACTTGATGAATAGACTGGTAATGATAAGTAGACAACCTGATTAACTTTTGAAGAAATTTTGAAAAATACTTCTTGAGTTATGGCCCTTTGTAATTTTGGGCAATTTTACCTTGTCAGCAAAATATCTCAAAAACTGTTGGAACTAGAGCCTTGACACTTGATGAATAGACTGGTAGTGATGAGTAGACAACCTGATTAACTTTTGAAGAAATTTTGAAATATACTTCTTGAGTTATGCCCCTTTGTTATTTTGGGCATTTTATCTTGTCAGCAAAATATCTCAGAAACTATTAGAGCTAGATACTTGAAACTTGGTGAATTGATTGGTAATGATGAGTAGATGACCTGATTAATTTTTTTGTAAATTCTGAAAAATATTTCATAAGTAATGGCCCTTTGTAAATTTGGGCATGTTTCCCTTGTGAACAAAATATCTCAAAAACTATTGAAGCTGGAGCCTTGAAACTTGATGAATAGATTGGTAGCGACGAGTAGATGACCTGATTATGCCCCCAGTTTCGAATGAAATTGATGGGGCATATTATTTTGCCTTCATTTGTCCATCCAACTGTTTGTCCGTTCATCAAGCTTTTTTTGTGCATGCCATATCTTAAGAACCCTGCACGCTAGGGTTTTGAAATTTTATATTTGGGTTCCCAATGAAAATATAGCCGACCCATATTTTGTTTCTTGTCTAGCATGTTTATTTAAAGTTATGCCCCTTTGAAAAAAATCAGAATTAAATCTTGTGAGCAAGATATCTTGAAAAGTATTTAAGCTGGGTTCTTGAAATTCGATACAGTGAGTGGGAATGATGTGTACATTACCCGATTATATTTTGAGAGAATTCCATGAAAATATTGATAAAGTTACGGCCCTTTGCAGTTCTGCTCATTTTGACCTTGTCAGCAAGATTTCTCGAAAAGCACTTAAGCTAGGGTCTTGAAATATTATATGCTGATTGGGGATGATGTGGAGATTACCTGGTTTGTTTTTTAGGGAATTCCATGAAAAATTGATGTAGTTATGGCCCTTTGTAGTTCTAGGCATTTTGACTTTTTCAGCAAGATATCTTAAAAAGTATTTAAGCTAGAGCCATGATATTTGGTATACTGATTGGGATTGAGGAGGAGATCACCTGAATAAATTTTGAACCAATTAAATGAAATGTTGGAGTTATGGCCCTTCGCAATTTCGGGCCATTTAATGTCGTTGCTTTATTGTGTATAGCATAAGTTTAGAACCATGTATGCTAATGTTTTGAAATTTCATGTTTTGATTCTTCATGAAAAAATAGGTGATCCGTATTTTTTTCTTATCCCAATCATCTCCTATTTTAGAGTTATTTATCTTTGATAAAATAACATTGAAATCATATATTTGTACTGTTGTTACCGTCATGGCTAAGCAGTGTTGGAGTCAAACAGTGTTAGAGTCAGGCAGTTGGGGGCATAGTGTTTTACAAACACCAGCGCTAGTTATTTCTTCTGTTTCTTCACTTTCACTCCTGTTCTTCTTTCTTCCCTGTCCGTCTCTTTCATCTCTGCAACTATCTCTTCTTTCTCTTTTCTCCCTTTCTCTGGGAGACGACACAAAATGACCTACAGGGGTTGACGTGTCGTTAAACCCCAACATAATGAATCAATCAATATGTTTTACTCAGAATGGACAGTCATCACTTTTAAATTCCCAAAGAGAATTGATATTACACGGCACAGTTCATTGAATGTGCTTTTCCAGTGCATTTAAAGAACTGTGTGCTGTATTACAGTCCGCTCTTTAAGGAGACTGACTAATGAAACTTTTATTATATAGTTCTACTGTACTGTACTGCACTGTACGATTCGGCATTGTATTGTACTGTAATGTAATGTACGGTGAGACACTGTAATGTACTATAATGTACTTTTCTAGTGTTATTAGTATTACTCGTATTTGTGTTGCTTGCATCGTATAATCATCGGGTCTGGTACAGTTACATGACGATCATACTTTTCCACAAGTCTATTATTGCTAAAAAATAAATAATAAAAAATAAAACAAAAGAAGCCAAAAACAAAACAAAAAAAAAAAAAAAAAAAAAAAAAAAAAAAAAAAAAAACAAACAAAAAAAAAAAACCAAAAAAAAAAAACCAAAAAAAAAAAAAAAACACTGTTTGCTATTGTTACAATATATCTCCAATATCATTAGCAGGTTATTTATTTTGTTAACCACGTAAACATAAACAATTGTTAGCTTGTAAACGTTTCTTTAACTTGCAGTATTACTATTTCACTCATTTTCGTCCAAATTGACATTCTCATGGATCACGATGTGCAAAACGGGACATAGGCCTGAAAAGAAATGAAAACACTTCCTAACAGATGTAACACAATTATTGTTTCATATTATTGGTCAATATGCAAGGCATAAGCCGACGAAACCGGTAAGGTAACTTTGAAATCACGAACCATTAACAACTGACTGTGAGGTCAGGTGTCCTTTGGAAATAGTTCCTAGCGGGACAGTGACGCTTATACATCGTAACATTAACGTCGATGAAATTTCATGACATTGCAACAACGTTAATGCGTACTTGTACAAACGTTCTGACGCTGCACCGACGTTGCACCGACGTTAATGTATATAAACGTCATGTGCCCGATGAGTTACCTCCTGCCATATCATTTTCATCTGTGGTATTTCTAAAGACAACACTGGTATGTAAGTTAAATAAAACAATAAAAATACAAGTCTTATTACTTAGTACTTCTTATACAGACGACTTTTGTCGATCGCTTTATGATATCTGCGATACTTAAATTCAGTTTAACCGACATGCCTAGAACCAAGGAAGACTGCGAGAATGCATGGGACATATTGTGTCTGCGAAAATCACATTTCATTTTTCATTTCACTTACTTGCTTGTAGGGTAAAACAAGCATTTACACCTGCCTAGAACACAGAGTCCACGACAAATAGAGTAGCATTCTAACGGATTTTTTGCACATCGCATCTTTGGCTCCCACCAGTCCGGAACACCTGTAATAGAAAGTAACATATTTTTTTTTTTACATGCCAATATATTCGATTCACCAAAACGACCTACTTGGTTACCTGAGAGGCGTGGACTGTTAACATTTGCAAAGAGCCGGGTAGGTTCCATACGAATATAATTTCATACAAAATGATTTGTCTGTTTCTAAAGTATTTTGTATGCCTACTTTGATTCCAGAACTGATTAAAATGTATAATTCAGGCAATTCTGCAGTAGATATTAGTAACACTGTATATATTTTGGTCGTTGCTTTGAATATGAAAGTAGAAAATCATCTTTGGTACAAATTCTTTTTAGTTTATCCGTGACCTCATACAAGATCTGTGTCAGTGTCTTCGAAGAGGCGGAAGCTCATTACATACATGTAACACATAACCTACCACTCCGAATTTGTCTTGAAAATATTAGATAGGCTGCAGTCAATCAAGTACCACATATTGACCATTTCGAGGGTTGAGCGCAAGACTGGCGTAAGTCAGATGGTTAATTTTCCCTAAACCTAATCTCCTCACCATGAAGGTGTTATGAAGATTACAACATTTCTTTCTGTAAACAATGAAAATTTAGGTGCCATTGCTCGTATGAACAATGGCACCTAAATTTGCATTGTTTACAAAGTGGTCCAAGTTGACCCTAAACAAGGGTTTCAAATATATGTTTGAGTTACTACAGTCTTGCGCTGAACCCTCGATTTGAACGTCAAACAAAAACAAAAGTGTCGGCTGTAGAACATTAGCAAATATGTATAAAATATGTAAGGAAAAACAATGGTTGTCTGTAGGCTAATATGACATAATGCAGACAGTCAATATTTTCTGTAAACATAGGTACTGTTTGGTACAAACAATGCAAACAATGCTCACCTTTAAAAAGAATACCAAACGGCATGTATATATCTAGGGAAATCTAGATCATTACTGTTTCTTTGTGGAATAGTGCTTGTGATTCTGATCTCTGAATGAAACAAACGTGCTCTTTGCTGATATGTTACAACTTGCTTAATATTGACATTCACATGATTTCTTCTTGAGCTGTTCTTGTTCCAGAGGATAACAACATATCACAACAATTGCCTGCTTCTACATTAGCCAGCAGCGTTTCATGATGAAGTCATTGTTTTCCTACTATTTTCTCTAATTATGTGTAAGACGGAGTTTCATGTCGTCATTTTTCGGTCGTTTTCATGATATATAGGGTTTTAATTAACCGATGATTTTTTGTGATCGCAATAAAACATCAAATGAAATGAACTGCAATGTGTGAAAGCGTAGAGTGTCCGGTTGCAGATTCACAAAGGTTGCAGATTCATACACTTAGAATTTTACGACACCTGCTGCTTGGTAATTGATACTTAACAATTAAGTAAATGCTCTTCCTATGGTTACAGTATTTGCAATTTATTTAATTTGATATGCCGAAAATATTCACTTTCCTTTGGTAGATAACCTTGAAAGTGTCCATATTTGAATGAAAACGGTTGCTTTTGTTCATGATAATGTTTGTTTTTATTGATTGTTTAGTCAATCGAAACAAGGTGGTGGACAAACTGCTGTGAACTAAAATTGCCCAATTTGTACCTGAAGAATGTCATTTGAGTCTGAGCCGGGTACCAAAGTAAAATCTAAAATCTAAGATTAGACTATCAAAATAAAAAGAGTTGTGCATCGTACTGTCAATGACTGATGAAAGGCCAGCTCTGATTAGTAAGAAAAATACAATAAAAATGTACCTAAAGCCAAAAATAGCTTTAAAGCTTATATTTATATGCTTTACTGACTTTTGCTGAGTGAAATTTAAAAAAAAAATGTTTTAATGATGTTAAAGAAAAATCATTTGTGCATATGATACAAATTTGGTGAGCCCTTCTGTTAAATAGTTAGTCAAGAGTCTCCCTCACAACAGAAGGGGCAGAATAAAAAAGTTACGATATTAATTCACTTTTGGAAGGTCACTGTACCACAAAAAAAAATAAATATATTTCCGGCAAAAACAAAAACGTTTTATTCGTTAAACATATGCGCCCCATTACGAAAACACGCCTATTCAAATATATTGAAAATTGTACACCAAAACCGGGAAAATTTCCAGACAAAACTTATGATATTTTCATATTTCTGCTCAAAACATAGATTGTGGGTACTCGTTAGAACCGCCTCGTCGAGGCGGTTCTAACGAGTACCCACAATCTAGGCGGTTCTAACGAGTACCCACAATCTATGTTTTGAGCAGAAATAAGAACAATAATGTATACCCCTGTAAACCCCAGTTTTACTATATAAAAGTGGGGTTTAAGGGGGTCAAAATTATATAGGCGTGTTTTCGTGATGCAGAGAAGACTCAAACCAGCCTATGCATCCTTGGCTATTCAAAATACGCACTGATTCTGACTACTGTCCTTTCGACATCTCTTGGAAAGACGTTTTTTGCTTGGAATTTTATTTTAAATGAACATCTTTTGTTCTGACTGACCATATCTTATCAGAAACCATTTGTCTTTTCTATTTCTGTGTTTTGTTCTCAAATATTTACACTAAAATTAAATTCACGGCTAAAAGTTGGTCTGACCTATGCAATTTCTGTAGAAAAGCGATTTTTTGGAATTTTTGTCCTAGAAAATATTTTTTACTTTCCTTTGCTGAATTTGAATTATTGATGTTTCACAATATTATTGTGAAAATTTCAGAAAAATTGACCAAGTGGAACTAGTTGAAAATCTGGCTCCAACTTACCTACCCTACAGATTTCTGCATGATTTGGCTTCATTTTTACTATGGGAAAAAGTGAAAATATTTCATTGTTTAAAAACAAATGACTAGAATGAAACTTTTCTTACATAGGCAGTTACGACAAATGGTTTATTATTAAATCACGACAAAAGTTTGCAAATTTACTTCTTCTGTGTAAAGCGTAAAGCAAAAAACGACTTTCTGAAAGATACCGAAAGCACAGTAGACTGCGCGAATGCGCAGGCTGATCTCAATCTTCACTAGGCGCACATGCCCGATGGTACTTTTTCTGACGTTACGGCTTACATGTACGTAATACATGTATTCTAGATAGCGTTGCCACTGATGATCGGAAAGATTTTTTATAGCCGACTAATCGGAAATTTTTTTTTGAAACATATTTTTTATCACGTTTTATTTTATAGGCAAGTTATTAAGAAATGAAATTCAAAGCTTTCTATTTGGGTCATTCTAGATTTGTGGTCAATAAAAGTGAGAGAGAGAGAAAGAGAGAAAGAAAAGAAGATAAAATAGCCTTAAAAAGATCAACCCAAAAGTACAGATATGTTTCTTATTTCTGCACGAAAACATATGTTGTGAATACTCATTAGAAGCGCCTCGCGGAGGCGCTTCTAATCGCGGAGGCGCTTCTAATGAGTACCAACAGCATATGTTTTTATGGAGAAATAAGAAAATTTTATCTGGATACCCCTCATCGATCTGGAGCAATAAATAAGTACCTGGAAATGGGTTTAGTTAAGTATGAATATATTTTCTAGAAATAGATTATTAATCGATGTTCGGTCGGTTTTACAAAACCGATGATCGACTGTGAAATGCAGGCCTATTCCCAACACTAATTCTAGATTTATCGTATTTACCCTGAATATTCTGGAAAATGGACATGAGATTACTTTCAGAATAGTTATGTAATATGACAATTTTGTAACCATAAAAATTTCATTTTACCTCATTTTTACAGAATATATTGTGTTTACTCATTGGAAGCGCTTCTGCGAAAACACTAAATGATATGCGTATTCGTTAAAGGCTCATTGTCTCGCCTGGCAGAGGCGCTTCTAATGAGTACACACATCACGCATATTGTTCGTTTGTTTGTTTGTGGACAAATAAATACCCCGCTTATTTTATTTGTGCTGAGGTTTTAGGGCCCAGTCAACCCAATGGGGTCATGTCGAGCGCGGTCAGTTTATCTAACCACTCTTTTACTGAACAGGCTTAGTCTTCTAAGCGGTTAACCCGTATTGTGCACATTCTTTCGCCAGAAATTTACAACCTTATTGAATCAGCGGGAGGGAGAGAATGACCGTAGAAAATATTTCATGATAAAATCTCCAGGAAAGAATGTTGCCGACCCGGCGGGGTCGAACTCGCAACCTCCTGATCACCAGTCGGACGTGCATCCAACTGAGCCACCGAGCCCGGCCATACTCCGCTTAGGAGGCAATTTGTGAAATGTCAAAGCATATTTTCTTACAAAAAAAATAGGAAACATGTTTCAAAATGTCGTCTGTTGAATTTTTTACCCAGCAAGCCTAGCGTTAAGCACTGTTGTTTACTTGACGTAAAAAAAGTAATAATCAGCTTACCAACTACACAAGTGAACAGAATTAAACCAAACAAAGCTGTAAATCTCATTTTCGCACTTTTTTATGCGCAGTCTGACGTACGACTGATTATAGTGATTGCGCGGGCAATTTTATATTAGATTATGCAGATTAATACAAACTGCTGTAAAATGATCACGAAATGTAACATGATGCGTGGAAAAAATCATGAGGGGGACTACAGGTACAATAGGTTGACTTCCGCCATATTTTACAAGGGACAACAATTTTGTGACTTGCCGTTTGTTTTCCGGCACACCGTGTTCCTGCTAAAAAGGTAAAAACGGGCCTGCTCTAAAAGGAAAGAATTTGCTCCCAGGGAGCAAATTCTTTCCTTTTAGAGTAGGCCCCATTCAATAAATAAGGGGAGAAATATTTGACAGTTGCCTCCCCTTAAAGGGTATCAATTCCCCTACGTATTACTAAACACTTTAAAACGCGTTCATATGGTAACAATTAGATTTCCGATATTATATTACCAAAGCACAAAAACATAAATTTGATCTTTCAAAAGAATTTCCTATGTTATTCAATACACATGCGGGTAGTTCAACTCATCTCGTCCATGTTTTCATATACAAGCTACAACGTACATGTTTAATGTGAAGGTTTCGTTCATTTGCAGTCAGTTTACCATTAACGCATAGCATGCTGGGTAAAACTTTCAGCAGACAGCATTTTGGTCTTATTTTTTTTCATTTTCTGGGAAATATAAGAAAAATATCATCAATTTGTCGTCTGCTGAATCTGCTCAGAGAGTGGTAAAGGATTAAAGCGTCAAGCAAAATTGTTGTGGGCGTTATTGGTATTTTTATTTTATTAAAAAAAAAACAACAACAAAAAACAAACAAACAAACAAAAAACAAAAAAAAAAAAAAAAAAAAAAGAAAAAAGATGTATGTGAACAATATGAAAATACTTCATGTGAACCATCTGCCCATTAATCGCTTATAATATCTTTTTATACAACTTTCTCTGAAACAAGAAAAATGTATCTGACAGTGTCGTCTGCTGCTGTTATAACTGCTGGTTTAACGGTTTACATGTATATGATTTACATAACTTGTACAAAACCACCCTACCACGCTGGGAAAAAAGATTTGACGACACGAACGATTTCTGTTCATTTCTAAGCATAACTCTGTAGTTTCTTATTATTTATTGAGTTAGTTTGAGTAGTTTGATACGTTTTCTCAGTTCCAGAAAATTCATTAATTTTATTTAGTACTTTTAGGACCTTTGATACATTTTGCTAAATTCAAATCATGTTTCTTTAAACAATTACAGTAGACTCTCGTTACCTCGACCTCGCTTATCTCGAATAACCGCTTATCGCGAAGTGAAAATCTAATCCCTGTTTTAACATGGAAATCTAACAAAAAGTAACAAAATATTGTGGAAAAGAGAAGAAATTGCCCCTGAGGAGCAATTTCTCCTCTTTTCCACAATATTTTCAATATATCTATAACTTCAGGTGTTCAATTACATATTCATTTTGTTAAATGTGGTTGTTCGATTTAATGTTTTCCTCAGTTCAGCAAATCTGATATGTCGAGGTACGGATATTTAGAAGTGTTTCAGAGTCCCTTGGACTTCGAGATAACGAGAGTCGACTATATTCCTTTAGTGTCTGATTTTTTTAGATAGTTGAACACGTTTTGGCTAACTTTTGAACATTTATTTCAATTCTGGTAATTATTGGTAGTTTTGATAAGTTTCAGAAATTTTCTTTCTTTCTTTCGAGATATATGTCTTGTAATAATGCATTTTAATGGGGTTTGTCATTAAAGGTAAATTAGAAACTATTTTTGTTTAAAGTAAGATTTTTGGTACTTTTGTTAGATTTCGTCAATTTTTTTGTTGAATACATGTCATCAAGTTTGTCCATTTGAGTTTGCTCAGATCAGGGCAGTGTCCACTACAGCAACTCGCTTTCAAGAGATTTCTTTTTCTAAATTATTTTGCATCTTCTGAACGGGCTATTGTAAACCAGTCTTATATAATCTCAAATTAGAGGGCATCCGTTATTCTCGTTGACTAGACATGATGCAAGATCAAATACATTATACCATCAAGTATTAGCTTTTTCAAACAGGTAGCAGGTCGTTTAGCTTCATCAATTGCATGTACGCTTATGCCGCACATGATGACATATGTATCAAGATTCATTGAACTATTCTAAATAACTCCGAACTGTCAAATTTACCTCCGATGTCTACACAAAAAATAAGTGCCACGGACTTTGTTTCTTGACAGTTATTGTTATCCTGCGAATTTTTCAATATTTTGACTATAGCGGTCCTGGGCTAGTGTTAGCTAAACGAGATTGGGATGCTTTTATTTTAATGCCAGTAAAGATACTTCTCAAAATCTGTTAAAATACCAATAACTAGAGGCCTATTGGCCACAATGGCTCACCTGAGCAAACGACTGAAGAACTATAAAAGCTCAATTCAGCTTTTTAGACTTTCAGTTGCCTTGGTAAAAAAGTATACATAGTTGATGACTATTGTACAAACATTTCAAAAACGTTTCTCTCAAAAGACCTGCAATGATTTTTGTTCTGTTTGTATTGGAGTTTTAAGGGCATTTAGGTCATTTTGAGCGCAGTCAATAAACTTAATGGTGCTAAATAATGTACTAGTAGTCTATGACTATCTTGCATAATGAAAAGATATGGTGTGCTTCTGGAAAAATGAACACACTACCAAATAATGTTTAAGTGCATCAAAACCTATGACTCATGAGTATGCGATTTAGTTGGCAGTACAAACCGTTAATGACGATGAGTTGCTGAGGCTGATACAACGTTTATAGATCCATCTGCGGTTGGTGTACACAACGGGAACATTGATGATATCTCATCTATCTGTACCTGTTCACTCACACGTGGTTTATGGTTTACCATGCTTGTGTGGCGATATATTTGCTAGCTAATATTTGCAATAAATATGCAAGTCAAAGTCTGCAGCATACTTGAAGAATGACTTCTTGTTGAGAATTCTGGCTATTTTGTGCCAGCGAATATAGTGAAAAAAAAAAAAGGTATGAGAAAAGTCCAGGGGGAGTGCAACAATCACAAACCGCAGTCCTTTCCAAACACCCAACAAAAAATCTTTTTCGCCGTACTGTCAGATCAAAGTATGTGCAAAACAGTAAGAACCCGTCTAAATGTCTCCTTAAAATGATATTTCTTTTTAAGTATTAATCACATTTCCTGGTTGAGTCTTTATCATTTTTTTAAAATCTTTCAATAAAGAAATTTTATGAACTCTCGTTCTTGTGGAAGCAAAATTTTATTTGTGACGCGTCTTTAATAATAATTGTAATTCCTGGTACAAATCTGGCTGCGCCTTTTGCACTCTTTCCAGTTCTTCCTGACAACATCTTGGGGTACCAAACCTATAAGCTGTTCCTTTATGTTTTGTTGAATTCTCGTACTTGCTGAAGCATAATTACTCATAAGGCCCTTTTTCTGCCCCGTAACAAGTCTTCATTTTTTGGTGATACATTAGTTATAATGTCCCATTTACTTAAACAGTATTGATTTTGCAACGTAAGCCCTGGTTTTGGAGTAACGATCATGAAAGTGAGTGGGGGGTAATTCAGTATGAACATGAGGTACCATATTTTAAACATCATTTCTCTTTTTAAGTCTATCATATCTAGTTGTACCTTATTTTGTTTGTTAGACAAATGCCTTAGGTAATATCCTATCTCATTAACCTCCCTTTAAAGATAAAAATTACATCTACAGCATCTCTTTTATGAAAATCTTCATATTTTTTGTTAATTTTGCATCTTGGAATTCAATAAAATCTAGCCCTTCTCTGGACTAAAAGGTGAATCATTTCGAAACTTACCCGAATACAACATTGGGACAGTGCAAAAAGATGACAAAGTTTTGGTAACCTTGACCTTATTTTCAGGTCACATAAGCTTTGTGCCTATCAGGCTATTTTTATACAGTCTTCATTTTCTTGTAATATACATGTATTGCCTATAATATCTTTTTAGCTCACCAGAGGACAAAGTGCTCATTGTGAGCTATTGTGATCGGTCAATGTCCGTCGTGCGTCACCCGTTGTCCGTCGCGCCTCGTGATGTATCAACAATTTGCTGTAAATGACAACTTCTCCTAAACTCCTGGGCCAATTTCCATCAAACTTCACAAGAATGTTGCCTTGGTGACTCTCTACCAAAAATCTTAAAATTGTTCCATATCAATGAATAAAATAGCCGCCACAGCTAAAAATAGAAAAAAAAAATCTTTACATGATAGCTCCTCCTATATTATTGTGCCAGTTTGAATCAAACTTGACAGGCATGTTGCCTATGTGTCTCGCTACCAAAATAGCTAAAATTTCCGCATCAGTGAACAAGATGGCCACCAGAGCTAAAAATAGAAAAAATCTTTAAATGATAGCTCCTCCTATATCAATGGGTCAGTTTGAATCAAACTTGACAGGCATGTTGCTATGTGTTTCGCTACCACAATAGCTAAAATTGTTCCGCATCAATAAACAAGATGGTCACCAGAGCTAAAAATAGAAAAATCTTTAAAATGACAGCTCCTCCTATATCATTGTGCCAGTTTGAATCAAACTTAACAGACATATTACATATGTATCTCACTACCAAAACAGCTAAAATTGTTAAAATGGCCGCAAGAGCTAAAAATAGAAAACAAATCTTTAAATGACAGCTCCTCCTATATCACTGAACCATTTTGGATCAAACTTGACAGGCATGTTGCCTATATGTCTCTCTACCAATATAGCTAAATGGCTGTGCTCTAATGAACAAGGCCACCAGAGCTATAAATAGAAACATCTTTAAATTAAATTAAATTCTTAAACCCTTTGGCCAATTTCGATCAAACTTGACAAGAAAGTTGCCTACGTGACTCTCTACCAAAATAGATAAAATGGTTCTGCTCTAATGAACAAGATGGCCATAGAGCGCAAACCAGAAAATCTTTCAAGGGCAACTACTGCTACACCCTTGGGCCAATTTCAATCAAACACTTGATATCTTGATACAGCTTAATAACAGTCATGTGGAGTCAGACCATGAAACTTAGGGGAGTGATTTAGGGCTATATTTGCCCTCTCATTTACTAGAAGCATTTTGGTTGTACAACATAAGTTACAGATCTGGAGTAACATAACCATGAAAGTGGGTGGGGTAATTCAGTAAGAACCTAACAGTATCATACAGAAAGTATGAATCTAAACCTACAAACTGTGTGTCTACAAAATTTGCCACATACAGTTATACCAACTTCCATTTGTTGGACTAATTCCTCAGTTAGTATCCTGTTTTACAGTTTTGATTGAAATTGGCCAAAGGGTTTAGGAGGAGTTGTCATTTTTTCAATTTTAACTCTAGTGGCCATCTTGTTCATTGGAGCGGAGCTGTTTTAGCTATTTTGGTAGAGAGTCACCTATTAACATTATTGTGTAGTTTGAGTTAACAATATTCTTGCGAAGTTTGATTGAGATTAGCCAAAATGTTTAGGAGGACTTGTATTGCAAGTATTATTTTTAGCCCTGGTGGCCATTTTGTTCATTGGAGCGAAACCGTTTTAGCTTTTTTAGTAGAGAGACACCTGGGGAATATTCTAGTGAAGTTTGATTAAATTGGCTCAATGATATGGGAGGAGTTGTCATTTATAGTATTTGTCTATTTCAACTATGGCAGCTGTCTTGTCCATTGGAGCAAAACTGTTATATTTAGTTTGGTCGAGAGACACCTAGGCAACATGCCTGTGAAGTTTATTGAAAATTGGCTCAGTGATATAGGAGAAGTTGCCATTTATAGATTTTTCTGCTTTTAGCTCTGGCAGTCATCTTTTTCATTAGAGCAAACCATTTTAGCTATTTTAGTAGTGAGTCACCTACGCAACATTTCTGTAAAGTTCGATTGAAATTGGCTCAATGGTGTTGGAGAAGTTATCATTTAAAGATCTTTTTCTATTTTTAGCTCTGGTGGCCATTACGTTCATTGGTGTGGAACAATTTTATCTATTTTCGTAGAGAGTTATATAGGCAATATTCCTGTGAAGATTGACTGAAATTGGCGCAAGGGTGTAAGAGAAGTTGTCATTTATGGCAAATTGTTGATGCAGCACGATGCACGACAGATGACGCACGACAGACATTGACTGATCCCAATTTAGCTCGCAATGAACACTTCAGGCTTTGGAGAGATAAAAAGAAATTATAAGCGATATATTAATAGAAAATGAAGACTTAAACTAAGTAGCATAAAAAACAGTCTAATGGGCACCTGCTCTTTTGACAATTCTACAGCCCATGTGACCTTGAAAACAAGGTCAAGGTCACCAAAACTTAGTCGTCTCTTTGCCCTATCCCAATTTTGTATTCAGGTAAGTTTCAAAATAATTCACCATTCAGTTCTGGGTGAAAAGCAAGATTTTATTGAATTCCAAGATGCAAAATTAACAAAAATTGAAGATTTTCATAAAAGAGATGCTGCATATGTAACATATTTCTTTAAAGGAAGGTTAGTGAGATAAGATATTACCTAAGGCATTTGTTTAACAAAAAGAGGTAGGTATAACGGGGTGTGCTATATTTTAAAAGAGAAACGGTGTTTAAAATATGGTACCTGAAGTTAGTACTGAATTACCCAATCCACTTTACTCCAAAACTAGGGCTTATGTTACAAAATCAATACTGTTTTAGTAAACGGGACATTATAGGTAATGCATCAACAAACAATGAAGACTTTTGTTACGGGGCAGGAAAATGGACACACCCCTACCTGGTCATTCTTGGTTCTTTTGGTACATTGGTCAGTTTCAAAAAATATTTATTTCAAGGCACAGTGCGTTACCAAACTGAAGCAATTAATATATTTTTCTAAGATTTTCGCCGTTCTCTCCTCAGTAAATAAAATAAGGATTCTATAAGAAAAACTCTGTTACAAAATGCTACTTCAGCTTCTCTCTGGTGCAAGTAGCTCCTGAAAATACCATATGTATAAAGGTATAAAAAATGCAGAAGCTGGGACAGCGCCTTAATATAGGCTGCTTGTCTATGTTACCGTCACAGATTCTTTAAGAAAAGTCCGTTTGGCTATTTGGTGATGTGTCAAACACTGTGACAAAAAACAATTTAGCAAACAATTTAGACTCCGCTCAACTACTAACGAGAACATTCCGATCTGGCTCAGGCATGTCTGTCCGACTATTTAGGGTAAATAAGGTTGCGTTTCAAACTAATGCACCTTGACAAATAGTTTAGAACCTAACTGGACGCCGCAAAATGTCTGCCCTGTTTGTCATGACAGGAGTGATTCGCAATTTCTATATAACAATATTTTAGAGGGAATTGATGTATTTTTAAAGGAGGTAACTCTTTCAAAATTGTCATGGCTCACTTCTTAAAAGGGGCTGTACTCTAAAACGAAGTAATTTGCTCCAAAGTACAGTAAATTATTGCCGTTTAGAGTAGACTCCCTTTCCGAAGTGACATGTTGTGTAGGAAAAGTCCAAAAAGTTGTATTTTTGGCTGAAATGGCGCAAAATCTATCAGGTGCATCCAGTCTTTTTAACCCTTGAATTGCTGAATATAATTAAGATGCCACGCCCACTTCTAAATTCCTGCCAATCAGATTACTTGCTCCGGGTTTTTGATAGAAATTCACATATTTAATGTCAAACAGTGCAGATCCTGATCAGAAGCCAACTGATCTGGCTCTACACTGTTTGCTAAGACAGGGCATGTCGTATTTAGCAAGACAAGGGTTAAACAGAAAATTCACAGTATGAACGAGTTCACTATAAGTAGCTGGACATGAATATGTAACTAAAAATAAGCAGACACGCTACCTTATCACATAAATACAGTCGACTCTCGTTATCTCGAAGTCCAAGGGACTCTCTGAAATACTTCGAGATATCCGTATCTCGACATATCAGATTTGCAGAATTGAGGAAAAAAGATAAGTCAAACAACCACATTTCACAAATGAATATGTAATTTGACTCCTGAAAATAGAGATATACTGAAAATATTGTGAAAAGAGGAGAAAGTGCTCCTTAGGAGCAATTTCTCCTCTTTTCCATATTATTTTGTTACCTGTTGTCATAGTTTCATGTTAAAACAGGGACCAGATTTTCACTTCGAGATAAGCGGTAATTCGAAATAGGCGAGTTCGTGATAAAGAGGTTCGACTGTATGTATTTTGAAGGGAACTGGATACACTTCTAAAATGTTTGGTCATTTTGTACAAGGGAAACATGTTTAGTAAGACCATGTTTGCTTTCTAGCACTCCACCTCCTCCCTTCTGAAAAGAGGTGTACTCTAAAGGAAATAATTTAGAGTAGATCCTTAAACAGAAAGGATGAATTTCACCTTTGACAGAGAAGTTTCCTATAAAGGTGTACCCATGCTTTTAAAGTTATTCTATTACTGTTAGAAAAATAATGTAAAGAAGCCGGCGCAGAATAAAGCCTACAAAATGCTCTGCGAGACTAGTTAATGGTCAGACTAGTCTATACGATCCTACATGTGCAGTCTGGCCAGGACCTTCTTATTTGTCTGTGTTTTTACCAATATTAGTCCGAATTTAATGCGCGAACAATGCGGGCTAGACCAGGCTGAAATGGACCTTTGTTGTTGTCATATAACCTGTACATGCCTCTTTGTGCACCAGCATTCTTTTGCAACTATGTATTTTCATTATAGGGATCAAACATGGATTTTCATGCATTAACATTCGCCAGGTCCCGTGGGAGGCGTTGAAAACCGAGGCCGCCCGCGGTTTTCAACATCTCCCAAGGGACCTGGCGAATGTTAATGCATCGAAACACCATGTTCGATTCACTGTTATTGCATAAAAACTGAAAACAATTGCTACATTTCGCGTTATTTCTTGTACTATTTTGTTTCGCCTTTTCACCGATGTTTCGCGAACGTAATTTCCACGGACTATGCTCGTTCTAGGTCCGGGCAGTACACATCCCTTAACGGCAGCAAATCTGTGGCCCCGGTACGATCATATTGAAAGCTGCGTAGCCGTGCATTAACGGCGCGTGAATTGCCTTGTTAATACACGGCTTTTCGCCGGTTAATGCACGGCTGTTAATAACGTGCGACACTGCTTTTTATGCAATAATACGATTTTTATAACCAAAGTTTCATTACTGTCTTCAGGAGAAACATACATTTGTGGGGAATGGATACACGTTCAGGGGAATTATTCTGTCGAAATTGTGAAGAGTTTATTCTAAAAGGAAGGAATCTGCTCTCATTGGGGGCACATTCTTTCCTGAAAAAGCAGACTCCTTTTCAGAATGGATTGATGTGCAAAAAAGCAAATAGGAAGTCGCTAAGATTGTCTCCCTTTGAAGAAATGACGGGAAATCTACAACTATATCATATCCTCTTAACCCTTGTCATGCTAAATTAGGATGCCACGCCCACTTCCAGTTTTCAGCCAATTGGATTACTTGGTCCAGGTTGTTGATATAAATTCACATACTGAATGACAATCAATTTAGATCCAGATCAGTTGGCTTTTTCAGAAGCCAACTGATCTTGATCTACACTGTTTGCAAAGGCAGTGTATATTCGGGTTCAGCAGGACAAGGGTTAAGTAAAATATTTGATGGCACTGGGACCAGGTCTACCCCATCGACCATGCAGTGCTTCCTAGACCTAGAATATTATTTATAAGCTATGTTATGCGCAGCAGGTTCTTTGAATTTAATTTCCAGTTAACACTGATCAGGGTCTCCACTGTTAAGGTCATGCCCAACCGGTCATTTTTTAATAACCTACTCACACTTTTCATGGGCAGGCTTAATCCTCTAACAGTTGACCAGTACTTGTGAACATACTTTCGCCAGTTACTAACAAATGCCCTTCTTGAATCAGAGGAAGAGAGGAATGCCGTAGAAATGATTTCATTGTCAATCTCAATGAACGTTATGTGGACGAGCTGGGATTCGAAGTTGCTACCAATAGATCTGACTGCTCTATGGAGCCCGGCACGATACGATTTCTGTAAAAGATGTGAATTTGGTGCATCACATGTGCTTTGAGGTACGTTTGTGCAAATTGTGGTTCATTTGTCTCGTACAGATAATGCGTCAATGAACGATTGTCAATAATTCCTAATTAAATGTATTTACGACTGACGAGTTTATTTTATGTGCAGCATTGAGACATTAGCGTCTTGTTCAATATAATACTAATATTATTCAATTTGCCGCTCTTTTGGGACTATTGAACTGATCCAGGACACGTGAAAACAGAATTCGACAAAGGCGCTGTCAGGAACTAGATGAGGAAAGGAAAGATCCAGTGCTTTCTGGTTGTAAAACAAATAAAGGTAAATGCACTGTACTTTAAGCATGATTATTGCATAAAAAGTAGTATCGCACGTTATTAACAGCCGTGCATCAACCGGCAAAAAGCCGTGTATTAATAAGGCAATTCACGCGCCGTTAATGCACGGCTACGCAACTTTCAATATGATCGTACCGGGGGCTTAGATTTGCTGCCGTTAAGGAATGTGTTCTGCCCGGCCCTAGAACGGGGCTTAGATTCGCTGCCGTTACGAGATGTGTACTGCCCGACCCTAGAACGAGCATAGTACGTGGAAATTACGTCCGCGAGACATCGGTGAAAAGGCGATACAAAATAGTGAAGAAATAACGCGAAATGTAGCAAATGTTTTCAGTTGTTATGCAGTAATAGCGATCGAACATGGTTTTTCCTCGGTTGTTAACACCTCCCTCGGGACCTGGCGAATGTTAATGCATAAAAAACATGTTTGATTCATTCCTATATTATATTAAAGAAGCGGCGAAATAATCGTCTTAGCAATGCAGAAGACGTATTTGGACCGTTTCGAATGATCTGCTGTTATTTAATTAGTATCCTCATTTATTATAAGATAAAATACAAATTCAGTGAATTTCGACTCTAGACAATAGAATTACTGAATTAATTCTTCAAATATTGTCAGATTTGATTAATCCTTTCTTTAATAATTATCTTTTTAGAGAATATAAATCATACAAGTGAATTAAGATACTCAGGAAATGCCACCATCAAGAACCACAGCCTTCCCTAAGCACCAAACGAAGAAGAGGTGAGGGACAAACAAATGAGGGCCTCAAACCAGTTTTGCTAGCGCGAAGACTTGCACTTAATTCTGATGTAGCTAAAAATTAAAAACATACTTTCGGATCGCATAGCGGTACTCAACCTCATCTGTGAAACATTACGGTGAAACACACATACTCGTATAATTACAAACGTTGTGATGAGGCTCAATGGTGATCTGAAGTCAGAACACAAGAAAACCACAAACAGGACCAACTTGAGCCTGATCCCAGGCATTGAAAGTCAGGCGCCAAGCCTAGACAGACGATTCATATTTAAGGTCAAACCTTATTTCCTCTGGAAAAAAATATAAAATAAAATCAAACTATAGTCTGCTGCAGTTGAAATTAGCGCTTTAACCCATAGTAGTCGGGAGACCCGTAAAAGGGTAATTGGCAAATAGTGCAGACCCAGATCAGACGCCGCAGAACGCGGCGTCTCATCAGGGTCTCCACTGTTTGCAAATAGTTTAGCCATTTTTTCTATAGGAATATGTAAGTCTCATAGCCGGGTGTACAGTACCTAAAATTGAAATTGGACTCCCCTAATATATAGTGTGGGAGAGTCTTTTCAGTATACAATGAGTTAAAGTTTTAACTTAACTGACTTGCCTATCTGTCATTAACCACAAAACAGATCTGACACAGCATGCTTGACAGAAATACAAATACGGTTCACATGAGTGCGAAACAATGGACCGTATGCCAGATGCAGTCAATAAAAATCCAGCTCAGCTTGTGCATTTGCGTAGCCTGAGCAAGTTTTCGTTTCGTTTCCGGCTTAATACAGAATAAATGGTTCTGTAGAATATATTGACGAATAGAAAAGGCCCAGATCATCATGGCGAATGTGCAGACTGATCTGTGCCTTCTCTGTTTGCATACGACATTTACCCCTTTTCACATGTTGTGTTTGAGCAGTCTGAAGGTGCCACTTGAGTCCATTTTACAGACATTGTGTAGGATGCACAAACGATAAGATGGTTTTAAGAATGTGCTCATTACATAAAGTCTCCGGTTTAATAAGGTCATTTTCACAGTCTGATAGCTTCACAAATATAAAAAAATAAAAGTAAAATAAGATAGTAATAATAAAACATTATGAATAAATAAATAAATAATTAAATACACGTGTAATAAATAAATAAATAAATAAATAAAAATACAGTCGAACTTCAATGGCTCGAACATCTTTGGGACCATGGAATTTCGTTCGAGACATGGGTAGTTCGAGCCACTGAGGGTTAATCATGGCACCAGTCCAGGAAGCAAATAGCGATAATTTAGGGAAATATTTTCGATTTTCTACACAAGGATTGTACGTTGAGTGTACTCATTAGAATCGCCTCGATGAAGCGATTCTTATGAGTACACACAACATACAATTTCATGATAAAATAAGAAAAAAATCCCTAAATATTCGTTTTCTTGAGCTATAGGGAGGACTTTGTAGGGACTGAAAAAAAAGTTCGAATCATCCAGGGTAAACGAGCCATCCGTGTTCGAGCCATTGAGGTTATACTGTATATATAAATGAACCAACCCATACTGTATATATAAATGAACCAACCCAGGAAGCTCAGAATCGAACGAAGCATGACCTTCCCGAGGCACCGACAACAGAGCAACCGCCTTGGTATGGTTTGCAAGCACAAAAATGAAAATGGAGTTTTGCTAGAGGGCGCAAGCAGTGCTGCAAACTTCATTACTACTGATAAAGAATCTCAATAAAACCGAGACTCCAATTTCCAATCTGTAATGTGTTCTTTGTTTTCAAAGGCAATTTTTTTTGACGTTTATTTGTGATAAAGAGGGTGGAGCTTAAACTGATTTACTCGTGAAATTTCATCCTTTGTTCTGACGCAGCTCTAAACAATACTTATATATTCGGCCCCCGTAGAAGTCCTCTTTTCATTACTCAAACATCGCATCACAGTAAACATATTTAATCACGAACACTTTTACGATTATGAAACAAAGCAGAGACCGCAGTGGTGATCAGCAGCAAAAGTACAAGTAAACCGCGAGATGTACCACACATATGTGGGTACGATCACATAGATAGTCAAGCGCCAACCTACTGAATCAGACTGAGCAAGTAGCTTGGGCCCAGTTGTTCAAAGCGTCCTTAGCTTAACGAGCTCGTTAGTGGTCAAAATGTGAACTGTCCTAGTAAGTGCAATATCTAATCCATAGGTATTTTTGCTGAAAAAAAAAATTATCGTATATGCCATATTTAATGATCAAAGTTTTAACGATACGTTAACTAACAACATCGTTAGTTTTGAACAACTGGGCCCAGATTATTGTCTCACAATTAAAGAGAGAAGTTAAGTTATTAATCGTAATTGGGTTGACAACAAATGGTGACGTGTGCTCCAGAACATGCATGCTGTAATCTGTCTTTTTGTAACGATCAACAATATTTTTTTTTTGTTCCGAAAATTCCAATTACACCAATTATGTCTCTAAATTTGTACACTAAGTCGTTTCGATATACTTTCGTGAAGAAGTGTCCTAAAATCAACATTAGCCTTGAAAATTAATTCCTAATGACATTGATCAAATAAAGAAAAGCTGTTTTACAAAGATTACGATACCTGTGCCCCTGTTTAAGAACTTAGCGGTTAAAAGTCTATTCCAATCATTAAAATCCTTGACATGACTAGATGCTCTTGCCAAATGAATAAGCTGAGAAAGATATACACCATAGGATGTAGCTCGAGGCCATTCCCCATCGCAAATTGGAAAACAATTGCATTATCAAAATCGAAGTCATCCGGTTTGTCATAAATGGTATGCAGAAACGGGGCTTTGGCGTCAGAGGTATTACCTGTAGCTTGATTTAATTGATGTTCATTCGGATACAGTTTTAACTTCCATTTTAATCAACGTACTTATTCCCAATATTCATAAAATCATCTAAATATCAAGACGTTGAATTGAATGCTTCAGTAACAACATTCTGACTTAAACGTGAAAAGGACAACGGAAAGTGTCATTCGTCACAAGGCAGACATAAATCTGCAATAAGGTGGCAGGGCGGTGAGGAGAGCACAACCTTACAATGGTGCACCAACTATTCGAATTTATAACTATGCACCAAACCTAATGAATCCGTTATCAAGAAAACCTAACCTAATAAGAAGAGAAGACTAGTAAAACAAACAGCCAAAATAGAAATGTCAGCGAATACTCTGAGTTCGAATGATCCACAAACAGGGTCCTTCTGGCCATCTTCTTTTTCTCTTTATGAAGGAATTACTTTACACCGGCGCAAGGGTAATAAAAAATGACACAATTTATTTGTCATCCTATGTTCTGTTTAGTTTAGCCTATTATATTTATTAACCTCATTGCACTCATTTCATCACATTGCACTAATATATAATTAACCTCATTGCACTCATTTCATCACATTGCACTAATATATATATTTGTGCAATGTGATTAAATGAGTGCAATGAGGTTTATAAATATATCATTATATTTATTAACCTCATTGCACTCATTTCATCACATTGCACTTACACACACACACACACACACACACACACACACACACACACACACACACACATATATATGTATATATATATATATATATATATATTAGTGCAATGCGTTTACTCACCCCCTGTCCCAGTGCTTAGTACGAATATAATATTAGAACAACGTTTGACCTAGTGTTTCTACTTTTCATCGTTCTTCGTTAATTAGATTCTCGGATTTACGCAACATTTAGTGCAATTTAGGCATCCTCTCAGCCATATATAATGTTTATTAGCGCTCAAGATGTCACACTGTATGACATTTAAACCGAACTTCCTTCATTAAACTCTCTGATTAGACCTTATTAAAGTAAAGTCTGAACAGAAATAAATGAGTCCGCGTCAAGGTGGCTATGTCACGTGCTTTTTTTTCTTTTGGAAGGGTGCACACTTTTTTTTTTTGAACGCTCGATTCAAGGTAAGGAAATTGACTTTTCTCAGGTCATAGCGAACCAATTTTCATAAAACAAAATGAATCGCACATGCAAATATGAGCCCTTTTCGTAAATATACAGCTTATTTAAATCCTGCGAGCAGTGTTTGTAAATGTTCAAAGCAAATTCAAATGTGCATGCAGAATATGAATATGCTGTATGTTTATGAATAGTGCCCATATTAGAAATTGTGCACCCTTTCAAAAAATCACGTGACATAGCCACCTTGTGCGAGGTTTTCAGCAATCACGTCGGATAATAAAACGCTATTCGCGCTGAACATTTGTTGTGTTTTCATTTCAGTACCTTCCTAGAACATGCAATGGTACACAGATGTTATTCAGGTGTAGCCCAAAATGATACACAATGCTATAAGCATGAACCGTATCATGACAAATATCCTTATTGCATTTGTCACAAAATGCAGGCCCAGAATGACCTACCGTATTTATTATAAGTATTCTGACAGAGAGGTTTGAGCGAACAGTGTATACCATGATCAGACGCCGCACCGCAATGTCTGATTTGGGTCTACACTGTTTGTGGAAAATCGAACAGCGTTTTGACGCAGCCACAAGTAGTCAAATTGAGATGTACAAATTTCAGGACATGTATGGTAAGGACCTAAGGTGTCTGCATACTTAGGGTATTCAGAAAATACTCGCTGTTCATTAATATGAGCCAGCTAATAAAACCATCACATTGGCATTAGCACCCAGCGAAGAATCAGATCAACCTGGGCATCCGCCCAGTCTGATCAGAGTCTTCGCTGTCCGCATGAAAAAAGCTTGGGTCCCTAGCTACCCGTTTATTGCAGCACTGCGAAGACTCTGGTCAGACTGGGCGGATGCCCAGGCTGATCAGAGTCTTCGCTGGGCGCACACGTCTTTTTATTGGTTTTGCCATGAGGTGGCTCAGTTTATGCTACAGAACTGAACCATTCTATTAGGGACCAATGACGACGCATGTAAGACTGCGCATACGCGCTTATGTTGCCAGTTTTGGAAATAAGTATACTTTATACAAAACATAAGAATATGACTACTCTGTTTGTTTTATACATTACAAATTTATACGAATATCTGTCTCCTTTCCTTGGGGCTACTCACTCGACCTTCGTGAATTTATAAGTAATTCCAGGCTGCTGGACTTCCTAACTCCCCAACAGAATGGCATATGGACTGTAGTGTAAGGTGGTCTGATCCCACATATGAAGTTTACCAAGAGATAGATGCCAGGTTGTCCCATGAAGCTACCAACTCTGGCAGATGTGGATGATTCCATCTTTGTTTGCCGTAAATCATGACTAAGCAGTTACAACACTCAGCTCCTGACATATCTGGCACTAACTATTCCCAGTGACAAACAAAACTGTGTTCCACATTTCAGACAACGTGAATCCATTTAATTTTGAGAAGGGGGATGGGGGAGGGCGAGGTCGGGGTGTTGTCAAGAAGGTCATACGAATTTGATAGTATCAAATGAACCCCTCCACCCTCACCCAACCCCACCAACCCCACCTCCACCCGGAATAAGTATACTTTCCTCAAGCCAAATGTACGACTGAGGTACGATTGACTTTTGCTTATTGCCGTTACAAGGATGTTCTATGTGGCAGTTCCGTTATGCCAAAGTTTGAGTCGCCTCTGCGTGTATGTTGAATTCAGTGCTTTGTCTTTACTTTAAGGTTTAACCTTTGTAATTCTTCTTTTGAAGCTTCCCCGGTGTTGAATGTACAGATGGAAGCATACACCCCAATAAGCATTCAACATAAATCTATAGCAGGCCGTTATCGGCCCGTCAGGGTAGCTGACGGGCCGATAACAGTCCGCTATAGATTTATGTAGAATACTAGCTGGGACTAGGACAAGTCACCTTTTTGTGACGGTGAAACAAAGACTAACAAAGATAAGCTGCTTGCCGTTATCAAGTAGAACTAAAGCAAAATTACGTCATTTAGAGATTTTGTCTGGATGTGAAGGAAATGTCAGAGACGGTTTACTATTACTATCATTATGTGTCTACCTAATTACAGGATACTGTAGTTTTCTTCCAATGCGATCAAAATTTCAATTCAAAACCATACAAAAGTAATAAATTTGTCTGGTCCGTATTTCTAAGTGACAAACTGGGCATAGCAATATGTATGCACAAATAAACTTTCTAGAATAGAACGTATTGTAGGAGATCAGAGACGAGGCTCAGATTCGTGAATTTCTACTGCGCTCAGTGATAAGTCAGCCCTTTTCAAACCGATACTCGATACAACGATACAAACCGACTGGCATGAAACATTCGCTCAAGAGGTGACAGTGATCCAGAAATTATGCAAGAACATTTAATACTTCAAGATATATGTGTTTGGGATAAATGTTAGGATAGCCATACTGAGGCGATTCTAACAAATATCCAAAGCATATTTTCTGTAAGGAAATAAGAATCAAACAAAGCCTTTCTTACAAATTATCCTACTCATTAAAGATTCATTATAACAGCAACTTCTTTTAAACCATAACATCTTTGGGAGCAAGTCATGCCGTTGTAACGAGAGTTCGCTGTAATAATCATCACTATCAGCATTATCATTATCATTAATATAAATGTAGCTGCAGTCACAGGAGCGGGATAGGGCGTTGGGTACTGACCAAAATTATATATAGAAACATTAAAAATGCTGTCAGTTTTCATACACGAAATTACCGAAATCAACATTCATTTCCATAGACCGTTCCTATTTTTAATCTATTTAGAATGCAATCTCGCTGTTGTAAAAATCTTCAAGGTTGCCTTTGGAAACAAATACAAAACATTACGAAAACTTACCTATTCAAATATACTGAAAATTTTACCACCCAAAAATGAAAATTTTCAGACAAAAACTCTGTTATTTTTCATATTTCTGCTCAAAACATAGATTGTGGGTACTCGTTAGAACCGCCTCGGCGAGGCGGTTCTAACGAGTACCCACAATCTACGTTTTTGAGCAGAAATAAGAAAAATAATGTATACCCCTGTAAACCCCGGTTTTACTCTATAAAAGTGGGGTTTAAGGGGATCAACATTATATAGGCATGTTTTCGTGATGAAGAAACAAATAAAACCGAAATTTGGTAGATCCAAATCCAACAGGACTGATCAGTTCTCGGTGGCGTCATATCGATTCAGCTTGACGATAATAGATGTAAAATAGTTCACCTATGCTCAAACTTTGAGGCTAAAATATATCCATTGTTATATGTCCTTGCTAAAAACTTTACCGTTTTCATAGTTTCGAGCTAAAAAAAAGCGTCCAAGTTTATGAAAAACGAGGTACACATTTATATAGGAAGTAACCGGTTGTCCTCAAACCCCCTGTTCCCACCCATCTCCCTACCCCCCAGACACAATCCTTCACTCTGCCGTAGTATGGTACGTACTGAGGGCTAAATGTAACAAATATAGTTCCCAATATTCAACGTATCAGCCATGAAATATGTCAGGTATTGTCTAGACGTATCTCGGAAAAAAAGTTTGTGGCTTTTAGGTGATTTGAGACAAATGGCGAACAAAAAGAGATTTAATACACTTAGCAGATTTTGTCATTTTTAAAATGGAGACTTGTGATTGCTTATTTGATTTCAAGCAGATCAATGACTAGTCAAGTCTTCTCTGATCTTTAAGTGGCTTTTCTTTATTTTGATATTTACCACTTACCGTCAGAGCAACTTAGCTATCGAAAATGCAGAAATTCCCCTGCCAGTCTCGGCTAGCACTTTCGAAGAAAATTGTGATCATCTGGCAGATAGCAACATAAAATTTTAGAATAATAAAAAAACAAACAACAACAATTAAACCATTTTCCAATAAATTAAATAATTTGTTTCATTGGATATTTTATAGCCAGCGTTTTCACTATTCCTGTCAAAGTCTACCCACTTTGTCTAGACTGTACACGATAAAAGCCAATTTGTTACCCCAAAATGTCAATTTCTGCATTACGAAATTCAAGTATTATCATGTTTTCTGTTATAAAATATTAGTTTGATAATCCATAGTGGCTATTTACATTACACATTAATTTTCATGCCTCTATTTTGGTGAAAACCCTCATTTTAGACAAGACAGAAAAAATCCTGATTTTCATTATAGGAGTTACACTGATGTTAGTGGCAAATATCAATACAAAGAAAAGCCACTAAAACATCAGAGAAGACTCAGATTAACCAAAGACCTTCTAAAAGGGATCTAACTACAAGAGGACCATAATGGTCCTACATCACTCACCTGAGCAAACAGCTTTGCATACTTACTGTTGAAGTTTCAGCCATGTTCACTACTCTAAGATTTGTGTATAAATTTTATAGCCCTGCTCCCCAGCGGCCATGTTTTTTCACGCATTATGATAGTTGAATTGAATCTTGAAAGAGGGTCACCAAAGGAACATTTCTGCCAAGTTATATTGAAATTGGTCCAGTGGTTTCTGACAAAAAGATTTTTAAAGTGTTTTATATAGCTATATAGGGAAAATTAGCCCCACACCCTAACGGCCATGTTTTTTGACGAATCATGACAGCTTGAACAACTTGGTAGAGGGTAACCAAAGAAACATTCCTGCCAAGTAATATTGATATCGATCGAACGGTTTCTTATGAGAAGATTTTTAAAGTTTTCTATATAGATTATATAGGGAAAATATACCCAGCCCACTAGTGGCCGTGTTTTTTGACGAATCATAACAGCTTGAACAAACTCCAAAGAAACATTCCTGCAAAGTTATATTGAAATCGGTCCAGTGGTTTCTGACAAGAAGAATTTTAAAACTTTTCTATATAGATATATAGGGAAAATAAGCCCCGGCCCCTTGTGTTCATGTTTTTTGACGAATCACGATTACTTTAACAATATTGGTAGAGGGTCAACAAGGAAACATTTCTGCCAAGTTATAATGAAATCGGTCCAACGGTTTCTGACAAGAAGATTTTTAAAGTTTTCTATATAGATATATAGGGAAAATAAGCCCCGCTCCCTGGTGGTCACGTTTTTTGACGAATCATGACGAACTGAACGAACTTGGTAGAGGGTTACAAAAGAAACATTTCTGCAATGTTATATTGAAATCGGTCCAGTGGTTTCTGACAAGAAGATTTTTAAAGTTTTCTATATAGATATATAGGGAAAATAAGCCCCGCTTCCTAGAGGCCATGTTTCTTGACAAATCATAATGGCTTGAACAATCTTGGTAGAGGATCACCAAGAAAATAATTTTTCCAAGTTATATTGAAAACGGTCCAGTGGTTTCTGACAAGAAGATTTTTAAAGTTTTCTATATAGATATATAGGGAAAATAAGCCCCGCCTCATAGAGGCCATGTTTCTTGACAAATCATAATGGCTTGAACAATCCTGGTAGAGGATTACCAAGGAAACATTTTTACCAAGTTATATTGAAAACGGTTCAGTGGTTTCTGACTAGAAGATTTTTAAAGTTTTCTATATAGATATATAGGGAAAATAAGTCCCGCTCCCTGGCGGCCATGTTTTTTGACGAATCCAAATGGCTTAGAAAATCTTGGTAGAGGATCATCAAAGAAATATTCCTGCAAAATTATATTGAAATCGGTCCAATGGTTTCTGACAAGAAGATTTTTAAAGTTTTCTATACAGATATATAGGGAAAATAAGCCCCGCCCTCTGGCGGCCATGTTTTCTGACGAATCCAAATGGCTTGAACAATCTTCGTAGAGGATCATCAAAGAAACATTTCTGCAAAATTATATTGAAATCGGTCTATTGGTTTCTGACGAGAAGATTTTTAAAGTTTTCTATATAGACATATAGGGAAAATAAGCCCCGACCCCTGGCGGCCATGTTTTTTGACGAATCTAAATGGCTTGAACAATCTTCGTAGAGGATCACCAAAGGAACAGTTTTGAAAATTATATTGAAATCAGTCCAGTGGTTTCTGACCAAGAAGATTTTTTTAAAGTTTTTCGTTAAAAATCTATTTTTAGCTCCTGTGACCTAGACATGCAATGGACTGAAACCATTTGAACAATTTTGAAAGAGGACTAACCAAGAATCATTCCTGTGAAATTTGGTCAAAATCCAGTCAGTGGTTTAGGTGGAGATGTTGTTTAAAGACTGTGGGATGGCCGGACGGACGGACGACGACGACGACGGACGGTGAGTGATCACAATAGCTCGAAGGCTCAAGGTGAGCTAAAAAATAAAGAATTTGTTTCTGTCATTTTTACAGAATTGGACAGTTGTCTTCTCTTAAAGTGTTTCAATCCCCCTTAAGTCCGGACTAGAAATACAACTTGAAGAAGATCTGTGCGCAAAGGCATCAAGTAGCCCATCTGTTATGTGACCCCGATGAATGGGGGCCAAAAGTAGAAAAGGAAATCAAACCCTCCTAGAAAGAGAATACCCGGATACAAAAATAACCAGCAATAATAATAATAATAATAATAATAATAGTAATAAATTGAAAATAAATAGATAAATAAATTTGTACGAATATTCCTTCTATCCACTTGGCATAGTCCAGTGGAATGTAATTCCAGTCGGTTGTATGCTTGCAACTCCTTGGTCGTTTAGGTCGTTTAAGTCGGTTGTTGGAAGGCTGCACCACTTGCGCTCAGATATCTAGATCCTGATTATTTGTTGTTTGTAGCAGTGTTCTTAATCCTTCTTATTCGCTGATTTTCACATATAATCTTTATCAACTAACTGTCCTTTCTAAACCTTTACTTATTGTTTCCTACTTCTTGTCAGCACAACAGCGCAAACCTGAAAAGAATGCCCCACAAGTGTTTAAGGCAATATGGGTAAATAAATAAAAAGTGAATGACATACGCTCGTATGTATCAAACAATCTTGTGCCAATATTGTTTCTGAAGAAAGTTTTGGATATTTTATTTGCACAGTATATGCAGCACTCAAATTGCTCAATGATTTCGATAAATTATATTGAAATCATTTTTATCGACAAACTATTTTGAGTCCATTAGAAAATTTGAAAGATTGTTTATTTAGACATCACGATAACACGCCTATATAATTTTGACCCCCTCAAATACCACTTTTATATAGTAAAACTGGGGTTAAACCCCACTTTTATATAGTAAAACTGGGGTTTACAGGGGTATACATTATTCTTTCTTATTTCTGCTCAAAAATAGATTGTAGATACTCGTTAGAACCGCCTCGCCGAGTCGGTTCTAATGAGTACCCACAATATATGTTTTGAGCAGAAATACGAAAAATATCAGGGTTTTTAGTTTGAAAATGTTCTGTTTTTGGAGGTGAAACTTTCTATATATTTGAATGGGCATGTTTTCGTAATGGAATGGTTTGAATGATTTAAATATCAACTAATGCTAGTGTGAACGACCGGCAAAATCGCATAAATATTCCAAACAGTAATATATCATTACGAAAACACGCCTATTCAAATATATTGAAAATTTCTCCACCAAAAATTGGAAGGTTTCAGGTAAAAATTCTGATATTTTTCATATTTCTGCTCAAAACATAGACTGTATGTTCTCGTTAGAACCGCATCGCCGAGGCGGTTCTAACGAGTACCCACAATCTATGTTTTTGAGCAGAAATAAGAAAAATAATGTATACCCCTGTAAACCCCTGTTTTACCATATGAAAGTGTAATTTAAGGGGGTCAAAATTATATAGGTATGCTTTCGTGATGTTTCCCATTTTTGGCGAGGCTATTTAGATAGAAACCTGGCATCTGACAATTTCTTTGGTTAGATCTTTTCAATACCCCGCGACACGTCAGATATTACAAAACCATTCCAAACAGTTTTAGCGTTATGGGGTTATCATATTTTTACATTTTTGTTTTGCATCGGCGAGGCTATTTGTAACTATTTATACAGAAATCTGGTATTATATTGTATCTGCATGCCAAAAATTATCGAAATAATTCAAGCAATTTAAAAGTTATAGCGATTTTCATAAACGATTCATGCGTACGGACGAACGGATACGCTACACGCGAGGCTATTTATAAAGATATCTGGCATTTCATAATTTCATTGATTATGTCTTGTTAATATCTGCATGCCAAATTTTATTAAAATATTCCAAGAGGTTTTAAAAGTCAAATCGATTTTTTACAAACTGATTACAGGCGGACGGACATGGTAAAATCTAACATTTGCATGGCTAAGGTATTGTCAATATGCAGCTAGTAGTATAGGGCGGCACTACGGAGACACTGCAGCTGCATGCCAAAAATTGTCAAGATGACCTGAGTGGTTTAAAAAAAATAAAGCGATTTTCACAAGCCGATAACGGGGGGGCGGAAATGGTGATTATAGGGCACTTCTCGTAAGTCCTCCTTTCGGTTCCCTTATCTGGGGCTCTCATCTTGAGCCCTAAGAGCATCGATTGTTTTTACCTCTCTTATCTCATTAATTAATTACTGATTTTGTAGTTGAAATTGGAAATCGGAATTTTAAATGCATTTGAGAGTCTTTAGAGGAACTTATTACCTAACTACGCAATTCATATTTAGATGCATGTGTACGGCATGGTGTTTGTATGCTCAAGAGAATATAAAGCGCTGCATTTTCCCAAATATGCATTGGACCATCGAACAAGAAATCGACGTGTGACTTGCTTTGACAATTAAGTTCTGAATAAATCCAAATGATATTGTGATTCCAGGGCATTAAGCGTTAATAAAAGACCCAATAATTAGCTGTGACGTAAAAGGCCGAATATTTGTCACACCCCAGTTAGCATTCTACATAAATCTACAGCGGGCCGTTCGTCAGCTACCCTGACGGGCCGATAACGGCCCGCTATAGATTTATGTAGAATGCTTACTGGGACTTGATTCGCAAATCCTTGGTGAATGTGCGACGATTATTTTAGAATAAGCAAAGTACAAATCACGTTGTCCTATTTGTTCTAACACAAATATCGCACATACCTTCCGACATGACACAAATCTGGCTGCGCATCAGGGTCTTCGTTGACCAAAGGAAGTAACTTTGCATCCTTTGCTGTCTAAAATGACCCCAATGAGAATTCTTATCTGACTGCGCAAATGCACAGGTAGACTGGCTTCAGTTTCCAGTGACTAAATATTTTTTTCTATAATCTGTTTAATAATCCATTAAAATAAACCCAAAATAATATTATGACTATAAAGGCTGGTCACTTTTTGGTTTTATTTTATTGGATTATCAGACAGGATTATAAGAAAAATATTTAGTCACTGGAGACTGGAGCCAGTCCAATGCACAGGCTTTGCATCCTTAGCAGTCCAACATGACCCCAATGAGAATTCTTATCTGACTGCGCAAATGCACAGGCTGATCTGAAACTTCGCTGGGCGCACATGTCCGAAGGTATGTTTTCTGACTTTATTAGAGTCGTTTGGGGCGGTGGGGGGTAGGGGTAGGGGCGGGGACAGTTCCTGTGCTTTTATTATTTTTCTTTAGCTGCGTTACGCCAACAGAGATTATAAATACTGTTACATGTATTGTCTAAAACATTCGCCTTTACATTGCTTGTCCTTACTTATGACATGAAATATCCTACAAAAATATATGACTGAGTTAAAACCATTTTTCTAATAATGTACATGAAAAAAATTGGTTTTGTTAAATACGTTACGTTACAATTTGGTAGACAGTACCTCAAAAGAAAACATTGAGAAAAATTATTAACTGAACTACACATCCCTAATTCAACATACTTACATTCAATGAAATATGACCCAGTTCAATGTTCACTTGTAAGTAAGTAAGTAAGTAAGTAAGTAAGTAAGTAAGTAAATTCTTTATTTTGAGAGGGTAACCCAATTGGCTGGTAGCCAATCTTCCTTGGGGTCCTCTTTAGCAACAAATACACAAACAGTACAAGCGTAAACAAATATGCATGGGCATAATATATAAAAAATACATCAAACTGAGGTGTGAAGATTAACATACATATATGTATATTTACAAAGATAAAACTTATTGGAGAATGAATCAATAACAATTGAAATGAATTCACGGCAACAAAACAGCGATAAGAGAGAGAGAGAGAGAGAGAGAGAGAGAGAGAGAGAGAGAGAGAGAGAGAGAGAGAGAGAGAGACGTGCAATATCAATATTTAATTATTTAATTATGGCGGTGGAGGTATATATAATGTTAAATTGCAAATATAGTAGAAAATATATATATTAATGTTTAATCCAATAAGTACACCTTTTTACAAAAACATCTAACGACTGTGAGTTCTTTATATTAACAGGAATACTGTTCCAGACAATTACGCCAGAGAATGAAAGACTACCCTTGAATAAGTTGCATTTAGCCTGTGGTAATATATAATTCTTCCTAGACACTGATCGTAAGTTCGATGCAGTGTTGTCATGGTTAACATCTCTCATCTGGAAAAGCTCTTGCAAATAAGTGGGCGCTAGATTGTTATACACTTTGTACATAATTTTTGCTTTATTTAGGAAAACAATTTGATCAAAAGACAAAATACCAAGACGTTTTAAAGATTCTTGCAGACCATTATATTCCTGTGCCAGTATTAATTTACATGCGCGTCGTTGTAATGTAAGACAGTCGCATTCTTAGCAATATATCTTAGTTTCTGATTTCTAGGGACACTAGCTATTATAACGATTTGATGAACTGTAACTACTACATTGCTTTCATATGAAGCGTCTTAAAGAAACAAAGACTCCGATTTTCTTTCTGTTGTATGTTCGGTTTGGCTTGTATTACATTTTAGTTTGGAAACCACTCTCCAACAGTAATTATGTTTTGAACCGGTCAAACAGCAAGAAATGACAAAAAGGATCCTATTTTGATTGAACGATGCATATCTAATAATAATCACTCCGTAATCTTGATATTATCTTCTAAATGATTACAGTGGCAACATTGTTATACCAACGTCTCTTGTGTCTCTTAGGGATTATATCCAATGGATTCTGATTCAAACTAAACTTGTACGTTCTATTTCTGTGATTTGCACATTGTACTTAAATACAAAATATCATTTAAAATTAAAAGCCATATAATGTTGTTGTTTTTTTTTTCAATTAAAATGGAAAAAAAAAAATCAACATACAAAATAATACTTTTAACTCAGTACTTGTGCACTGACAGCAGCTAAGCATGTTGTTCTCAGTAATATCTTAATATTCGTTTCCTGCCACAGTGATAATCAATCAAAAATCTTTTATATCCCTCCTTGTTTCTGCCTGTTTAAATTGGATTATATTCGCCATTGCATAAAGTATTAACATAATGGCCGGCATGTGTTCTCCACATGTACAGTTGACTCTCGTTATCTCGACCTCGCTTATCTCGAATAACCGCTTATCTCGAAGTGAAAATCTGGTCCCTGCTTAAAAATGAAAATCTAATAACAAGTAACAAAATATTGTGGAAAAGAGGAGAAATTGCTCCTTAGGAGCAATTTCTCCTCTTTCCCACAGTATTTTCAACATATGTCTAACTTCAAGAGTCCAATTACATATACATTTGCTAAATGCGGTTGTTCGATTTATTTTTTCCTCAAGTCTGCAAATCTGATATGTCGAAGTACGGATATCTCGAAGTATTTTAGAGAGTCCCTTGGAGTTCGAGATAACGAGAGTCGACTGTACTTAATTTCTAAATATCATTTAAGATTAAAAGTGACATAATATTTTTCATTCAATTATCAGTTAAAATTTGCGAATATGTCAACAGACAGAACATTTTTAATCTCAAAAAATAGTGCTTGCGTAATAACAGAAGCTAGCATGTTATCCCAATCACATGGACTTCCTCATAACTTCTGAACATCACGTTTCCCCGTCCTTACTATGAAAGTCATGAACTTGGGCGTGTTGAGTCGGGGAATGGGGTGAGGCTTACCCGACTTTTATTAAATAAAACATCCCCTTTATGGTTGTGCCTATACCTCAGAAATAGTTTGGGAAACATTTGATAGTTTATTAATCCGCCTCTGAAAAGGGGGCGGAGCTAACTAAGCGAGAAAAGTTCCGAAGTTCATACGAGGGTCGTGCAAAAAGTTCTGTCACTAAAAGGCTTGTTTAGTTTTATCCCAGGTATATTTTAAAATGCTTCACTGCACTTGAATGGTGTGTTGAATAGCTAACGATATCCGTTTATTTCGTGCAAACTGCATTCCAACTGACCGAGTTATTTCGAATTGAAATAGATGTAGTCATATACACTGACTACTTTACTATATTGTTACATTGGAAAATGGACCAGAAGACTGAAATTCGTAGCTCGTATATTAAATGCCGTATAAGGCTTAAAATAGATTCAAAGCAGATATTTAATGAATTGTATTGTATATATGGACCTCAGACCATTTCAATGCGCACAGGTTTTAGGTGGGTTAAAGCTTTTAAAGCTGGGACCTTTTCTGTTGAAGATGATACCCGTCCTGGAAGGCCTAAAACCTCTGTTACCAAGGCTAACATCGCTGCTGTAAAGATTGTGGTCGAACAGGATGCGCGATTGTCTGTCAAAGATAGCTAGTTGTACTAGCATATCAGGAGGCAGTGTGCAAACAATTCTGAAAAAGCGTTTGGACCTGAGAAAGTTTTGCGCTAGGTGGGTACCACATTTGCTCACTGAGGAGCAAAAGACACAACGCCTTAAATGTGCCCGAGAAATTTTGAAAACAGACAAAGGCTGTAATAGTCGGGTTATTTCTAACTTGCTAACAGGTGATGAAACCTGGGTGCACATATTTGAGCCACAAAGAAGGGCTGATAATAAGCAATGGAAGCGAACAGATCAAAAACGCCCATGCATTGCCAAGAGAACCATAAGTTCGAAAAAGATGTTGTACGCAATTTTCTTTAATTCAAGTGGGCCAGCCGTTCAAGTGCCTTGTCCATCTGGTCATACAGTCACTAGCCAATTCTACAAGAATTCTGTACTGAAGAAAGTGAAAGAGTTTTACAATAAGAAACGACCAAGCAAAGAATGGTCAGGGGTCCATCTTTTACATCACAACGCCTCCTCTGATAAATGTGAGGTTGTTAAGTCTTTTTTGGCCTCAGAAAAGGTGAAAGTTTTAAACCATTTACCTTATTCACCTGACCTGAGTCCCTGTGACTTCTTTTTAGTTCCAAGGCTTAAGAAAATGCTTTCTGGAAATAAGTATACATCTAGAAGTTCTCTTGGCAGCGCTATTTATCAGTGTCACCAACAGATACCAAAAGAAGACTATTTATCTGCTTTTCGCGACTGGGTAAAAAGTTTACAAAAATGTGTTTCAGTAAAGGGGGAATACTTTGAAGGTTTGTAATAAAAATATGTTTGATAAAACGTAGCACTGAAGTAATCCGAATCCAGTGACAAAACTTTTTGCAGGACCCTCGTACGTTAACCGCGTTATTATACTTAAAAGCAGATGACATTTAAAATACTAGAGCTCGAACACCGAGAACTCGTTTACATGGCTAATTCGAACTCGTTTTTCAGTCCCTACGAAATTCTTCCGATAGCTCAGAAAACAAATATTTAGGGATTTTTTCTTATTTTATCATGAAATTGTATGCTCTGTGTACTCATAAGAAGCGCCTCATCGAGGCGATTCTAATGAATACATTTAACATACCAACACTGTGTAGAAGATCAAAAAGATTTCCCTAAATTCGTATTGCCATTTCATCACGAAAACACGCCTATTCAAATATATAGAAAATTTCACCTCCACAAAACTGAAAATTTTCATATAAAAAACCTGATATTTTTCATATTTCTGCTCAAAAGATAAATTGTGGGTACTCGTTAGAACCGCCTCGACGAGGCGGTTCTAATGAGTACCCACAAATTATGTTTTTTAGCCGAAATAAGAAAAATAATGTATACCCCTGTAAACCCCAGTTTTACTATATAAAAGTGGGGTTTAAGGGGGTCAAAACTATATAGGCGTGTTTTAGTGATGTGCTTCCTGACCTGGCGTCATGATTAACCCTCAGTGACTCGACTTACCCATACAAATTTCCATGGTTCCAAATATGTTCGAGCCGTTGAAGTTCGACTGGATATTTATTTTGCGCAGAAATAAGACTTGACGTCACATTTAAATTGAAAGTGAAATGAAATGTCAAGCGCTACTTTCTGTGAAAAATATGAATTTCGGAGATACTTTGAATGAATATCACTAAATTTTATTTTACGATCAAGTCTACAGAGTGCTGAAACATAAAATTATCCGAGAGGGAATACGTAATTGCATTGCAAATTTATGATTAACGCTTTGCAGTCTTGGTAAACATTTCAGCAGACGACATTTTGAAATGTGCTTCTTATGTTTCCTAGAAAACAGGAAGGATTTGTCATTTCATGCAAATTGTCTCCAATGGAGACAATTTGCATGAAATGTCAAATCCTGTTTTCTGGAAAAGAATAAGAAAACTATCATCCATTTGTTGTCTGCTGAATAAGAACATGTGCCTTGAAAACAAACAGGCATTCATGTTTCTCTCTCCTGGCTTCTCCTGTTCCACTGTTTAAGATGAATTCTATCAGAGAATGCATACGAGTAAAATCTGCTATTTGTCTAGTTAAGTTAAATTGTCAGAAAATGCACAATTTCCTGTTTAATTCCTGAACGAATAAAGCATGCATGTGTCCGATGCTTAACTGGTTTAGGGTCACCTAGCTCTGCAACGAATAACTATAAATGAAGTCACTCAGAAATGCCAGATATGTACATAAAATAGATATCACGTACATTTAGCGCACAAAGTCCGTGTTGTGCTTATCTTGTTTTAATTGTTGAAACAAAGAAATTTCTCTCAGTTGCAGGTACGCATAGCGTTTCTCTTATAATGCCACATCTATTATATTCTCACGTAAATAAAAGAAGAATATTTAGAAACGACCAATCTAATAACTTAAGCCATTTACTGGCTTTGTATAAAATTCTGAGGCACGAAGGTATTGACAAAATATATTTGGTTTGTCTGAATGATAAGATGTGTGTTAGGATAGAAGACATTTACTTTGATGAAGCTGGAATTCATTAAAAAAAAAAAAAACAAAAAAAAAAAAAAAAAAAAAAAAAAAACAAAAAAAAAAAAAAAAAAAAAAAAACAGCGATAAATCTGGGTAGAGATTCGTTTTTTAATTACATCTTTACAATTTACCCTATATTCCAAAAAAATCAAAAAGCAAAAAGGAAAACAAAATCAACAATACGACACCACAGAGAAGACCCGAGGGGGGGGGGGGGGGAGGGGGGGGGAAGGGGGGGGGGTGGCATTTGAGGGCCGCCACACGGAAATAATACCAACTGTAGTGAAAATAAATACATTCTAAATTGAATGACCCCTGAAAGCAATGAACACACTCACAATATGAAAACAGCTAAAGGGCTAAAGAGTTAAATTTCTTGGGTCCGACTATCTCGTTTCGACCAATAGGGCCTCATCTGTGACCCTCATATAAATTTTCTAAAATCCCAGAATGAACCCTAGTATTTTTTTCACAAGTTCAATAAAATAAATGAAGATACCATGAATTGTTACCATGACAAAGCCCCCAAGACACCAAAAGAAGGAGAGACGAGGAATACATTAACGATAATACAAACACCAAACATGAAACCACCGCAGAACACAGAAGAACTACCAGAGAGGAATAGCCTTGAAACGGTCAGTCGGAAACTACGGGGTGGGTGGGTGCTTAAACCAGTTTTACTGGTGCAAACCCTCATCCTTAATTCTCAGGTCCAAATATGTGTTCGGTCCGCATAGGAAACATCACACTGAAACACACACACACACACACACACACACACACACACACACACACACACACACAGATATATATATATATGTATATATATATATATATATATATATATATATATATATATATATATATATATATATATATATATATATATATATATATATATAAACATAACACTGTTATAAAAAAAAGTAAAGGGTTCAATGGCGATCTGAGGCCAGTTTACAAGAAAAGCCATGCCTAAAATAATTTACTATGGACAATGACCAAACTACGTCCACGCACCTATGCGCTATATGGTCTCGGAATGCACAGTTTTAACCTTTACCACTCTCTGGGCACTTTCAGCAGACGACAAATTGATATTTTTTCTTATTTTCCCAGAAAACATGATTTCAAATCCTGTTTTCTGGGAAAATTGATTTCAAATCCTATTTTCTGGGAAAAATATGAAAAATATTTCAAAATGTCGTCTGCTGAAAATTTTACCCAGAATGCTAAGCGTTAATCCAGTTCTCAGCGTACCGCATTAACCCAAGTAGTCGGACACTTACATCCTTAACACATACTATCCATACTTATCTTAAATGAACATGCCCATTTAACTGCCTGTTGATATGTCTAAAACTGTTTATTTACTGGCGAACAGTGTTGGCCCTGATCAGATTAAACAGCGTCTGATCTGGGTCTGCACTGTTTACTCAGCATTTTGTGTTTTCTTTTCAACTAATTAATGTAAATGCTGTCAATACTTCATAACTTTAAACAGATAAATTTTTACACATTTCTGAATTGTGCATTTCAATAACATCTGAAGTTCGTGGCCTTCTCGTTTAATTACAGTAACCCTTCAATGACTCGAACATCAACCCAGCTAGCATTCTACGTAAATCTACATCGGGCCGTCATCGGCCCGTCAGCTACCCTGACGGGCCGATGACGGCCCGATATAGATTTACGTAGAATGTTGACGGGGAATGGTTCATTTACGGTGGCAGATTCAAACTCAAATTGGGGTTCACTATAGGATATTCATCCAACAGCTTAAGAAAACAAATATTGTTGAATATTTTTGTGAAATTTTCTATTTCATCATGAAAATATAAGTTTTAAGTATTTATTAGAATCGCCACACTCAATATACCATTATTTTATAAAAGATCGAAAAGACATTCCTAAATCAACCACATTTACTTCCTGACCTGGCGCTATGATTAACCCTCAGTGGCTCAAAGTATCCACATCTACAACAAATTTCGGTAGTCCGAAAGATGTTCGAGCAATTGATGTTCGACTTGTTGGTTACTGTCAGGTTGATTACTTATTGGCTGACCCTCTGGTAAGACGGACTCTTACAGTGGCTCGTAAAGTTCACGCTGATTCAGACGCTCTCATCTCGAAAATTAAAATTCGATCAAGTAATGTCTGAGAACTTAACTGCATAATCCTGGACAGACAAGAGCAAAACGTATTATTTGCACATCGACATGCTAGATAGCACCTTTCTCGTATGCAAATGATGAAAATTCAGTCTGGATTTTAGAGACGTAAGGCCCGATTTTGTTCTGTGCTATACAGTAAATGTCCTAAGAATTCGAATACTTTCTTCCATACTATTTTGGTCTATATTTTTCTTTTATTTAATGGAATAGCAAACAGTATAGACCCTGATTAGATTGCTCCTTCAGACTGGGTCTGCACTGTTTGTCATTTTGTCAGACACTTTGGTGGTCGAAATTTTAGGACATTTACTGTATACTATGAGACGGAGTACAGAATCTCCTGCAAGATTGCATGTGCACCTAGCGAAAACTCAGATCAGCGCGCGCATTCAGATCAGAGTCTTCGCTGTCCGCCTGAGAGGACGGTTCGGATCTTTGGCTACCCATAGAGTGCCATGCGAAGTCTCTGACCAGACTACGAGAGAGCTCTGGCTGACCCAAGTCTTTGCTTGGCGCTCAGCAATATTGTAGGAAATGCTTTTTTCTTCCGGTTCCTATAGGTTAAAATATATCTCCAATATATCATTAACAGGTTATTTCGCGAGGGTGTCTGGGTGTGACAGAGAGCTCAATGCTCACTTTAAGAGTGCTGCCTCACTGACATGTCACACCTTTGACACAGGACGTGACATTCAACTCAGTCACATTATACTGATACCGGACCGACCAGTTCCATTCAGCTTTCTCAATGCTGAGCGCAAACGAAAGAGTAGCTAATACCATTTTGAAAGCATTTGCTATGACTCGGTCGGGGATCGAACCCACAACCTCCCAGACGCAAGCCGGACGCTGCAGTAACTGAGTCACAGGCACAGAACATAGCTCTCCCAAGACACCGAAAGACAATACGTGGGAAAATGTTTTACGAAAGACAATACGATGGAAAACGGCAAAACAAAACAATACTTCATCGTAGACGGAAAGAATGAAGATTATGGGAGAGTGGCGCTTAACCCCCCCCCCCCCCCACTACATGTAAGTCCTAATGCGATTCGACAAAAACACAGTAATTGTTTGGTCTGTGTAGGGTTTCTGTTTGTCGTCAGCGGATCAATACAGGATACACTTGGTAGGATGTATGCCAATACCACAAAAGGATGATGTTGTTGTGCAAACCAGTCCCCTTCGGAAAAAGGGTGTACTCTAAAAGGAGAGATTGTGCTCCCAAAGGAAACAGAGATTTTCCCCTTAGAGTACTCCCTTTTCTGAAGGGAGAAAAAGAATTCGCTAGAACTACCTTCACAGATCAATTGCCCTTGAATACCATACCACATTAGACAGCGCCTAGAGCCTACGGATGTAAAAATCATACTAGGGAAAATAAGGAGAACTCTGTAAAACTCGAGTGGCATCACGAAAACATGCCTATATTATTTTGACCCCATTAAACCCCACTTTTATATAGTAAAACTGGGGTTTACAGGGGTACACATTAATTTTCTAATTTTTGCTCGAAAACATAGATAGTGGGTACTCGTTAGAACCGCCTCGGTGAGGCGGTTCTAACGAGTACCCACAATCTATATTTTGAGCAGAAATATGAAAAATATTTTTATCTGAATATTTTCAGTTTTTGGAGGTGAAATTTTCTAGATATTTGAAGAGGCGTGTTTTCTTAATGCACGGGAAGGTCCTGTCAGAGCTGCAAAATTCATTGATTGTTTTTGACTTGCTCAAAACGACCGGTATAGTCATGCAATGAAACTAAAACACGCTGCGGACGCTGCTAGGTTTGGGCATGTGCATATCTACAACAACCTCGTCGTGGGGAGGAGACCTCGGTCGTCGGGACATCTAATACTGGGAACTAATAAAATATGTGTTGAATGTAGTGCGAACCTATTTCGGTACTTCGTCTGACCGTAGAGCCAGGTGTCGCAAGTTCGACTCCCAGCTCAGCCACATAACGTCTGTAGATATTGATAATGAAATCAATTCCACGGTCATTTTCCCCCTTCCGTTGACATCAGTTACTGGCAACAGTAAGTGCACAAGTACTGAAACTTCTTAAAGGACTAAGCTTACCAGGCAAAAAGTGTGAGTACCAGGTCAACTGACCGGCTTGACATGACCTTAACAGTGTTAAATGTGCCTTAAAACTCCTACTCATACAAACTTAAACGCAAAGAACGGAAGACCGCAGAGAATTCTGGATGGAATAGACGCACGGCGAATGGCATGGTGGTGGCGAGGGTGCTGTAACAATGCCACTTTGAGGCAATTTTGATAGGTATGAAATTTAGAGACCAGGGTCCAGTTGTCCAAAACTAACGATGTTGTTAGTTAACGTATCTTTAACACTTTGATCATTAAATATGGCATAGACACTAAGATCTTGCTGACAAAATGTGAGTAGCTTTTGCATTTGCAAAAGTTACTCACATTTCTTCAGCAAAATACCTGTGATGTAGATATTGTACTTACTAGAACAGTTAACATTTTGACCACTAACGAGCTCGTTAAGCTAAAGATGCTTTGAACATTTGGGCGCAAGTGGAATTCCCGACAGTTCTTACAAGAAAGACCACATTTTTACGCCCTGTAAAGGGGTGTACCCTATAGGAAAATAATCTACAGTGGACTCTTCTTATCTAAAACAAGGTACCTTAATTTTTAGTTTGAGATAACAGTAGTTTGAAATAACAGGAGTTGAAAAGTAAAGAATATATAAAGCAAACAAAATCAGCAATATTGAAAGTATAGTTTGACTTAAGCAGTAGTTTGAGTTCTTAATGTTTGAGATGGCGAGAGTCAAGTGTATTGAAAATATTGTGGAAAAGAGGGAGCAATTTCTCCTCTTTTCCACAATATTTTGTTACGTGTTGTTAGATTTCCATATTAAATAGGTTCCAGATTTTCACTTTGAGATAAGCGGCTATTTCAGATAAGCGAAGTAGAGATAACGAGGGTCGACTGTATAAGAAAAGAATCTGCTCCCCCGAGGAGACCATTTTTTGAAGGGAGTCAAAACAATTTAAACAGTTTCCTCTCTTAAAAGTCTATCCAGTCCCCTTAAGGGGTCCGATAATTTGGACACATATGGCACACAACTTCTGTTTTGTGATCATTTAAACTTAGGATGAATCTCGTTTATCAATCCAAATATATAAAGAAACGTAATTTTTATATTCGGAGGGAATGATACCTTTTTTAGGGAAGGAAAACTCTGTCAACATGGCTTTGCTTCCCTGCTGAAAACAAATATACTCTGAAAGGAAAGAATTTGCTCTTTTCTTTTAGAGAAAACCCCTCTCAGAAGGGGTTTGGTGTACAGCAATGCAAAAACGGAAGTCACAAAAGTTATCTTCCTTGAACCAAATGGCGGAAAGTCTATTAAGTGTATCAAGTCGTCTTATTGTTAAGTCGAATTATTTTGTCGCGGATATTCTTCTCTGTTGGAGTTTTTATTGTACACAGACATGACGCCGGCCTAGGTGGCTCAGTTGGATGCGCCGTCCGACTGGAGACCAGGAGGTCGGGGGTTCAACCCCCGCCGAGGTCGGCAACATTCTTTCAAGGAGATTGATCATGAAATATTTTCTACGGTCATTCTCTCCCTTCCGCTGATTCAAGAAGAGCAGTTGTCAGTTTCTGGCGAAAGAATGTGCACAATACTGGTTAACCGCTTAGAGGACTAAGCCTGCCCAGTAAACGTGTGTTTAGGTAAACTGACCGCGCTCGACATGACCCAGTTGGGTTGACTGGGCCGAAAGACCTCAACAGAAACAAACAAACAAACAAACACAGACATGACCGACTTATGCCTGAAATTATCAACCAATATAAATACTTACAGACCAACAAGCACTTGAAAGAATCGTACTGCACTGTTTACCATCACGAAAACACGCCTATATAATTTTGACCCCCTTAAACCCCACTTTTATATAGTAAAACTGGGGTTTACAGGGGTATACATTATTTTTCATATCTCTACTCAAAAACATAGATTGTGGGTACTCGTTAGTACCGCCTCGCCGAGGCGGTTCTAAGGAGTACCCACAATTTATGTTTTGAGCAGAAATATGAAAATATCAGAATTTTTTATCTGAAAACTTTCAGTTTTTGGCGGTGAAATTTTCAATATATTTGAATAGGCGTGTTTTTGTAATGCTGAAAGAATTTCGACATGGCCAGCATGTGCATCTTCATGATTCGAGCCGCAACGTAAGAAAACGTACCTTCTGACCAGTGCGCCCATTGAAAATTCAAATTAGTTTTCGTTGTCCGCATGAACCTTTTTTGCATCTTTGGCCATCAAAAATGCACCAAGTGAAGATTCTAATCAGACTATGAATGCAAAGGCTAATCTGAATCTTTGCTGGGAGCACATGTTCGAAAGTACGTTTCCTAAAGTTGCGGCTCATTTATTATCAATACGGACGTTTTCGTGAATTCAAAGCACAGATATTGCACAATGTGAATACAGTCCAAGCTATCAAAATGTTCATCTGTTAAAAGCAATCACGTGTCATAAAAGAACATTATTTTAGTGCTGATGAACGCATATAAAAAACTGTATTAAATCTTTTGGCTTTCCAATAGGTACTGGCTTAACGCATGTTTTACTGTTTAAAACGATACCGTATACCGAAATGGATTGTTGTGACGAAGAGACCGATCTAGGACTACAGGTATAACTTTTGTAGCAAGTCACAAGGTAATGTGTATTCTGTTGTTCTCGGTGGCAGTAAAGCTTAAACATGCTGAAATGCTTTATGGTTTTCGTTTGTTTTCAAGAAAATAGAACTTAACAGTTTTAGCTCGCCCGGACTTTGTCCTTGGAGAGCTTATGTTGTCAGCCAACCGTTGGCGTCGGCGTCTGTCCGAGTCGGCGTCGGCGTCCGCGTTAGCACGATGTTAAAGTTATCAAAGGTGTGCGTAGTTGTTGTTTTTTGATTATTTAAGATAATGCTTTCATATTTGGCAAGTAAAGGCCTTTCAATAGCATCCCCAAGTTAGACCCTTTATATAGGTCAAGGTCAGTTCACACTGTCATTTACACCCTTGTGTAAGTTCTGCGTTTAAGTTTTGAAAAGTGTAAGTAACTGCTGAAGTATTCAAAATACCGCTTTAATATTGGGCCCACATTTACCTTAGGGTTCGAACTTTTAATAGCACACACTTCTTTCTCAGTTTGACCTTCTGCCTAGGTCAAGGTCAGGTCATTCATTGTCATTTAAACCCATCTTCAAGTTCTTGGATTAAGTTTTGAAAAGTGTACGTAACTGCTGAAGTATTCAAGAAACCGCTTTAGTATTTGGCCCACACCTACTTAGGGTAAGACCTTTCAATAGCACACACTCCTTTCTCAGTTTGACCTTCTGCCTAGGTCAAGGTCAGGTCATACTTAGTCATTTACAGCTGTGTTTAAGTTTTGAAAAGTGTACATGACTGCTGAAGTATGTAAGATATAGCTTTCATATTTCGTCCACACCAACCTAAGGGATTCAGCATGTTAGATATTTTGTCCACATCAACCTAAGAGAAGACGTTTCAATGGCATATACCCCATCCCTTCCGACATCAAAGTCAGGTCATACTCTGTCATTTACAGCTAGATTTAAGTTTAAGTTGTGCATTTTATTTTGAATATTTAAACCGCTTTCTTATTTGGTCCACATCTATCTTAGGGACTTTCAACCTAGGTCAAAATCAGGTAGTTCTTTGTCATTTTACTGATATGTTGATGTTCTTACCTTACCCAATCGCTTTCAAAGATTGTTCTCATATCGGATCACCCCTTTCCAGCGAGCTGCAATGTCTTCTGACAACTCTTGTTAAATAGTCTTTAGAGTTGTTTTAAATCTGCAGAAAATTTATAATTTAACCCTTTTCTTGCTGAACACGACATGCCCCGTCTTAGCAAACAGTGTAGATCCAGATCAGTTGGCTTCTTCAGCATCTAAGAAGCCAACTGATCTGGATCTGCACTGTTTGTCATTAAATATGTGAATTTCTGTCAAAAATCCGGATCAAGAAATCTGATTGGCCGGAAATTAGAAGTGGGCGTGGCATCTTAATTTATTCAGCAAGGAAAGGGTTAAATGGAATGAGCCGCCACATGACAAAACCAACAAAATGGCATGTGCGCATAACAAAGACTCAGATCAACCTGGGCATCCGCCCAGTCTGATCAGAGTCTCCACTGTGCGCTCAATGGGTAGCTAAGGACCAAAGCTTTCTTCATGCGGACAGCGAAGACTCTGATCAGACTGGGCGGATGCCCAGGCTGATCTGAGTCTTCGATGGGCTACATGCCATTTTCTTAGTTTTGTCATGAGGCGGCCCAAATGCTTACACTGAATTCAGGGGGAACCGTATTTACCTTAATATTCGGACACTTTAAAACAAAATTATTTTGATTCATTTGACTACCTCTTGATTCATCTAAAACTCACCACATTGCGGCGTCAGATCTAGGCCTTCACTGTTTCATCAGCACTGTCCGTCCGTTAATACGGCAATGTACAATATGGTCTACTGATGTATCCTGCATGGTGCTAAAAGTCAATGTTCATGGATGTCAGGACACTGAAATGAAATCATGACAACAGTATAAACAAAAATGTCTAATTATGTCGATTCAATTGCAAATGGACTTCTGGTTTATGCAGCCATCGACAACCGAGATTAACACATATATCCACGCGAGCTGACTCTGTTTATGTAAAATAAAATCTGCTGTACACAGTAGGCTGAAGGACAACACAAATGCACTGAGCAGCCGTCCATGAAACGCAGTCTGATCTTGGTCTTTGTTTTTCATAGATGCTATAAGACCAACTTTTGCCTGAAAAGACACAATTAACCCATATTTTATGCGCAGCACGAGATGTTTGTTATTTGCGAACGTAAAAGGACAAGAAACGACGGTTACGACCTTCAGGAAAAGATGGTCATGACACAAAAAAGCATGTATCTAGGCCAGAAAATAATAAATAAATAAATATATAAATAAAAAGGAAGACATGTTAAATTATGTAGTTCGGTTACAATATATAATTTTTTAACCTGTTGGATTAGAACGTAGCAGGCATTTTAAATACTTTTTCTTTTCAAATTTGTATTTTTAAATGAACTTTGGCGTTCAAATTTCTCCTCTGGAAACAATTTCAGTGCAATACCAAGACTCATTTTTGATTATAAAATGAAACATAAATATTTTTTGGTATTCTTCCTCTGAACTAGCTTATAGAGTTAAAAGTTTAAAAACGCATATTAATCATAATATCATTATCATATCTTTAAAGCTACCAGACACAACATGTCACAACCCATTACGAAAACACGCCTATTCAAATATACTGAAAATTTCATCACCAAAAAAATGAAGATTTTTAGATAAAAAATTCTGATATTTTTCATATTTCTGCTCAAAAAATAGACTGTGGGTACTCGTTAGAACCGCCTCGTCGAGGCGGTTCTAACAAGTACCCACAATCTATGTTTTGAGCAGAAATAAAAAAATAATATATACCCCTGTAAACCCCAGTTTTACTATATAAAAATGGGGTTTGAGGGGGTCAAAATTATATAGGTATGTTTTCATGATGCTATTTTCTGGAAAGAATAAGAAAAAAATGTTTTTTAAATAATGTCCCTTGATGTTTATATCAGCATGCTAAGCGTTAATTATTCATTTGCTGTTCTAGAAAACTTGGATTTAAATGTTGGTATTTTACAAAATTCAAATTACATTACGAAAACAGCCTATTCAAATATACTGAAAATTTGACCGCGAAAATTTTCAGATAAAAAATCCTAATATTTTTCATATTTCTGCTCAAAACATAGATTGTGGGTTCTCGTTAGAACCGCCTCAACGTGTACCCACAATATATGTTTTTGAGCAGAAATAAGAAAAATAAAGTATACCCCTGCAAACCCCAGTTTTACTATATAAAGGTAGGGTTTAAGGGGGTCAAAATTATATAGGCATGTTTTCGTGATGAGTAAATACATGATTAATGTCTTTAATAATAAAATATAAACTTGAATCTTGGACAATTTAAAGGCTCCATATCCCAAGAAATGGTTTATAAATTGAGATCTAGTATAAATACGATCATAAAATGTGGCATCTAACAGCCTGTAAATTATCATTTAGTCTCTCGTTTTTGAAAAGGATAGTAAATGAAATGATATTTATCGTTTCTCTGAATGAATGTTGGCAGCATTAATTCAGAGATACTATCAAAAATCATTTCATTTCAAGAACGAGAGACTACTTGAAATTTTACAGGCTGTCAGGTGCCACATTTTATGATTGTATTAATACCATATATCACTTTCTTAAACATTTCTTGGATAACAAAATGCCTGTTTTTGAGGAATATGGAGCCTTTAATAGGGGCGAACGTCAGCTATAAAATTTTCGTGGCGAACCAATGATAGTTTATTACTAAGGATAATAAACATGCACTTTGTTTATACGGCAATCGTAAATCACAAGAGTTTACCAGTATTTATTAGAAAATTAAAACAGAATGCAGACATCGCAACCGACTGTACTACATTGCCGTGGCGAGCATTCGTGGCATTTTGTTCTGTAAAATAATACGGTTCTGACGTCGCGTCTTAATGTCATAAACAGTATAGTTAAAATGTTTCTCAGGGGTTTACGTTCTTTGCTAACAGCCGAAAATTGACCGTTTATTTTAGCTTCAGGCCCCGAGATTATAAAACTTTTTTCATGCTCAACTCAGCTAAGCATGAAATTTTCTCTGCCAATAAATATGAAAATGCCAACTATTGTTGCCATTTTCTTATTTTTTAGCAGAGAAAATTTCATGGTTAGCGTTGTTTAGCAAGAAAGAATTTGCATTTGTTAGTAATTTGAGATTAAGTAGCAAATAAAATTTCATGCTCACCTGAGTTGAGCATGAAAAGAGTTTTATAACCTCAGAGCCAGAATTACTTTTCGATACTTGGACTTCAACGCAATAGTTCCAACGTACCATTGAAATCAGGGAAGCTCTAGACGGTATAAATCTCATTGAAACTGCTGGAAAGAAAGTAAACAAACAAAACAAAAAAAAATTAACAGTTTGGTTTTCTTCGTTTGATTACTAGCGGTGTGTTGTTGTTTAAAATCAAAATCTAGGTATTATTTGTTTATTAAACATCATCGAAAAATATTGCTAATCTAACGACAGCTGACTAGCCTAACGTTAGGATGGTCATTAGGAGAGAATTTTATATAAGTGATGAATTAGCATTTATTTCTTAATTTGGTGCATAAAGCTCAAAATGACTTTCCGTTTAGACTTGACTCTTTTTTCAAAAGGGGATTGGGATGCAGAAAGGCAAACAGCAATTCATGAAGTTAAAGTGACAAGGAAACTGTACCTAAAGTTGCTGACGTTTCTTTTGGCGTTCAGTATAAAACAATTATCCATGCGTTCATCATTGTCCATTAATTTTTCATTTCAAAACTTTTATGTATGACCTGTTAGCAATTTATCACTTTTTACAAATTATGTAGTCCGCATGGGTTCGTAGAAATAAATGATACGAGGTACATGAAATGATCTTTTTAGCATAGGAAGTTCCGGATTTAATTGCCAAAGTGTCTCATTAACGCATACAGCTTTCAACAGCACATATAACCCTGATTTATTGCTAACACAGAATTTTAATTATCTGTTGGTCTCTTCATTTATCATTAAGTTTGGCTGCCAGTTTCAAACTCATTTGTTTAAGTAAATGATAGCTGGCCATGCGAAAATGTGTCCGGGCATAAGCGGACAGCGAAGGCCCAGATCAGCCTGCGCGTGTTCGCAGGCTGATTAGGACCTTCGCTGCCCGCTAACAGAAGTATTGGACACTAAAATGTAACCATGGAGAGTAAATGCCCGGATGAGACTTTGCGCATGCGCAGGATGAATCCGAATATGTGCATTTTGCGCATGCGCTAAGAAGACACTTTTTCGCTTGGCGTGGCCCATATAACCATATTCCATAACATCCTATTCCATGGAATCAATTCTCTACACTCAGTAGCTAAAGACGAATTCCCAAACTACTCATATACAGTTGAACATCAATAACTCGAACCTCTTTGGCACCATGGAAATCTGTTCGAGGTATGGGTAGTTCGAGCCACTGAGGGTTGATCATAGCGCCAGGTCAGGAGGCAAATGGCGATAGGGAGTTCTTTTCGATCCTCTAGACAATAATGGTATGTTGAGTGTAAGCGATTCTAATGAGTACACACAACATATAATTTCATGATAAACTAAAAAAAATTTCCTAATTGTTTGTTTTCTTGAGCTATCGGAAGAATTTCGGAGGGCTCAAAAACGAGTTCAAATTAGCCATGGTAAACGAGCCATTGGTGTTCGAGCTATTGAGGTTCGACTGTACTTTCGTAATTATTTGCATGTTAAGAAGAATTATGGTTGTCAGGTCTACTTAGGTCTACTTGGCTGGTGTTGTGCCATGTGGCGGCCGTAAAATGTCTCCCCGTACATCATCATATTTTACGTTATATTTTATTCTTTGTGATCATTGAGCTAATCCTGGTTATTTTGAAACCGAATACCACTTAAGCCGGCGCTGGGGTGGGAGGGCAGGGGGGTGGGGGAGTGGGGGGGGGAGGGGCGGGGGAGGGGCGGGCGGAAGGTGTATGCAGCCTCGCAAACTACAGCGTTGCATATGAAGAAACTCGATCAAACCGAGTCTCCGATTTTCGTAATTTTGTGTGTTCTTTGTTACCAAAAAACAATCTTTTTTTGACTTTTAGCACAATATTTTTAACACTAAAAGTTCAGAAAGATAACAAACAGCGCAAACGGAAAAGAATTACACCGGTAGGATGTTCTGGTTAAAAGATACAATGTGATATAAGAACCAACGTGTACATTTAAAATGCCGTTAAAACCTTAGTATTCGAAGAGATGGCATCTAATCAGGGTCTACTCTGATTACTGCTCTTCCACAATTTTAGACACCTGTAAAATGTAAGTAAAATGGACTTAATACAAGATTGGTTAGGAGTTAAAACATAGCCTACCAATCATCACAAAAATAATTTTGAACCCCCTTTACACCATTTTTATATAGTAAAACTGGGTTTACAGGGGTATACATTATTTTTTCTTATTTCTGCTCCAAAACATAGATTGTGGATACTCGTTAGAATCGCCTCGGCGAGGCGGTTCTAACGAGTACCACAATCTATGTTTGTAGCAGAAATATGAAAAAAAATATCAGAATTTTTATCTGAAAACTTTCAGTTTTTGGTGGTAAACTTTTCAATATAGGCGTGTTTTCGTAATGGACACCAAGAAGAAGAGTATGCAACCTACGACGATTAGCACACAGGGTCCAAACCAATGACAGCATCAATTAAGGCCATTAAAGAATCCCTAGAAAGGGCGGTACTCTCAATGCGGCCACCCCTTAGCACCAGCAGGTAGAAAGCTGTAGATATGATCACTAATCAGCCATTACAGTCACTACACCTCCAGATATTATCACTAGGGAATAGTCAGCTGAAAATAGAGTAAAGTCGCTACAGAACCCCTACAGTCCGTGGAATAGCAGGTTTTGCCATCATCCATATGTGTGTGTGAAATAAGGCAGAAATGCTTGATAAAGCATTGCGAAATATGAATGATTTTTGATTATTGATTGTTTCAACATATAAGCAGGTGTTTTTTTTTAAGCCATGTAATAAAAAAAATACATATAACAAAACAAAACAAAAAAACAACAAAACAACAACAACAAAAAACAACAACAAAAACAACAACAACAACAAAAAAATACAACAACAACAACAACAACAACAAAAATCCCACGTAAAACGATAATACCACACACATCATTATCGCGTACCAGGTAGATAACCATGTCAAAAATTGACGAAAGTTGTCCATTGGCAATCCCAAATCAGATCTCCGCAATATCAATGCTCCTACCAAGTTTGGTAAAGTTTCTACCAAGTTAGACGATTGATTGTTGATGTTTTTAAGCCATGTAATGAAAAATAAAACAAAACAAAAAAAAGTGAAACGATAATTCCCCGCCATTGTCCTGTAGCAGGTAGATAACCATGTCAAAAATTAACGAAAGTTACCCATTAGCAAACTCAAACCAGATCTCCGCAATATCAATGCTCCTACCAAGTTTGGTAAAAATCATTTGACATTTACTCCAGTTATCGTCCGGGAACAAAAATACGGACGGAACGGACGTACGACAGACAGACAGACAGATGGAAAGACCGACAGACCGACAGACGGATGACAAACGTGTAACGATAATACCCCGCCACTATCACAATAAAAATGATATACCTGTGGTTATATGGATTCACCTACAAATATGCACGTGCACATATAAAATTCAGTTAAGTATGAAAAACTTGCAAGAACATTTATTATTAGGTGTTCTTGTAAAAGTGCATGTGAACTTGCAGGTACATTTCCACTGGGCTTAATGACATATTCATATATATATATATATTACCGGTGAAATGACAGATTAATTGTATTTAATGTTTATAGGAACATCTATAGAATTGAGCATCAACGTCAATACGTACCTTCAGATATGTGTGCCAGCGCACGACAAAATCTTCAAAATGGCATGTGCGCCCAGCGAAGACTCAGATCAGCCTGGGCATCCGCCCAGTCTGATCAGTCTTCGCTTTCCGCATGAAGAAAGCTTGAATGCTTAGCTATCCATAAAGCGCACAGTCAAGACTCTGAAAAGACTGGGCGGATGCCAAGGCTGATCTGAGTCTTCGTTGGGCGCACATGCCATTTTATTGGGTTTTGCTATGCGCTGGCTCATATGTTTGCCCAGCGAAGACTCAAATCAGCCTGCACAATGTGATCAGAATCTTTGTTGTTAGCATATTAAACCGAAGCATCCTTGGCTATCCAAAATACATCCAGTGAAGATTCTGATCAGATTGAGAAAATGTGTAAGTTGATCTGAAGCTTCACTGGGCGCATATATCCGGAGGTGCGTTTTCTCACTTTGCGGCTAAAAGGATCCTGTAAACTCATTACGAAAACGCGCCTATTCACATTAACTGAAAATTTTACCACCAAAAAATGAAAATTTTCAGATAAAAAACTCTGATATTTTTTCTTATTTCTGCTCAAAACATAAATTGCGGGTACTCGTTAGAACCGCCTTGGCCAGGCGGTTGTAACGTGTACCCACAATCTATGTTTTTTAACAGAAATAAGTAAAAAAATGTATACCCCTGTAAAACCCAGTTTTACTATATAAAAGTGGGGTTTAAGGGGGCTCAAAATTATATTGGCATGTTTTCATGATGTTACGTGTGCACCTATAAAAGCTAGATCTGTGTCTGACAAATGAAACGCTTTTGTTAGCATGAATCGTAATCATTATGGCTTGCGGGCTATGTAGTCATTAGTTCATTACTTTCATTAAGCCTTAAAATCTGTCTCTTTAGTGTTTGTAATACTACATACAAGTACAGAGGTTTAAATGAATTTCTTCCTCTGGAATCGTTAGCACTCTTATTACAACCTTTCACATTATGCTTAATGAGAATTTGATTACAGCTATCAATGATTTAAAAGTTGTTTGTGGTTGTATTGGAGCTGATTTAAACGTGACAATATTATTGAAGTTCAGATAAATTAAGAACTGCTTTAAGTCTACTATACTTCATCATTGGCGTTGTTGACATGTGAATAGAAGCTAAATTAAGTATTTGTATCAGAGCTGTAGAAGTAAATAAAATACTGAAATCAGTGTCTATATATAGTTTTTTATGTATGTCTTTTTTTTCAAAAGCAAAACTTAGCATTCAATATTCCCATTAGAATTGTGCTATAGGCACGTTTATTTTATATAAAGGATCCCATGGCATGTGTTACTACAACTATAAAACAGATAGTACTATAATACTTCCTTGTTTCTTTGGAGTCCTGGTTGTACGTTAAGTCTTAAATGATTGTCAAGGAACTTATTTATGAATGTGTCTTAGAACATAAACGACAAGTGAACGTTCTTAGGATGGGAAACATTTCTACAGCAAGGTGTATCGGAACCAGAATTTCACAGTGACTTAGTTTAAAAATTCGTACAAAATCAAGGAAAATGTTGGTTAATTCAATAACTAAGGGTGAATATTTGACGCCAATAAAATCGATTAACTCCCACCCCACGCCGCAGTGGTTTTTATCATTGACCATTATAATAAAGTTGCTCTTGTGTTTTTCGTTCTTTGTAGGCTTTGTTGCCCCTCGCTGTGTGTAAAGTCCTGTTTCGATTTCAGTATTGTGTTCAGACGACTGAACTGCTGCCCACTTCTCTTTTGTTTTGTTTTCGTCTGTCATATTTTCTGGTTCTGATGCTAGCATTGCTCTCTGGCATTGTGATTATCTCGTTTGGAAAGGTAGAGCTGGCTGCTTTACACGCTTCGATTCCCAAAAGAATTAATGCTAGAATAAGTAGAGTTTATATTTAAAAACTACCTAATGCTTCAACAAAATTATTATCGACAATGAAATGGTACCGCAATGGGTACAGAATTTCATCCAATACTGAAAGGAAAAAGAAACACAGGGTAGAGTTTTTTCCTTCTTATTTTAACCATATTTTACGGTGTTTACTATAGCCATACACTTTTACAGATTGTCCTGTGAATGTGAACCGCGGGTATACGAGTCTTTGGTCGATGTGCCATCTACCCAGTGTGTGAAATCATTCAACCGTGCACAGTGCATTGCACGGATAATACGGAAAGCCAAAATTTCGTGCAAAACAAGCATGTTTAAACCTTCAGCACAAGATTTCCTCACACCATTTGGTACACTTCAACGACACACAACGCTCTTCGATTCTTTTACCGATTTTTCTTTTCATTTTTACGCTACTTTGAACATTTTTTCAATCATGGTACGATTGACTGATGTTCAGAGGGGTAGGGCAATTGCGTTGCTGATGCAGGGTCAGAGGCAACAGCAAGTTGCGAATCATTTTGGGGTTAACGTCTCAACAATTGAATGTCTTGTTAGACGTTTAAGGGAGACAGGGCATTTAGCAGACCGACCGCGGTCTGGGCGTCCACGCGTGACGTCGCGACGTCACGTCTGGCACATTTGCGGAATCGTCATCTCACTGCTACCGAACTTGCCCTTAATACAGTAGGTACGCATAATCGACAAATTTCTCCGAAGACTGTTGGAAGTCGATTGCGTGAGATTGGTCTTCGAGCTCGTCGTCCATACATTGGTCTGCCTCTGACCCAGGCACGTAGGTTGCGTCGTATGGCGTGGTTGACGGCGCATGCGCCAAGGCTATTTCCGATGAGGCAGTGGAGACAAGTTCTTTTTACGGACGAGTCTAGGTTCACTCTCTATCGCGCAGATGGTCGACGTCGTGTGTACCGACGTCGCGGAGAACGCTTTGCCGACGCCTGTGTTGTCGAACGGGATCGGTTCGGGGGTGGCTCCGTTCTGGTCTGGGGAGGCATTGCACACGGGATAAAATCACAGTTGATTATTGTTGCGGGCAATATGACCGCAGTAAGGTATAGGGATGAGATCTTGCGTCCTGCTGCAGTCCCGCTTGTGCAACAACGTAATCTGATTCCGCAGCAGGACAATGCCCGACCACATGTTGGCCGAGTTTGTCAAGATTTCCTGGCAAACAATACCATCGCACCACTAGCCTGGCCACCGTACAGTCCAGATTTGACCCCAATAGAGCACATGTGGGATGAGCTGGACAGAAGGGTTAGGAAGCGCCGAAATCCCCCCGCAACTCTCGCACAACTAAGGAATGCGTTGATCGATGAATGGAATAACATCCCGATGCGAACTGTCAATGCTTTGGTTAACTCTATCCAAAGGAGAATTAGGGCAGCAACGGTAGCAAGAGGGTGGGGGGGGGGGGTGGGGGGGGGGGACACACCCGATATTGATTTTCAGTTTGATTTTGATTTCAAGATTTGGGGGGTAGCTACCAACGAACTTCAATAACTCAAGACTTGTTGATCACAACCAATGAAATTTGGAACTTTTGTTCCATACATGTACCGTTTTGTAATCATAGTAAAATATTTAACAAACTTTTTCAAACTTGAATGAAATTTAGGAATAAAATTTACCCTGCGTTTCTTTTTCCTTTCAGTATATAGACCCTTCCTATAGGTTATTAAGAGGCAACTTTGTAGAAATGACATCTCTTCCTTTTTTATAGTTCATTGAAAAACGTATTTAATAAATTCTACAGACATAAACCTTGAAAGTAATGACCACGCACATGACATGAACCTTGAAAGTAATGACCACGCACATAATTATAAAATAGCAAAGTGTCGAAGGGTTCAGGGCCACACTAGCTAGTATCAGCCAATAAAACCTCATCAGCAGCCCCACATACACAGTTTTATAACACCAGAGAAGATAAAGCAAAATGTTAACGGTTAGAGACACATTAAATATTAAATACACAGGTAACAAGGAAAGGCCACAGTCATGGAAAGCAGTCCTCCCAAGGCACCGAATAAGAATTTAAATAACACATTTCAACAATTACACAAATCTGCAAAACAACAACAACAACAATAACAACAACAACAACAACAACACCAACAACAACGAAACAAAACAGCAAAACAGAACGAACAAAATAATAAATGAACGTAGCAGAATTGCGAAAGAAAGTCAACTAAAGCATTAATTGCATTACGAAAACACGCCTATTCAAATATAAAGAAAATTTATCCTCCAAAAACTGAAAATTTTAGAAAAAAACAACAAAAAAACACTGATATTTTTCATATTTCTGCTAAAAGAAATATATTGTGGGTACTCGTTAGAACCGCCTTGGTGAAGCGGTTCTAACGAGTACCCACAATCTATGTTTTTGAGCAGATATTAGGAAAATAATGTATACCCCTGTAAACCCCAGTTTTACTGTATAAAAGTGGGTTTTCAGGGGTCAAAATTATACAGGTATGTTTTCGTGACTTGTGTTTTCTTTTTTCGTTTAGCTCTGGCTTCAGATCAGCAATGAGCCCTCGACTTTATTTCATTACACTACTTGGTATTATATATGCTTTCCGGAATAGTTCACTGATGAGGTAGAGGATCCCTACGCAGACCGAACACATTTACGATTTGGTTAACTACATAATCAAGGGGCAGGTTTCGATCAAGAAAATAACGTTTAGTCAGCTCTCCTGCCCCGCCCCCCGCCCCGCCCGGCCCCCTTCCTGTGAGTGGTTCATACTGCTGCCCATTCCACAGTGTATATTCTGATGCAGCTCCCGCTTGCTGTAGAGCTAGGATTGTCGTCGGCCATGTTTTGGCACTTCACTTTTCTTTCTGTTACACTTTCATGTCACGTAGTTTGTTGTTATCATGCTAGCATTCTGGGCCCAGTTGTTCAAAACTATCGATGTCGTTAGTTTACGTATCGTTGCAACTTTAATCATTTAATATGGCATACACGCTAATATTTTGCTACCCACATGTTTTTCAACATAAATACCTGTGAATAAGATATTGTAATTACTAGTGCAGTTAACATTTTGACCACTAACGAGCGCGTTAAGCTAACGCTTCTTTGAACAACTGGGCCCTGGTCACCTCTTCAATAGTTGCACTTTTTGTTTTCAATTTTCCTGCTTGCACTTATATAGTTTTGCGTGATTCTATGTTAATATATGGAGCTGCATTATTTGATTAGGGAGAGGATTCGTCCAAGTAAATGTAGTTAAAAAAAGGGTAAGAGAAAAGTCCAGGGAGTGCCACAATCACAAACCGTAGCCCTTCCCAGACCCCAAGAGGAAGAGGAAACTGACAAATCTAAACAAGCACAAACCGAACAAACGTACGAAAAGCACTAAGATTAGCTCTCTCTTCCCCAAGCGAGGTAATCGCAATACTAAAAGGACTGAAAAACACAAGAACAAAATGACACACGGAAAGACATACAACAAATCGCCTCGTAGAATAAACCCCTAGTAGGGTTTTGTTTTGGTACGTTTTGTTAACTGTTATGTAGTGTTTCACTTTCTAATGTTTTTATATCAATCATTTAAGTTGATTACATATTCAGTCAAGTTCGGGTAACAGAGTTATTCCTATTTTTATTTTTGGAAAGAGTTGCCTAATCTGTTTGCCATCTGTTCATTCTGTGGCTTCTCTATTGTATTTGTCTGTCTTTTCATTTGGTGTTGGGGGTTTGATGTAGATCTGATTGTATCGGTTCCCGAGTTCCTTTGTTTTTGCTGACCGTTCTAAGGTAGTTTCGTGTTGACCGTTGTCAGTCCCCTTTGAATATCTTTTTTCTTCGTGTGCCGATTTTTGCAGTTGTGCTATTTTGTCATAACATTGTATGTTCATTATCATGTCTTTCTTTTGTGATCATTGCCTTGGTAAGTCCATTCTTAGTTTATACAGTCGAACCTCAATAACTCGAACACCGATGGCCCGTTTACCATGGTTAATTCGAACTCGTTTTAAGTCCCTAAGAAATTCTTCTGATAGCTCAAAAACAAATATTTATAGATGGTTTCTTATTTTGTCATAAAATTGTATGTTGTGTGTATTCATTAGAACCGCCTCATCGAAACGGTTCTAAAGAGTACACTCAATATACAATTACTATGATCAAAAAGACGTCCCTAAATTGTCGCCATTTGCTTCCCGAACTGGCGAAAAGACTAACTCTCAGTGGCTCGAACTGCCCATACTTCGAATAAATTTCCATGGTCAATGTTGGGTTGGAACCACATCACGAAAACATGTCTATATAATGTTGACCCCCTTAAACCCCACTTTTATATGGTAAAACTGGGGTTTACAGGGGTATACATTATTTTTCTTAGTTTTGCTCGAAAACATAGATTGTGGGTACTCGTTAGAACTGCCTCGTCGAGGCGGTTCTAACAAGTACCCACAATCTATGTTTTGAGCAGAAATATGAAAAATATCGGGGTTTTTATCTGTTTTTCTTTTTTCTTTTTAGTTTTTGGAGGTCAAATCTTCTATATATTTGCATAGGCGTGTTTTCGTAATGATATAGTTTTTACTGTACACTAATAGCAGAATGAATTGTTGCATGTGCATTTGGATTATTCATACTGTTAATGTTGAAACAATTAAATCTGCATACCTTGTTGCTACTTGAAGCCATTACATGCTACAAAAGTAGTAATAAAAAATTCTGTAGAAAGTAATGTTGTTTACTACATGGTTATTGATCTTATATTGGTGAATATTGTCCCCGAATTGGAATATCAGAGCTTGTTCGCGTCCTTTGATATTCCTACGCGGGACACTATATACCAATATCAGTGCAATAACCCTTTTATAATAAGGATATAACGTTTAGCTTCATTTCAGTTGTTTGTAGCTTTAAAGTAGACATTTTATTATCTTAAATTCAGAGCCTGCACAAATGCTTATATTGCGCTTATATTGGTGAATATTGTCCCCGAATTGGAATATCAGAGCTTGCTCGCGTCCTTTGATATTCCTACGCGGGACACTATATACCAGTATCAGTGCAATAACCCTTTTATAATAAGGCAAAAACGTTTAGCTTCATTTCAGTTGTTTGTAGCTTTAGACATTTTATTGTCTTAAATTCAGAGCCTGCACAAATGCGTGACACATTTTTGTATGACGCCATTGTTCTAAGACGTCATCAAAAGCAACGTTTTGTGACGGTAACGTTTGATGGCATGATAGTTAGCGTGCATTATCTAGTAAGCGTGTCAATAAAAAATGATATCTGCATGCTTGCTTCTCGGATTTTATCGCAATTTTTTATCATTTCAATATTTGTAGCTATATATTAATAAAATCTTATTGTATTTTCCGTTTGTTATCATATATTCTTACACCTAATGCGATTTATAACCTCCTGTTTAAATAAATAAAAAAAAAAAAAAAAAAACAAAAAAAAAAAAAAAAAAAACAACAACAAAAAAACAAAAAAAAAAAACAAAAACAAAAAAAAACAACAACAACAAAACAAAAACAACAACAACAACAAAAAAAAAAAAAAAAAAAAAATATTTGCTTACCTTATTACTGATTAACACATGTGTGTCGCGCGTCCCCTTAAAGGGACATCGGCAAACAGTGTAGAACCACAACAGACGGCGCAAAACGCGGGAAAGGAATAGTATAAGAATTTCTATTAAAGATGGTAACAATAACAACTAACCAGACACCTCTTGTAAATGGACTTGTCCAAAGCGCTCCGGCAGAAGAGTTTACTCGCAATAAACTGTATAATGTGAATCTGGCTTTCGTTAATGACATAATATTTATTCATGGCTAATATTTTGATGATAAAATACAGTACCATCTATAGATCATATATACATTACAATATGTGTTGACAGGTTATAATAGTCATACTGATTCAATTAAGATACTAACTGCAGGCACAGATGTCACAGATATCAATGAACTGCTCAAACATAATAAACATTATAAAGCAACTGCGCTCAAGGTCTGAAGATATTTAATGAAATAAATTACAACTATCAATCAACTGGACATATTTAGGGACAATTTCGCACCGAAAAGAAGTTCGCAGAAATCTTTTGAAAGTGATTATGTCCTACGACTGCATATGTTTTCCGGAAAGAATACCACTCATCTGCTGTAGTATATTTAGTCGTTTTTAATTATTTAGTTACTTATTTTAGGGCCACTCTGATGCACCACAAAGTTACTTTGATGCAGACGTTGTCAAGATGCTGTAATATCTAATCGACAACATATTTGTGGAGTTTGGTGGACGGATATTTCAACAAACAATCAGCATTCCTGTTGGAACTATTTGTGCTGACTTGTTTTATTCTCGTATGAGGCAGATTTTATAGAGGATCTCATAAAACCAGACGAAAAGCGCATTGTCCAACAATTTAATTTCACCTACAGGTACATAGATGATGTATTATCAGTTCAAAATTTTCAGAGTACCTTGAATTCATCTACCCAAGTGAACTTGAAGTTAAAGAAACATCTGATACGATAACTTCTTCCTCATACTTGGATTTATACCGCTATGTCAACAACGACAAACGGGATGACTTCAACTTTCCCATAGTTATTTTCCGTTTCTGAGTTCTAAGCAGCAATATTCCTTCTGCACCAGCATACGGTGTGTACATTTCACAGTTAATCCGTTATGCTAGAGCCTGCTCTGAATATCAGGACTTTATCGAACGAGGAAGACTGCTCATTACAAGACTGCTGACTCAGGAATACCTAAGAACTAAACGGTCGTCAACACTTAAAGAATTTCTATGGGTGGCAGAATTATATCTAACGTTTCTTGTCACAGCCAAACCATAAACAAACTTTCTAAACTCCAGACATTAATTCTCATTTTTTGAAACTATTTTTCTAAATCTCTGTTCAGGCTGATAGAGATGGTGGGCGAGGCATGCTCACCATTTAATGCTTACTTTCCATGGTACTCTGATAACGCCACATTTATTTTGGGTCCATGCCTGTCTGTCTGAATGTTCGTATGTGTATATCGACTCTAAGTTCGATATTTGTTTAGTTAGTTTCGTTATGGGTGAATGAGGGGTATTTTATCATGCAAAGTGTAACGTGTTACAGTGGTATTTAGACAGAGATTAGAACACATTGCCGTATTGGGACAGGATATACTTGGTAGGTTTCGACATGTTTACAAGGTAAACATCATTTGCTAATTCTCATTTGCTTTCCTGCAGACCAAATCCTTCTGAAAAGGGGTATATGTATTACACCAATTTTAACACCGCATTCGTCTTTGTTAGCTCACCTGAGCTATTGTGATCAGTCAATGTCCGTCGTGCCGCGTCCGTCGTGCGTCGTGCATCGTCCGTCGTGCGGCGTCAACAATTTGCTTTAAAAGCCTACTTCTCCTACACCCTTAGGCTTATTAACTCGAAACATGGTAGGAAGCATCGAGGTGACTTGTAGATAAAAAAAATAGCTAAAATCGTTTCGATCGGAAATCCAAGGTGGTCATGGCAGCCATCTTGAAAATCTATTTTTCGGTTCTCCTGAACCAAAAGGCCAATTGACTTGAAACTTTGTAGGAAGCAACGGGATGACTTGTAGATAAAAAATATCCTAAGTCGTTCCAAGCTGAACGGCCTTCTTGAAAATCTATTTTTCGCTTCTTCTCCTGAACCCAAATCTAGTTTTGGTTCTTCTCTTGATTGTAATAGTACTTGAACCCCCACCCCGCGGAAGTTTATACTGTTGTCCATTCTAAGGCGGTGGTTCCGGTGTCGTTTTACTCTGTGTAGCTTTGTGGTTAATTCTACGAGGCGATTTATATTAGGTCTTGCCTTGCGTTTTATCTTGATAACTTTTTTTCTGTCCTTTTAGCATTACGATCACCGAGAGCTGGTCTGTGTGCTTATCGTGCGTTTGTTTGTTTTGCGTGTGTTGGATTGAGTCTCTTTCCTCTTCCTCGGTGTAAGGGATTGGCTGCGACTTCTTTTGAGCTCCATTGAAAGTGTACAATTCCCCTTTGTTTACATCCGACACTTAGTGAGAGAACATGGACTTATGTCTTCTGAGAAGAGGAAGGCATACAACAGCTTCTGTGCCCATGCAGTCTGATCGGGGCTTTTTTTCTTCGTCGATATATTCGTTTATATCATTTGTTTTAACACACCGTCTTATTTTCAATCTCGTAGCAGGAAACTGGTGTTTAAATCAAATTGATGCATGTGATTGCGTGAAGCTTCTTTAAATGACCTTTGACATTATCACATAAGATTTTCTTAGTTTGATTTATCGTTCTAGCGGCCAAGGATTTGTTTTGCAATAAATTTGCACTTGGTTTTATTGGTGCACTATTCAAAAGAAACGTATTTCTCAGTTTTATTATTTTTGTTTCATTGTGATATCTATCTCTTCCGAATGGTCTATCGCTTTAGCGTCTGTTGATCTTCACAGAGTTACAGTACTCAATATGGTATATCTATTATTTTTGAGTCCTTCGAGAACAATTAATGCATTTCAGTCATTCTGACAATATAGTACTGCTTCGACTGGAGCTAGAAGGCACAAACAGATTTGCGTACAACAGTATTGCTCAGAAACAGCATACAACAGTATTGCTCACAACGGTATTGCTCAGAAACAGCGTACAAAAGTTTTGCTCAGAAACAATCTTAGTCAGTACAGTCCGTTAGTTTCGTTTCTTTCAGTAGATTCCTTGCTACTATTTCTACATCTGTTCTAAATACGCACCCAGCCTCCTGATTCAGGCATTGTTTCAGTGAGTTTACACACACACACACACACACACACACACACACACACACACACACACACACATATATATATATATATATATATATACACACATATACACACACATACACACACACACACACATATATACGAGGGTGGATCAAAAAATACGTGAACTTTCGTTACAGTAATTTTGTTTTTACAGATAATGAGATCAAATATACATAGTAATTATATATCGGCATTTTTCTATATGTCTGTTAACTTTGGGTACGATAGGTCCAGTGGGTCTCCCATAGCAACCATTCTTAAATGGTTAGTGTAGTGGTACCGGCGCACAGTAACGACGTCAAGATGACGTTTCGACGTTGACTACTTACGTTGCAAGTCAGCGCTTTTCAAAGTACTCGCCTCTACACTCAACACACTTCCTGTGTCGCTCCACCCACTTGCTAAACACCTTCTGATACCACGCTGAGTCGAACTGACGAATGATGCCATGTGTTGAGTATGTAAGCTCCTCCAGCGACGTAAATCTTCGTCCCTTGAGCTGTGCTTTAATTTCCGGGAAAACGGCAAAGTCCATGGGAGCCAGGTCCGGGGAATAAGGGCTGTGGTCGATAGTCTTTAATCCCATCAGGTCGAGTTCAAGCCGGGTGGTGTCCGCCCTGTGTGCCGGGGCATTATCCTGGTGAAGAATATATCTCTCGATCGGAATGCCGGGCCTCTTCTTCTGCAGTGCGTGTATCAGGTCACGTCTGAGAGCCTGAAAAACATGAAATCGAATACCCAGATTTATTCATTTGAAAACAAACCTGCCGGCCCTGAAAAGAAGAACATTTATTAGAAATGTTAAATGTTTTAATTATAGTTCATTTGTTAGTAAAAATAGTAAGGAAAATGTTTTTTATCTTAGAATAGTAGTCGGCATTCACCGTCTAGTCCTTAGGCACGGAATGGCACAGCAGCATACCCCGTCTGTCCATAAACATGATAAACATGTACTTCCCTCCGGGCCGGCTGACCCTGGCCTTCTGTGGGGGTGGGGATGAATTTCTCTTCCACACAGAGGACTGCTGCTTCGTCTCTGGGTCGTAAAACCAGAGCCACGTCTCGTCTGTAGTTATAATTCTGTCGAGGAAAGCGTCTCCGTGCCTCTCATACTGCCGTAGGAAAGACAGAGAATCTTGAACACGTCGTTCCTTTTCTGCATTTTTTAGTAATCTCGGCACCCAGCGCGCATGAACCTTTGACATCTTCAGCTGGTTTCTCAAAATCGAGTGGACGCTGCCATAACTAACGCCTACTTTTGTTGAAATGTCACTAACAGTCAATCTACGGTCCTCCTCGATAAGGCTCTTCACTGCCGCTACTGTCCCAGCGTTCATGATTCGTTTCCGTCCTCTCCCAGTGTCGTCTTTTAGAGACTCCCTACCCTCCGAAAATCTTTTATGCCACTTAAAAACAAGAGATCTGCTTACATTTGAAGATCGATTAGCATCCTTCATCATTTTCATCGTCTCTGTTGGTGTTTTTCCTAGGTCCACACAAAACTTTATTATTGCACGGGTCTCTTCCTGCGCCGGTGCCGCCATTTTGACCTTACGATTTCCACGTACGCCTTAAGGTTTACTGGCTGTATATTCTAAAGTACCCAACGGATGACGCTCAAATTTGCAACGACGTTAAATATGACGTCAACACATAAGCAGACGACGTTTAGTATAGTTTGGCGCTAATTTAGGGAGTCAAGAGAGATATTAACACTACGCAGTGCAGTCAAGAAATGGGTTGCGCCGGGGATACCTACCCAGGACTATTAAAACTTGAATTTTGTTAAACACAAGTATAATACATCAATGTAAACCCTATGATCCTTTTAACATTTAATTGTTTAATACGTGTGCAAAATTTTATCGATTTACGTTGAGTAGTTTTAAAGTTATAATAAAAGTCCACGTATTTTTTGATACACCCTCGTATATATATATATATATATATATATATATATATATATATATATATATATATGTATATATATATATATATAGTGACATCAATTAATTAAGTATATGTTGAGATTTAATCATTAACAGTGCAAATTATTTGTTTACCTGAGGCCTTTCGGCTTTCGCCTTCTTTAGAGGTTTACTATTTTAAAAAAATGTCATAGAAATGATAACAGTTATCAAGTCGCAGCGGGCCAGATAATATGGGCCCGAAAAGGGCATAATCTGTTTTTCAACTTATGCAACCTTTTTTGTAAATTTTACATTTTTATGTCATTTTTTTAAAATAGAAAACCTCTGAAGAAGGTGAAAGCCGAAAGGCCTCCCTCAAACAAATAATTTGAACTGTTAATGATTAACTCTCAACATATATATGGACGAGCTTTGGGCCGGTAACGTTGGACTAGACGCGATCACAAGTAATCAGAGGATAAACATAACACTTTATATAAATAAAAATAAGCATGTATTTAAAAAAGTTCACAAAAAAAAAAAAAAAAAAAAAAAAAAAAAAAAATATATAGTAATTTTCAAAATTTCAGAAATTGAATGTCCAAGATGTTCCTGGGATGCTGTCAGCTGTATAATTTACAATATGCTGATAAATAAAGAGATTTCAAACACATCTTCTTTATTCTCTGGTATGTAGTACTGGTACTGTTGATATAAACATCATGCCATTCAGTGGGTACCATTTTGTACTTGACTAGATTCAACTTCAAGAATAAACTTCTTCAAATCATAGTTACATACACAGCGACGAATACATCAAATCATGGTTACATACACAGCGACGTATAGAGATACGCATACGGGACCTAAAAATAAGTATCATGTCCTAGAAATCTCGATATCAAACATTACAAGATATTGCCTTATTAATTTCCACTATGTATACAGAGTGTTTACGCCAAATGTTGTAATTCAACAAGTCCGTTTCGTTTTGATTATTCTATAGCAAAATCATATCCAAAAACCATAGGAACGCTGTTAAATACCTATAATATTGTACATATACGCAACACAGGCAGATACACAGTCAGGACATATCTGACTAATACATCAATTATGATGTCAAATTAATCGGAGGAATGGCATCTCGACGATTATACATTCTTACAGGTAGAACCCATGCGTCTTCCACTGTAAGAATCCTTTAGAACGCTAAAGGCTACAATAAATTATAACCGCCATTACACCACAATGATTACACGATAACACACCATCCCCAAGTAATCATTGGGTACAATATCAACATGCCATCATCATAGCCTCAAACATGACTCCTTGCTGCTTGCGCCATTTCAGATTATAACACTTGAGTAAACAGACTTGCGTATAATCAGATAAAAAGAACCTCTGAAAAGGAAATAAAAAGAACCTCTGAAAAGGTGTCTTAGGTAATTATCACACGTGTCATTTGTGTAAAGTATTACAAATACAATTGTGCTACTATGTACTGAATATATGTGCAGTTAACATAACGCCTAACATTCAAGCGTATATGTCTGGTAATTATGAACATTAAAGTTGTGTACATGTCAGATCAGAATAAGTTATGTTAAAATATGCTAGCATTGCTCTGATCCATTTATCTCTCTACTCATATAAGAATATTAACTTTTGCATTCTGATCAGGGTCTACAAAACCGATCAGGCCAAATTTAATTTCCATATCTGGTTAGGATCTACACATCCAACACAGCTTATTCGTCTGATCAGGGTCTACACATATAACCAAAGTGTACACATCTGATCAGGTCTACATATACGGTTGCGGTCTGCACACTTGATCAGGGTCTACATATACGGCTTGCACACTTGATCACGGTCTACGGAATTGAACATATTTCACATCTGATTCAGATCTACATATCATGCCGGAGCCAGTAAGTACGAGTGATATATGAATCGCAAAGTAGTAGATGTTTAAAGCAATAAATGTACCTCCTCGAATCTTAGCTGTGGTAAAGACGAGCAAGAATATTGCAAGAATAAAATTAAATTACTTATTGACTTACCATGGTCAGATCCCCGAAATACAGCACAACATAAACGTCTCCAAATGAAAATATTGTAGTGTGTACAGCTCTACTGCACCGGGGGACCTTTATAGTTATGTGGCACGTTTTGAAATACGTGTCCACAAGAAATCCGTGATTTTCAAGATCAAAAAAATAATATTCACAAGAGACCCGTGATAGTCAAGATTTAAATCTTACACAGCCACTGCTCAAGCTATGAAGCAAAAAACACTTTTCTCTCGGAACGCTACAAGTTTACAAAAGAAAATTGTCTCCTTATTCAAAAGATGGCCTTGAGACAAAAATCCCTGAACAGTGAAGATATTGATCACCGAACCTAGCTTCACTCGGAATATACAATGTTCTGATAACCGTTCAAATATATAGATGTAAATAATCTAATACGCCCTCACCGTGCATATCTCGTGATTACCGTAGTACCGTAACTTGAAAGCTGAAGTGTATCTACACTCTTAAAAAATAAAACAGTCATCATAATCAGCACTCCAGTTATAACTGCAAATAATCTAATTTGGTTAATAAAAATCATAACAAACTTCTTTTTATACTATGTACATATAAAAATATATTCAAGATAAAACATGGACGTGACTATATATATATATATATATATATATATATATATATATATATATATATATATATATATATATATATATATATATATATATATATATATATATATATATATACCATCAACATTCTAGCAGATGACAATTTTACGATAAATTAAGGCTTAACTTTCTAAAGGAAATACTAAACTATAAGTATAGATAGCCAGGTAATGCCGCATTTACGAAGCACAGCCTTCCCGAGGCACCGAAAGAATGCGAGATGAGGGACAAGTCATGACTAAACAAATGCCACTTACGAAACCACTGACATACAAACAAAGAAGAATCGGATTGGAACAGTCAGTAGGAAAATTACTGAGTAAACACACATGGAGGGACGAAGGTCATTTCTATAGTCTATCTCCGTCTACATCGTGTAACAAAAACTACAGGGGGCTGGCTAGAAACTTTTGCCTAGTACAGTGGACTCTCGTTATCTCAAACTCCAAGAGACCTTAATTTTCCGTTTGAGATAACAATAGTTTGAGATAACAGGAGTTGAAATGTAAAGAATATATAAAACAAAACTACTCCAACAGTCATTGTCAATATTGAAAGTATAGTTTGACTTTAGCAGGAGTTTGAGTTATCAGTGTTTGAGATAGCCAGAGTGTAGTTTGACCTAAGCAGTAGTTTGAGTTATCAGTGTTTGAGAAAGCGAGAGTCAAGTAGACAAGTTCACCTTCATAGGAAGCACATTATCTATAGTTGTCTAAAGTTGTGCACATTGAGGATGAAATCAATGTCAGGATTCCCAAAGCTACTGTACATAGCATTTAGCCGACTACGTGGAAGTAATTGGGATCGAAGAGGAATCAGACTTTATACAAAGCTGAAAATCTACAGATCAGTGGTGCTGCCAACACTATTATACGCATGCGAAACTTGGACAGTTTACCAACGGCATGCCAAAAGATTAAACCGCTTCCATACAAGCTGTCTTAGAAAACTTCTAAAGAACAAGTGGCAAGACAGGATTCAAGACACAGAATTCCTGAAAAGGGCAAGGATGCAGAGTGTACAAACTCGTCTGAAATTAGCACAGTTAAAATGGACAGGCCAGGTTACCAGAATACCTGATGAACGTTGGCCAAAGAAAATCCTCTATGGCGAACTACAAGCGGGAAAACACTCCCGTGGTGGTCGGAAGAAGCGATGCAAGGATACCGTCAAAGCCTCTCTTAAAGACTTCAACATACCAACAGAGTCGTTGGAACTAATTGCACACGATCGAGCAAAGTGGCGAGGCCTCATAAGAAGGAATGCGAAACGAATCAGCGAAGCCGAGCAGAAACGTGCGCAGCGAAAAGCCAGAGAAAAGGCATCACTAACAGAGCTTTCTTCTTCAGACCTCTTTTTATCTATCTGCAACAGGCGTTCAGAGCTAAGATTGGTCTCATCAACCATTTTAGAACACACAAACAATAACACTTCACGCATTTGATCACGATTGGTCATTGTCAGTAATGACAGACGACCAAACTGTCAAGCGTATTTCTCCTCTTTTCTACAATATTTTGTTAGGGTTGTTAGATTTCCAGGTTAAATAAAGACCAGATTTTCACCTCGAGTTAAGCGGCTATTCGAGATAAGCGAAGTCGAGATATGAAAATCGACTGTGTATTATGCAAAATAGACGAGTACACATGCCTGCAAATGCGTACGCATTTCAAATGCTTACAAATCGCTATGCATTCAAATAGCGAAAATTTGCATTTAGAGTTGCAGCCGGATTGCTGCAAATTTGAAAACGTTTCAGCACAATAATGATCTGTTATTAGAATTCTAGTGCAATAAAACAGTCTAATTTATTAGCACTTTATGTTTAATCTTTTTCAAGATAAATTTACACAATCGCCGTCAGAGATTTTTGCTGCGTATTCTTGGGACGAATTCTGCACTTCGTAGCTTGTAATTTGGAATTAGCTGCGCCACGGTAAAAGGTGTCTTCAGTTCATATGCAAACAAAGCGGATGCGCAGGCTGATCAGGGCCTTTGCTGACCTCTGACATAATCATTGGACACTTTAAACATATCAGTGTATAGAAAACGCCCTTATCCATCACGAAAACATGCCTATATTATATTGATCCCCCCTTAAACCCTACTTTTATAAAGAAAAACTGGCGTTTACAGGGGCATACATTATTTTATTTATTTCTGCTCAAAAACGTAGATTGTTGGTACTCGTTAGAACCGCCTCGCCGAGGCGGTTCTATCGAGTACACACGATCTATGTGTTGAGCAGAAAGTTGAAAAAGATCAGAATTTATATCTGTAAACTTTTAGTTTTTGGTGGTGAAATTTTTAAATATATTTGAATAGGCGTGTTTTCGTACTGCGACCTTGGTGACTGTGTTGGCCGATCTTAATCTTTATTATTCAAACATGCCTCGCAGACGCCTTTTCTCATGGCACGACTGAAATACATTTGAGCCGAAACGTGAAAAAACGTACCGTTGGACATTCGCCCCAGCAGTTTCACGCAGTCTAATCAGAAAATCCAGTTGGGTCCATTTTGGATAACCAAGTATGTAAAATTGCACAATGCGGACAAGAAGACTCTGATCACTGCGCGAATGCGCAGGCTGATCTGAGTATTCGTTAGGCACACATGTCAGAAGGTACGTTGTCTGACGTTGAGACCCAAACTGATTTACTGTCCTAATAACAGTAATGCAGCCAGATAAAGCACTGCAATTTAAAGAAACTGCAATCACAGAAATTAACACAAATACATCAGTTGGAATTTAATGTGTTCTCGAATTCCCTAGAGTGATATTTTAATTTTGAAACAGCATCTGATTGCCTATTTAAGGATACTGGATAATCTTGACAGATTTTTTACACTTCGATACAAATGAGACAAACTTTGTACTTTCGGTTTGCTTCTGCCACTAAGATCTTTCTGCAAAATGTCTACTCTAAAAGGAAGGAACATGCTATCAAGGGGAGCGAATTCTTTCCTTGTAGGATGGTGTATATTTAACTGTATTATACGATATGGTACGTCATTATAAATACATGTATAGTGTTATTTTACTTTGAGTTCTGTTATGGTATATGGTTTGTGTGTTATTTTTAGCCCAAGCATGATGTTTGCAATACATCACGAAAACATGCCTATAAAATGTCGACCTCCTTAACCCCACTTTTATATAGTAAAACTTGGGTTTACAGGGGTATACATTATGTTTCTTATTTCTGCTTAAAAACATAGATTAAGGTACTCGTTAGAACCGCCTTTCCGAGGCGGTTCTAACGAGTACCGACAATCTATGTTTGAGTTTGAGCAGACATTTGAAAAAAATATCAGAATTTTTATCTGAAAATTTTCATTTTTTGGTGGTAAAATGTTCAGTATATTTGAATAGACTTGTTTTCATAATTTCGAGGGTTGAGTGCAAGACTGTAGTAACTCAAACATATTTTTGAAACCCTTGTTTAGGGACAACTTTGACCCCTTTGTAAACAATGCAAATTTAGGTGCCATTGCTCATACGAGCAATGGCACCTAAATTTCCATTGTTTACAGGAAGAAATGTTGTAATATTCAAAACGCCTCATGGTGAGGAGATTATGTATTGGGAAAAAACAACCATCTGACTTGCTATAGTCTTGCGCTCAACCCTCGATGTATACTACATGTACGAGTATTGTACGACATGGTATTGCTTGACATGAATTTACGCGGCACGGTATACATCTAGTGGAAATGTGTTCGATCAATTCATCTTGTCTTGGGTTTGTTACTACATTATCATGTCCTCCTTATTCTCACTGTGTTTAATTCTATTCAAGCATTCCCTTCCAAAGCCAGCCCATAACAACCCATCCCAACTTATACAGTCACATTCAATCCTAACACATCCTATCCTACCAACCTACCCTATCCCACCACTCACTTCTCATTCTGCAGTTGCTTGTATGCCGTTTGGTAAAACATTTCAAGCACACAATACTCTTTATGATCAACAAAGAATATATAATGCGAACAATAGAAAAGTCAGCTGTTTAAAACACAACAATTTATACATTCTCCTAAGCATCTCCGTCTCGCCCTCTCCCCCCTCTCTCTCTCTTATCAGCGGTTGTAGACACAGCCATTCGAGTAAAATACCATTTTATCAATGTGTTTGTGAATAAATAGTAAACATTTTTCATTTCGCTAGCAAAGATTTTCTAAAGCGGACGGCAAATTTTTTTTTGATGGATGAGAGATACTCGTATTGCAATTTCTTTCCATTATCTTCCACGGACTGTCTCAATCAAGTCCAGTCTCCTCTTTTGTGCGTTTAGTGCATTATTTCCGTCATCAAAATTACGTGGATGTTTGCTGCCGTCTACATTAATTGTTTTATATAGATGAGCACGGATTGATTATTGCACATTGTAACGAACACATTTGTAGTCAGAACAAAGAAACAGAAATGACCCCTGAGAGCAATGAAAACAATGAATGAAAACTGCTGAAAAGACGAAATTTTATAGGCCGGGAGATTAGCTAGTACCATTTCAATTCACTCAATCAAAATTTAGGGCTTTGCAAACAGTGTAGAGTCAGATGATATAATAATCAGGATCTGCTCGGTTTTGCCTTGCTTTGACACCCGTTTTCTCTAGAGGATTGTTCGAGACAGTATACTCAAGAACGATCTCTAAAGATGCAGATGCATTCTTTGTACGCAAAGAACATCCAAATTAATGGAAAATATCAGACACGGTTTTATTAAGCCTGTTTTATGAATAATAATGTAGACCTCTATTTGCATAATTTCACAAAACTGACCAAGTGATACCAACGGGTCAGAAAAATAATCTACACAATGAAGACGAACGGGGAAGTTTACGGCTACTACACGGCATTTATCAACAGCTACAGATGTATCAGTCTGATATATAGTCGACTCTCGTTATCTCGAATTCCAAGGGACTCTATTAAATACTTCGAGATATCCGTACCTCGACATATAAGATTTGCAGAATTGAGGAAAAAATATTCGAACAACCACATTTAATAAACATATATGTAATTGGACCCTTGAAGTTAGAGATATATTAAAAATATTGTGGAAAAGAGGATATTGCTCCTTAGGAGCAATTTCTCTTCTTTTTCACAATATTTTCTTTGCCTGTAGTTAGATGTTCATTTTTCTGCAGGGACCAGATTTTCACTTCGAGATAAGCGGTTATTCGAGATAAGCGAGTTTGAGTTAACGAGTGTCAACTGTATCCTGTTCAGTTAAAAAGACAGGATCAGAACATATTATCAATACTACGATGATGTACACCGAGACGTTTTACGGTAGCCACACAGCTCTTAAAAGTAACAGTGGGGACGTCAAATATGCCCGGTAATGAAAAATCCTTCAGAGGGAAGAAACACGTCTATAATTTGCAAATTGGAGACTCAGAGTTCATGGAGTTTTTAAGGTTTAAGCATAAATTAAATCATGAAAACAAAATATGTTAAGTTAAGCACGACAATGCAGAGAAGTAAAACTTGGCTTTGGCGAAAAATGCAGAACAGTGCAGTCTGATCAGGATCTACAGTGCTCGTATTTACGTTCTACAATTTTTAGAGTTGAATGAGTTGTTTAGTGCTTTTACTCATGACCGTTCTGAAGTGGTGGTCCTGGCGTTGTTCGTTTTTTTTTTTCTGTTGGGCCTTGTGGTTGCTCGAACCATTTTTTCCTGTTTCTTGTCTTGTTGTTTGGTGGGTCATATCAGATATTGTGATCACCTCGTTGGGGAACAGGGAACTGGTTGCTTTGCTTTTCGTTGGGTGTTTAAAATGCTTGCTGAATGTCATAGTTTGCTTACCCTTCCCCTTGGTGTCATTGGTAGGCTATATCCTATGATCACGCCTCTTGGTGTCTTTGGTAGGCTATATTCTGTGATCATACAGCTTGGTGTCTTTGGTAGGCTATACCCTGTGATCATGTCTCGTGGTGTCATTGGTGGGCTATATCCTGTGTTCATGCCTCTTTTTGTCATTGGTTGGCTATATCCTGTGATCATGCCGCTTGGTGTCACTGGTAGACTATATCCTGTGATCATGCCTCTTGGTGTCATTGGTAGGCTATTATCCTGTAATCATGCTTCTTGGTGTCTTTGGTAGGCTATATCCTGTGATCATGCTTCTTGGTGTCTTTGGTAGGCTGTATCCTGTGATCATACTCTTGATGTCATTGGTAGGCTGTATCCTGTGATCAGGCCTCTTGGTGTCATTGGTAGGCTATATCCTGTGATCGTGCCTCTTGGTGTTATTGGTAGGCTATATTATGTGATTATGCCTCTTTGTGTCATGGGTAGGCTATATCCTGTGTTCATGCCTCTTGGTGTTATTGGTAGGCTATATCCTGTGATCATGCTTCTTGGTGCTATTAGAAGGCTGTATTCTGTGATCATGCTTCTTGGTGTCAGTGGTAGGCTATATCCTGTAATTATGCCTTTTGGTGTCATTGATAGGCTGTATCCTGTGAGTATGGCTCTTCTAGGACATCTTCTACACCATTCGAATATGAGCTGCAAATTAAAAAACAAAAACAACAAAAAAAAAAAAACAAACGTACTTTCGGTTATGTTCGGCTAGCGAAGATTCTGATCAGCATGCGCATTCGTGCCGTCTGTTCGGAATCTTCACTGGGCGTAATTTTGGAAAACAGAAAATCTTCGTGCGGACAGCGTCGTCGTTGGGCGCACATGTCAGACGGTACGTGTCATCACGTTACGGCTCATATGCTTCAGAGCTTATATTACAAGCATTAATTCCCTGACAGATCAGCACAGATGTTAAAGCTGTAAAGGAGAGTGTTGATTATCAGGTTTTGTATATAGGTTTTCGTTTTTATATTACACGGAAAGATTTTACTTTTTCATAGCATAGATAAGGGGTTGTGAATGTAGAAACAAAAACATTTAGAAGCCAATGCAATCTTTATCAATTGATACAGTTATTACCATTAATTACCTGCTCCGCCACGCTACATTATTTAATCAGCGGAGTGTTTCAAAGGATTCGCTTGGGAGAAAATCACTTAGATACATAATGCAACAATGGTACATGTAGGTAAGTTAAGTGGAATAGATATATTTTCAGAGGAGGCAACTATTTCAAAATCGTTGATGACCCCTTCTGACAAGGGCTCCAATCTAGAAGCAAAGAATTTGCTTTCAACGGGAGTAAATGTTTCTTACAGCGTAAAATTCCTTTTTAGAAGTGGATAGCGATAGAGCACACAGGAAAGCACAAAAAGTTGTTTACCTTGTAACAAATGGCGGCAATATCTGCAGGAGTATCCATTCACCTTAAACTTTCACGTTAACCGTCTACACCCGGTTGTCGAGATAAGCAACATATGATGCGCAGTGCAGAAAGATGTCATTATGCTATATGCAAATACAGTCGACTCTCGTTATCTCGAAGTCCAAGTGACTCTCTATAATACTTCGAGATATCCGTGTCTCGACATATCAGATATGCAGAATTTAGGCAGATATAAATTAAAGTACTCATACCACAATTAAAAATTGGATATGTAATTTGACTCCATTTTCCACAATAGTTTGTCACGTGTTGTTAGATTTTCATGTTAAAACAGGAACCAGGTTTTCACATCGAGATAATCGGTTATTTGAGATGAGCAAATTCTTGCGAGATAACGAGAGTCGACTATAGTTAAGGCCCAGACCACAGTCTTCTCTGTTCATCGATATATTATAAAGTATCTGCCATGCGAAGTCTCATCAGTACCTATTCTGTTGATTAACGGTCAATGGATATACTTCATGTTCCGCCATTTTTGACATGGGAGAACTCTTTTATATTTTCCTGTTTGATTTCCTTTACACAAGTTCCCTTCTGCTTAAAAATGATCTATTAAAAAAAAAAAAGAAAAGAAGAGAAAAAATCTCCCAGACGGGGAGGGGGTGTGGAGTGATGGAGGGGGAGCAAATTCGATGCTTTCAGAGACGGTTCCTTTTCAGAAAGTAGGCAAAACAATTTCGGTAGTTGCCTCTCATGGAAGTGTGTCCATACCCCTAAACATATTATTTTCTGACTTTTCATTTGACATGCAAAACCATTGGTCAATAGAACAAAGTTTAAGAGATTGGAATGAAAGCAACAAGCTCTCGTACATATTTCCCGAGTACAAAAGGAAAGTCATATACTGAGTGTAAAAAAATAGTTTGCTGATATGAAGTGCTTTGTCATATAATCTGTAAATGTTTGTACATTTCCGTACAGCTCACATATTTGGATAATATCCCATAGATACGTGTAGAGTGGTATCTGATTTAACTCGTGAGAAAGAAGAAAAGAGCCAGCGGATGAAAAAAACTTACAATAAAACCTCTGTGACCAGCAAAGTCTCGGATCAGCCTGTATATCCACTCAGGACGGCACGGATTTATCCCTCTTTGGATCGCCTGGAGGCTGTAGAAGGCACATGCGATCAACGAAAACTCTGTCCAAAATGCGCGAATGCACAGGCTGATCTGATTCGCTGGTCGCACTAGGCTTATTGTAGGTTTTATCGTGCGCTGGCTCAAATAATAAAAACAACACCTAACATTGAGCAAATGCAAAACAAAAACAAAGAAATCTGTTGGTCTGTTAATATATTCTGCGGCACCCACTACTTCTGTCATGAAAGCCCTTGTCAGACTGTGCGAATGCATGGGTTGTCCCGGTCTTCACTGCCCGCATATTTCGCGGATCAGCTTGATTATCTGGGCTTTTAGTATCTACGAGGGCGAGTCAATAAAAAAAAAACAGCCTTATATTTCTGGGTGAGATCGATCTCTTATTTTTCGATGTAATTGCCCTATAGAATGATGCACTTGGACCAACGGTGTTCCAGTGCCATCAGCCCAGAACTAAAGAAGCCAGGGTCCTTGTCTCCGACCCACTCCTCAACTGCCGCCACGACTTCTTCGTTGGACCGGAAATGACGTCCACGGATATCCTTTTTCACGTTTGGGAATAGGAAATAGTCACTAGGAGCTAAGTCCGGAGAATAGGCGGGTTGCGGTATTAGCTCGTACCCATTCCGCTCAACAGCATCCATTGCAATTTTGCAAGTGTGGACTCTCGCTTTGTCCTGTTGGAGCAGAATCCCTTTGGAGAGTTTACCTCGGCGTTTTTCACGGATCGCAGTTCTCAGTTGGTCAAGCAAATTTGCATAATACGCACCTGTTATTGTACTTTTCTTTGCTAGAAAGTCCAACATAATAACGCCTTGTGCGTCCCAAAATACAGTTGCCGTCACCTTGCCAGCAGAGGGTTGCGTTTTGAACTTCTTTGGTCTCGGAGACCCCGGCCCAACCCACTTTGAGCTTTATTCACTGGCTCATAATAATGGACCCAGGTCTCATCTACACACCAGACGCGAGAGGAAATCATCTTCCTTTGATCTTAACCGCTTAAACAGTGCGCTGCATACTGATGCTCTGGTTGCCATTTGCTCGTCGCTAAGGGATTTTGGGACCCAACGGGCTGTTAGCAAACGCATACCCAATCGATCATGTAAAATTGTTGAAACGCTACCATGTGAAATGTGTAATGCATTCACTATTTATTCCACCTTAACTCGCCTATCAGAGTACACCAGATTTCGTTACACATTTCTTCATCGGTGGCATCTGATGGGCGTCCAGACCTGGTTTCGTCTTCTAAAGACGTTCTACCGCATTTGAATTCCCCAACCCAGAATTTAACTTGTGCATACGATGGTGCAGAAGACCCATAAACATTGGTCAACTCGCAATGTATTTCCTGATTCTGTTTTCCCTTTCAAATACAAGTACCGAATTACAGCACGGTTCTCAACTTTTGACGAAAAGCTTGCTTTTGATTCGCTAGCCATGTTAGACATTCAATATCTTATGAGTGAATGACACAATACGGGTGCAATTTTGCTCTCAGGACTTAAACATGTATTGAAACAAGGCATGCATGAAAATCGTGGGTTTCTCGGTCAATTGGAAATGGGACAGGCTGGTTACTTATTCACTTGCCCTCGTACATAAGCTCCAAAGGCACATCTGCATAGAGAAGATCAAGGTTTATTAATACTATTTTCTATATACAACCTGTTGTTTTTGATAGACATTATTTTGAAATATTTTTCTCTAGAAAGGACAATGAGACATTTCATTTAAATCCTCTCATGTGGAGGTGATTTGAATGAAATGTCGAATTTTATTTTCAGGCTAGTCTGCACGGGCAAAGAAGACCATGAACAACCTATGCCATTTTGAACTTTCCATCAACATTCTAGAGGTTATCTCTCGGTATGTTGGTTAAATATTCAGCAGACGATATTTGGAAAGAGTTTTCCTAGTTTAGTAGAAAACAGGCTTTGACATTTCATGCAAATTGGCTGCTAAGGAGACTGTTTGCATGAAATGTTAAAGCCTGATTTCCCTAAAAAAAATCACAAATTTGTCAATTGCTGAATTTGCCTATAAAGTGGTAAAAGTTAGATGTTAGCATTGTAAAGCATGATACAATATTGCTACTTTTATACTCACTATTTTTTGCATTTATGTTATTTCTTGGCAGAAAATGTCATGCCTGGAATAAACCTATTGGCATAATATCCCATTTTTAATAGAAGGGTACTCTTCAGATGTACAAGTCAAGAGTGAAAGTCGTATTCCGTTCTATTTTATAGGAGGTAAATCTTCCGTTCTTGTTAATGTCGTAATGACAAAAAACAAATTGGGACACGAAAGTATTGCTTTCTGTTTTTAATTAAACAAATTTCAGCAAACTTTTCCTGAGATATGAAGTATAAACTTGCATTTTCACTTAGTGAAATTGCCAAGAGTGTTGACCCTGATCTGGAGCAATCTGATCTGGGTCTGCACTGTTTCCATATGCCATTTTTGTCAGAAACATTAGTGTATGAAATGCAGAATTAAAAATTCCTTTCACTACTTGCTGTAGACACACACATCTAATCGCTAGTTCAATAGTATACTGAACTATTGATATAACTGATATTTTGATATTGTCTGTGCTAAATCCGTCATCACACAATTAAAATACATCTTGTCTGAAAAAGACCGGGCGACTTCGACTGAATTTCACGCGGAACGGTTTGATGTCGATGTTTGATTGAAGTTAAGTCGCATTTTTTTTTATCTTTTTTTTTTTTTTAAAATAGATGTTTCGCGATATTATTTAAATATTAAATTTATGAAACTTATGTCCCTGATGAATGTTGTTCTAGACAACGAGTGTCGCCGTCAAAATAGTTTTTTGTTTTTAAGTTTTTGCTATTTGAAGAACTAAAACAAATATCACGTTCAGCAGGATTATCTGGACATATATCTTATTGATAAATGAAGTAACACAATAAGTTTAACGAAGGGTAGTTTTCTCGCATGTGTGTTAGTAAACAAAATTTAACAATAAAACGTCTAGACACAAACCAAACTCCTCCAGTGGTACGAGAAGGGTCTTGGTTTATACTAAGTAAACCAAAAAGATATTATTTTTCATCTATAATTATACTTTAATTTCCCCGTGCAGGATGCATGGAATGTTTGAACAATCCGTATAGTTTTACATTCAACCATGCGTTGCTACAGTCCATCGAGGTGGGACTTATAGAAATATTTTCACGCAAACTTGAATTAGATGATAGTCGCATCTGATTTACCGTTCAGGCAGACGCAGAAGGAGTCATGCGGTCGTTTCCTAAAAAACTTATTAGGATCATATGTTTTTTATTAATCCTACAAACCCAATATTTAAAACAAGAGGCCCACGGGCCACAACTCGCTCACCTGTGTGAACCCGCTACTGCAGATATGCAGATGGCATGTAACACTTTTCCAGTACTCTTATGACAAGGCAATGGCTTAAACAGTTTTTGAGATATCTTGCTTTCAAGGTTAAAATGCTGAAATTTTCCAAACGCCATAAGTAAAAAAAAGTTCAGATATTTTTCAGAAGTCATTTGGTTCATCTACTTATCCTGTCCTTTAAAGGTTTTCTTTTCTATTTTTAGCTCTGGCAACCATTTTGTTCAGCAGAGCAGAACCATTTTAGCAATTTTGGCAAAGGGGCATAAGAGGAACATTGATGTGAAATTATTTTGAAATCTGGCAACTGGCCACGGAGATGTCGTTTAAAGGTTTTTCTATTTTTAGCTCTGGTGACCATTTTGTTCAGCAGAAAAGAACCATTTTGGCAATTTTGGTAAATGGGGATAAGAGGACATTTCTGTGAAATCGTTTTGAAATCAGGCCACTGGCCAAGGAGGAGACGTTTAAAGTTTTTTTTTTCTATTTTTAGCTCTGTTCAGCCGAGCAGAACTTTTTAGCAATTTTGGTAAAGGGCCATTGGTGAAATACTTCTGTGCAAATATTTTGAAATCAGGCCATTGGCCAAGGACGAGATGTCGTTTGAAGATTCTGTATGTTTTAGCTCTGGCGGCCATCTTGTTCAAAGGAGCAGAACCTTCGCGGCCATCTTGGATTTTCGACTGACACAATTTTAGCTTGTTTGGATCCAGAAATCATCCTGTTGCTAAAGAGCAAGTTTCGGCTCAAAGCGATCTAAGGTTTGAGAAGAGATGTCGAAAATTGATTTTCAAGATGGCGGCTGTGGTAGCCATCTTGGATTTTCTATAGGCTCATTTAGCTATTTTGTGTCTCATAAGTGCCCTAATGCTCATCATCAAGTTTCGATTCAACTGGATTGTAGAGGAGATGTCCAAAATATGAATTTTCAACATTTTTCCATATAAATGTATAGAGCCCATACAAATGTAAGGAAAGCAAATTTGACCTTGCCGTAAAAAGGTGAAATGTCAACGTAGGACCATCATTTTAGCAATTTTGGTAGATCTCCTGTCCCCGAGGATTTGTGCAAAGATAAGGACCTAGGGCTTATTTGGTTCTGGAGAAGGGGATTTTTAAAGGTTTTTACTATATATTGGCCATCTTGGTCAATGGACCGCGACCATTTTAGCAATTTTTCATTCCCTCAACCTAAGAAAGCTCCGCATAAAATTTGAGCAATACTGGCCCAGAAGCTTCAGAGAAGTCGTTTGAAATTCTCAACATTTTCCCATACAAATATATGGTGTCCATACAAATGCATAGGGAAGCAAACCTCGCCGTAAAAAGGTCAAACGTCAATGTACGACCATCATTTAGCAACTTTGGTAGACCTCTCGTCCTTGATGATTTGTGCAAAGATTCAGCCCCAAGGCATCCTCTGTTCTGGAGAAGAAGATTTTTAAATGTTTTTAGCATATATGGGCATGGCGGCCATCTTGGTCAATGGACCGCAACCATTTAAGCAATCTGTGGTTCCCCCAATCTAAGGAGGCTCCACATGAAATTTGAACAACATTGGCCCAGAGGTTTCAGAGGAGAAGTCGTTTGAAAGTCTCAACATTTTTCCACTACAAATGTATGCTACCCATACAAATGCATAAGGAAGCAAACTTGACCGCGCCGTAAAAAGGTCAAACGTCAATGTATAACAATTATTTTAGCAATTTTGATAGACCTCTTGTCCCCGATGATTTGTGCAAAGATACAGCCCCAATGCATCCTTGGTTTTGGAGAAGAAGATTTTTAAAGGTTTTTAGCATATATGGGCATGGCGGCCATCTTGGTCAACGGACGGCGACCATTTTAGCAATGTTTCGTTCCCCTAACCTAAGGAGGCTCCATTTGAAATTTGAGCAAAATTGGCTCAGCAACTTCAGAGGAGAAGTCGTTTGAAATTCAACATTTTTCCCATACAAATGTATGGTTCCCATACAAATGCATAGGGAAGCAAACTTGACCTCGCCGTAAAAATGTCAAACGTCAATGTACGCCAATCATTTTAGCAACTTTGGTAGACCTCTCATCCTTGATGATTTGTGCAAAGGTTCAGCTCCAATGCGTCCTCTTTTCTGGAGAAGAAGATTTTTAAAGGTTTTTACCATGGCGGCCATCTAGGTTAATGGACTGCAACCATTTAAGCAATCTTTGGTTCCCCAGTCTAGGAGGCTCCACATGAAATTTGAGCAACATTGGCCCAGAGGCTTCAGAGGAGAAGTCGTTTGAAAGTCTCAACATTTTTCCCATACAAATGTATGGTACCCATACAAATGCATAGGGAAGCAAACTTGACATCGTCGTAAAAAGGTCAAACGTCATTGTACAACAATTATTTTAGCAATTTTGATAGACCTCTCGTCCCCCGATGATTTGTTCAAAGATACAGCCCCAAGGCATCCTCGGTTTTGGAGAAGATTTTTAAAGGTTTTTACCATATATGGGCATGGCGGCCATCTTGGTCAACGGACCGCAACCATTTTAGCAATTTCTCGTTTCCCCAACCTAAGGAGGCTCCATATGGAATTTGAGCAAGACTGGCTCAGCGGCTTCAGAGGAGAAGTCGTTTGAAAATGTTAACGGACGGACGGACGCACGGACGGACGACGGACGAAAAGTTATCACAATAGCTCATCCTGAGCACAGCTCAGGTGAGCTAAAAAGACATCATTTGAATATCAAAAGACTGCTTATATTGGAAAACAAATAAAACAATAAACAATTTATCCGAGCGAGCTGCCCAATTTCAGGTTACTTGCAAGAAAGGTCTTATGATGACACTACAAAAGATACACAAGAAAAACACTGAACAGAGTCCTCATAAGACACAAGATACCGGTACGTACCTTGCTGCTGATGGAGATCCACTTTCTTGTAAAAAACATTGCTATCAAGTTCTATAAGGTTGCCAGCTTCGTTGCTCTTGTATTTACTTGTGCTATGCTTTCGTGCAATTAAGCTTGTATTGTGGTCACCGCTATCAACCGCTGCCCGCTTTACTTTCTGTTTTTCTGTCAGTCTGTATATTGATATTTTGTAATTTGTGATTATGTTCAGAACTTTTTAAGGAGAGGAGAATGAGGTCGGATGTCCATAAAATCAGTTTTAAACCTCCGTCCCAAGGCAGTGCTTCTTTGCCTTATAGCTTCTTTTCTGTTGTCTATTTTACTGTTCTCTACAAGGTGCTGCTTTGTGCAGTCATTTTATGTAATTCGTATCTGGTACCTTGGAAAGGTTGTATTCCGTGAATGTGACCTTTCCTGGGTGTGTTTACATACAGTGAACTCTCGTTATAACGACATCATTTGTTCCCAAAGATATTGCCATCAAAATGAATTTGCTGTTGTAAAGAATTCTTAATGAGCAGAATGATATGCAACAAATGTCATGTTTTATTTATATTTCTTCAAGCAACGTATGTTTTGGATATTTGTTAGAATGTATGTTTTGGATATTTGTTAGAATCGCCTCGGTGAGGCAATTCTAACAAATATCCAAAACATCCGTTACTTGAAGTATTGAATAATAACGTTCCTGTATAATTTCTGATTAACTGTCACCTCTTGAGAGAGTGTTTCCGTGCCAGTCAAACTGTCAGTATAACGAAATTTTTCGTTGTATCGAGTGTCGGTATAAAGAGGGTTGACTGTAAAAGTTTAGTTACATGCAAGGACAAAACAACACTACCTCAAATATAGAATAAACAAACAAAGAGAAGCTGCATCAGAAATACCGCCTTTGAACTGCCGATGGCAGAATTGATTGGGTTGGCGCAAACAAACAATCAGAAGGCAAACTTTTGTAAACAAATAATGTGAAAAGCTTCAAAATAAGTGACTGCTCGGAAATGACAGTACATAAATTAGCTTTCGCCTAGATTTACGAAAACTCAACCAATTGTTCGTTACTGCTACCGCCTGTCATTGAACAGAATACGGATTAGAACTAAACATATCATTTTTATAAAGCACTATATTGATGCTACATTAAACCTGATTTGAGACAATCTCCTGTCAACAACTTCGAAATATGCATACCGATGCGTTCGCCATTTACTAAATAAGAAAAGAGTTTCCACATTTTGAAACACATTCCAGGTAACACTATGCCTTATGTTACTGAATGTCATGCATAGCTCTTGTTTACGTTCTGTAAAGTTGGTTTGGTTTTAAGCTTATTCTATATTATTTGCATGAACAAATAGCAGTTATTCAAGTTCAATGCTCGGAGGCTTTTAAAAGTCATTGGAATATAAGTAGGCTTCAGCATGTAATTCCAAACTGAGATCCGTTTCGAATCGGTAATCAATAAATGACATATTTTAAAAGTAGATACCCAATTTTTTGTTTACGTCAGAGGTTATCGTCCGAGGGTCACGGAAGACACATCTACGCGCACGGATTTGCTTTGTTCTTTTCGTTCATTTAAACATTTTGTCTTTTAATTCGATTACACACACACACACACACACACACACACACACACACACACACACACACACACACACACACACACACACACACACACACAAATCGATTAATGAGCGACCGATGCCCTGACACATGCCAGCATCAAACGGGAATCGAAACCGAGCCGCAGCGGTGACAAGCAAAATACTTCTGCGCTGTCCGCTATGTCCTTATTTCTTTCATCCCACCCTGTCCTGTTTGCTATGTACTTTTGACTTTGCTTGTTCAGATAGAGCACAACGGTATGGATAAAATTGGATTTTCAGTGGTGAGTATATCGAGTTATTCTCTCATTTTGAAAGCTTCTAGTGTTGTCCCTGTGTCCCTGTGAGCTTTTACTAATTTAAAGCATAACGAGATCATTCGCATACCTAATGAAACCAATGCTGATGAACTGCTTGATTATTAGATCGGCGAAGGATGTTCAAAACGGCTTTGACAACAATTAGACTGAAGTACGTGGAGAGTGTATGGAATGAACACATAAAAATGTCATGAATGAAACTTTCCTAATTAGATGTTTGAGTTTAGATTGTAATTTATTGTATAATTTATTCCAAACAATTAGCAGTCAAGATTATTGGTTAACCTTTTCCACTCTCTTGGCTAATTTAGCAGCCGACAAATAAGTAATATTTTTTCCTTATTTTTCCAAGAAATTAGGCATTGACATTTCATGCGAATTGCCTCCTAAGGAGCCACTTTGCAGGAAATGACAAAGCCTATACTATTTACCCTTTGTAAAATCATGAATAAAAAGACAGACTCGCATGTCGAATGAAAAAAACAAAACAAAAAAAAAAAAAAAAAAAAAAAAAACTTTCCAGACCTGAAAGCATCTTCCCGCTCCTCTCCTTACACTCCCCAATAAAACTTAAATGGTCGGGCCCTTGTATAAAAGAAATAGTACTAGTACTATAGATGAAATACTATTATTCTCTATATAATATTCTCTCTGTCAGTCCTGATGTATGTGATCGAAACCTTGTAAACTGATATTGTGAAAGTAGCATTGCAAAATATATAAGGGTATAAGAGTATAGTTGGGAATGGTAGCTAAATTATACACGTATCGCCTAATGTTGCAGTATACATCTCATTACGAAAACACGCCTATTCAAATATATAGAAAATTTCGCTACAAAAACTGAAATTTTTCAGATAAAAAACTGATATTTTTCAGATTTCTTCTCAAAACATAAATTGTGGGTACTCTTTAGAACCGCCTCGCCGAGGCGGTTCTAACGAGTACTACAATCTATGTTTTTGAGAAGAACTAAGGAAAATAATGTATACCCCCGTAAACTCCAGTTTTACTATATAAAAGTGGGGTTTAAGGGGGTCAACATTATACGGACATGTTTTCGTGATGTTTAGATGTTTCAAATTAGATTGTATAATATTTGACAATGCAACGTGATATCTTGTTTGTTAAGCTTTAGTTTGTTTAATCTAATCTAATCTAATCTTATTTATTCTGTGCATTTAATATTTGAATTCGATACTCTAACTTTTTTTTGAAATGTTCTTGACAATGAACTTAAGCAACAGTATTTAGATGAACGTAGCGACAGAATTGTTAATAAATACGGATGATTCACAGTGTATGTGAACTCTCCTCTGTACTTTAGACTACGACAAAACAATTAACCATTCAACATTTCGTGCAATAACGTGGCAGGAATGCAAGATGTGCATTTTTTTTTCTGAGAATTTCTATAATCAGTTGCAACGCTGGAGTATTCTATTCTCTACGTTGTTTGTTTGTGCATTGATGATATTACACCATCTAGACACATCAATTTTAACCCCTAATGTGCTTAATCAACCTGAAATATTAATGCACCGCATGAACAATTAGTTGTCCATTTATCAGTCTACCATGGGGGTGCATATCTAGAAAACATTTAAAAATCGTTTGATCTATTACGTAAGAAAATGTACCTGCAGACGTGGTCCCAACAAGGACTCAAATCAACATGCGCATGCGCGCAGTCTGTTTAGAGTCTTCGTCGACCGCATGAAGAAACTTTGCATCCTTGGCTATCCAAAATGTGCCCAGTAAAGATACAGATCAGTCTAGGCAAATGCGCAGGCTGATCTGTATCTTCGCTGGGCGGTCATGTCTGAAAGTAAGCCTTAAGACGTTACGGCTCTTATGAGCTATTGTCAGATTACCGTTCTAGTGGACATGGCGTTAAAGTTCTGGTTCTTCTTACAAGCTTACCGTATTTATCCTAAGTACTTGAAAAACAGTAAAGACCTATATCTGCAGTCTGATCATGGTCTATATTATTTGCCACTCATCACGAAAACACGCCTATATAATTTTGACTCCCTTAAACCCCACTTTTATATAGTAAAACTGGGGTTTACAGGGGTATACATTATTTTTTTAAACCAAATAGATTGTGGGTACTCGTTAGAACCCCTTCGCGAGGCGGATCAAACGAATACCCACAATCTATGTTTTTGAGCAGTAATAAGAAAAATAATGTATACCCCTGTAAACCCCAGTTTTACTATATAAAAGTGGGGTTTAAGGGGGTCAAAATTTTATAGGTATGTTTTCGTGATGCCTTATCTCAACAACTGTCAGATTAGTTTGTCGAAAGAAAATTATGTTTTTGCGCCGCGAATAAAGCTGGTTTTAGCTCCCCACCCCCACTTCCACCCCAGATAAGTAATGTTTCTACTGACCGTGCCAAGATGGTTCCTTTGCCGCAGTTCGCCTTGTTCGTCTGTCGGTAGCTCCATATATGACGTTTCATTGCTCTGTCGCAGTTCGTCTTTGTGTTGCGTCGGTAGCTTCATATATAACGTTTCGTTTAGGGGATAACTGCATTCAACTTTGTCATTTGGGGAGGTAAATCGGCGGTTTTACGGTCGGAAATTTCGTTTTACGGCGACGCGTCGGCGGAGCCGTAGAACGTAATTTGCGACCGTAAAACCGCCGATTTACCTTCCCAAATGACAAAGTTGAATGCAGTTATTCCCATTCTAATGCATTTATTCATTTTTTCTGTTGAAAAAAAATGTACTAGTTGCACAAAGCGACAAGTGCTGTGGGCTGCGTAAAACTAAATGCCAGCCAATGAGAATATACCGTCGCAAATTGGCAAATTGTTGACGTTATCCAATTAGGCGTCGCGTTACATACGCAAGTGCATTAGAATGCTTGTTTAACAGCTGTCCTTGTTTTGGCGCCTCGGGTAGACTGATGCATCTTGATTATGGAATTTCCTGGATACATGTATCTTCATTTACACTTTTATATGCTACATTTACCTTATATGGGGTAAATTGTATATGTAATACATATCAAACAAGAAGCACAAATGGGCGAAGTGGCTCAATTAGTAGCATGTCAGCTTTGTGTAAGAGAGGTTGTGGGTTCCATCCATGGCTTAAGACTTTAAAACATGGTACTAGCTGATCTTTCGTTTAGCGCTCAGCTTTAAGAAAGGAACCAGAATTGCTTGGTCCGGCAGCAATTGCATATTACTGAGTGGTTTATTCCGTTTTCTGTTGAATACTTGAACCTCAAAGTGCACTATCAAAATATTTTTTTTAGAAATTCTGAATTGCTTTGGAATTTCTAAATTTTCATTCCTTTTATATGTCCATTGATTTGTTGTTTTGCGTCATTTACATAGACCTTTTTGTGCACAAGTTTTGTAAGCTTAAAGAATGTTTACTCCAATATGTGCACATGTTTTGTTAAAACTACGAAGAGGGCCAATAATTGTCCAAAGCCCTCGATTGTTTTTTCATTTTCAACATTGTTAATGGTAAACGTCTCCTTTTTTTTCTTTTTGCTGTTTGCTGATATTTTGTTCTCTCCAAAACGCTGTTGTATTATAATATTTTTAAACCACTATGCAAGAAAGCGTTTGTCACAGATTATATATCTTTATATCTACCAAATGATAGCTGTGATAGATACATTACATTGCATATTTCTTTTTTCATGTAAATGCGTGTATGCACGAAAACGTGCAAATTCAGATCCGAGCCTTCCATGAACACATGTATTCGAAGCCCTTTTTCCTTTGACTAGTCTCAAGTATAATAACAGATATATTTGAAAGGCCTCTTGAACGATAATTAACACGAAATTAGACATATTGATCTGTAATTAAAATGAAAATATATACAGTACTTTAACCTGAAGAACCCTAGTGCAGGTGAAATAAGAGGGTGTAATACGAAGAAAGTATAAGGCTTAACACATTGTATTTCAGTGTCTATCAATAACCTAGAACCAGCAGGTGTCTTAATCAAATTCAGATGGTACCGTAGTTATAAGAGTAGACTGGTAGACAGTGGTACCAGTCATGTTTTGAGAGGACTGCACCGATAACTTGACTAGGACAAGTCAATAGATGAGAAGTATTCAAACTGTCCATTCAAACAGTTTGTCTCTCTTAATAGGAATCGGATAAAACTCCAGTTTCCCTCAGTCTGAGCCAGATAGTGGAAAAGTGACTCTTATGCTCTCTTTGAAAGAAATTCAACAAAAAACAGCATAATTTGACGCCTCGAGAAACAGGTCTACTGAAAGTAAGTATGTAACTAGTCTGTTAATCAACAAGCTTGTGCAAACAATGTAGACACAGACCAGACACCACAGAATGCAGCGTCTTATCAGAGTAAGTACTGATTGTCACATATTGGCCGGTTTTAAAACATATCAAGAGATAGTGAAATAAACTTCTTCAAAGTATAAGACAAGTCTGGTTAAGAGTTTAAGTACCCGGATATTTAGGATAAATACGGAAGTTAATGAAAGGAAAACATCTTCATAACGACGTGAGTGGGCTAAATGTCTTATCCTACGATACTATACCATATCACTGATCTTTATTGATATTCCTTTTATCATGGATATATTGAGCCGTAACGGCTTAAAATGTAGCTTCGGTGCATGTGCACCCAGTGAAGATTCAGATCAGACTGTGCATTTAAATACTAAAGAATGCAAAATTTCCTCATGCGGACAACGAAGACTCTAATCAGACTGCGCGGATGCGCAGGCTGATTTGAGTCTTCGTTGGGTGCACATGTAAGAAGGTAATATGTTTCTCACGTTGACATATCAAGATTAACTTCGTATAATAGATTATTCTGTGTGTTCTTATCCATACGGTGTATCTTGAAATTGTGCAATTAATTTAAGAGGAATTGGTATATTTTCCAGGGTAACAATTCAGACAAAATTGAATTGGCCCCCTTCTGAAAAGGGGTTTCTTTGAAAGGAGACAACAAATTCATCCCTTTTAGAGAAGACTCCTTTTAAAAAGAGGTATGGTGTGCGGAAAAACAAACAGGAAGTCACAAATGTTATCTCGTATCAAATGACAGAAACACTACAAATATATACTGCCCGCTTAATTCAAGTGAGGAGACATGGATTTAGCTGTTCTGTCCATGAAAATAATTACTTTGGTATAGTTATTACTTTGGAAACGCTGAGATGAAATCATTTATAAATCTATATCAATAGCCAGAGAGAAAATATCAAATATTAGTTCTTTTAACATATATTGTTTGGGTCAAGAGGAAAAGTTCAAATTACATGCTTATTCAACACGCATTATATAAACCATATGAATGCAAATAATTACTGTTTCTGCTCCACATGCATGGTATTGTTAAAACTGAAGCGGTATTTATTCTCTCAAATAACACTTCTGATAAACAATTAAAAAAAAATAGTACGAAAATCTCAGTCGGTACGAAGTTCAACGACTATTTTCCGAATCACAGTCTATGATAAAATGATCGACCAATCAAATGCTGGCAAAAATAAGATGGCGGCACACATTAAACCTTATTACATTAGGAATATAAACTGACAAAATGCCATCTTACCGCGTTGTTACTGCCAATCGAATGCCAACATGCCAGGTTCGATTACCTATCGATTATCTATCATGGAAGATAAAGTTTGTAAGCAATTGCTTTTCAGAGTTAGGACGAGGAAGAAAAAAAAAACAAAAACAAAAAAAAACAACAAAAAAAAAAAACAAAAAAAAAAACAACAACAACAACAAAAGAACAAGAACAGAACAACAAAAATAACAACAACAACAACCACAAAAAACAACAAACAACAACAACAACAAACTAGCGGGTGTCGTCGTTTGCCGCCAAACATATGATTGGTGAAGTCCCCGTGACTTAATTTCGATCGGATTTTCTGAGATTTATGGAACCGCTATGAAACTCACTATTCGTACCTCGGAACGAGCTAACACAAGGGGTTGATCGGCACTGGTTTTGCCAATCATAACCACTTACAGTCATAATTGTTGTATCAGTAAGCGAGTGGAAAAAAGCGATACTACGAGAATGCACGGGTTAGGTGCACATCACGTTAAGGTTCTCAAAGTTTCTAATCTCGAGATCCCCCAACCCTCGTTTCTATGCACAGTGGAGAATTTTAGGAATAAACTCATCTTGTTTCATTTTATAGAATGTTCAACCCTCAGAAAAAGTGTTATGTTAAACCCATTTAAAAAGAGCAGAGCCTAACTTGGCTAGCGAACTACAGATAACCCGTTCCAACTGCCTGTTAACTTTAAACCTGCTCGCCGGACTACTGACGAGTAATATCTACTTCGTTTGCATTTCCAGTAACATTATATTTTCGCATGTCATAGTTTGTTTTCCATAAACAATGGTGCACTATCAGTCCATATTTAAGGGGAATAAATGTACTTTCGGGGGGGGGGGGGGGGGGGAGGGGGAGGGGGCAACATTTGTCAAAATTCCACTGCCTCACTAGGTGGGTGGAGGGGGCAACGTTTGTCAAAATTCCACTGCCTCACTACTGAAAAGCTAAAAAGAGGTCTACTCTAAAAGGAAAGAATTTGCTCCTTGAAAGGAGCAAACAGTTTCATTTTACGTTCAACCACTCTTCAGATGGGGCAAACATGAAGTCGCACATTACGAAAACACGCCTATTCAAATATATTGAACATTTTACAACCAAAATAGGAAAATTTTCAGATAAAAAAAATTCTGACATTTTTCATATTTCTGGTCAAAACATAGATTGTGGGTACTCATTAGAACTGCCTCGGCGAGGCGGTTCTAACGAGTACCCACAATATATGTTTTGAGCAGAAATAAGAAAAATAATGTATACCCCTGTAAACTCCAGTTTTACTATATAAAAGTGGGGTTTAAGGGGGTCAAAATTATATAGGCGTGTTTTCGTGATGAAAGTTCTCCTTTACAAAGAAAATAGCGAAAAATCTACCAAGTGTATCCAGTCCCCTTAACGTGTTCGCTTGTTTAACATTTTGATACCTAGAACAATTGTTTCTAGTATGAACAGAACATTTACGAGCGATCAATAAAACACTCCACAGACAAACAGATTTATCTGCATCAATTTCCATGTAATCCATCAAAAGTAGATAGTATTAAACTGTCTATCACTGAAAGAGATGGCATTATACACCATTACGCTGAAAGAATTCTTTTTGTTTTATTAAACATTTCGCTGAAAAAAACGAAGCAAATAAGAAAGGTTTTGAAGTTGAAAATTAAACATTCTAACCTGCTGACTATAAATATATATAACAGACAAATTAAACGGATGTTTTTGTCTTACATTAAACAGAAGTAAGACTTGATATTTCAAGACAATTTGAATTAAATGTCTAGAACTTTCGAGACATATTGAATGATATAATTAGTGGAGATACTCAGGAAATGCCACAATCACGAAGTACAGCCTTTCCGATGTAACAAATGAATATGAGATGAGTAACCAACAAAGAGAAAACAAACCTCACATATGAAACCACTGACACACGAACAAAGAAGAACTGCAATAGTCTTCTTTTCAAATCTTTTCTTTTCAAATCTTATAATCTGTTAGCAATAAGAACAAATTATTATCACTTTTATCAGGGCCAAAAAATTACATCATCAACCTGGTGACATGTACATAGCTACGATTGTAACATTTGTTTGGATTTATGACAAAATCACGAAGCGTGCATAGTGCTACGTCAAATCACCTGGTACAAAAATATAGCTAATATAGTATTGCCTTTTACCAAACATGCATACTTCATACGTATTCAAGTTATTTTACTTTGACCAATTATGCTAAAATTATTAGCACTATTGAATATCAACAGCGATGGTCGAAGAGTCTGGCTATCATTGCGCTTCAGAAGCCCGATTTTTCGAATGATGACAGCCCATATCACAGTGAACTTGGTGCGCGCAATGAGGATTCTGAATTTCAAGAAAACCGTAGTTCGCTCGGCGAAATTCCGTATAACTAGTTACTGAAGAAAATAGGTGCCTTCATCATCGTTATGACGTAGGTTGTTAGGGGTGAATTCTATCTGATAATTTAGCCTGCGGAGTGCTAAAATTTTAAAATACATATTTTGATATTTTACACAGTATGTATAACAACGTACACAGCGAAGTCCCTGTTCAAACGGCTCGGATGCGAAAACGGACATGGGTTTTCGCCTTTCGGATATGTCCTCGAGTTGTGCGACTCGTTTACATTTAGTTTATTGTATAAGAAATTCTACAAAGAGGAATCCTCTATTAGGACGACTTAGAGGACATGGTTTATTGAGTGTCCTTAGCTGTGCGATATTTCATTATGTTACAAATGTAACAAGTCTATGTAATATGTAGCTTTACGTTCTCAAAGAACATATACAAAACATGGAAATATAGGATCTGCATTGTTTGGAGGATATGTTTACTTACGATTTGCATTTGTTTATTTCTACTAGTAACCCTTTTACTAAAAACATTTTACTTAACCCTTTTAAACCGACAGGCCAAAACAGATACATGTGCAAACAGTGCTTGCTGATGAGATAGCTCGTAACGAGCTGTCCCATCAGGATCTATACTGTTTACAATTCTTATTTTGATTTAAGACAAAAAACCCTCTTTGCATCTGTTGACATGTCCAAATTCAAGAATGGAAAAGTCAACTTCAGAGACTCAGAGATGAAAGGGGTAACGGGCTAAATAACTAAACGATTCTCATTTCCTATATACTATTTATATTGTGAACATGCATAGCTTGCACAGTTCTAGATAAGGGGCAAGGTATCAAGATGATCATTTTGACTTATTGCTTCACGAAATATAATAGGTACCCGTTAGAGGTGTCTCTACGACGCACTTCTAGCGTCTACCCACAGCACATACACACACACACACACACACACACACACACACACACACACACATATATATATATATTAATTTTAAACATAATATATTTATCTCAGCTAGTTAACGCTTTTAGCCCGGAAGGCCAAAACCAATATCTGTGCAAACAACGTAGATCCTGTTGCTGTCTCATCAGGATCTATACCGTTTGTCATTCTGTTTTTGATTTTAGACTGAAATCCCTTTTTGCATCAGTGAACAAGTCCAAATTCAAGAATGGAAGAGTCCACTTTAGAAACTCAGGGATAAAATGGTTATACATTGGCTTATTGTAATTATGGCTTAGAATAATTCAATTTACACAGATGTGCTTACGTCATTCATTCTTTTTAGAAAGATCTAAATGAGCTCGATAAATAGTCAAACACGAATTCAATGGTTTTAATATGCTTTGCGAGACATTTCCACTAAGCAATGACTTGTTTACGAATCGACAGTACATTAGTCAAATGTCACATTAGTTACATATGCCACTGAAGTAGTAAATCTGCCACTCAAACGTAGTTTCAATGAACTCTGCTTCAAACCTTACTCACTAAAAGCTCCCAAAAATACTTGCAAGTTTAAGTTGATATCTTCTGTCAGGATTGTTTGATGTAGCCTCAGAGATATCTATTATTATTATCATTATTACCCAATCTACTATATTAGAGAGTTATAAAGTATATTTGTTATTGTATAGCTTTGTTGATAGGAACCGCAAATGTGAGTATCGTATTGGCCAAAAGGTTTTCGACTTTTGGCCAGTTCTTTTGGCCGGTCAGTATTTTTTTTGTACAAATACTGATTGTAGGGTTTACCATGTTTAAAGTCGGGACGACACAGTTCACGTGACCTTCACGTTATATGATATAAATGGTACCAACCAACAGTCTTGACTATTAGCCAGTTCTATTGGCCGGTTGGTATGTTTTTTATCCAGGTTCTATCCAGGCTTGAAATTAACTTTTCACCTAAATTCTGTTCTATGGTCTTATGTGCTATGTATTAGATGGACTGGGTAATGGACAATAGTGCATCAGGTTGTCAACAGCACATCGGGTCAATAATTTTGACTAGATTCCAAACATCCATGAAATAACTGTACGTTGTGGTCTAACTCTGTGTCATGTAAGAACCCAAATTTCCGAGAGATGAATGGAATTGATACCCGCAAACAGAACATTTTGGTTATTTCTCTCGGAATATACGATAATTAACAACGATATGACAATCATCCAAATATCGCAAGATGAAGAATTATAGATGTTTATTGCCCTTTGCTCAGTGAAGAAGACTGGAGACAGCCAGAAGTAAAATAACTCAAGCATGGAAGTATATGCCTCCTTTATACTGCGAGATACCCTTGAAAGAAAGTAGTGTGTACCTCTTGGAACACATTTCTTTCCTTTAATACTAATCAAAATAGTTTGAAAGGTTAAAATTGCCGGAGAGCCAACTCCCGTTTGGAATATTTGTCTATCTTTGCAAAATGGTCGCATAATCTTTCACGACAAGAGTATCACCTTTGTAAACGCAATGTGCAAATATACCATCAACCTTCTTTATAACGGCATTCATTATTACAAAGAAATCCTTTATAACGTCATTTTGTTTTCAACAAATGCGCTCTACCTTTTTTATATTTACATTTGTTATAACAGCAAATTTAGTTTAACGCCAAAATATTGGGGAACAAATGCTGACGTTGTAAAGAGGACCCACTGTAGAGTTCATTTAGAGAGAGAGAGAGAGAGAGAGAGAGAGAGAGAGAGAGAGAGAGATTATTCTGATATTGAAAAGTACTATTTAAGTCGTTTCTCCATTTGATGCAAATGATGCAAATATAGCACTAAAAACATTCCTCCTACATGTTAGTTTACGCAGAAGGAAATACAGAAATAGACAATTGTTGCTAACTTTGCTTCGTGTTTTGATTAACATGGAAAATATTCCTCCTACACGCCAGTTTAAGGAAACAGATGTACAGAAGTAGATCTGTTTTGCTTGAGACTTTATTCAAAGTTTTCAGTCAAAATGAATCACTCGCACTATTTAATAAGCTGGTCAAGCATACGAGATTTGTTTTAGATCCCATACAAACGGCGTAAACCAGATCGTCGTGGGCATCCGCACATTTTGAAAATGGCTTTCAGATTCGTTTGTTGTTTATAATGAGCCGGGGCGCAGCATTTCCTACAAGATCGCACGTGCGCCAAGCGAGCACTCAGAACTGCTAGTACGTTTCCGCACATGCAAACCAGACTGGTCGCAGGGCACACTGGTGATAGCCAAGGATCCAATGCCCATTCAGGCAAACAGCGCAGCTGATATTTGGCTTCGCAAGGCGCATTTTAAATCTTGTAGCAAATGCTGGGACCCGGCTGTAATACCGTCCTTTTGCCTAATAGAGAGCTTAATACTGGTATAATGCACCATAAACTTATTGATGCTTAGATTTCTCATGATGAGACAGGCATCACATTAACAAACCTATATATGGTAGATACCCTACTATTCCCGGATACTATATAATGTAAGTAAAGGTATGTAGGGTTTTACCTTATTAGGTGATAATGTTGCATTTGTAAATCAGCTTATTAGTTTGTTTAGAATTTCCTGTTGTAATCAATTTTACTGTATAAATCATTCGTAATATGCCTGATAACCACAAATCATTCGTAATATGCCTGATAACCACAAATCTCTTCTATATTATAGGGCGAAGATGCCACGACTTGTTTACATAGCTCTAGATAAGAGGATAACAATTAAAAATTTATCGTATTTCTCCACAAAGAAATACCTTGCGGACATTCATAAGAAGTGCCATTCTACAGTGGCGTAGCCAGAACGGAATTATTTTACCCACACTCAGGAAAAGTTTTCAAAAAAAAAACAAAAAAAAAACTATGACTAGAATCGCTTCCATTATTGGGGCTTCCAGAGGTAGCAAATTCTTTCATTTAAGAGCAGCCCCTATGGTTTGTTTGTTTGTTTGTGTTGAGGTTTTACGGCCCAGACAACCCAATGGGGTCATGTCGAGCGCGGTCAGTTAACCTAATCACACGTTTACTGGACAGGCTTAGTCCTCTAAGCGGTTAACCAGTATTGTGCACATTCTTTCGCCAGAAACTGACAACTGCCCTTCTTGAATCAGCGGAAGGGAAAGAATGAACGTAGAAAATATTTCATGATGAATCTCACGAAACAATGTTGCCGACCTCGGTGGGGGTTGAACCCGCGACCTCCTGGTCACCAGTCCAGTCAGCATCCAACTGAGCCATCGAGCCCGCCAGAGGTAGCAAATTCTTTCATTTAAGAGCGGCCCCTTTGGTAAAGAAGCAAAATATTTAATGTAAATGACACTTTATTATCATTATTTTTCTTACGCATGTTACGCACAGCGTAATGTGCGTAATGGGCGCCACGCCTCTAGCTCTGAGGCGATATTCCTGTCGCAGTCCATATTCGTATTTTATGTCTGGTTTTGGTAAAGCACTTCTTTGTATTGTCACTTTAATAGAATGCAGTCCTTATTCGCTGCCATGGAAGTACTGTGCTTCACGAAAGTGGCCTTTCCAGGTTATAACCACATTAATGCTTTCATATGAATTTGATAAGCTCGATATATAATTCAAAATGGCTGAACGTTTGAAAACGTTTTACTGCGGTATTGTGGAAAAGCATATGATGAAATTAATATCCGCTGTTTGGCTAATATAAAGAATATATATTTTTTGCTATGCATGAAATCGTCAAATCTTAAGCTTAAATAATTAAGATCTTGATTCTCAAGTGGCGGCCCCACATGCTAATTAAACTAAAATTTGCTACATTGTTGCCGCTCAAAAGCATACTTAATTCGGATACAGGTGGTTTGAACTACCTTAGTTGGTACTTGTTAAAGATCTTCTGAAATAATACCTGTCCTCACTCATTCAAGCCAAATTTGCTATCTTCAGACCCAGCGTGCACATGGCATTTATACAACGGTGTTGCATCGATGTTTTTTCGACGTTGTAAAAACGTCATGTGCCCGCTGTAATTTAGTCCTTCAAATTGTTTTCCTTTTCTGATTACTTTCTGATAACGAAAGTTGTCACTGAGTGCATCTGTGGGAAGAGTAAATCCTTGTCCCGGTCTTCGATACAAAGCTAATATTAATACATGTTCTGGTCTTATTTTGCACGTGAAACTGGAATATCGATAATACTTATCATCGCATTACACCCTAAACTTCTGAAATGGACTTTTCCATCTTAAAGTTTGGATATAACCATTATTATAAAAAGGGATGTTAGCCGTAAATCAAGACAAAATGGCAAATAGTGTGAGCCGTCTCATCTGGATCAAAAATGTTTTGCAAAAAAAAGACAGTCTGAATCTACAGAGTCGAAATGGTTAACTGTTATATAAGTGAAGACAAACTGAAAATGCCAGACTCACGATTCACTGCCTTCATGAGGCACCGAAAGAGGAAGAGATGTACATATATATATGAAAAAAAAAAAAAAAAAACAACAACAGAAAAAAAACAAAACAAAACAAAAAAAAACGCCACATATGAAACTACCGATGTTCGAACAAAATTGCATGCCTATATTATGTTGACCCCCTTAAACCCAACTTTTATATAGTAAAACTGGGGTTTACAGCGGTATACTTTTTTCTTGTGTCTGCTCAAAAACATAGATTATGGGTACTTGTTAGAACCGCCTCGCCGAGGCGGTTCTAACGCGTACCCACAATCTATGATATGAGCAGAAATATGAAAATATCAGAAGTTTTATCTTAATTTTTTTTTATTTTGGGTGGTAAAATTTTCAGTATCTTTGAATAGGTATGTTTTCGTAATGCTTATCCACACCCCTTGTACTCTCATAATACGTAATGAAACCTGGGCTGTATAGAGTTATACAGTATTGAGGAACTTTGTTTGCTATTTGCTCGTATATATGCCTAACCTTAATATGTTTCTTATTGAACACATCTATTTTAATGGTCCATAATAATACAATTTTATCTTTCTCATTTCAAAGAGTGATAAGGTCAGCAACGAGAAATTACATTTGATATAGGTGTGGTAACGTAGCTTATCTTTAAAGTCAGACTGAGTCAAATTGAGTCGTAATTTTCTACTCGAAGCTGTCGCTTTGTTCTGTATTTCCAAAAGATATCCTAAAGTTAAGTAAATAAGTCAAATCCGGCGAAGCTGGTTAATATTACGTAAAATCCATTTCAACACTCTTCACTTTACGTCCTGGCGGGATTTTCACGAAATACATTATCTTATATCTGCTTAAAGATGTGTTCTCAGTTGCGATCGGAGTTTCTTAAAATGTTTAAAAATGCCAAGCAATACTGCAGCAGATCATTTTCATTATTGTTTTTCTGATATATATGTTTTGAAATAGCATGTGAATAGTTTGCTGAGCAGACGGTTCTCATTGAATGGCAACTTTTATTTTCTCATAAAACTTTCATTTTCTTTGAAAAATAATAAACAAAATATTTGAAAATGTCGTCACTTTGTTTGGTTCGTTCTACAATGAGCCCTCGTTATAACGACATCATTTGTTCCCAAAGGTATTGCCATAAAATGTATTTGCTGTTGTAAAGAATTCTTAAAGAGCAGACTGATACGCAACAAATGCCATGTCATGTTCTTATTTCTTCACAAAACGTTTGTTTTGGATATTTGTTAAAATCTAAAAATATCCAAAACATACGTTGCTTGAAGTATTGAATAATAACGTTCCTTTATAATTTCTAATTAATTGTCACTCCTGTGGGAGGGATTCCGTGCCAGTCAAATTGTTAGTATACGAATTTTGTCGTTGTATCGAGTGTCGGTATAAAAAGGGTTGAATGTATGTTCCTTGTTGTGCTGTTCTATGATATCATTGCGTATTCTGTGCATTAAGAGGGTTGTATTTCTCGGTATACAATATATTGTATGTCAAAAAATGAGAAACAATCTGATAAGTTTAGACATCGGTTACTTTAAATGAACTAACACGATCATGCTTAACCCTTTTCAACTCTGAGTTCAGAAGTAGATTCATCTACCTTTGAATTGGATACATCCATTGTTGGAAACAGGGATATAAGTCAAAACTAAAAAACAAAAAGGCAAACAGTGTAGACACAAATGAGACGGCTCCTTAAAGCAATCTCATCTGGATCACACTGTTTGCGTAGGCATTGGCTTTGGACTACCGGATTGAAAGTGGTAGGCTAGGTGGCTCAGTCAGATGCGCGTTTGAGTTAAGATCAGGAGGTCACAGGTTCGTTCCCCATCGGTTCCGGCAACATTCTTTCGTGAAGATTGATCATGAAATATTTTCTACGGTCATTCTCTCCCTTCCGCCGATTCAAGAAGGACAGTTGTCAGTTTCTGGCGAAATAATGTACACAAGTACTGGTTAACCGCTTAGAGGACTAAGCCTGTCCAGACATACGTGTGGTTAGGTCAACTGACTGCGCTCGACATGACCATAATGGGTGGACTGGGCCGTAAAACTCAACACAAACAAAACCTTTGAGTGCAGCCCTTTATCTAACTACACGCTTCAGAATAGTTTGATGTTGTGCTGGTTAAAATACATGATAAGCATGGTTTGATGATGAGGTGTCGGATTATCAGAATAAATATGGAGTTACATAAATGTTATAGTCTTTTATCCTAGAAGGTGCAATTTCTTTCTTTATATAACCCCTTTTCAGAAGGGATATGGTGTGCAAGAAAGCAAGCAGGGAGTCGCAAAAGTTGTTTCCTTGTAAAAGACAGCGGAATATCTACCAGGGCCCAGTTGTTCAAAACTAACGATGTCGTTAGTTAACGTATCGTTAAAACTTTGATCATTAAATATGGCATCTATGCTTATATTTTTGCTGAAAAAATGTGAGTAGCTTTTGCAAAAGCTACTCACATTTTTTCAGCAAAAATACCTGTGAATAAGATATTGTACTTACTAGAACAGTTAAGATTTTGACCACTAACGAGCTCGTTAAGCTAAAGATGCTTTGAACAACTGGGCCCAGGAGTATCTGGTCTCATTAAGTAGTTCTTATAACCTTATGAACTTGTCTTGCGTTCACTGTTCATGTATCGCAACCCTCATCTTGACATTAAGAAATAAATATATAAATAGAACAGAAAGAAACACATTATTCGCAGTTGTTTGTTACCGCGTAACTAATAGCATGGAATGTTTCCAGTGGCACTGCCCTCATATGTCTGAATTTAGCAATGCCATGGTAAAATGTGCCTTCGGTGGAGATGCGAAAATAAGAAAAAAAACTATTAGACCATTTAGGGCTTCGCTGTCTGCTTACAGAATCAATATATACTGCAGAATATATATATATATATATATATATATATATATATATATATATATATATATATATATATATATATATATATATATATATATATATCGAAAGGTTCCTCTTCAGAATAGGTGGCTTAGCTGGTTACTCTGTGAATGTATGCTGTTCGAAAATCCACAAAGACCTTTTTCCCATGGCGCAGCATTGTTATATATTCCATGCAAACAGGCTGGCTTACATTATTATTTCATCCTGTGAACTAGAGTAATCCTTACTGATGTATTTAGTTCCGAGAGTAGAAATTTAGGCTTCGAATTAGACAAGCTATTGTCAGACATAAAGGGTATTGATTACTATATCTTATATTCGTTTTCTTGTTACACCTCTGATAACATCGATATATTTCAATCTTAAGCTAAATTGTTAAACTTTCACCATAGTCCATTTTATATCTTTATTTCCTTTGGGAATACAGAACCTATTCTGGTCACTTTGAAAATCGTATACCGCTTAAGCCGGTACTAAGGAGAGTATACAACCTCGAAAACTACATAGCTGGGTATAAAGAGAGTAAATAAAACCGAGTCTTCGATTTTCATTATTTTCCAAAATCTCTTTTAGATTTTTATTTCAGAATTGACAAATCTGTCAGAAGCGTTTTCTCCGCTTCTAAAAAAGGTCTACTCTGTAAGGAAAGTATTGCTCCCAGCCAAATCTTACCTTACGGAGTAGATCCTTTTTTTCAGCAGGGCTTTGGCGTGCAGTAAAGTAAACAGCGAGTCACAAATGTAGTCTTTCATGGTAAAATTACCAAGGGTATCCTGTTCCATTATTAATATTTGGCAGCAATGCTCATCATCTCGAGACCACAGACACGTATTTATTAATCATTTATTTATTGAACTTCTTTCCTTTCATGTAGTCCACTTCAGCAGCCCCAGAACTCCTGACACCTTTTCAGTTTTATTTTGAAACAAAACAGCAATGTGCGATCAGGACAACGTGTTATGTGAATGATCGTACGTTATTTGCTTGATGAATTAATTTCCGTGCAGCACTACCACATTTAACCTTAAACAATGAATAGGAAACATATGCATTGCATGTATACTTGCTGGTTAATATTTTCAAACAGAAATGTCAATAGTTAGAATTCCAAACTATTCGAAATGTCTGGAGATAGTAACGTTCGTATAATTATACAATAACACCCATAATCATCCCCCGCCCCCTAAACTATAAACTCCTTAAAACATATTTTTTGAAATACGCTTGACATTTATATCATTATGCCAGAATTTATCGCTTATGAGATGGGGAACAGACACACTTTCACGGGAGGCAACTCTGTGAAATTACTTTGCTTCTTCATAAAGATATAAAGTCTAAAAGGAAACAATGTGCCCCCCTTGGGAGCAAACTCTTTCTTTTTAGAACGAACCGTTTTCGTGCAGGGACTTGATTTGCAGGAAGGGACACAGGAAGTCACACAATCTAATATTTCCCTTGCATAAATGGCGAAACAAACCAAGTGCATCAAGTCGGTTTGATCTGTATTTCTATACCCATAAATTTAAATACAAAATCACCCAGGAAAAACACAGTTACGAGATACAGCCTGCTGACATCTTTTGACAACCTTCTGACACCTTTCAGACACCGTTGGTCTAGCATTTGAAATAGCTGGAATGGGAGATGAAAAGTGGGATTCAATCCTCTTCTTTCGCTGCCGGGTAAACGGAGTTGTTCAGTCGTTAGTCTGAGCCAAGCTCGAATTTTATTCTACTTGACCTCAAAGGAGCTAGCATTTTGGCGACAATGCAAGGTATCGGTAAAATATAAGTGAAAATACCAAGGAAATGCCACAATCACGAAGCACAGCCCTCCCGAGGCACAAAAGGAAGGAGATATGAGGAACAAAGACACCACAAACGCCACATTTGAAGTCACAGACGCGTAAAGAAGAACTGCAACAGGGCAACAGCCTTGGAACGGCCAATAAGAAAACTACTGGCGATGGTGGTGGTAGTGGGGTGGGGTGGGGTGGGGTGGGGGTGGGAAGGAAGATTAGTTTTAATCGCGCGAAATCTCGCCCTTAATTCTGATGCAGTTTCGTATTAACACTGGTGTTCGCATTAAGAAAACATGCCTATTCAAATATATGGAAAATTTCATCACCAGAAACTGAAAGTTTTCAGATAGAAATTCTGATATTTTTCATATTTCTGCTCAAAAACATAGCTTGTGGGTACTCATTAGAACCGCCTCATCGAGGCGGTTCTAACGAGTACCCATAAATTATGTTTTTAAGAAGAAATAAGAAAAACCATGTATACCCCTGTAAGCCCCAGTTTTACTATATAAAAGTGGGGTTTAAGGGGGTCAAAATTATATAGGTACGTTTTCGTGATGGTTTGCATGGGGGTCCTCTACCTCATTTTTAAAACATCACAGTGAAACACACTAATTACACTTGTGCTATCAGAAACTTATTTGGCACATAATCAGATCTGCCTCCAATTTTAAAGCTACTTTGTAAATGATTCTAGGTTATGGAATTACAATAAAACGTCAATGACTCGAAAACCGATCGCTAGTTTACCGTTGCTGATTCGAACTCGTTTTTGAGTGCCTACGTACGCGTAAGAAAACAAATATTTAGAATATTTTAGGATTTTTCTTTATCGAGAAAATTTATGTTGCGTATACTCATTAAAGGGGAACGCAATATAAGTTGTAAGTATATCATGGAGTAGAGAGTTTAACAAGCCATTTATTTTCGTGCAAGAGTTTTCAAAATCGGCCTAGAAATAAGGAAGTTATGGTAGTTTGAATATATTTAAAATGGCTGTCATGGATGCCGCCATAATGTAGGCTTTGTGACGTCACGAAGCCCAAATGAAATATGCAAAACCAAATTATAAAGTGTTTTTAAATATAATTTTGCTACAGATTTTTTATAATTTTTAAATTCCAGGGACAAGCTATCATTTCCCCCAAAATAAACCAACTTTATGAGAATAACTACCTTTAGGAAACGAATTTAAATATTTATGAAAATATTCAATATGGCGACGCCCATTCCACCAATGTTAAAATATTCAATTGTTTATAACTTACTTAATTTTCCACCGATTTTGATCAAATTTGTGTCAAAATTCATTGTTTGTAAATTTTCTTTAGTTTAAAGCACAATACCTTTTAAGGTTGCGTTCCCCTTTAAAATCTCGTCATCAAGGCGATTCTAATGAGTACAATCAACATACTAATATTATATAGAAGATCGAAATGGCATCCCTTATAGATTCCCACGTGCCTCTTGACCTTGCTTTATGATTAGCATTAACCATCAGTGGGTCAAACTACCCATATATAGAACAAATGTTCATGGTCTCAAAGATGCTCGAGCAATTAACGTTCGACACAGGGCATGGAAAGCACATGGGCATGGAAGGCACTCAACAGATAAAGTCTAATCTCGGCTTTTGCTGAACGCATGCGGCATAAATATCATTTGCGTGTCAGTTATTATTAAGTCATAAAGTTACACACAAACGCCCTAATAACAAACGTTAACAAGCCTATTTACAATGTAATCTTTCAGCCATAGCCAAAGAAAAGGCAAATAAAAGTAAAAAAGGATTGCCTTTGGAAACAAAGAACAAACAAAATCACGAAAATCAGAATCTCGGTTTGATTGAGTCTCTTCATATGCATCACTGTAGTTTGCGAGACTGCATCGCCCCCTAGCGCCGGCTTCAGCGGTATTCGATTTTCAAAATAACCAGGATGGGCTCAATAATCCCAAAGGAAATAAAATATAACCTGCACTATGATGATATACGGGGAGACTTTTTACGGCAGTCACACGGCACAACACCAGCTATAATAGAGTAAAATAAAAGTAAAAAAGGATTGCCTTTGGAAACAAAAAACACACAAAATTACGAAAATCGGAGACTCGGTTTGATTGAGTTTCTTCCTATGCAACACTGTAGTTTGCGAGGCTGCATACGCCCCACTAGCGCCGGTTTAAGCGGTATTCGATTTTCAAAATAATTAGGATGGGCTCAATGATCTCAAAGGAAATAAAATATAACCTGCACTATGATGATGTACGGGGAGACAATTTACGGCCGCCACACGGTACAACACTAGCTACAGTAGAGTAAAATAAAAGTAAAAAAGGATTGCCTTTGGAAACAAAGAACACACAAAATCACGAAAATCGGAGACTCGGTTTGACTGCGTCTCTTCCTATACAGGTTTTCAATCATGTTTTATATCCCAGTGGGCACACAGCGTTAAAAATGACGTCGTATCAACGTCGATGCGACGTGATCACGTCGCATCGAAGTTGATACGACGTCATTTTGATGTTATGTGCCTGCTGGGATATTTCAAAGACGCTTCTAACAAGTACTATAACATATATATTTTTGCCGAAGTGAGAAAACAATAATTGTAGACTAGAATCACCCTGTGGAGCAGTCCTTTTAGTTAAGAGCCTTAGTTTTTTAAGGGTAGCTTACAATAAAAAAGGTCCAAGCGACCAGCAAAAAACTGATCTGATATTTTGATTTTGTTTTTGTATTCCAGAAAATAAGCTTAGACATTTCATGCAAATTGTCTCCAGAGGAGAAGACAATACGAATGAAATGTAGAAAGATTTTTTCTTGGGGAAAATAAAAGATATATAAAAAAAACACACCATCAATTTGTCGTTTACTATATTTGATCATAGAGTGGGAAGATTAAATAAAGTTTCATTATAATAACAGACGCAGTCTTTGCAGTCAGATCTAGATCTATATAGTTCGTTCAAAGAAATATCAGGGTCACCACATTATCTTTTTTAAGATTGGTTGACATTCAGAGTGACTGAGCGTGATGACCTACAAACAAGTTATCAAAGAAAATAAATGGGAGTATTTAATTTCCGGAAAATGATGACAATGATCAGTGTTTATTATACCGTAACTATAAACTAAATCAACAACTTCCTAGCAATTAAGCCAGCAATCAAAGAAATTATGTTCGTTTCTTTGAAGAACGGCATAATCCGAGTTACTGTGTGACTCAAAAGACTCAATATAAAACGATAGTGTTAATTTAGTACGATTTGATGCCATTATGTGATTATTCGTATCTATGTTGGCAGTCCCAATTTCGGCGAATGTAAAGGTTTTAAACTCCTTTTGACAACAGCTGGAACTTTATTACAATGTATCGACTGTTTGAATATTGCTTTAAAAACTATCTTAAAAGGACCTAAATACAGATTCCTTTATCATATAACCTTAAAGATTTCGCCTTTAAATGAATTCTGCGAACGCTAGTTCAAACAACGCTTTCTTGAGTCGAACGCTTTAAATTCCTAGCAATTAAGCATCTTTAAAATAATCGATTAACACCTTTTGTTTCACTCTAATGATGTAAATATTTCAACGTATAAATTTGCTTTCGTTTCGACATCTGGCGCCAGGTATCTATGATTTCCATTGAAAATGCGTTTTGGTTTTAGATGATAAGGCTGAAACAATGCTGTCATTGTATGGCGATCGCTCGCTATCTATATTCTAAGAACGTATCGGGAAGTAGAACAGTTAGAGACCATAGCCGACACCAAGAGGAAGTGAAAACACAATGACGGAAAGTGTACACTCTTTTTTGACTTTTATTTTACGTAATAAAACAACGAAAAGCAATGCAACTAAGTTATATCGATTGTTCTGGTACCAGATCTTTACGCTAGGTTCAAATGTTATAAGAACATACAAAAAATAGTCAGCGCATATAGAGGCTCCCTAAATAAAGTCGACTCTCGTTATCTCGAATTCCAAGGGACTCTCTGAAATACTTCGAGATATCCGTACCTCGACGTATCAGATTTGCAGAATTGAGGAAAAATAATTCGAACAACCACATTTAACAAATATATATGTAATTGGACTCTTGAAGTTAGGTATATATTAAAATATTGTCGAAAAAAGGAGAAATTGCTCCCTAGGAGCAATTTCTCCTCTTTTCCACAATATTTTTTTACCTGTTGTTAGATTTTCATGTGTAGGCAGGGACCAGATTTTCACTTCGAGATAAGCGGTTATTCGAGATAAGCGAGTTCGAGATAACGAGAGTCAACTGTAATTAATTCATACACAACATATACACCATATACATATTCATGAGGAAATCTCTGTTATGATGTAAAGATGAGTTCTCGTGGCACACACCTTAGAAACTAATAGCCAGGCCTAACGCAAACGGACAGGAAAACCACGGATCGCCCAAACAAAGATACACTTCATCAGGTCTCACACGCTAACACAATGTTTAGATCTGCACCGTCGTAGAGTCTGAAACTCGACTTGTCCTTGCATAATGTAAGGAGGAAGGTATAGGTATCAACCGTTATTGGGAACGTAAAAACAAAGCCTGCAGTCTGCTGCACAACATCCATTTTACTTATTATCCTTTTATAATGATTAATGTACGTTGAATTGCTAACAAATGAACTTCCCAACAATTTTCTAATATAATTTGCGTCACTCTAACACTGTGGTTCTAAAGTTCCTTGCTGCAACTATTTTGACATCCAAAGTTGAGAAATCCACTATTGACGATCGTCATCTTCAGACTGTCAGTTTTGCAGTAAATATTAGAGACCAGGATAAAATTTTGCTATTATATTGTTTACCTTCGCTTCTTATAAGACACATAAAACTTATCAAAAAGTCTGGGTTGTACAGTACGAATAAACAGTCACAACTGAGCCGCAACACCAACAAACGCATCTTCAGACATGTGCGCCTAGCTAAGTTCACATCAGCTTGCGCATTCACGCAGTCTGATCAGAATGATCACTGTACATTTTAGATACCCAAGGATAGAATGTTTCTTCATACGGATAACGAAGACTCTGATGAGATTGCTCGGATGAGAAGGCTGATTTTTTTTCGTTGGACGCACATGTTGGAAGATATGTTTTTGTTTTTTACGTTGCGGCTCAATTATTGAATTCGTATCTTACTTCTATTAACAAACTTTACTGTTGCCTAACAGGGTGTCAGACATTGTAGAATGTAATGGTGAAGAGCGATTACCTTCATCAGAAATTAGTATCAACACCATTTACAGATATACAGCCTGGTCTGGACCTTCGCTTTGCTTATGGTGAATTATGTGGTAGACAAAAACGCATAAAAATTGCATCATCCAACTTTTAAACAGAAAAATAAAAATCAAAACTCTGAACGAATATTCAGATATAAGCCGGGCCACAGCATTTCCGACACGATTTCATATGTGCCCTGCGAACAATCAGATCAGCCTGCGCTTTCTCGTGGCATGTTCAGTCTTTGTTGTACGCCCGTAAACATTTAAGATCCATGGTTACCTACAGAGTGTCTTACGAAGACTCCGATCAGACTTCGTGGATGTGCAGGCTGATCCGAATCCTCGCTCACCGCACATGCAGTCTTGTAGGAAATGCTGTGCCTGGGGTCAAATAATGAAAAGGCTGCACGACACAGATTTATTTTCTAATTTGATCTATTCTAAGGCCATGTAATCTATATTCCTAGATCCATGTTTTGAAATAAAATCTAAATAACGGTTTCCCTTGCAAACGACGAACGGATAAAAAATGTAAACCAGAGTCTCTGCTTCAGTTAGGTCTGTCGTATGATAACACTAAGGTTTACTGGCCTACATACGCCCACTAGCGTGTGGTAGGGGGCGTATATAGGCCAGTAAACCTTAGTTTTCTGGACCTCGAAATTACAAAGATAGCAGAATGGGCTCTGTGATCCCAAGGAAACTAAAAAAGAAACTGTACTTTGATAAGGCAGTAGGGTTTTTACAGCCGTTCCACGGCACTAAAACCAGGTGTAGTAAATTCTAATAAAATCTATAAGGTTTTCTCTTAGTCTTAGAAACAGCGAATACAGGAGAGAATGAAAACCAGAATCTAGGTTGAACTGACAGACTTCATATGACAGCAAGACAGTTGTATTTTTTTTTTCGCAGCCATCCACCCAAGCACTGGATGTTTAAGCGGATTCCGCTTTTACCAGATAAGAGAATGGGTCCAATGATCCCGAGAAAAATTAAAACTGCACTACATGTATGACGAAGAATCGTCAGAACAAACCAGCGTTTAGACACGTCGACTGTGTCACTCTAATTTTTGTTTACGAACTAAGAGACATAAAGTGTCTGGCTAATTTCAGAGACAATTATTTTAGCGGCAAAAGTCAGTCGAAGAAATCCTTATTCCTACTGATTTGACGCCAATTTACTAATTGCACTTAGATGATCAATCTAAATTCATGTGCTGTTTTATTTCCTAATGCCCTTAATCCGCCCTTTTGGTCATTAACTACTGAATCTCACTAGATAAACATAGTCTAGAAGAAGAGCCCAAATTATATTACATAGCCTACCAATGACACCAACAGGAAGAGCAAACAAACTATGACAGACACCTTACAAGCCAGAAACCAGAGAAGAGTGAAGTAACCAGCTCCCTCTCCAACAAGGGGATAACAGGATCCACAAAACACTACAATAATACAACGAACATGAAAAGAAACTGTTACGGTTCTTTAGGAATATAAATCGGTTACAAATCGGTTACAAAGATATATTATATTTGCAACTTTGTGATGTCTTTATTTAACATGTTTAGATGCCAGAATTGATGAAAATGTATATTTCAGGAAGTTCTGCGGCAGATACGTATAGCTGAGTGGTTACTTGAACAAAGAAACTAGAAATACCTAGTATTCAAACTTTTAATTTAAAACAAACTAAAATAATAATAAATAAATGACCCTGCGAACAGTTATTGAAGTGTATTTAAAAAAACAAAAAAACAAAAAAAAAAAACAAACAAAAAAAACAAACAAAAAAAAAACAACAAAAAAACAAACAAACAAACCCCCCCCCCCCCCCCCCCAAAAAAAAAAAACAAAAAACAAAAAACAAATCAGCAGTAGTCTCTATCCTGTAATGTTGGCTTATGAAGTGGTAACATACATACATACCTTTCTCTTTATATCACAAAGCTCTGGATAAGATGACCCATGTCCCATTCAACCAAACATCATTGAATATGTATGTTACAAAAATCACAGAACAAAAACGGGCCCATCATGGTCCTGTTTGTGGTTATTCAGATAACAATTGAGCCATTTGCTGTGTTTCATCGCCGTGTTTGGGATTACATATGCGTTTCAGTGTAATGTTTCACTAAAGAGGTAGAGAACCCCCGTTTAGGCCGATTATATAACTGGAGCTTCATCGAAGGTGGGGGCCCAGTGCCCCAAGAAGTCTTTACTTTGGGACTGCGGCATTACCTGGGTATCTTCACTTACGTTTCTGTTCCCGTATTGATTTGTCTGCGACTGTTACTTTGATAATAACAATGTCCGTATAATTAATTATAAAGAGTTTTCTGATATTTAAAGTTTCAAGAGCATAATATAGGTTCTCAATGAAAGTCTGAACCCTGCACACACTTTGTAAGTTGATGTACTCATTAACCACGAAAATACATAAAAGAACAAATACACCAAAATGTTTACAAATCTTTTACTGTTATGATAAGTCTGATAATATAATGTAACTCTCTTGACCTAGTTTAGCTATGCAGCCTAGTTAGTAAATTTTCTGTTCAAACAGTGTTTTCTCCAGTGATACCTAGGTATTTCGTTATCACTAGCATTTATATCAAACTAAAAGCAATCAAATTTCATTTCATACCTTATATACCTATTACCTATTGTGGCTTCTGAAGTTTCTTGATATTGGTCTCGTCTGGTGGTTGTTGGGAGTGAGTTGTAGCAAGTGGCCTCGAACTTATGTGGATATCGTTCCTAACACTGATTAAGTCTTGATTTGAACGCATTTAGAGAGGGGCTGCACTAACAACATTTTCGGTGAGCGAATTTCAAGTGTTCACAACCCTATTATTGAATGAGTTTTCCCTGATAATGAGTCTTAATCGATTTTTAAACAGCTTTTTTGAGTGGCCTCTGGTTGTGGTACTAGTCGCCATTGTACAAAAAAAATGCTCTTATCCACTTTATCTATGTTGTTTACTATTTTATATACCTGAATCATATCACTGCGCTCTAGTCTGTACTCTAACGTGGGTAGACCAAGTGTTTTGATCCTATCTGCATAGCCGAGATGTCTAACCGACTTACTAAGCGCGTTGCACGGCGATGAACATTATCTGTTGAAATAATATCTTTTTGAAATGTGGAGACCATACTACTGTAGCGTACTCAAGATGTGGCCTTACTAAAGATTTGTATAGGTTGAAAAAAATTTTTTTATCCATAAATTCAAATATTTTAAAGATGACCTAGATTTCTATTAGCCGTTCCTACCGTTTACGCAATATGCTCCCCAAATAATAATTTGTTTTCCACGAAAACTCCTAAATCTTTTTCAGATGTTCCTTTTTGAATTTCCTTAAGCTCGTTCCTGTTTCTCATTGTGTATCGGAAGTTCACATCATAACTTCCGTAATGAACATGCTTACACTTGCCAAAATTAAAGAACATGTTCCATTCATCGGCCACCTATTATGCATTAGTGACACATCTTTGCAGCCTGGTGGATTGGACTATGTTGTTGACTCTGTCGTCATTGGCATATAACTTCATACAACACGCAATTGCATATGGCATATCACTGGTGAATATAATAAAGTGTGTATGACTGAACCTTAAGGTATGCAAGAGGTTACTTTATCCATTCTGTGTATCGACCATTGTCTACAACCTGTTTGTCAGGAATTCTTTTATCCATGCATAGACTTTGCCTCTGATGCCGTATCCACGTAGCTTTTTAAGGAGGCATTTATGTGGCATTTTATCAAATGCTTTTTTGAAGTCCAAATAGATAACGTCGACATCTTCGCCATTCTCTACGATCTCAGACACAACTTCAGTGAACTTTAGTAGTTAAGTTATGCAGGATCTGCCGGATATAAAACCGTGCTATGGTTTGAAAAAGGTTATTCTTGGTCATGTTGTCCACAAGCGTGTTTCTTATGAGCTTTCCATAAGTTTGCAGGGAACAGATGTTAAGCTGATAGGCCTGTAATTTTCTGCAAGCTTTCTCTTGCCATTTTAAATTTGGCGTCACGTTTTCTTCCTTCCACCTATTGGGTAGGCTGATTCTTCTAAAAAATTCTTGAAAATAGTAGCGAGTTTAGATTGTATTTGTTTTTGTTTCCTTTAAGGTGGAATTGCTCTGGTCCTTGCGATTCCCCATTTTTCAACTCATTTAGTACTGTTATGCCCCGTACAAGTCAGTCCGTCCGACTATATGGACCATCACGAATCACATGTACATTTTTATTACCTGTCGGGATGTTTCCACTTTGTAAATTTGCAATTTTCATCTGTCGTGTAAATCCGTTATATCGAATGCTTGAATCAGTTTCTTTTTAACATTTATGCACGATAGATATGCTTGTAATAGCAATTTGACTTGTGTTTTTATCGGAAAACGTCCACTTTCACTTTTATGTTGACTGTCCGTAATGTGTGTCATGCTGTGTGTAAGTAGCTTTTGTGTATGCGTGATTGAGGCTGTGTATCTGTCGTCTGCCGTGTCAACGAGTGCGACTGTCAATTCAGAATTTTCATCTTTAACACGCAATTAAACATAGATCCCAATTTTTCTCCATCAAATGATTGTAAGGGTCATTTAGAAAAATCTTTCTTCTTTCGTTTCGCTACCATTTTATCGTCAGCAAAAATTATTTACGCTGTTTATTTTGTGATTTTTCATTTCCGACAGTGGAATTTTCGGTGTGTAATGGCGGTTTTCTTGTAGTTTTCCTACAGTCTACGGCATCTTACGTCGGTTACGGCTGTAGAGTCACGTGACTCTACGTCGTGTTTCGCTGTAGGCGTTGCATGCACACACGCTAAATTCATGTAGAATGTAGACTGTAGAACGTAGAATCGCGTAGAGTATATAAGAAATCGCGTAGGGGCAATCGAGGACTCCGAATTTCGATCACATTCAAAGCAGACGCGTTTTCAGGTCTCGCTTCGATTTATTTCGATTTTAGCTTTATTTCTTGGTTTATTTTAAATACAAAAGCACAAAAATGATAGGAAATAAATAATTAAGCAAACGCTTTCATCTTTTGGCACGTTTTATTGACATTTGTCATAAAAAAAAAGAGAAAACAGTTATTTTCATCACTAGATTTTTCTCTTCCGTAAGCTTTAACTTGTATTCGTTTACACCTTAGTTGACGCTGACACAGCATTGAGTGCAAGTGATTTTTACATCTTTTGTCATTGAAGCCATGTTCATTATCAATTCAAACCCCATGCTACCATTTTAACTTAAATCATGTTGTTGTAAAGCCATTTTTAACATGTTTTCTATGCTTTGTTAAACAGTTGTTACAGTTTGCACATTAATCAAAGTACTGTGAGTACTGTTTCTAGTCAAATAAAATAAAGTACACAAATTAGTGCAAACTTACATCGTCGTTCTTTTGTCTTGTTTTCACATCCTTTTAAGGTCATAATTAGCTCTCATTAAAGCATCTTTACATCAAAAAAAGTCATTTTTCGTTGGAGTCCGCTTTTGTTTCTTTATCAATTTTGCACCACCGGTTTGCTGTCTATCGGCCTAGAGAAGAGAGCGGCTGTTATTCCCAGTGCCGACTGACTAAGTGGGCACAGATAAAGACCGAGGCCAGCCCCCAACACACTTTTGTGGTGGCAGCGGTGGGATCTGCTTTAATACATATAGCAGGTCCAGTGATCGAACCTAGAGATGGAAAGGGGGCTAACTGGAGATGACGGCACTGGCTGTTTTGAGTCCCATGATACGATAGACACAGAGGGTAGCATAATCCAGACCCAGGCTGACGCTACATTAAGAAACTTGACGAGTCAAACAACCATGGCAGATAGCCATAATTCTTCCCAGATGCAAGATGGTCAAGTAGATAACCTTGCGAGAGATTCCCTTGCAGCATCTGCTTTGGTACAGCTGCATGGCCAAAATCAGAATGATAACCAGTCATTTGGTGTAGGAAGATCCTCAAATGAAAACACTAGTATGAGCCGTGCCCCTAGCATGACCAATTTTTATGACAATACGAGACAGCTGCAAAATAGACCCCACACTCAGATCCAACAACAGTCCTGGTCCCATGGAAATATTGCCTTTCCCTCTGCTAATACTATGTTGTGCCACTCTGATGCAAGTGTACGAGACACAATTTCAAGCTTGAGCACCACAATTACATCAATGCAGCAACAGCAAGCATTTATGGCCAATGCCTTGGGTAATCTTACTACTATCATACAAGATATCCGTACGGGCCCACAGCCCCAAAATGTCAATGCTCAAAATTCCTCCCAAGGTAATGGGCAAGTGCAGGCAAGCCACAGTACTGATTATTGCACAAACCCAGTAGGGTATGAAAACAGCACATTTCAAGAGCCCAGAGAGCAAAGATCCCAAAATAGAGCTAGGAGTCCGTATGGGCAGGGTGATGCTGGTAATTTGCAACCGATTGGCAGAAACAATGTAACACAGCAATATGAGTGGGCTGATAGGGGAACCTTGTCAAACCCCGCTGACCATTTGCAAAGAGGCGAAGCCGAAACGCGAAATTTGCGCCAGCCACGAAGTTTTGAAGAATATGAAGAACAAAGGTGGTCAGAGGATCGCCCCTTGCCTCACACCTTCAGAGATAGACAATTTCGCCGACGGCAGCAGGTAAACCAGGCAAGTAATTATCCATACTCAGAAGTAAAATTACCTCCATTTAATGGAAAGGAAGAGTGGAAGGTATGGATTAATAGGTTTGAGTCTGTAGCAAAAAGGAGAAACTGGGACAATGACACCAAATTAGATTATTTATTACCAAGACTACAAGGTAGGGCTGGGGACTTTGTATTCAATCAGTTGTCTGAAGAGGAAATCTCCTGCTATTCAACTTTGGTAAAAGAACTTACCAGTAGATTTCATACAATAGAGACAGAGAAGACCTTTGCCGCAAAATTCTCTCAGCGAATGCAAAAGCATGATGAGACTGCTGAAGAGTATGCTGCTGAACTCAAAAGGTTGTATTCAAAGGCATACAAATCTAGAGACAGTAAAACTAGGCAAGAAGATTTGGTCCGACGGTTCCTGGATGGTTTGAAAGATCATGAAGCTAGATTCGAAGTTGAGTACCATAAAGAACCTGAGGACATAGATGAGGCCGTTTACCATGTGGTGAATTTTATCCAGACCAGAAGAAGAAACCACACAGATTCTTATGCAGACAGAAAAGGTAAGAGGTTTATAAGAAGAACCAGCCATGATAGTGACACAGAAGAGAGCGAGGTAGAGCCTCAAGATGACACCAGTGACTTTGAGTATGTTATGAGGGTTCCCACAAAAGGAGACTCCTACCAAAAGAAATCACAGGTAAGTGGCAAGAAGGCGGACACTACCTTGTCCAAGTCAAGTGCAGAGGCTAGCTCCATGATAGAGTTAAAGAACATGATGAAAGCCTTGACAGACAAAGTGGAGGAGCTGCAGAAAAGAAACACCCAGGTAACTAACCAGCAGCAACAGGCAACAGCAGCAGGTAATGGCGGTAGTGGAGTCTTATGCTATGCTTGCAACCAGAGGGGTCACATCGCGAGAAACTGCCCTGATAAACAGCGAGTCCAGAGCACGAGTGGCACGGGAAGTGGCCAACCACCCAACCAAGGTAGGACAGATAGTAGGGGTGGCAGAAGAGAAAATCCTTTAAACTAGAAAAGGCTGTCTCTGATGGCCGCAGAGACGCCTTGTCTAATACTAATGGCCAGTGTATAAATACAGAAATACAAAGAGAAATTGTTAAGTCCATTAAGCATGTAAGAAAGCTGCCCGATGGTGTTTATATTAGAGGATCTGTGCAGGGCTACCCTGTACTACTTACAGCTGATACTGGAGCAACTAAAACAGTCATTTCAAAGAGAGTATATAAGGCAATGAGACCCGAAGATAAGCCAAAGCTTGGAAAGTCATCAAAATTGATAGGAGCAGGGGGTACTTTAATTAGTGAGTTAGGAAAAGGTGAGTTTAAAATACAGCTAGGCGCTGTGGACCTGAGGGTGGAAGCAGTCGTCGCGGAGATAGACGATGATGGTTTGATAGGGATGGATGTTCTTCAAAGTAGAAAAAATGGGCCCACTGACCTCTTGTTGAGTAAGGGGATATTGAAGATAGATGATCAGGAAGTACCTATTATACAGGTAGGTGTCAGCAATAGAGTCCGGAAGGTGACAGCTGCAGATCACTTTGTTATACCTGCCCAAAGTGAGGCGATAGTGGATGTTTTTGTGGAAAGGCAAGAATATGATGATTTTTCATCAGAACAAGATTACATCATAGAATCTACAGATCATTTTAAAGAGACTTATCCATTGCAAATGGCCCCGTCTCTAGCAAACATAGGCAGATCATGTACTAGCAAGGTAAGGCTGTTAAACCCATTTCCAATGGCAGTGTCCATCAAGCAAGACGCTGTAGTGGGAAGAGCAGAGCCCATAGAAGGTGAGCCAAAAGTATTAGTGCCTGAAGAAAACCGTGAAGAAACTAATAACTTCCATAGGGTAAGACGCCTAACATTCAAAAGTAAAGCCAGTCTGCATGATGAAAATGCTAAATTGCATGCAGTCAGAGTGACAGGTAGGGCAGAGACAGAGCAGGTGCCTGCACACCTTACGGATTTATTTCAGAGGACCTGTAGGGGACTTAGTCCAGCGGAAAAGGACCAAATAGCTGGCCTTCTCACCAAGTTCCAAGACACCTTTTCCCGAGATGAATGGGACATTGGGCTGACTGACATAGCAGAGCACACAATCCCAACAGGGGACGCAACTCCTGTAAAGCAACCACCAAGGCGCGTCCCCCTTGCTCATGCTGAGGCAGAGAAGACAGCCATAGAGGATCTGAAGGCCAAGGGAGTCATTAGAGAGAGTCTTTCTCCTTGGGCGAGCCCAATAGTCCTAGTGGCACGCAAAGATGGTGGGGTAAGGCCATGTGTGGATTACAGACGGGTCAATCAGCTTGTAAAACCTGATGGTTTTCCACTGCCTAGAATTCAAGACTGTTTAGATGCAGTTGCAGGCTCTAGTTTATTCAGTACGTTTGATTTATTAAGTGGCTATTTTCAGATTCGTGTCAAAGAGGCAGATATACCGAAGACAGCATTCGTTTGTAAGTATGGCCACTATGAAATGACTAGAATGCCCTTTGGTCTCAATAATGCTGCCTCGACTTTTCAGAGGACCATGGAAGTGGCGCTCCAGGGGCTGCAATGGGTGACCTGTCTTATATATATTGATGACGTCATAGTCTATGGAAAGGACTTTGAGCAACACGTGCAAAGAGTGGAGGAAGTCCTTAGCCGAATCCAAGCAGCAGGCCTGAAACTGAGGCCCGATAAGAGCCATTTGCTGCAGAAAGAAGTCCTTTTCTTGGGCCATGTAGTCTCAGGTGAGGGAGTCAAACCTAGCCCAGTCAACATTGCTAAGATTGTTGATTGGCCGAAGCCGAAAACTCCCAAACAGGTAAGACAATTCGTGGCAATGGGGTCTTACTATAGAAGGTACATCAGAGGCTTTGCCTCTATGGTCAGGCCAATGGTTGAGCTAACCAAGAAGACAAAAAGGTTTGTATGGGATGCAGCCTGTGATGAAGCATTCAGCAGACTTAAGGAAGCACTTACTGGGTCAGACATCATGGGCTACCCTCTCAATGATGCTGGTGAATTCATTCTTGACGTGGATGCATCGGATATTGGCATAGGTGCAGTGCTTCACCAGGTTCAGGAGGGCCAAGAAAGAGTTATAGCCTATGCAAGCAGGGCTCTAAACAAAGCTGAATCCAATTACTGCATAACGGAGAAGGAATTACTTGCAGTCAGATATTTTATTGAATATTTCCGGCAGTATCTGCTAGGAAGAAGATTCCTTGTTAGAAGTGATCATCAGAGCCTAGTGTGGCTTTTCAGACTCAAAGAACCAAGAGGTAAGATAGCAAGGTGGATAGAGATCCTGAGCCAATACGACTTTGCAGTACAGTACCGACCTGGGAAACATCAAGGTCATTGCGATGCCCTTTCTCGGTGTGAAAACCCTTGGTCTTGTGACTGTCCAGAACAAGACACATCAGAACCTTTGAAGTGTGGCCCATGCAGAAAGTGCATCAGACGAGCCCAAGACATGATGCACGAACAGCACTATCAAGATATGGTTTCAAAGGGGCACAAAAGTATTGAGCCCAGTGAGCAGACTGAGGTGGTACAAGCAGTAAGACATTCAATCCAGGAGGATGCCATCCCGGGCACTTCTACAGAATCAGGCAGACTTGAGGCAAGTACAACAATCCCTGGTACACCTTGGTTCCAAAGCAAGACTACAGCTGAGTTGAAAAAGTTGCAAGAAGATGATCCAGACATTGAGCCAGTCCTTACAGGTAAGGCTGGTAACAATAAGCCAAGTAGCCAAGATATGGCCATAAAGAGTCCAGCAGCCAGGCATTATTGGATCCTTTGGGATTCTCTAGTTCTCCAGGATGGGCTCCTTTGCAAAAAGTTCATCAAGAAAGATGGAACTGGAGAGTATACACAGTTCATTGTGCCTAGAGCTCTGAAAAGGGATGTCCTTTTTCAGATGCATGACTCATTGCTTTCGGGTCACCTTGGCTGTAAGAAGACAAAAGCAAAAACATTGCAGCGCTTCTACTGGTATGGTCTAAAGGATGACATAGGTTTATACATCAAGAAGTGTGACACGTGCGCAGCTGACAAGAAGCCAACAAAGATTCCACGAGCTCCAATGGGTAGTCTACAGGTAGGTGCTCCAGGCGACTGTGTCTCAACCGACTATCTCGGACCACTCCCAGTCACAGATAGAGGTAACAGGTACATTCTCTTGTTCACGGACCATTTTTCCAAAAATGTTGAGATTATTCCGGTGGCTGACATGACAGCTGAGGTCTGTGCTGACAAACTGCTGAATGAGGTCATATCCAGGTGGGGATGTCCGCTGCAAATTCACAGCGACCAAGGTAGGACCTATGAAAGTAAAATATTTAAAGAGTTGTGCCGAATGCTTGAGGTCAGAAAGACCAGGACAAGTGTCAGGAATCCTCGTGGTAACGGTCAGGCCGAACGGTTCAACAGAACCTTGCTCCGTATGATAAGAGCATATTTGGCAGGTGAACAGCAGGATTGGGACCTGCACCTCGGATGCCTAGCAGGGGCATATCGGGCAACACCGAATGAGTCCACCAAGATGACGCCAAACTTGCTAACAATGGGTCGGGAGGTGAGGTTGCCTGGCGAACTGATATTTGGAAGCACAAATGGCTATGACGGCGAGGACATTACCACATATGGAGACTACGTAGACATCCTCAGGGCAAGAATGCAGCATGCTCATGAGGTGGCACGTAAGTACATGTCCGCCACAGCTAAGAGAAGCAAAGAGCTCTATGACTCAAAGTTAGCTTTTCATAGATATAGTGTGGGGGACATAGTATGGTGTCTAATGGAGACTAAAAAGGTTGGAATCTCACCCAAGCTGGAAGTCGGGTTTGAAGGGCCATTTGTAGTCATAAAGAAGTTGTCTGAGTTGGACTACATTATTCAGTTGGACAGAGATGGGGTGGAAAAATCAGTCCACCACAACAAGTTGAAACCTTATGAGGGAGACAATGCCCCAAGATGGGTGGAGAAAGTCAGAAAACAGCTCTTGAGAAGGAGAGCAAACTACCAGGTAAATACACAGTAATAAGATGAGCCCAACACAATGTAGTAAGAAAAGGGCACTTTAAACAGTTGGGTGAAAGAGCATATGGAATGATGTTAGTTTTTCTTTTTAGTAACTACCGGTACTAATCCAGGGGATGGACTTTAACAAAAAAAAAAAAAAAAAAAAAAAAAAAATCCAGTAGATCCAATGTCAGTACTAAAAGCTCGTGAGAGAAAGTAAGTCAGGAGGTAAGAAGGGGCCCAATAGATAAAGCAGTGACAGAAAAAACTCTGATTCCACGAGGAAGATTGGTAGCCTAGGAGAGGGCAAGAGAGAGGCTAACATCGATTGGAGATGCCAAACAGATAAGCCCATGAGATAAGGTGAGAGGTTTCATTGCGAAGGGGTTGAACGGGTTTATAGGAACAACGCGTACTAGAACGGCGATTTTTGCGATGATGAAAGTAGCAGTTCGGGTATTTTGGGCAGATGACTAAGAGTGGGTGGCGGGAAAGCGCTTAGAGGAATGAAAAGGTGGTGTTAGCAGGAGAGGTCTTGCCAGGCGGAAGAACAGTCTAAAGTGGAGAAGAGAAGAGTTTGGTGTGTGTCACTGTTTTAAACAAGTCGGGGTAAGAGAGGTAAACCAATCCTTGATGTGATCTAGTTAAACATGGCTTCTCTTGATATGTGAGGTTAAGTAACAGGAAAATTACTTGCACTGGTCAGCCTCGGTTAGCGACATTTATAAGATGCTTAATGTATTTTACATATCTAACTTCAGGAGAGATGGAACAGCTGATAGCCAATCTGGTAGCCTCAGGGATCAGCCGAGAGAGAATAGACAAGGCGAGAAGGCGAGGGATCGCATACCAATGCCTTTGGTGCTATAACCTGAAGGGAACGAAGCAAGTCAACATCAAGTGCAGAATGGAGGAGCATATAACAAAGACACACCTAGAGAAGGAGGAAATGCCCTTCCGCTGTCTGTTGTGCGGGTACGTCTGCATGTCATTTATGAAGCTGGAGAGTCATACCAGGGACAATGCGAAACATGTGTTGCAAGCGGCCAAGAGGAAAGTACTAGACCATCGGCCATTCCTGTGGATAAACCCAAGTCCACATGTGTTTACAGCCCAGGACTACCTTGCTTATAATCCTGAGGCCAGCCTCCTGCATTTCTTGGGAATTTTTGGGCAGGCCTCAGCCACAGAAGGCCAGGGAGAAGAGACCCAGAGCAGTGAAGATGGGGAGGAACCGACCCCCGGACCTATGGATACTGCAGGTCATGGACCAACAAGGGAGAAGGCTGGACCGTTGGCCACCAGTCTGCCAGAAATAAAGCAGCCGGTTATGACGACAGCCTTCCCAGCAGCAACGCCAGGACCCAAGGGGAGCCCAGTGCCAGCTTCGGGACAGCAGGGACCAACATGGCAGGCGACACCAGTTCCAACAACGGGGTCACAACCAACATCCTCTCTACCCTTCGGGATGTCGTTGCCAGCAACCTTACGACAGGCTGATCCAATGTGGCCAGTGATGTCTGTGGCGCCACACTTGTCGCCGTTGATACCACAGGTGACCCCACCTCCTGCTGCGGTAGCCGTTACAGAGAGCAACTCAACTGGGATATCGGAACCATCACTGAGTATTGGAGAGCAGCTGACGGCCCTCATCAACCGGGTTACTGGGCCCTCCTCCACTCTAGGATCCCCGGTGCTGGGTCAGTCTTTCCAAATGAATGTGACATTTCCTAACCTGCAGCCCGTGAATGACCAAACAGATCCACAGCTTGTGTTCTTAACAGCGGAACCCCTCAGGGAAGGAGTCATTGAACCCCTGAGTGTGCGGGACGAGGAGGAGCCAGCAGTTTCTGAGGCAAGTGGGCAGACCATGGAGAAGGCTGGTGAGGCTGTTTCGGACACTACCAACCGGGTTATGGAGAACTCTGGTGAAGCTGCTTCCAAGGCAACGGAGCAGGCTATGGGGAATGACGGGGAAGTATGTAAGGTCCAGGAGAATGCCAGGGACAGTGTCACTGAGGCGAGGGAACAGGAAGGCAGTGGTCAGACAGAGGTCGAACTAGAGGGTCCGGTACCGATGAATGAGGCGGAGGAGGAGGGTCATCCAAATGCAAGAGACGGAAATACAGACGGTCAGGATCAGGAGGAGGTTATGGACCAGACAGGGGAGGCTGAGACAGCTGAGTGCAGAAGCGTTGTTCCTGAGGATGATGTTTTATCTTTGCAAGATGATGATATGGCCATCTCAACAGGGAAAAGGGAGCGAGAAATAGAAACTTGTGCGGAGAAGGAAGACGAGACAAAATCAAAGAAACCTAGGTGTGAACTTGACGTAGATATTGTGGATCTCAGTAATAAAACTATGTTGGAAATAGTAGAAAGGTCGCTGAAGGCTAACGAAAGGAGCATGGGACTGTCAGAAAGAAGTGTAAAGGCGATTATTGACAATACCTGTGTAATCAGCAAGTTCACAGATGCGATAAATCGCCTGACAAAAGCGATTGAGAGCCATGACAGGGAGGAACGCCGGAGAGAGGAGAGGAGGATCGAAATGGAAAGAAGGAGGGAGGATGAGTGGAGGAAGGCTTTAGGCAGGTTAAGGGACGAGGAGCGGAGATGGGAGAGCAGGAGACGTGATATGGAGGCGAGGGAACGTGAGGAGAGGAAAGCGCGGGAGGAGAAGAAGAACCAGGAGGAGCGGAAGTCTGAGCGGAAATCGGAGGGGAAGGAGAATGACAGTCGGCCAAAGTCAGTGTTGGGACGAATTTACACGAAGAACACCATCTTGGAGGGGAGCAGCAAGGAGAAGAAGGACGAGCAGAGGGACAGGAAACATTAACATAGAAAAAAAGAAACATAGACAATTTAATGGGTAGCATGGGCAATTAAAAAGAGAGAGAGAGAGAGAGAGAGAGAGAGAGAGAGAGAGCGTTATGGATTTGAGGTTTAAGTTAAGGATTTTAAGAAGGATGGGTATGAGTGAGGTGTGTGTAAGCCAGGGGGTGTAAGAAAAAGTTAACTAGCGTTTGTTTAATCAATTTATTGTCAAAGTCATGTACCTGAAATCTATGAGGACATATAGTCCAAGTCAAAACAGTATTGAAATCAAAGTATACTTACCTCTAGGTGCCATATAAATGTTCTTGTAAATTGAAAGCAAAACTGTGATCAACACTTCAACTTATTCTGTAATATTTAATTTATGTAAACTATGTACATTCCAAATTGCTCAATAGGCTATATAATGAGAAAACTATGTATACACCATTTGTACAGTCAAGCAGCACTGGGTCAAATTCATATACTTTACACACCATTTATCCAACATCATTAGATTTTCATTTATGAATTTGTAAAATGTACTCACCATATTAATCATCAATCCAGGTTCAACTTTGCCATTGCATTATTGATGTATAAGTCTCATGATAATTTCATTATTAGTTGTATCCCACTTCTGACACCATGTTAAGTCAAGATTGGATACATATTGTAATTTGTGGTACTTATGCGATTCGTGTTGTGCCATACTGTCCTTTTGTGTTTTATTTCTTTAGGGTCTCGACACCATCCTGTTTCCTAGCTCGTTTGTTGGAACTTAAACGAGCTGGGAGGGGGGTAGTGTTATGCCCCGTACAAGTCAGTCCGTCCGACTATATGGACCATCACGAATCACATGTACATTTTTATTACCTGTCGGGATGTTTCCACTTTGTAAATTTGCAATTTTCATCTGTCGTGTAAATCCGTTATATCGAATGCTTGAATCAGTTTCTTTTTAACATTTATGCACGATAGATATGCTTGTAATAGCAATTTGACTTGTGTTTTTATCGGAAAACGTCCACTTTCACTTTTATGTTGACTGTCCGTAATGTGTGTCATGCTGTGTGTAAGTAGCTTTTGTGTATGCGTGATTGAGGCTGTGTATCTGTCGTCTGCCGTGTCAACGAGTGCGACTGTCAATTCAGAATTTTCATCTTTAACACGCAATTAAACATAGATCCCAATTTTTCTCCATCAAATGATTGTAAGGGTCATTTAGAAAAATCTTTCTTCTTTCGTTTCGCTACCATTTTATCGTCAGCAAAAATTATTTACGCTGTTTATTTTGTGATTTTTCATTTCCGACAGTGGAATTTTCGGTGTGTAATGGCGGTTTTCTTGTAGTTTTCCTACAGTCTACGGCATCTTACGTCGGTTACGGCTGTAGAGTCACGTGACTCTACGTCGTGTTTCGCTGTAGGCGTTGCATGCACACACGCTAAATTCATGTAGAATGTAGACTGTAGAACGTAGAATCGCGTAGAGTATATAAGAAATCGCGTAGGGGCAATCGAGGACTCCGAATTTCGATCACATTCAAAGCAGACGCGTTTTCAGGTCTCGCTTCGATTTATTTCGATTTTAGCTTTATTTCTTGGTTTATTTTAAATACAAAAGCACAAAAATGATAGGAAATAAATAATTAAGCAAACGCTTTCATCTTTTGGCACGTTTTATTGACATTTGTCATAAAAAAAAAGAGAAAACAGTTATTTTCATCACTAGATTTTTCTCTTCCGTAAGCTTTAACTTGTATTCGTTTACACCTTAGTTGACGCTGACACAGCATTGAGTGCAAGTGATTTTTACATCTTTTGTCATTGAAGCCATGTTCATTATCAATTCAAACCCCATGCTACCATTTTAACTTAAATCATGTTGTTGTAAAGCCATTTTTAACATGTTTTCTATGCTTTGTTAAACAGTTGTTACAGTTTGCACATTAATCAAAGTACTGTGAGTACTGTTTCTAGTCAAATAAAATAAAGTACACAAATTAGTGCAAACTTACATCGTCGTTCTTTTGTCTTGTTTTCACATCCTTTTAAGGTCATAATTAGCTCTCATTAAAGCATCTTTACATCAAAAAAAGTCATTTTTCGTTGGAGTCCGCTTTTGTTTCTTTATCAATTTTGCACCACCGGTTTGCTGTCTATCGGCCTAGAGAAGAGAGCGGCTGTTATTCCCAGTGCCGACTGACTAAGTGGGCACAGATAAAGACCGAGGCCAGCCCCCAACAGTACTTTTAAAGCTTTTCCTCGGTGTTTTCAATTGTATTCAGTGGTTCTTTGAAATTGTGCTCACGAAATTCTTGTAGGTTTTCATTGTCCTCAACCTCAAATACGCTCGAAAAATACTCGTTCAAAATATTCGCGTTTTTCTGATCAGTTGCTGTTAAGGTTCCGTCGGGCATTTTTAGACTACCCACATTTTACTTTGTACTAGTCTTGGAACTTGTTTAATCTGTTTTTATCTTTGCAGCTAGATTTTGCTTATACTCATAATCTGCCTGTTTCAGATTTGCTGTCACCGTGTTTCTGGCTATCTTGTAGGTGTTAAAATTCTCTTCTGGTTTTGAAAATTTGTATGTTTGCCATTTCATTTCTTTATCTTTATGTACCTTTTCATTTCAGCACTTACAAAGGGGTTGTTTCTGCGCGGGTCATCGGAACGCTTGCTCACCTGTATGTGATCTTTTATAAACTGAGATTTTTTTTCAGCATAGCAGTCCCATGACTCATTCAGTGACAAACCCTGCAATGTGCTTTGTAGTTGTTTCAATTTCCTTATAGCTGCCCTTATAAAAATTAAATTTGGTATATGTACAAGGTTTATTACCTATACAGCAGTTGTAAGTAAAGGATAACAACTGTGATCACTTTTGCCTAAACCTGGCAAGTATGTTAACGATTCAATCATGTTTTCCTCATTTGTGAAAATAAGGTCTAGAAGTGAGGGCTCTGTGTCGTTTTATGACGAGTTACCTCCCTTACATGTTGGTCTAAATAACAGTCACGTACACACTCTAAAAATACTTGCAATGCGATTTTCTCCCACTGTAGTAGTATCTGATATATGGATATAGTATTTTCTGATAATAATGCGTAATGTTATAATGAACGTATTGCCTTTCAAGATACGTTTTGGTGATTTTCGTCTCTATCAGTGACAAAGTTAATTGATTAAGTATGACCTTTACGTAATAACACTGGAGAGGCTGGGCTGCAATTACTTAGCTGTTCAAAACTGATAAATCAATAAGTAAATCCGCGATTAGCTGGTTTGCAATGTTTCTTCATAATGCCTGTCGCGACACGCAATACTTATGCTTAATTATTGTGAACAGAACGCCGACTTAGGCCGCAAAGTCTGATCAGATCATCCGCCTCTTGCCTATAATAACTTATTTACCCGAAGTAGTTGTACATTCATCAAACGGTTTTATAACATGAGCAGGTAGTATGGCTTTGTTGGAAATGTTAGACAAGCATGGTAAGGACTTAAGATGTCTTTTATTTAGGGTAAATGTGGTATTTATTAACATACACCTGGCAACAAAGGCACTGATCAAAGTACGTAGAGAAACTGGCCGACCAGGGCCAGCGCTGATCAAATAGAACAGTTAAGCTTCGTTAACAGGTCTGACATAAACTGCTCTTCGTTGCAACAATATATACACGGCATAAGAAAAATACAGCAAAATCAAACAGTGACATATTTCGCAATTACTTTATGTCCCTAATTTTGTACAACAAATAAAGTAGTAGAGAATTATAGAACATGGCCTGGACCCGCTACAATCACAGAGTATAGAATACCAATGACACCAAGAGGAAGTATATCTAAGCCATGACGGATATCACACACGTCAGCAAAGCAAATAGCTCTCTCTCTTCCCCAATGAGTTGATGCTATACAGGACCCACCAGTCACAACAACAAGACACTAAACAGGATAAAATACAGTCGACTCTCGTTATCTCGACGTCGCTTATCTCGAATAACCGCTTACCTCGAAGTGAAAATTTGGTCCCTGTTTAAACATGAAAATCTAGCAACAGGTAACAAAAAATGTGGAAAAGAGGAGAAATGGCTCCTAAGGAGCAATTTCTCCTAGTTTCCAAAATATTTTCAATATGTCTCTAACTTCAGGAGTGAAATTACATATGCATTTGTGTAATGTGGTTGGTCGATTTATTTTTTCCTCGATTCTGCAAATCTGATATGTCGAGGTACGGATATCTCGAAGTATTTCAGAGAGTCCATTGGACCGAGATAACAAGAGGTGACTGTACGAAAAAACAATCTTGAACCGAGCAGCCACTTAGTCCCATATTGACCGAACAACACAATGACCATCTATTATTTTTTAAAACTACTATTTTAATTATTTGTGTACATGCTGCATATGCTAATCGCAAGGATACCCATACGTAATGTACGTAAGTTAAAGTTTGTAGACGCACACCGCATAATTCAGGATGCGGTGTCTGATCAGGGAGTACATATTTACTTTGCATTAGTAGTTTACAATCAAAGCGCCAAAAGGCACTGAAATGACAGATTCTATCAGAAATTCATGCCGGGGTTCGCTATTTTAAAGGACAGATTTTTGAAAACCCGTCCAATAAAAAGGTTTCACATTTGTTTAAAAATGTAGTACTACAAATTCAGATATCAAATGCTTGCAGAGGTATATATATATAGTGCCATGAAGTTCCACTTGATGTTTTGAAGTTTCAAAAGAAATATTTTGTCTCAAAATGTTGCAAAAAGCCAGTTATCACATGCAATAAAGAGCTAAAATTGTGATAAATTCTCTTCAATAACTTAATACCTGTACTTAAAAAATGGTTGCAAATGACGGCATTAAATTTGCTGTGCAAACCTGCAAATTTAAAACAAGATGCGAACCTTTCGTTGGGTTCTTTTTAAAGAAGCCAACTTGTTGTCTACTTTCACTTTCACAATCGAGCGTTCAATAAGAGGAAATAACCAAAGTAGCAATAGAGATTTTCAACACTTTCCTTTTTTTCTGATAAATAGTTACACTTTAAACCCAAGCATCCTTTTTATTAAAATGCCGCAGATAAAATATTTTAATGTTAAGCAAATCAACAACAGCGAGATTACATCTTGTAATGTTTGACTAAAGCCCTGTCCCTTTAATCCGACAGTATTGAATTTTTTACACACGTCAGACAAATGGGCAAGTGCTCTGTGTAAAAGTTTTATCATACCATATTTTGAAATATTGTCTTTATTTTCCCAAGGAGACAGCATTTGACATTTCATGCTAGCTGATTCCTCATTTGAGACAATTTGCATGAAATTATGTTTTACGGTAAAAAATATCTGCTAATTTTTGACACGCGGATTATGAGGCAGCGCCTGTTCTATTAATAGCTAACAACAAATTGCGCAGATCAACCTTACAACCTATATATCTAACGCACTCAGATAATATCGGAGAAAACACTTTGCAGCATGATTATGAGCACAGCCTTTTTTTCTTTTATTATCAAGCATAAAAAATCTTCAGAATCTAATTTGGAGAGTAATAGCTGATTAGACAGTGTTTATATTGCTGGTAACAGTGGCTTACGGTCTAGTTTCTCGCGCCACGTCTTTAGTCCAGCGCAGGCGTATTGATACACAAGTATTTTGATATGTTAACCCTTAGACTGCATACAACGACTGTAGCAGATGTCAATTTTATTTTTTGTCTTATTATATCAGAGAATTTCATGCGATTCATCCGTTGGCAAACAATTCATATGAAATGCTTAGTCTGGTTTTCTCTGCAAATAAGGGAGAATTCTGAATGTCGCCTGCTTTAAAAATTGCACGGCGCTATAAAGATATTAATAGCATCGGACTACATTTTGAGCGGACACATATTTCAGTGGTAGTGAAAGCCGGAAGCAACTTGAGAGCCGGAAGCAACTTGAGAACGCTTCTGCCAGCAAGGAATGACAGATAGAAATCTGTCATTAAAAATGTATGTCCAGAAAGTGCCACAATTCTTCCTCTGATCTGTCACCTCATATCCATTCAAAGCCATGATTTGGGACTTTTTTATCTGCATATCTGTTATGAACAGCAATGCGAAGAGAGATAAGACAATACTGCAAAGAGATTTTATTATTTGCTTCGTATCAGCTTAGTATATGATAATAAAGGGAATAGATATATTTTCAAAGGTCATCTTCCTTTGCTTAATGTCAACAAAACTTTCCAGGCGTATACATTCACTAACAGTATTTGTAAAATAAATGATTCATTTATATACGTAATGTCGTTCCGAAAAAATGTTTATGCTCTGCATTTGTAAATATTGCTTAGTCATACATACTCGGAACTTGTGTTCCGATCTAAGTGCTTAATCTTAGTGCTTTTCGTTCGTTTGTTCGATTTGTGCTTGCTTGGATTTGTCGGTTTCCTCTTCCTCTTGGGGTCTGGGAAGGGTTGCGTTTTGTGATTGTGGCACTCCCTGGACTTTTCTCTTACCTTTTTTTTTGTAACTTCCGAGTTTGTATGAGTTCGAGTTCCGAGTTCCGAACTTTTGAGCTTTACAGCCTCGGTCCCACAGAGCTTGCGACTGCGACGCGACCGCTTTCCGACTGATTTCGTTTGTGATTGACTCGCGACCCCTGCGACTATTGCAATTACTTTTTCTCTGCAAATATGATCGCGATTAGTCGTCGACCAGTCGCCGTACAATCGGCGATAGTTTTTGTATGAAGATGGCAATTTATCGGAAACCTGTCACCGTAGGATCGGCGACTGGTTTGCAACTAGTTTAGAGTGAATGGCGACCAGTCGGCGAATCTTCGGAGGCTGGTTGCAACCGAACGGCGACTGGTCGGCGACTGGTTTGCGATCGTTCTGCGATCAAAACAAAATTTTAACAAAATGTGTGGACATGGATGAAATCATTTCTGTGCAAGTTGTCAACATGCTAAGACAACAACCGATACAGTTGCTCCGCTTGCAACTAAACAACATGAATCCTGTTTTACTTTGGCTCCCTCTACGCACCAGGATGCGAACACTTTGAACGCTGGTGAAAAAATGTTGTCAGGATGTGAAGACAGCTTTTGTAGTTGGCACTGCAAACTTTTGGCGATCTGTTGGCGCACGCTTGAAACCTCTTTGCAACCTGTCGGCGACCAGTCGCCGATCAGTTGCCGATCAGTCGTCGTCTCATCAGTGATCAGTCGCCGATCAATCGCCGAATAGTTGCCGACTGATCGCCAATAGGTCGCAGCAAGGTTGCCAGATTTCAGAGCCAAAGTGTTGATGAAATCGATCAGCGACCGATCGATGACTGGTCGGCGACTGTTCAGTGAGTAGTCGGCGACTTCCAGAAAACCATTGCAACCAGTCTGCGATCAAAATCAGTCGCGGCTAGTCTTTTGTGCATGCTCAAAAGACTGGCTGCAACTAATTTTGTTCGGCGACCGATCAGCGACCTTCTGCAACCTGTCTGCGATTGTCATTTTTTAGTCGCGAAGAGGTCGCGCCCGGTCACAGTCTTGGACCGGGACTGTTCTCACATTGCAAGATTCTACTATTAGTTCATTAAAATCTTGATATCGTCAGCAAACAACTCTACAATGAACGGGTAGATAAGAGTCTCAATAAAACCGAGACTCCCATTTTCTAATCGGCAGTGTGTTCTTTGTTGCCAAAGGCAATCATTTTGACCTTTATTTCATTATCTGTTCCAGCTGAACTAATACTCCTGAAAAATGTGCTGCCATGTATTAGATAGTGACCAATTACAGACAAGAATTCGCTTCCTTTAAATCCTTTTGAGAATGGGCGCTACTCTTAACGAAAAAGATCTACTACCGGACGGAGGGAAGTCTTTCGTTTAAGAGTGGTAAGAGTGATCCTAATGACAATAGAGTTAAATATTTCCACGTCTATGCTATTTCCCTTGAGGTTGTCAACGTTCCCCTTATAGGGATGTTCCAAACTGGTAGTGTCATGGTTAATTGTAAATCTTGGTCAAATTCAGATGCTGCATTCTTTACCCATTAATATTTACAGTATTCTAAATAACGACTGGCAGATCATGTAGGTACAGACCAGACGCCACATAAAAGTGTGTCTGATAAAGGTCTACACTGAGTACTAGTTATTGCATTACAAATTAGCAACTAAACGATTAGGTCGGTTCCTATATATTCCATATACAGTCCCGTCAGCGGTTAGCTTTACCACCTGAACGACCGATGAACGGAGAACGACCGGAACGCAACCGGGACCGGACCGGTACCGGAACGACTGGAACGGAGCGACGGTCAGTTCCATTTCTCGCTTTCTTAGCGTTCCCGGTCGTTCCGGTCCATTCCAGTGAAAAAATGGAACGGTGTTTACTAAAATTGAGTTGTTATCAGACGAAACGCAATTTGACCTTTAAAACAATATAAAGTGACCACTCTTCCCGCTCCAATACATATTCTAAAACAGTACTTTCTTAAAATGACAATCTAAATGATCTTAAAGCAGTCAATGCTGTCTATTATATGCTGCCAAAGGAGATTTTACTTGGTTTGTCAGCTATGAAAAAAGGCTTCTCTCTCTCTGAATGTTTAGGTTATGAGTTAATAGAATAAATATGTAAATCCCTGATATAAGTTTCAGTAAACTTTACCCTGTATAAACAGACATTTATCTAATAAGCAAAGAATTACACTATAAGCCAGTGACTGGCATTGTCCTTGACAAAACAGCAATTGAAATTTAAAAATAAACACAATCTAACCTGGTATCAGAGAACTTCATATCGCTGATTGATTGACTGATTTGCAAACACGATGCGCAGCATAGAAAGTATGTTATGTTCTACTCAATGTGACAGTGTCGAGGTTAATGTTTTATTATTTTTTTTTTTTTTTTTTTTTGATAGCTGACAGTTATAAATATACCTGAATAAGCAACAAAGTATACAAAGACCTGTCAGCTGCACTGTTACCCAGTGTCTCAGTCAGTAACCCAGGGTATAGTGGCCTGTCTCATGGAGAGTATACATACCAGAATATTGGTCAGCGACAGAGTAAACCAAGACCTGCAAGCTACACTGTATATCAGCGTATCAGTCAGTAACCCAGGGTATAGCAGCCTGTCACCTAAAGTGTATACCGGAATATCAGTCGGAGACAAAGTATACAAAGACCCATCAGCTACACTGTACCCCAAAGTATCAGTCTGTAACTTAGGGTATAGCAGCCTCTCACCTGGACTAGAATGTCAGTCAGCGACAAAGTATAAGAAGGTCTGTGAGCTACACTGTACCCAGGTTTAGCCGCTTGTCACCTAAGTACATACCCGAATACCGGTCAGCGACAAAGTATACGAATACCTGTCGGCTACACTGGTACCCAGTATATAAGTCTGTAACCTGGAGTATAGTGGCCTGTCACATGGAATGTATACCGGAATATTAGCCAGCAACAAAATATATATGAAGACCTGTAAGCTACACTGCTCCCTGGTATATCAGTCAATAAGCCAGTGTATAGGGACCTGTCACCTAAAGTGTAAACCAGTGAATATCAGTCAGCGACAAAGTATACTACGGGACCCTATACTACAAAACATTCTGGGTGACAGGCTGTTATATCCCGGGTTACTGACTGATACACCGGGGACCAGTGTAGCTGACAGATCTTCGTATACTTTAATTGTTGCTGACCGATATTCCAGTATATCTATACACTCTAAGTGTATATCCCAGGTTACTGACTGATACATCAGGGTGCAATGTAGCTGGCAGGACTTCATATACTTTGTTGCTGATTGATATTCGGGTGTACACTTCATGTAACAGGCCACTATACCCTGGGTTCCTGACTGATATTCCGGGTAACCGACAGTGCAGCTGACACTGGTCTTCGTATACTTTGTCGCTGACAGATATTCTGGTATACAATTAGGTGACAGACCACTATACCCCGCATTACTGATTGACACAGGGGTACAATGTAGCTGACAGGTCTTTGTATCCTTTGTCGGGGATCGAACCCACAACCTCCCTGTCAAGCAGATGCTCTGACAACTGAGCCATTGGGAACAAGGAATATAGAAAGTCAAGATTTTAATTTTGGGGAACAAGGGAAAATGCTGACTTTATTTCAGGGGACCAGGAACACCCCTGGGAGAACTTCCCTAAGGGTTTTCTCGGTGGTATAGCCATAACTCAAACAAAACAAATTAATGTTGGCTAGCTAAGGAGAGAGAGAGAGAGAGAGAGAGAGAGAGAGAGAGAAAGAGAGAGAGACTGCAACAAAAGCAAATGAACTTGTTGTACAGACAATCCTAAATATATCCGGCCCGGTGCGGTACCCTAAGAAGAGGTGTTCCATTTTCGGAAGAATATTCAGAACGTCACAATCAAGCTGGCTGGAACAAAGAAGAACCACCCGAAATGTAAGTTTACTTATTAACCTCTTTTTAAAGTGTTTACGCTTTACTTTTATGTTTGACAACATTACTGTCCGTAAAATTACAGTGATATCTCTAATAACAATAAGGTATTATTCGGTTTGTACAAAATCGGAAAACAATCACCTTCTTACACACTTACTCGTCTTGCACCAGTTGTCGGACAAGTACAGAACCAGTTATTCTGTAGCATGAATTTAATTAGCAGTGGCCAGCTGTATATGTAATGTAGGGCCTGCAGACATGTCTGTTAAAAATTTGGTCTGGCAAAAATTCTTAATAATAAAAAAAAATAAAAATTTCATGTACAGACTACAATATAGTGTGGTAGTTCAGTGGTGAGTGCACTGGCATCTAGAGCTAACGGTACAAGGATTGATCCTAGGCTAAGCAAGGGAATTTTTGGTGTCTGAACCCTATAGAAATTCATAATGGGACATAGTCCCTAAACCCAAATTGTTGAAACATCTGTTCGGTTGTCTGTCCGTTAACACTTTAAAATGACAACTCCTCCAAAGCCATTGAAGCGATTTGTACCTTACTTGAAAAGAATGTTGCCTGGTTAGGGTCCTTTGAAAATGGCCAAATTTTTTGGTGATCTGCCTCTTGGTTTGATTGCCATGGCAACAGAAAGCTCCCATAGACTTATATTGGGAAAATGGTTAAATTAATTGCATTTTCTCCAAAAACGTGAAGTGATGTGAACCATGTTTGGCAGTTATGATCATTGGATGAGTGTTTGCCCAATTTATATTTTTTATGACCAATGGCTATTTTGTTTGGTTGACATGGCAATATTAGATTTAAAAAAAAAAGCAATTTTTTAAATGACATCTCCTTCAAAACCAATCAAGCAGTATGATTCTAATTTTGTACAAATGAACTGCTTTGGGGTAAGGTCAATTCAAAATGGCTAAAATTATGGTGATCTGCCTCTCGCTTTGGTTGCCATGGCAACAGAGAGCTCCTGTAGACTAATATAATGGGAAAATGGTGAAATTGCATTTTCTTCATAACCATTGAAGTGATGTGAACCATACTTGGCAGTTATGACATTTGATGATGGTCTACCCAGCTTGTGCCTTTCATCAGTGAGAATTTTGTTTGGTTTCCATGGCAATATTAAATTTAAAAAAAAAAAGAAGATTTTTTCAATGACCAGTCCTCCAAAACCACTGAAGTAGTAGGAGTCTAAGTTGGTGCAAATGTTAAATGGGTAAGGGCAATTGAAAACAGATAAAAAGTCTGCCAGTCTGCCTCTTGGTTTTGTTGCCATGGCAACAGAAAAATCCCATAGACTTATAATGAAGAAATGGTTAATTCATTTTCTCCATAACCAGTGAAGTAATGTGAACCATATTTTGCAGTCATGATCATTATCTACCCAGTTTGTGTGTTTTTATGACCAGTGACCAATTTGTTGGGTTGCCATGGCAAAATAAAATTTTAGAAAATGATTTTTTTTTAATGACAGCTCCTCCAAAACCACAAAGCAGTGTTGCAAACTTCTTTACTGCTTATGAAGATTCTCAATAAAACCAAGACTCACGTTTTCTAATCTGTAGCAGTGATTTTTTACCTGCGCATCCCGAGTCCCGTACTCACATTTTTGCTTTGGGACTCACATTTTAAATCTCAGCGAGTCCCAGGACTCACAAGGTTATAGTGGAAAATTCTGTAATAGGTGCAATGATTTTCTAGTAGGACTCACTTTATATAGCCCAAGCGAGTCCTGGGACGCATAGGTATAAAATTGTAAATAAATCACTGCTGTAGTGTGATCTTTGTTTCCAAAGGTAATCATTTTGACATTTATTATATTTCCCTGCCCCTGTGCTGTTTACTTGTGTATAAAATCATGGTACTGTTAAACAACTCTTCAGAAACCACTTAGCCAATTTCCATCATTTTACATTGATTCTACTAGTGAAATATGATTGAGAGTTTGTCCAAATGGTCACGCTTCATTGACTGCCATGGCCATGTGTCCTTCTTCAAAACTAAGAACTGCTTAATTGATCATCCTTTCATTAGTTGCAATGATAGGATTGGAAAATGTTGCATAACGGGTGCATACCTGGAGTAGCTATGTCACTCAGGCGAGTGAGTCGTGACCCGCGGACCTCTTGTTTTAGATTCATCTTCCCTCGTTACCCTGTAATACATGGCCTTGTTCCCCAGTTCCTCAAAATCCCTGGGGTGGCCTCAACATTGTGCACTTATGGACTGTTTTAGTGTTCTTTTCCTTGACATAAAATATAACCAGATTATATGGAATTCGTGCTTTATTGTTATATATTGTGTAGCTCAAGGATGTTTGAAACAATTTAGATAAAAAACTGCTTCACATGGCACAAACAATAGTCAGATATTCATGGATTTGCATGTTTTCAGATTTTTTCCATGGAACATCAAAATATCCACAATACTGGATATTTGCCTTTGGCAGGTGTGTTTGCAATTTAACTCTGTTGGGTAAAAAGAAATGCATGTATTGATGAAATGATAATATTTGACACTGAGATCTTCTAAGAGGCAGGGAGTGGATACTGGCATGCAATATTAAAGGTCTCGGAATGTTACCTGGTAATACCTGGCTCTACTATACATTTTAATCATTTATCTAACCATTGTCAGGAAGACTTTGAAACAGTACATGTACTTGCACATACTCTGGCCTGGAAGCAGATTAGTAATGCTGCTGGCCTCTTGTGCTAGAAGTTATTGACCGAGAGATTGCATGTATGATCATCAGCTGATTGGAACCTGCTCAGCAGTGCAGTCAGTAACTAGTGCATTAGACGGCAGATCTAGTGGTTGCAAGTTTGAATCCTAGCTTGGCAGCCTACCTCATCAAGAGATTGATCGTGAAATAATTTCTACCATCATTCTCCCTGGTCTGCTGATTCAAGAAGGGAGATTGTCAGTTGGGCACTCCTGACTTTGGAACATGAGATTCCAGGTTCAAATCCCTCTTGAGGTTGATATTTATTTCATGAATGTATGAGCTGGCGTTGGTAGCTTAGTTGGATGTGTGTCCGACTGGTGATCAGGAGGACTCAGGCCTCCTAGCGAAACCTATAAAACCTATAATAACCTATAATTTTGTGTCAAACCTATAAAACCTTTATTTTGTTCATAAAACCTATAAAAAGCCTGTATTTTCATGAAAAAACCTATATTTTTCACTTTTTGAACCTTCTCCCAACTCAACCCTATCTTTTCTTCAAAATGCCCTACTACTTTTACTTTTTAGTCCCAAAAATATGATGAAATTATATACTGTCAAGAAATTGTAATTTTTTTCCTCGCTCCATTTGCTCACTTGGACTTTGTAAAATTCAGATCAACTTTATCTGAGTAATTGTGTCACAAAAATTCATCCGATATTTGTCTTCAGTTTTAAATCTTTATGTGAGTTTGGAAGAACCTTTTTTTAATCTATATTTTGTAATGAAAAACCTGTAAATAACCTATATTTTGAGTAAGAAGAACCTATATAAAAACCTATACTTTCAAAGTGGGCCACTAGGAGGCCTGGGAGGTTGAAAATTGTGGAGATCTGCTTTGGGATTGCTAATTGGCAAGTTTCATCAATTTTCATATGCCTGTTTGAAGAACGGGACTGTTATGTTACGGGGTATGGCGTCTGTCCGTCTGTCCATAACCTTTTTCGTTTCTGGCTAACTCCTCTTACAGTTTACATCCGATCAAGCTGAAACTTGGTATATAGTTAGACCATGATGAGGAGCAGCGCATATTATTTCGGGGTTACAGTCTACTAACTATTAGCAGAGTAATGCCCCTTTGAAAATTTCCGTTAACTTTTTGTTTCAGGTCAACTTCTCTTACACTTTACATCCACTCAAGCTGAAATGTAATTTATAGTTAGACCATTATGTGGAGCACGGCATATTTTTTCTAGGTTACAGTCCACCAAATATTAGCAGAGCTATGCCCCTTTGAAAATTTCTGTAAACTTTTTGTTTCCGGCTAACTCCTCCTACAGTTTACATCTGATCAAGCTGAAACTTCATTAGTAATTACCATGATGTGGAACAGCGTATATTGTTTCAGTGTTACAGTACACCAAATATAAGCACAGTTATACTCCTTTGAAAATTTTTCGTTTCTGGCTAACTCCTATAGTTTACATCCGATCATGCTGAAACTTCTTAATAGTTACAGGATGATGTGGAGCAGCGCATATTATTTTGAGGATACAGTACACCAAATATTGGCAGAGTTATGTCCCTTTTCATAATTTCGTAAACTTTTGTCAGCATATTGTCTAGAGGTAATAGTGTGCAAATTTTATTTTATAATAGGTATATTGTTTAGCTCACCTGAGCCAAAGGCTCACGGTGAGCTTTCATGATCAGTCTTTGTCGGTCATCCGTCTGTCAATTTTTTACTTAAAGACATCTCCTCCTAAACAGGTGAATGGATTTTGAAATAATTTTACAGGAAGGAATGTTCCTTGGGTGACCCTCTACCAAAGTTGCCTAAATGGTTCTGCTCAGCTAAACAAAATGGCGGCCAGAACTAAAAATAGAAAATCTTAAAACAACATCTCCTCCTAGACCAGTCCACTGAATGGATTTTGAAATAATTTCACAGGAATGTTCCTTAGATGACCCTCTACCAAAATTGCCTAGATGGTTCTGCTCTGCTAAACAAGATGGCTGCCAGAGCTAAAAATAGAAAACCTTTTAACAACATCTCCTCCCAGGCCTATAGCCTGATTTCAAAATAATGTCACAGAAATCTTCCTCTCATGCCCCTTTACCAACTCTGCTCTGCTAAACAAAATGGCCACCAGAGCTAAAAATAGAAGAAACCTTTAAAAGACATCTCCTCCCAGGCCAGTGGCCGATTCAAAATAATTTCACAGAAATGTTCCTCTCATGCCCCTTTACCTAAAATTGCTAAAATGGTTCCGCTCCACTAAACAAAATGGCCACCAGAGCTAAAAATAGGAAAGCCCTTTTAAACGACTTCTTCTATTAGGCCAAGGTCCCGATTTCAAAATAATTTTACTGAAATGTTCCTCTAATGCCCCTTTACCAAAATTGCTAAAATGGTTTAGCTCTGCTGAACAAAATGGCAGCCAGAGCTAAAAATAGAAAAAGGTTGTAGACTGTCATGCCTCTGTCAACAATTTACTTAAGAGACATCTTCTCCTAAACCGGTAAATGGATTTTGAAATAATTTTACTTGAATGTTCCTTGAGTGACCCTCTACCAAAATTTCTAAAATGGTTCCGCTCCTAAAACAAACTGGCCACCAGAGCTAAAAATAAAAAAACCTTTAAACAACAAATCCCATGCCAGTGGCCCGATTTCAATTTAATTTCACAGAAATGTTCCTCTAATGCCCCTTTACCAAAATTGCTAAACTGGTTCCACTCTGAAACAAAATGGCGGTCAGAGCTAAAAATAGAAAAACTTTTAAACGACATCTCCTCTCAGGCCTATGACCGAATTTCAAAATAGTTTCACAGAAATGTCCCTCTTATGACCCTTTACCAAAATTGTTAAAATGGTTCCGTTTGGCTGAACAAAATGGCCAGCAGAGCTAAAAAAAAGAAAAGGGAGTAGACAGTCATGCATCTATCAACAATCTACTTAAGAGACTTCTCCTCCTATACGGTTAATGGATTTTGAAATAATTTTACAGGAATTATACCAATATTGCTAAAATGGTTTCGCTCAGCAGAACAAAATGGCCGCCAGAGCTAAAAAGGAAAAAAAAACTTTTAAAGGACATCTCCCAGGCTAATGGCCTGATTTCAAAATAATTTCACAGAAATGTTCCTCTAATGCCCTTTACCAAAATTACCATTCTATAGTTTCAAGATAATTACCAGTTTTTTATGTCTGCTTTCTATGATTTGTTGATGCAGTTCAAATGAGTACCCACAACATATGCTTTTATAAAAAAAAAAAATCAGCAAAAAAACAACACAAAAACATCATACAAGCATCATTTGATGAGCCCTTAGCAGATCTTTTTCTTTTTATACACTGCCACATGATAGTGGTGGGGGTTTCACATTGGTTGTACGAGTGTCCCTCTGTCAATCCATCTATCATAGTTACATCCCTCCGTCCTTATTTTTGTTCCCAGATGATAACCTAAGTGAATATCAATGGATTTTCACCAAACTTGGTGTGTTCATTCATAATGTGGAAGGGGTGGTTGGGTGGTGCGAAGGTGTCATGTGTCTTATGTCACTGGGGCAACTAATATTGGCTTACAGTTGGGCAAGGCCTGCTGTCCTTGTAGCAGTTAAGGAAGAGGGGGAAAATTTTCATTTCTTCTGCTTCTTCCCTTTCATTCCTGTTCCTCTTTCTTCCCTGTCCCTTTCTTTCATCTCCTCTACTATCTTTTCTGTCTTCTTTCTCTGGGAGACGACATAAATGACCCACAAGGATTGACGTGTCGTTAAACCCCAACACAGTCAATCAATCTTAATGTGGAGATCTGGTTTGGGATTGCTAATTTCTGACAGACTAAGCTATCTGTATCTGAGACACACCTGACTTTTCTTTGCCAGATGATTGCTTGAGTAATTTATTAATGGATTTTCACCAAACTTAGTGTTTGTATCGATATTGTAGAGATCTGGTTTGGGATTGCTAATGGGCAAATTTCATAAATTTTCGACAGTTTTCTGCCCGCAGCAAGTCAATATTGATAACTAGTAAATGTCAATGGATTTTTACCAAAGTGGTACATATCTATTATGGAGATCTGATTCGGGATTGCTTATGGGCAAATTTCGCCAATTTTTGACAGAGTATTCTGCCCATTGCACAGCCACATATTCATTTCAGGACAATAGCTTGAGTAAATCTCAAAGGATTTTCACCCACTTTGTATTTCCATTGATATTTTAATCTGGTTTGGGATTGCTAATGGGTACATTTCTTCAGTTTTTGACAGTTATCTCCCCTTGACATGATAATGGTGAGGTATTATCATTTTACTGTTTTATTTAAAATGTTTCCTTAATATAAGTAGGTACATACTTTCCACAAGCCTTTCTAGCATTTTTGAAAAACCTAAGCGCACAGTGTGGTAACTAGGCCAAATATGGTATGTTGAGCACTTGAGGTACTCATTACAGGCACCTTATCAAGGTGCTTCTAATGAGTATGTACAATCTTTGTTTTCATATAGAAATAAGAAAAATATTATCTTAATACCTCATTTTATCTAGATAGCCATGGCTTACATATCCAATTTTAAAGTTCATAACCATCATTAAAATCTGGTTTTGCATGCTTTATCTACCAAACTATTTTACCCCTACCAGGCATTTTGCAAAAAAAAAAAAAAAAAAAATAATAATAATAATCTGCAAAGGTTGACATGATTCATTATGAATTTGTTAATCTTCAAGTGTGTCACTGGCAAACACAGTTGCAGATGATACATGTAATTTTGAAATATTTTTTTTTGTTATTATTCAAGGACAAATTATTTAAGATATGAAGTGTCCTCAAGTTGGCCGAGTGTTTAGTGCTTCTGACTATGGACCATGAGGTCCTTGGTTCTATTCCTTTCATTATCATACTTCCATCATCTCCATATATAACCAAATCTTCATCATTACCAACACCTTCCACAAAATTAAATAGCAGTTTGTTAGTTCTAATAAACTTGAAGTGACTATAATTTTAAATTTCTACCCTTCATGCCATTTTAATTTACCCCCCCCCAGACCCACACCTAATGCCCTAACAGTCAAACCAAAATGCAAACATGTCCATGCATATATTTTGTTGTCCCATATACACAATACATACATGTATGTGTTCTGTATCACATACATTTTAAGCTTTAGCACTTTGTTGGCTAAGTCATCAGATATTTGGTGATATTTTTCCCACAGACACTTGGGGTCAGTAGGGCAGTGCAGGCCCAAAAAAATATCTTGTATATATTTTTTCTCTAGTTATTTTTAGCTCAGCTGTTTTCGAAGAAAACGATGAGGTATTGTCATAGCTCTGGCGTCGTCTGAGTCGTCGTGGTGCAAAAACTTGGACATTTTGTAATATCTCTGTCATTACTGAAGATATTTACTTGAAACTCAGGTTGGTTGTTCATTATGGAAAGGGGAACTCATACCAATAGGGGGGGTAACCCTCAAAATATTTTTGGCACAGTTATGCCCCTTTTTCGACTTAGAATTTGCAGCCGAGCAATAACTTGAGAAAAAAATATATACAAGATATTTTTTTTGGGCCTGCACTGCCCTACTGACCCCAAGTATCTGTGATTTTTCCCACAAAATAAGGCTTGACATGTCATTCAAATTGTCTTCTTAGAGACAGTTTGTATGAAACATCATATTTGTTTTGTGATGAAAAAGAGAAATCTTTTATAAATGTTGTCTGCTCTTATTTCAAGTTTAAGTTATCAGCAAATCAAAGACACAACCTCAAACCTAAAAATGCAAAGTTTATGTCTGCCTCTTTTTTAATAGACTGCTTACTAAAAATGTTACACATTACGAAAACATGCCTATTCAAAATATACTGAAAATTTTACCACAAAAAAATGAAAATTTTCAGAGAAAAAATTCGGATATTTTTCACTTTTCTGCTCAAAACATAGATTGTGGGTACTCGTTAGAACTGCCTCGCCGAGGCAGTTCTAATGAGTACCCACAATCTATGAGCAGAAATAAGAAAAATAATGTATACCCCTATAAACCCCAGTTTTACTATATAAAAGTGGGGTTTAAGGCGGTCAAAATTATATAGGCACGTTTTCTTGATGAGTACCAAAACTGTTTCTGAGGATTAAAAAGAAATTTATGCTTTATATAGTAAAAAAATGGGATGCTGGTATCAGGGGAACATGTTGGGGTGGTATTGGGGTTGGAGGGGTGGGGTGTGGGGCAGGGGGGTGGGGGGGTTGGTTGTGGCTTGGAGGATATTTACAGTTTTACACCTGGACATTTACCTACACAGACATTTACCCACCTCATTACGAAAACACGCCTATTCAAATATATAGAAATGTTCACCTCCAAAAACCGAAAATTTTCAGGTAAAAAACTCTGATATTTTTTCATATTTCTGCTCAAAACATAGATTGTGGGTACTCGTTAGAACCGTCTCGGCGAGGCAGTTCTAACGAGTACCCACAATCTATGTTTTTGAGTAGAAATAAGAAAAATAATCTATACCCCTGTACATCTCAGTTTTACTATATAAAAGTGGGGTTTCAGGGGGTCAAAATTATATAGGCATGTTTTTGTGATGTGGACACTAGAGATAAATTTGAGACAAATATCATGTTCAGTGAAATGCCATTTATAATTTCTATTAGAGGAAATGTCATTTGGACAAAATGTCTTTTCAATGAAATGCCATGTATTCTTAAATTTGAATGTTGAACAAATGAAATAAATGAAAATATAAATTTTGTGTAGAAAACAATTTCACTGTTGTGTGTGGTTTTGTTAAATATAATAGGCTGTGTATCTGTGTATTTACAGGAAGTTATATGGTTATAAAATGGTAGGATATTTTAAGTTTTATGGTACCCAAATAGACAAAGGGATTAGAGTTAAAAATGGACAGAAGCTAGGTGATTTGTAGCCCCAGATAAGTTGGCATTGTCCAGATAAGTCCAAATGAATGAATAGACTTATGCCACTGAGGCAAGTCTAACGTGGACCCCATTAAAAACGCTTTTAATAGAGTTCTAAAGAAAATAAATCAATTGATTTTTTTTTTTTTTTTTTTGAGAAAAAAATGAAATAAACTAAAATAAAATTTATCTTCTCTGGAGCACAACAGGTCTGGTGTGGAGGCCCTAAAAATGCAGATTAAGATATAAAAGATCAGAGCTCCAAATAAGGTGCTTTATTCCAACAGTAACAAGTTTATTTACTTTTCAGATTTCAATGAAAAATAATTAAAATACTGATATGGCCAATTAAAAATAGGTGTGTTTTAACTTTAAGGTCGCATGTTCAAAAAAAAAAATAGGTATGTAGAACTTCAGGGATTGTTGTTTTGTTTATTTTGTTTTATTATTATTTTTTTTATGTACAATTATACCATAATTACTAAATATATTTGGATTATTCACCATGATTTACAGATATTTTATCCAGCATGTAAATATTTCTGATAGAATATGGCAAAGGGTGTAGACCCAGATCTTGTAGGAGCAGTTTGATGAAGGTCATCACTGTTTGCACAGACCTGCTTTTCTGAATATTTTAAAAGTATATAATGCCCACAGACTTAAAATAGGAAAGTGGTTAAATTACATTTTCTCCATAAAAAGTGGAGTGATGTGAATTATAATCATCTTGATGATTTTCTAGTTTGTGTGTTATGACCAGTGGCCATTTTGTTTGGTTATTTTTTTTTAAATAACAAAACCACTGAAGCAGTACGACTTTTTTCCATGATTTTATTCCCGTCTTTTCCAGAGCACCATAATATCTGCCTTCTCTAAAACCCATGTTCATGCTGATGTAAAATATTCTTTTCTAATCTTTGGCATTTCCATTCTATAAAAAATAGAAAAGGTGAGGGAATACAGATTAATCAATCCCTTAGAATAGATTTGTGCAATGTCAACTCATAAGAAAAAAATCTAAACACAAGCATTAAAAAAATAATGAATTGCCAAATTTCTCCTAATAAGGGAGCCCCTTTGCAAGCTGAATAATTATTTTGTATTTTTACATCATTTGAACATGGAGTGAAGATTTGGTACCAGTAAAATTGATTTACCCAAACTCACCCTCCCACTCCAAGTAGTTTTATACTGACCATTCTAGGACCAAGGTTCTGTCACACTTCCTTCTATGTGTGGACCAAGCTCCACAGGACAGTCAATAGCACAACTGCCTGCAGATCCAGGAATTAAATGTTCAAATCCTAGCTAGGTCCCATAACTTTTGTGGGGATGGATGGATTAGACATGAAATGACTTTTATGGTCTTTCTCCCCCTTCTCCTGCTTCAAGAACCATGGCGGTTGTCACTTTCTGGCGAAAGTCTGCACACAAAGTACTGGTGCTCAAAGTACTGATTTCTGCCTAGAGGACTAAGTCTGCCCAGAAAAGTTTAAGTAGGTTAATTGACTGGCTGCACATGAAGTTGACAGTTTTTGCTGGGCTGCAAAACTCCAAATCAAACAGAAATTTCAATCTTAGTGAAAGGTAAAGTTTTATTTTCTGTGAAAAATATCACTAATAATTAAGTTTCATGATGATTTTATCTATACTAGTACAAAGTGTTAAAGTTTAAAATGCGTATGAGACTGAATACATGTACATACTATATTTATACTAAAATAAGCCCCATTATATCTAGTCACACCTCTCCTACTTTGGTAGGTGAAATCCATTATTATACACATGCAAAACTGAGTTTAAGCCATCCAAATATCTTATTTTTGCCCCAAATTTGGATTTAATACTGTCATTTTGGCAATAAGAATTGCAATGCCCTGGGGCTTATTACCGCTTAGTTTAGTTTTGAATAAATAAACAACTGTAATAATTTGTGCATTTTTTCTGTTATTTCAGGCATTAAAATAGCAGCAGGACATGATGTAGGCCTTGGATTTGATTTGATTTTGAAAACAAAGAGTTCAAAGACAGCAGAAGACATTCATCCTCTTGAAACCAACTCCAAAAAGAATATTCTTGACTTTAAAAAAGATGCAAAGAATATTGGAATGCTACTGAAAGGATCCACGTTTATGGATGTTTGTTTTTCCTGATAGCATGTTTCAGATTTTAAATTAAATTCTTACAGCATACAAACTGGAACTGTTAACACAGCCCCAGATAAGGCATTTTTTTCTGTTAAAAAGAACTGATATTTTTCTTATTTCTCCACAAAACATATGTTATGGTACTCAACTGAAGGTTGTCGCCAAGGCACTTCTGATGAGTACCCACAACATAGGTTTTCATGGAGAAATAAGAAAAAAATTATGGGGATACCCCTCTTATCTGGAGCTATCTATTAACTTTTGACAGAAAGTGACTACAATATTCTGAACAATGAGAATGGATATCAAGAACTGAAATTAGAGAGGAATTTGAAGTTAGCAAATACTTGCTATCAGTCATCATTTTGAAAGAAAATTACCAAGAATAAATATTTCTCTGGTTTTAGATTTTGTTTCAGTGTTACTGTGTTGTACTTTTAATCAGTTTGGTGCTGGCCTCGGTGGCTCATTTGGATGCGCCGTCCGACTGGGGACCAGGAGGTCGCGGGTTCAACCCCCGCCGAGGTTGGCAACATTCTTTCGTGGAGATTGATCATGAAATATTTTCTACGGTCATTCTCTCCCTTCCGCTGATTCAAGAAGGGCAGTTGTCAGTTTCTGGCAAAAGAATGTGCACAATACTGGTTAACCGCTTAGAGGACTGAGCCTGCCCAGTAAACGTGTGGTTAGGTAAACTGACCGCGCTTGACATGACCCCATTGGGTTGACTGGGCCGTAAAACCTCAACACAAACAAACAAACCTCCTCCATGTAAGATTTAATATCTCAGAGACCATTCAGAAACATATATCAAACATATATTGTTGTTCAGTATGATAAGATGCATTCAGTGACACTGACTCTGGGTCCCCAGGTGTATGCCCCACCCCATCCAGTTCACATAAACCTTAATATCTCTGACACTGTTGAGATCCCATTCACTTAAACATATATATATTATTGCTCCTTATGATAAGACACCAACAGTCGGTCCCCAGTGGACTGTGGTATGCCCCACCCCATTCAAAAACCATTCAGATCTTTGCCAAGAATAATGGGTTTGAAAATACTTTTATCTTCTGATTTAGATTCCAGATACGACTGCAGTTTGCCAACCTTTTCTCCATGCAAGAACCCCACAATAGACCTATATATCTTATTTGTATCTTTAATGCTGCTCTGAATACAAAATCTTTATCACATATAGCCATTTACATGTCAATAGACTTAAAGCCAAGTGTGTTGGTGAAGATATATGTGTCAGTTGACATACCTATGTATAAGATGAACAGTATCTGGACTGACATACTGACTGCATGTATGTCCACCGAGGTTAGATTTCCCAACCATCAATGACTGAGATATGTATATACATCAAGAATTTGGGAGTTATCTATAAATTGAATACAGGTAGCCACCTTTTTTAGCTCACCTGAGCACAAAGTGCTCAAGGTGAGCTGTTGTGATCAGTCAATGTCCGTCGTACTTTGTCTGTCGTTCGTCATTCGCCTTCAACAATTGTTTCAAAAGCCTAGTCCTCCTACACCCCTGGGCCAGTGGACTCGAAACTTGGTAGGACGCATTGGGGTGACTTATAGATCAAAAATAGCAAAAATCATTCTGATCTGACATTCAAGATGGCAGCCATCTTCTCCTGAACCAAAATTAACTCGAAACTTAGTAGGAAGCATCGGGGATGACTTGTAGATGATAAATAGCTAAAATCATTCCAGTCAGAAATCCAAGATAGCCGCCATGGCAGCCATCTTGAAAATCTATTTTTAGCTTCTTCTCCTGAACCGAAAGGCCAACTGACTCCAAACTTGGTAATGGTAGGAAGCATTGGAGTGACTTCTAGATCAAAAATAGCTAAAATCATTCTGATAGAAAATCCAAGATGGCCGCCATGGAGGCCATCTTGAAAATCTGTTGTTTGCTTCTTCTCATGAACCTAACGGTCAATAGACTCAAAACTTGGTAGGAAGCATCGGGGTGACTTGTAGATCAAAAATAGCTAAAATAGTTCCGATAGGAAATCCAAGATGGCTGCCATGGTGGCCATTTTGAAAATCTTTTTATCGCTTCTTCTGAACTGAAAGGCCAATTGACTCCAAACTTGGTAGGAAGCATCGGGGTGACTTGCAAAAATAGCTAAAATCATTCCAATAGGATATCCAAGATGGCCACCATGGCCGCCATATTGAAAATCTAATTTTCTCTTCTTCTCCTGAAACGAAAGCCAATTGATTTGAAACTTGGTAGGAAGCATCGGGATGACTTATAGATAAAAGAGAGCTAAAATCGTTCTGTTTGGAAATGCGAGATGGCCACCACGGCGACCATTTTGAAAATATTTTCGCTTCTTCTCCTGAACCAAAAGGCCAAGTGACTGGAAAACTTGTAGGAAGCATCGGGATGACTTGTAGATCAAAAATAGCAATTATTCCTATAAGAAATCCAAGATTGCTGCCATCTCGAAAATCTATTATTTGCTTCTACTCCTGAACCTAAAGGCCAATTGACTCGAAACTTGGTTTGAAGTATGGGGTGACTTGTAGATCAAAAATAGCTAAAATAGTTCCGATTGGAATCCAAGATGGCCGCCATGGCGGCAGTCTTGAAGATCTATTTTTCGCTTCTTCTCCTGAATCGAAAGGCAAACTGACTCGAAACTTGGTAAGAAGCATCGGGGTGACTTATAGATCAAAAAAGCTTACTTCTCCTGAACCTAAAAGCCAATTGATCCAAAACTTGGTAGGATGCATCGGGGTGACTTGTAGATCAAAAGTAGCTAAAATCCCTCCGATTGTATATCCAAGATGGCCGCCATGGAAGCTATTTTCAAAATCTATTTTTGGCTTCTTTTGAACCGAAAGACCAATTTTTTTGAAATTTGGTGGGAAGCATAAGGGTGACTCGTAGGTAAAAAATAACTAAAACTTATCCTATTAGAAATCAAAGATGGCCGCCATAGTGGCCATCTTGAAAATCAATTTTTTGCTTCTTCTCCTGAACCTAAAGGCCAATTGACTTTAAACTTTGTAGGAGTCATCAGGGTGACTTGTAGATGAAAAATAGCTAAAATAGTTTCATTTGGAAATGCAAGATAACCGCCATGGCTTTGCATCCTTTCATCTGTCTGTCATGTTATCTCCTCCAGGGCTCCTAAACCACTGGTCGGAACTCAACCAAACTTGCTACATCACTTTCCCTTATTGTAAAGATGTGCTAGAGCAACATTATTTTTTGATGTGTTGGTCATCTGTTCATCTATTCTTCACACTATCTCCTAAACCACAGGGCAGAATTCAACCAATATTGCTACATTACTTACCCTCATGGTAAGGGTGTGCGCAAGCAACATTTTTTTTCTGTCCGTCTGGTGTCCGTCCAACAGGCTATCATCTAAAGCATTGGGCAGAATCGAACCAAGCTTGCTATATGACCTCCCCTCATGGTCAGGATGTAGAAGAGCAAGTCTGCCTCTCCTTCATGCTATAAGCAACATTAGCAAAGTTAGTTTGTTTTGAGGTTTTACCGCCCAGTCAACCAAATGGGGTCATGTCTAGCGCGGTCAGTTTACTTTACCACACATTTACTGGGCATGCTTAGTTCTCTAAGCGGTTAACCAGTATTGTGCACATCCTTTCGCCAGAAACTGACAACTACCTTCTTGAATCAACTGAAGGGAGAGAATGACCGTAGAAAATATTTCATGATCTATCTCCACGAAAGAATGTTGCCGACCTCAGCGGGGATTGAACCCGCGACCTTCTGGTCTTCAGTCGGACGGAGATCCAACTGAGCCACCAAGGCTGGCAACATTAGCAAAGAGCGTGGGGACTGGCAATGGCAAGCCATGAAATCATTTCTGTGGTCGTTCTCCCTCTTCCGATAGCCGGCCTCGGTGGCTCAGTTGGATGCGCCTTCCGACTGGAGACCAGGAGGTCGCGGGTTCTACCCCCGCCGAGGTCAGCAACATTCTTTTGTGGAGACTGATCATGAAATATTTTCTACGGTCATTCTCTCCCTTCTGCTGATTCAAGAAGGGCAGTTGTCAGTGTCTGGCGAAAGAATGTGCACAATACTGGTTAACCGCTTAGAGGACTAAGCCTTCCCAGTAAACGTGTGGTAAGGTAAACTGACCGCGCTTGACATGACCCCATTGGGTTGACTGGGCCGTAAAACCTCAACACAAACAAATCTCCCTCTTCCGCTGATTCAAGAAGGGCAGTTGTCAGCTACTGACAGAATCAGAATATTTTACTGGTATACATTCTAACATTTTTTTCATATTTCTGCTAAAAACAGATTGTGGGTACTCGTTAGAACTGCCTTTAGTATAAATATATTCTTACATCAAGAGTCTATATATATTCTTACATCAAGATCAATGAATGTCATTAGACATGTTTACTTTGGTGAATGGATATCATTGGACGTATCATCAGTAAATATCTGATCAATGATTTAGTACAGAAAATTAAAGTATTTTCTCGTAAGTTTAACTCAGCAAATTCTATGCATTTCGATACTTGATTTTTTTCCCATACGGGTGAGTTGTGTGCATGATGATAGGTTCGATGTGTATTTTTTACAACAAAATATGAAATTATTTTCCATCTTTTTTTCCGAATTATCGGTCACTGGTGAACCGTCCTGATGGAATTTTTTTTGCGATGTCGTTAACGTGACAAACATCAGCGATTAATAGGTAAAACAGGCTTGGAATTCAGTAGTTGAGACTATTAAGAGTTTATATGAAAAAAAAAACAAAAAAAAACTTTTAAAACCGTTGCATAAAACAAAATAATGATAATAATAATAGCGAAAGCGACAAAAGGCGCCTGTTTTAAGCGGTCGCGTAAAAAACTAGGAATTAAAGTTTAAACGAAAAAAGAAATTCATAATACAATAAGTAAATCGTTCAAAATGATAGCTAGACAGATTTTAGGAATGTTTTGTTTCACACGCAATTCAGATTAATTGTAAGTAAATAATTTGAATGATTTTTTTATTGTAAATTATTATCACAATAACGCGAACACGAATGAATGGAATGGAACGGAACGGCGGTCATGATTATGGAGCGATTGGAACGGACCGACCGATACCGCTATATTAACCGGAACGACCGTGGACCGGGACCGGAACGACCGAGGACCGGGACTGGAACGACCGTGGACCGGTAAAATGGTTAACTTAACCCCTGACTGGACTGTAACACACACATGAAACTATCGATAATGTCCCACTGGAGCTCACCCAGTATTTGCAGACCTTGAAAGATTAAATCAGATATACTTTTTTTCTAAAACTCAAATGAGCCGCAACGGCAGGAAACGTACTTTGGGATATGTGCGCAGTCTGATCAGAATTTTGACCAGGCTCATTTGTGATAGCAAAAGACGCAAAATTACTTAATGCGGACAACGAAGACTCTTATCAGACTGCGCGGATGCGCAGGCTGATTAGAGTCTTCGTTGGTCGCACATGCCAGTAGGTACGTTTTCTCACATTGCGACTCATACTCCGTTCTAATTGTAATGCAGTTCATTAGATCTTTGCAGCTAATGTCGTCATTTACTGGTTTCCCGAGAAAGTAAGTGCAAACAGATAATCGTTCGTAAAGTGTGATCAACCTGAGAAATATACCATTATGTCTTAAGGGGGATAAATGCACTTTACGCACCAGTCATATGAAACCATCTACAGTACGGACCGGCGAATATCTTTTCAGTCTGAAAAACTCTGGTAAACGCCATCTACAGCGGGTAGCCACCCCCCTCCTGCCCCGTCCCGGGGGTTGAAAACAGTAAAGAACAACAAATGAACTCATTGAGTGGATAGACTTTCTTATGCTGTTCTTTGATAGCTTTTCATGAAATTTGGCTTTAACTGGGCCAGAGGTTTTAATAACACACACACACACACACACACACACACACAAAGAGAGAGAGAGAGAGAGAGAGAGAGAGAGAGAGAGAGAGAGAGCCTACACAAACTATATTCTTACAAAACAGAACTCATATTCTGAATATTCTGAAGTCTCTTCCAGATAGTCTAAGGAGTTGAAAATAAAACAGGCAATGTATACCGAAGATTATTTTGTACCTCGCGAGAAGTAAATTCACACCGTACTATATCCTGTAAAAACCCGGCTTAAAGTTGAAGACCTGCTGTTCCTCCCGACATTTAGCGGAAAATTAAAACCCCGACACATCATCGGAGGTTAACTCAGATTACTTAAGCCCAGCCCCGTAGGGGCAGAGGTTTCAAATGGCTACATTACGTGTGGACTCCGTTCTACAATTTAGTGATAAATCTTAATTTTCCGGGGTTGCAGTAACACAGAAAAGCAAATTTTCGGATAATTCTTTATGCATATCAGTGTTGTATTGACGAAATCACTGCAATTTAAGTAAATCCGCTTTTGCTGTAACGGTGTAGTTGGTTTTCCATACAATGATGTTTGCATATCAATATTGCAATGACGAAGTCTCTGCTCGTTAGTAAAACGCCCGCGCCATGCAAAAACGTGTCTTCGGGCATCCGCGCAGTCTGAACAGCGCCTTTAATGTCCCTTAACAGAATCATTGGAGACTATATAATGCAGCAACGGATAAGACTGCGCAGCGCGGGATGGATCTGAATTTGTTTATTTTGCATATGTTCGAAGACACCTTTTTGTTTGATGCAAAGAACTTATGCGTCCGTTATTAATTCTATCTGTTTCGCTGTCTGTTTCGTTGGTAAGGTAACAAGGTAACACATACACGTCCAGATATCTTCAGTGGACTCGTGCATCGTGTAAGTCGGCTTAACCAGGGATCTGTTGTAAGGCGTTTGAACATAGTACATGTACTGCAGTTAAACCTGGTTTTCAATGCCATTAACCCTCCATATGATATATAAGTGGAAGCATTGCTCTGCTAGCGTCTACATCATTCTCCCATAAAATGATACTGGGGTATATTTGTTCCCCTATAAAGTATAGTGGAAAGTGGGTATCCAGGGATCTGTTATTAGGCTTTTTAACATACAGTGGACTCCCGTTATCTCGAACTCGCTTATCTCGAATAACCGTTTATCTCGAAGGAAAAATTTGGTCCTTGTTTGAATATGAAAACTTAACAACAGGTTACAAAATATTGTGGAAAAGAGGAGAAACTGCTCCTCTTTTCCACAATTTTTTCAATATATCTCTAATTTTAAGAGTCAAATTACATAAAATTATTCATTTCTGAAATGTGGTTGTTTGATTTATTTTTTTTTTTTTTCAATTTCGCAAATCTGATATGTCGAGGTACGGATATCTCGAAGTATTTAAGAGAGTCCCTTGGACTTCAAGATAACGAGAGTCGACTGTATTTTTGCAGTAAAATTAGGTTTTCAATGTGTTTTACTCCTGGCAAAACTGTTATCGAGAGCTATGGCTAAGAATAGCGCATTTTTATGTTACATTTTACGCATTTGTATTAACGTAATGTAGCGCTTGGCAAACCCATCAGTGTAGGAAAGCAAACGAAAAGTAACCAATATTTCCTCCCTTGTTAAAAATATGAAGAAAGTGCGTATCCATTTATTAGTGACAAAATTGTGTTGTAAATTGGACGAGCTCGGGACTAGGCAAAAATGTACACTACTAGGGCTGCGGTAACGGCCGAGTACAGACCTGTCAACTCTCCTGATTAACACGAATTAACTGGACGTAATATAAATGAGCCCGGGAATAGCTTCTCCGACAAATCCAGACTTTATACGGGGCTCTCTGTGGGTAGGTAAGTAACCAAAGAATCTTCAGGAGGAACAGATCATGTGAAAGCGCTGACTGTTTTGAGGCTTTGTTGGGCGCACATGCAATCTTGCAGGAAAAGCTGTGTCCCGTCTCAAACAAAATACATAATTCGCGTTGTAACCAATTTGTTACACAAAGCATGTTGTATATTTTGTGTATAGTATTCTATCTAACATCTCGAAAGAGCAGGTTTTAGTCGCGTAGATACTTCACCCTTAGGGACGACTATCTGGGAATCGCGAAGCATTTCTACCATAAGGTTGTCAATATCGCAAAAGCTTACATCACGAAAACACGCCTATATAATTTTGACCCCTTTAAATCCATTTTATAAAGTAAAACTGGGGTTTACAGGGGTATACATTATTTTACTTATTTTGCTAACAAACATAGATTGTTGGTACTCGTTAGAACCGCCTCGCCGAGGCGGTTCTAATGAGTACCACAATCTATGTTTTGAGCAGAAATATGAAAAAAATATTAGAATTTTGTATCTGACAAGTTTTCTTTTTTGGTTGTAAAATTTTCAATATATTTGAATAGGCGTGTTTTCGCAATGTATGGGATGTGCCAAATTCTTTTTATTTTAATTTTGCATCACTGTATGGTACCTACGATAAGTAACAGTTTTACGTTTAACAGAATACACGGGTTGCAACTGTTTCGCTGGCGCTACGTCAGACAAATTATTACAGTCTCTTAGAGCCTAAGCTAAAAGAAGATTGATAGATGTCGTTAGCTCTAACATAAACAGTAGGAACTCTGTCCGCATTTATACATTTACAGAAGACTATGTTGTGACAAATTGTCGGAATACTGCCTTACTAATGAAGAAAGATTGGGCGGAGACAAGTTGTTATTGATTTTTATCAAGCATAATAACATTATGGCATTTATGTCCTGACAGATTCCTGATAAGGAGCATGTAGATATGAAAATTACTTGTTTTTTTATAAAAGAAAATATTAAATGTTTTGTGATCTATCTAGCAGCTGCTGCTAAACGGGTTTCTCATTCTTAATTGCTGCACGTGTCCAGTATTACTACTACGGACTCTAGTACTCATTTTTTTGCTAACCCTAGCATCGGAAAGATATACGATTTATTTCGATATAAGAAGACAGCCTGGACATGTCTGTGAAAAAACAAAACAAAAAAAAAAAAAAAAAAAAAAAAAAAAACGGTATAGCAGATATGCATACATTGCATCTGAGAGAACTCGCACGTTTCTATGGAGGCCCAGTTGATACTTAACAATTTCTAAGTTTACACAACATTGTGTAGTCAGGTTAAATCATAAAAAAAAGAAACAAACTGCTCAAAACAGAAAGCAGAATGTTTATTTTCTCATGTGATGATGCAAACATGACGTCATTTCTGACACCCAGTTTGTTTTCCGCATTTACGGGAGAGTACCCCATTTTCCTGTCTGACATGAATTTTCAAATTTCGCATGCGAACTGTGTTTCAAATAAACCTTCTCCCGTTTCCTATAGTCTGTATTAGAAGGTAAACAGAAATGGATTAACACCAAAAAGTGTTTGAGTTTTCATCCATTATGGCCACCACAATTAACCTGTAAGAAAACGTTTGATTGCAAATTTTATGATACTATTTTGAATGACACATTTTAAATTTTTCCAGATATATTTCGGGCGTTCGTGCTTATGGTTTTTTCGATAAAAAATATTCGTGCAGGAGGCTGTATTGTACTTACGTAAGTCTTAAATATGTATGTTGAGGGGAATTGCCGCGCATTTCTACATTGCCATAATTTCAAAACCTTTGCTGACAAGAATGTATGAAGAACAAACATAATATTTGACGTAGTTTCAGCAAACTAAAATGCTTGTCAAAATTTCATAAAATACACGCCGTTTTACAAAATGCGACAAGAATTTTATTAATAAACAATTAGTGCTAATTTATATTTAGACATCAACTGTACAGAATAATTTATCGTGAGTTGGGTGTCTATTGGGTCTGTTTTACCTGTTAGTATATACATGTGTACTATACGCTTAATAGAACTTACAGTTGCTTTGCGAAACTCTAAACCAGTATCATGCAAAATGCATGCGTTTCTCCAAAATGCAATTAGTTTCGCATTGCTGCTATACAGCGGTTTTGTATGAACTAATATCCAAGCTATATATATAAAAAATTCAGCCGTATATATTTCCGATGCTAGTTTTTTTGTAAGGTACAGGAATTGAGAAACCCGACTATACGGCGTTGTAAGCGGATCAACTCTTATAGACAAAGGTTACAGTTTCAGTTAATACAATTCTATGAGTCATTAGTGTGGATCAAAACGGTCATTCATAGACATAACGAGCCTCCAGCAACTGAACATGAGAGAATAGGAAAACACGTATATACTCTTCCAGGGCACCTGTCCCGAAACAGTAAATATGCCATGCTTTACTAGTAGTAACACCCACCGTGTTCTCAAAGTAAAAAGGGGAATGAAAGTCACATTCGCAAAGGAAAGCTTATGGTTACTGAGCGTAATAAATATCTCTGTTAGATTTTTAAAAGAAATCTTGTTGTTACTTAGGGGCTTACTATATCGCCTGCTTAAATTTTCTGACAGACTATCATTTCGGCTCATACATTGAACAGGCCATTACACAATTGATCAACTGGGGACAAAAACTCCATTGGAAAATTAGGGCGGAATATTATCACAAAGGAATCGAAAGATACCTGTAACGATATAGAGCACTTTGAATATAAAACCCAATTTTCTTCTGGATTCGAAGATCCTTTTTTTACTGCCTGAGTCCTTTTTTGACTGCAAATTTAAAGTACATATTGTTACATCACAGTTCGATTGTCTTTTGAAGCCGTGATATACTGATTTTCCCATGATCATAATTCACTATAAATACACCCCATTGAAATTATACGACAAAGGGCAAACCAGTATCGATGCTAAAGTGGCACTTGTCGCGATTTTTTTTTCGGGGAATAGTATTTTATATTATTATAATAATTTGTTTGTTGGTTTTCAGCGCTAAATCCGAAATAGCAGATTGCATATCGAGACTGGTAAATGTAAAACACTTCAAATCATTACTTGCAGATACTAAATATTCTGCGCAATTTGATTCAATTCTGCTACATTACCGAAGTATTGTCGGTGGTACCGAGATGGCTGCACTGGCTTTGTGCCTGGAACTTAATCAAATAGGAACTCACACTCGCTCTCGGGCGTAACAATTACTATACAACATTAGAAAACATCGCGTGCGTACAACATTTCACTTTCAAGTAAATAATTTTAATATAAGTATTCGAGAAAAGATGAAATCCAAATGCTCTAAAACATGGTAACTGAAGCGCAGTAGTAAAACTTCAATATTAAATACAAGAAATGCGCGTGTAATATATATAATATATAGTTTCAACATATTTTTTTTTATAATTTTATTTTCCAAACTATAAGTTGTTTAAATTCAATAGTCAATACATTCATAAAATATATGTTTAGTGTAAAATATATATGTAATTTAACATGTAATTCAAAATCCCTCTTTTATCTGATACTCAACTGTTACTAGGACAGAGGCATTTACTGCAAAAGTCCAAAACTTTCGGGCTCCAAAGAAGTGTTACAATAATATATCTAAAGTTTACTCAACAATTCCACATTGTAGAACTGTGTTCAAAAATGTAGATGGAGTGGTAAACAATGCAGATCCCGATCAGACTGCTATAGGAGTCCGATCTGGGTCTGCACTGTTTGCTCCTACCTGCCACTCCGAAAATTAAGGTTCATAACGGCAAATGTGAATTTTGATCTTACATATGTATAGCTTCTAATCTAATATGCCTCCAAGAAGAAAGAGATTATTCTAATTTTAAAGCGTTTTCTGCTACATATCAGCCTGTCTTGTGTTGTCAACGGAGCCCAATCTAATTTTCTTCCACTCCATTACTTGCTGAAAAAAATAACAAAAAAGAAAACAACAAAAAAAAACAAACAAAAAACAACAACAACAACAACAACAACAACAACAACAACAACAAACAAACAAAAACAACAACAAAAAACAAACAAACAAAAAACAAACAAACAACAAAACAACAAAAAACGACAAACTCGTTGTTTCAACATAATTTATTATAAATTTTTATCGTTGTACACTAAATTAGTGTTTATTTTGTTTTAAAAATAACTGTCACGCCTTGATACTGCCATGCTACAACTAAAATTCTATCCATTTACTCACCTCAGATGCATTTAGTATTAACGCTCTGTATGCTGACTAATCCGATAAAAATATATTTTTCTTACTTTTCTCAGAAAATAAGACTTGAATTGTTATTCAGATTGCCTCTTGATTTGAATGAACTGTCAACTTTGACGAAGACGATTCAATAAGTAGCCAGCCTGCCATGCTTACGTTTGTTATCGACCTCTTCTTTTATCTATGTAAATTGCCGTCCAGCATAATACACTGACCAGGGTTATTCAATTCTGGAATGATGACACTGGAAAACCTTTGGGCCAGCTGTACCATGTTGGAGGATAATTGTGTAGAAAAGGAAGAGGTCGATCTCGTACGAATTTAAGGCTGGTTACTTATTGACTTGCCCTCGTATAGGAGACCGTAAGATATACATAATATAGACATATAACATAACACGGTGTCACAGTTTGTGAGAAATGGGGCTTGAATGCATATGCAAAACGAAGAGAAACAGGCATACGACTTTGGAAAAGTCAATAGTTAAACTGTTGGGAGTTAAACATGGTTTCATGAGTGCTCATTCATCACCCTTCTCTTATGGCAGAGTTACAATTATACATAAGTTTGTTCTGTTTGATTTGTTTGCGTTGAGGTTTTCCGGCCCAGTCAACCCTATGGGGTCATGTCGAGCGCGGTCAGTTTACCTAACCACACGTTTACTGGGCAGGCTTAGTCCTCTAAACGGTTGACCAGTATTGTGCACATTCTTTCGCCAGAAACTGACAACTGCCCTTTTTGAATCAGCGGAAGGGAGAGAATGACCGTAGAAAATATTTCATAATCAATCTACACGAAAGAATGTTGCCGACCTCGGCGGGGGTTGAACCCGCGACCCCCTGGTCTCCAGTCGGACGGCGCATCCAACTGAGCCACCGAGGCCGGCTTGTTCTGTTTGAGGGTGGTTTCTTAAACTTATCGGAAGAGCAAAGAAAAAAAAAGGAAAAGAAAAAAAATGCATATACATTAATTTCTCAATTTTGTGTTGAAACACGGATGAGGGCTCGACTACAAACCGACAATCAGAGAAAACGGTGACTATTACTAAGATCAAGGTGGAGTCAATTGTAAATGGTTCAGGTCGGGGCAAACACTTTCTCTAAAGCAAATCGTACAAGCAATGAGGAGTTGCCACAGAAATACCGCCTTTTGGAATGTTTATAGCAAATCTGTATGTGACTTAAACCTGGTTTTTATGTACGTCCAACCATCTCTTTAATTTTTATGCAGTTCCAGGTACTGTACTGTTTCGGTTAGTGTATGGTTAAAAGGCGCCGTTTGTCAAATAAGTAATATTGCCTGCAGTGCCTTTGATTAGCTTCAATGTATTTATTCGTGGAAATTGTGTATTTCAATTTACATTAAGGCTTATACTGTCATTCTAAATATGCTATTAAAACGGGATCTGTTGCTAAGATCGAAGACATCTTATTTACGTATCGTCCGGTCCTTTAGATTGCCATCATCATAGTTTCAGACTAAGCCTTTATGATTTTCTTCATCGTCAGTCAGAAAAAAGATTTTGTGATCAGCGCAGCATTATAGCTAGACATTTTATTTTTTCAGTTGCATTATTTGAATAGGAGCTATCCTGTGTACTGATCTGTTATAAAAGACTCTTACAAATGTGTTTTTTTTATATTTTGTTGTCCAGAGATGAATAAATGGTTTACCGAGATTATGGCAATAGTGCAATATTGTCATGCAACTCTTAAATACACACAATTCAGTGTTAATTTTACAGTTTGTTTTATGCCCATCTTTTCTAACTAGATGCATGTCAGCAGATAGGCAAAGTGTCATATATTGGGTTTCGGGTACCATTACTTCCTTAAAATTATACTTTACCTTTTTGGATTGACTTCTGGATGTCCTAAGCAGCACAAAAGTGCGGGTTATTTGGCGTATTACGCATTTCTAGGACTTTGATGCGTTGAAAAGATTGCAGGAACAAATATACTTCATTCTAAAAGGCATGTTCGATGCGTTACTTTCTTATTCAAAGATAGACTACAACAAGCGTCTGTATTGCAGATTTAGTCTAAACACTACATTCAAAACGGCATGTTCGATTCGTACGCGTTTGTCTTCAAAGGCAAGCCACAACAATTTCGTAATGCAATATTTAACTCTTACACTACAACCTAACTTTCTGAATAATTAGTGTATTGCATCACTGTCATTACAAAATATGTATTACTGTATTGTGAAAAAGTTGATCAAAGATTTGGTAAAATCATTTTTGGTTAGTTAAAATCACGGGTGAGATGCTGAATAACATTGATTTTGATTGTTTCGAACGTCCAGAGTGACTTTATATGACTTTTCTACACTTTATACCCGTAGTGCTTTATGACACAAACTGGTTAAATATTTAATGTACCTGGCCTCGAGTTAATAAAACATTTTCTTGTGCTCAACTCTGCTGAGCATTAAATTCTCACTGATAATAAATATGAAAATGCCAATTATAGTTGGCATTTTCATAATTATTAGCAGAAATGCTCAGCTATGTTTAGCAAGAAAGAATTTGCAGTTGATTGTTATTTGAGATTTATTAGCAGGACGAATTTATGTTCAGCTGAGATGAGCACGAAAGAAGTTTTATAACTTGAGGCCTGATCTACTTTAAGAAACCTGCGCATCAGACAGTCACCTTTATACATTTTATTGTACTTTACGTTAATATAACTTACAGTATCGAATATAGGCCCCGGAATTATAAACATTTTACATGAGCATGAAATCTGAAAGTACTAACTATTACAAATTCCAGCTTGCCAAACATAGCTGAACATGAACATTTCTCAGAAAAAAGAAAAAAATTATAACATCGGGGCCAGAATTGCTTTCTGGAGTGCGCGAGATAATCTTACCTCATAATTATGCCATAAGATACATTTTACTTGGCGTCTCTTTTACCTTAAAGCGCTAATCACAATTGCAGCAGACATTTTGATTTTTTTGTAATTTTTCCAGAAGCAGGCGATTCACATTAAAATGCCAAATCTTAATTTTCTCGAAAATAAAACAAAACAAAAAACTAAAAAAAAAAAAAAAAAAAAAAAAAAAAAAATATATAAAAACAACAACAATAAAAACATTTAGAGTATCGTCTACTGTAATTGTTCTTAGCGCTTTATGGCTGAAGACTTCGGTGTATTGTTTCTGTTTAGGGACAATACATATAGTTTCTGTCATAAAACATTGTGTCATAATGCGGACTCAGTATAATTTTTACGTTACAGTGCTTTTTGATTATTAATTATATGGGACAGGCTTTGAGATTAGATCCGAGCTTATTACTTAAAGAATGTAGCTGAATGGCTATGGCAATGTCATTTCACAACAGCACACATAAGTATTGCTACACAGGAAAAGCCATAATCTTCATGATAGCTTTCAAGAGGCGTTGAGAGAAGAATATTTGAGGACCATACAATGACAGATCAACTACTGTGAGATCTGGGGCAGGGAGCCTTATAAGTACCCTCAAATGCAAAATATGAAATTATGTGACTTGATGGCGAATCCTACTCTTGCTTCACGCCGCTCTTCTTTCTTGCGTCAACTCTAGAAGAAGGTGTAGCCAGTACGAACTTCTTTTAAAAGCCCTTCCTCTGCAAGGCGAGTCTCACTCAGAGCTGCAATCTCGACTTTGTATCGGTCAAGTTATCTACCAACTAGAGCTGTTCTTCGCTGAGGTCTTTCAGAACCAGAACTGTCCATTAGGGTGCGCACATTCCAAGCGCCGATAGTTAAAGGTATCACCTTCATCTTCTTCTTCTAAGTGGGATCGCGGTTAACCAGCCAGGAGTTTTGAAGCAGGTAATTGTTTAGGGCATCTTTTCTAGCCCCTTCCCCATGCTACGGGGGTGAGCAGTGCGATCCTAAAAAGGTCTGCTCAGTCGCTCAGTTCAGCTGCCGAATTCCCCATACTGCTTCGCTCTAAAGGAAAGCGACCATATAGAACCAAGCCGCCTGTGTGCAGGTCCGCAACTACAGCTTGCCCATCGCCACAGGGCTTTTGAATGACTTGCATATGTGTGCTTGCTGTAAATGTGCGTTGCTGATTAAGATGACATGCGCTGTGAATTGGATTAAAGTGAGGGAGAGGCGCACACAGCCAACCTCACTCTCTCGTCCTGACCTGGCCGGATCCAGAAGCAAGACAGTGTCAGGACATCTGGAGCTAAGCCCGGATGCAGTGATTGACCATGACCACTACACACTACAGAAACAAAAGAAACATTCAGTTTGCATATACGCTGCATCAAGCGAAAAGGTGCCTTCAAACATGCGCAGATTCAGATTATTTTGAGCATGCGCAAAGTATTATCCGGTCATTTACTCTCCATTATACATTCTGTAGTATGCACTGATTCTGTCGTCGGATAGGGGAGCCCTCGATCAGGCTGATATGGGCCTCTGCTGTCCACATATGCCCAATTGCATGTTTTCACATGGCGCAGCCCATATAATTATAACAGGTTTTTTACCACTCTAATCCCATTCAGAATGACTATTTGAAGGAGACCGTATGAATCCGCATGACTGAATCACTTCTGTTATATGGGCTTATGAAGTGCAAAGAGTTACCTGTGTGTGTTGTTTTTACTGAGAGGGAAGGAAACATAAAACAATATTTCTTTTACGTATTGTACAATGCTCTGGTGACTGCTAGCTGAATAGCCAGCGATGGAAATGTTCAAATATTAATAGAACGTGCGGTCTTATTATTTTTTTCTTTTTCTTGGCTGTTGTCTTCCTCTCCCAATTTTATACATTAATCATTTGTATTACTGCTGTCTTAGTACACTTGCAGACAAGGCATTCATGCTTTTTTTTTTGGTTTGAGAATTGAGCCCCGTACGCTTTTCTCTTGTTCTTTTCGGTTCTTTCTATATCTACATGCAGTGTGAAAAAAAAGGTAAGAGAAAAGTCCAGGGAGTGGCCCTTCCGCAGCCCTTTCCTGACCCAAAGAGGAAGAGGAAACCGACAAATCCAAACAAGCACAAATCGAACAAACGTACGAAAAGCACTAAGATTAGCTCTCTCTCTTCCCCAAGCGAGGTAATCGCAATGCTACAAGGACTGAAAAACACAAGAACAAAATGACACAAGGTAAGACATATAACAAATCGCCTCGTAGAATAAACCACAAAGCCACAAAGAGTAAGGCTAACACCGGAACCACCGCCTTAGAACGGTCAGTACAGTAAACCACCGGGGGGTTTAAAACACTTTTACAGCTAGTCACCCTGGGTCCCGATGCTACTCTTAATACAGAAATACATAAACATTTGGTTCGCATAAAGGCTTCAAACTCAGTCAATGCATCAAAGCGAAAACATAAAACGAAGATGGCAATTATATGTCACCATTCTTTCGGCAACTAATCAAGACAGATTCTTCAAATGTGGTTAACCGATAGACAACAAATTGATTTATACAGGGATTGACAGAAAGGATTATTTACACTTGGTGTACAAAAAAATAAACGTACTAGATCTATCAACTTGTCCCATTTCTATCCAGTAGAATAACTCACTGGACGGTCTTAGTTTGTCACAATCAATAAAATACTTACAGTCTATGTATACCCAGTCAGCATTCTACGTAAATTTATATCGGGCCGTCATCGGCCCGTCAGGGTAGCTTTATGCAGAATGCTAGCTGGGTATAATGTGGCTATGTACATAATGAAGAGTACGTTCTATTGTTCGAAGGGAGGGAAAGCTAATTTCCACTGCATAAGTTAAGTTATCTCCATAGAATAAGGGTTACTCAAAGTACAAATCGACGAAGTAAAATATGAAATATAAGTTGTGAAATCTTAAGTTCTCCAGGAAAGGCCACAATTACAAAGGACTGAAAAAAGAAGAGATGTACATGAAATAACTGTACAAGTGCAATAACTGACGTACAAATAATGAAGACCTGCATCGGCGACATCGCATTGGAATAATCATTACAAAAAAAAACTACTATGAGTAGGAGCTTGAACTAGCTTTTACTTTCGAAACCTAATTCTTAAATCTGATGCAGCTCCGAATTACAATCAGTCCGCGAATGATCGGCTACCTCATCCATGAAATTACAAGACTGTAAAAAATGTAGTTGAGGGTTCAAAGGCGATCTAAAGCCAGAGCAAACAAACACAACAAGTTGAACCACGACGAGCCTAAAGAAAGACATCAACAATCAGGAACAAACCTTCCAACATTCAAACACTGATTGAGAACGGAGCCGTCATTCAGGCTGAGTGCCTGTCTCTCTCCGTCTTGCAGTTAAAGAGAGTAGCATATGTATCATCTATAGTGAGTTAAAATTGCCAAATACAGTAAAACGTCAATGGTTCGAACATCTTTGGGACCTTAGAAATTGTTCGAGACATAGGTAGTTTGAGCCACTGAGGGTGAATCATGGCGCCAGAACAGAAAACAAATGGTGACAATTTAGAGAAATCCTTTTTTTATCTTCTATACAATAATGATATGTTGAGTGTTGTTATTAGAACCGCCTCGACGAGGCGATTCTAATGACTACACACAACATACAATTAAATGATAAAAGTAAGAAAATATCTAGATAAATATTTGTTTTCTTGTGTTATCAGAAGAAATGCGTAGGGACTGAAAAACGAGTTCGAATAAGCCATAGGTGTTCGAGCTATTGAAGTTTGACTGTAACATAAATCTGTTTTTGATAACAATTGATAATCCTTTTTATTTGTTCCGAAAATAAGTACTAACGACAATTATTCTGAATTGTACGACTGTCGTCATGTTCCGATATACTTTCCAGCATACGCGTTTTCAAGCCAACGTTATATTTAGAAAGTCATTCAGAATGACGACGATAAAACCCTTAAAACGTTTGACGAATTTTATAATACCGATTGTTTATTTCAGAATTTTAGCAGGTAAAAGTTTACATTACGAAAACATGCCTATTCAAATATACTGAAAATTTTACCACCAAAAAAATGAAAATTTTCAGATAAATATTCTGATATTTTTCTTATTTCTGCTCAAAAACACAGATTGTAGGTACTCGTTGGAACCGCCTCGCCGAGGCGGTTCTAACGAGTACTCACAATCTATGTTTTTGAACAGAAATAGGGAAAATAATGTATACCCCTGTAAACCCCAGTTTTACTATATGAAAGTGGGGTTTAAAGGGGTCAAAATTATATAGGTATGTTTTCGTGATGAATCCGGTTTAGATTTTCTAGCAAAACGAAAACGTGGAGAAATTTATTACGGTAAGATAATGGAGACCGTCAACAATACGAGGGTGTTTTAAAAGTAATTTCATTTGTGTTTTATTTCAAGGAAATCGTGCCATGTATACAGAAAACCGCCTCGTGTCGATAGAATGATCACTGAATCGTAACATAGGTAAGTATCTCGCTCACATGTGCACTGACCTTGGTACAGTGTACACTGCTTTATAGCGTATTCTTTACACTTTACATATAAGCACTGGGAAAAGAGCTGAAAATGTACTTGAAATTAGGGCCTACATAAATGGTAGGTCGCTACTCGTCACAAGGCCTAAAGACATTCATCGTGAGATATGCGTTATTTATGGGGAGGTTCAAATGTTCCACAGGACTACGTATTTGAAGGTGGGTAGCTAAATTTAAAATCGACAGCAGCAATTCAAAGATACTGCGCGCACAAGTCGTCCTGTAACAACTACGTCGAAGGGTTACATCAATAAAAATCCGCTATATGCTAAAAATGATGCCCAATCCACCGTAAGGCAATTGGCTCGAATAACAAACTTGTCGTTAGCACGAGTTCATGGAATTTTGAAGAAATACCTAAAACGTAAAACAAAAATGCAAGATGGATACCCAATTCGTTAATAAATTAACAAAAAAGGACCCTATAACAATAAAGAAAAAGCTTCTGAACATGTTCCCAAAATATAGCACAAAGGTTTTCGACAATATAGCTACTGGCGATGAGACCTAGATTTTTTTTTATAAACCAAAGTGGGCGACGTATTCTAACCGAATTTGGCCACAAAAACTGCGAGATGCCCAAGTATTGACAAACGAATACGAATGGTAAAGAGGGTTTTGTAGGTATTTTTGTCACTCATAAGGGTCCAATCCTTTAAATTCCGGTGCAAAAAGGCAGTAATTCTGTAGAAACGTTGTTAAGAAAATAAAAGAACTACTTCAAAAATCGCCGCCCCAAAACAGAACGCAAGTGCATCTGTCTTTTGCATAATAATGCACCCGCTCATAAGGCACACATTGTGACCGAGTTTTTGGAGTCAGGGAACGTGTTCGTCCTTCAACGACCTCCTTTTACTCCGGAACTGCCCCCCTGCGACCATTGTCTGTTTCCGAAACTTAAAAATCATCTGTCTGGAAAAAGATATAAGAAAGGTTATGAAAAGTCCAGGGAGTGCCAAAATCACTAGCCGCTGCACAGACACCAAGAGGAAGAGGAAACACATTACGAAAACATGCCTATTCAAATATACTGAAAAGTTAATCACCGAAAAACTGAAAATTTCCCGACAAAAAATTCTAATATTTCTCATATTTCTGCTCAAAACATAGATTGTGGGTACTCGTTAGAACCGCCTCGCAGAGGCGGTTCTAACGAATTCCCACAATCTATGTTTTTGAACAGAAATAAGAAAAATAATGTATACCCCTGTAAACCCCAGTTTTACTATATAAAAATGGGGTTTGAGGGGTCAAAATTATATAGGTGTGTTTTCGTGATGAGATAAAACCAAACAAGCGCAAACTGAACAAATGTACGAAAAGCACTAATATTAACTCTCTTTTCCCCTAGTGAGGTAATCCCAAATGCTCAATGGACTGAAAAACAAAACAAAAAAAAAAAAAAAAAAAAAAATAAATAAAAAAAAAAAAAAAAAAAAAAAAAAATAAATAACACCAGGCAAAACTAAAACAAATCGCCTCGTAGAACAAACCACAAAGCAACAAAGAGTAAGACTAACACTTGGACAACCGCCTTAGAATGGTCAGTTAAAGCACTTTTACAGCTAGACAACCTCACCATGGGTCCCGATGCTACTCTTAATACAGAAATACATAAAAATCGGTTCGCATAAAGAGCTCAGTCAATGCATGAAAGCGAAAACATAAAAACTCACTACGATAAACAAAGACGAGTACTCATTGCTAATTCTACTGTGTGCCAGAGTAAATGAAAATCAATAATTGAAACACGGCGGGCCAAGCCAAAGACATACCGTCAAGCCCCAACCCACTGGTTAAAGTTTTATGAAGTGGCCGTCATTGAGTCTGAGGCACGGACCGCCGTCGTGCATTTAAAGAGTGAAGCATAGCCATCAACAATGATTTGGTTGACAACTAGGCATGCAGTCTGCAGCATAACATCCAAGCTATAGCCAATTCTTTTATAACGGTTAATTAGTTTTCTGAATTGCTCCGAAAAGTTAGATTTTCCCACAATTTTTCCTAAATCTGCACTCTAAGTCTCCGTAAAATTTTCATTCCGATATACCTTATTGCAGAAGTGTTTTCAGACTGACGTTATATTTTTCTACGAAGACACTGTGTCTGCGATAAAATTTCGAAAACGCCTTAGGATGTTTAAAATAACGATAGCCCTGCCTAAGAAGTTTGGCAGTAAGGGCTTTATTACGGCAGTTAAAGTCTCTAAGATTTAAAGAAGTTCTGGAGAATCTAATGAGCTGAGATAAGTATACCCCATATGAGATACGGCGGGGGACATCGCCATCCTGAAAAGAGAAATTTACTATATCAAAATCAAAATCGTCCCATTTATCAAACATTTGGTGTAAACTGTACCATTAGACATACATAGATTCAAATCCAAGAAAGGTACCTCGTAATCGCAAGAATTGCCTCTATTTATTTGGAGTTCAGCATGATACATGCGGTCCACCATTTGGTCAAAGTAAATATTATCAATATTTTATAAATCATAAAATATCTTAAAGTGGAATTGAAAGCCTCAATAATTACAGCCTGATTTTTCCGTGACTTCTTGGAATCTCTCTCATAACAAAAAAGAAATAAAACAAGAGGAGCACAATTAGTTCCCATCGGAATGCCAATAGTTTGTCTATAAAGTTTAGTTCCAAATCTAATAAAATGTTATCCAAAAGATAAACAAGGGCATCGAAGACTTTTTGACAGGATCATAAATTGTAATTCTTGTATACATCAGAAGTGAAAAAAGGACATTCATCGTTGCAAGCTATATTGGGTATGTTCCGAATAAATGTTTGGTTAATTAAATCAATGTTTATCTTTTATAAGATGCCCCTGGATCTGTTGTTTATCAGTATCTGATAGGTGTTGCCATATAGGATATAATCATTGCTTCCAAAAATGGATGGACTGGCTCAAAAATGTGTTTTCAGGCTGATGGAGAGTATTTTGAAGGGCAGAGCAAGTTAAAATGATCAGAACACATGCAGTATAGTAGAACCGATGCACATAACATTACTTTTGAAACACCCCTCAAATCAAACTTATCCCGCTTGCCATAAATGTTAGTAGAGAGTATATCTGAGGGGCCTCTGTAACAGAGACATTAGCTTTGGTTAACGGAAGTTGTTTTGTTTTGGTTTTCCTTCCATTTGGCCAAAATAATCATCATCAATATCTAGTAAGTCATCAAAATCTTCTAAATATCGAAAGAATGAATGGAATGCTTCAATTACATCGACTTGATTTACATGAGAAACAGACATCAACAAGTCTCTATCGAAAGAAAACAGAAACAATAATAAAAGTCTAAAAGGTTGCCTTTGGAAATAAGGGGCACACCATTACGAAAACATGCCTATTCAAATATACTGAAAATTTTACCACCAAAAAATGAAAATTTTCAGATAAAAAATTCTGATATTTTTCAAATTTCTGCTCAAAACATAGATTGTGGATACTCGTTAGAACCGCCTCGGCGAGGCGGTTCTTACGAGTATCCACAATCTATGTTTTTGAGCAGAAATAAGAAAAACAATGTATACCCCTGTAAACGCCAGTTTTACTACATAAAAGTGGGGTTTAAGAGGGTTAAAATTATATAGGCATGTTTTCGTGATGCAAAAGAACGAGACTCAGTTTTATTAAATCTCTGTATATACAGCTATGGCGTTTAAGAGACTGCAAACGACCCCAAGCACCATCTTAAGCGGTTTTCGCTTTTGAAAGAAACCAGAATTGGCTCGTTGATCCAAAAAGGAAATAAAAATAGGACCTACACTAAGTTGAACTACTGGGAGGCGTTTCTGGACCGCCACACGGCACTAAACACCAACTGTAGTGAAGTTAACTAAAACTCTAAAAGTAACCCTTGGAAAAAAAAAAAAAAAAAAAAAAAAAAAAAAAGAAAACGAAAAAAAGAAGACTCGGTTTTATCAAGTGTCCTCAGATAAAGCAATGGAAGTTTGTGTGGCTGAACACAAGTCTGGCACAAAAGAATATAATTTACCCGTTGGTATACCGATTAAACCTTGTAAATGTGTTCTTTTCTGATGTCATATATAAAGTACAGAAATAGACAAGTATTTGGAGAACGTTTCGCTCTTACTTAACAGATGACGATAATGGTAATAAACCAGAAAGTCGTTTAGATCACAGGGTCCAAACATGTTCATTTCAAGACAACTTAATACAAAATACAATTAATTACATATTTAGCGGATATTCTAATACTGCAAAATCATGCAGCGAGTCTAATTTTAGGACGTTGTAGCGGAGTCTTTATGTGATTGATGTATATTTAGACTTTAGCAATGAATCCGACAATGTGCCACAGAAAACATGTTAAAGATCGTGTAACCATTATATAACGATGAATATTATCATATACAAACGTACCTTATCTTAAATCATGGCTAGTCGAATACTTACGTGTTTTGTTTGCTATGAACATTACCGACCTATTGAGATAATTGTTGTGTATCAGAGTGTATTGGAAGCTGGATATGTGTTGACAGAATATATTACTTTTTCTCAACCGGTTTGAAAATGACGTGTCAAGGTAGACACACAAAAATGCATTTCAAGGTTGTCTTCTACCATTTTCAAAGTTAGTTTTGTCTTCTACCATTTTCATAGTTAGTTTTGTCTTCTACCATTTTCATAGTTAGTTTAATGAAGAGACAGTGTTAACTCTTAGGAGCTTCATTTAATTGTATTAACGCATCTCTCTAACGAGATTATCGTCCCTCAAAAGAACAGTGCTTTAGCAAAAGGCTCTATACTACGTATACAACCAGAAAATGAAAATACCAACACGCACACCAATCCAATCCAGTCATGCTAGGATTGATACTACTTTAACACTTTTGAACATTGAAGAAGAGCTAACCATCACGAAAACATCCAATATAATTTTGACCCCCCTAAACCCCACTTTAATATAGTAAAACTGGGTTTTACAGGGGTATACATTATTTTGCTTATTCCCTCTCAAAACATAGACTGTGGGTACTCGTTAGAACTGCCTCGCCGAGGCGGTTCTAACGCGTATCCACAATCTATGTTTTGAGCAGAAATATGAAAAATATCAGAATTTTTATCTGAAAATTTTCATTGGTGGTAAAATTTTCAATATATTTGAATAGGCGTGTTTTCGTAATGTAAAGGGGTCAAAATAACATAGGCATGTTTTCGTGATGCTCGCGTCGCGTCTCATATAGCGTTCATCTACATGTTAAAAAAACAGCTGAGCTCGAAATTTGTCCTACCAATAAATCTCAAATTACTATCATTTGCAAATTCGTTTTTACTAAATAAAGATGGACATGAATATTTCTTTGCTAATAATTATGTTATAGTCGGCCTTTCCATGTTAATGTGCAGAGAAAATTTCATGCTCAGCGCTGAGCATAAAATCAGCTGTATAACCTCGGGGCCAGTTCCTTCTTGTTGGAAGGGCACAGACATGGCAACATGACAGACTTTACGCGAAAACACGACATTTGAAAGGCGCTTTAAAAATGTCGTATTAGAGAAACTTGTCCTCTTATCTTTTTTTTTGCCCATAACGACAACGCGACAGAATAGCTTATTTTCGTGTTGTTGTCTTGTCGAGTTTCTGGGGCGCAAACGACTAGAGTGACAACACGACAAATAAATCTGTGGTATTGGGCCAGCTCAATTCAGCTGAGCTTGAAATTTGTTTTGCTAGTAAATCTCAAATTACTATCATTTGCAAATTCTTGTTTACTAAATAAAGCTGAGCATGAAAATTTCTTTGCTAATAAATATGAAAATGCCAACTGTATTTGGCCTTTTCACGTGAATTAGCAGAGAAAATTTCATGCTCAGCTGAGCATGAAACGCCATCACGACAACGCAAAAGAATAGCTTTTTTCATGTTGTTGTCTTGTCGAGTATGCGGGCCGCAAAACGACTTTACAGACAACACGACAAATAAATCTGTCGTGTAGGGGCCATGCTGTTGTCATGCTTTTGCATAAACTTTGTCGTCTTATCGTGATTTTGCCCGCCTACACCGCGATATGAACTATAACATAACAAATAGCTTATTTGTTGTGTTTTCGCCCCGCTAAACTGACAACACGAAATCCGAAATCATCTCATCACGAAAACATGCCTATATAATTTTGACCCCCTTAAACCCCACTTTCATATAGTAAAACTGGGGTTTACAGGGGTATACATTATTTTTCTTATTTCTGCTCAAAACATAGATTGTGGGTACTCGTTAGAACCGCCTCGACGAGGCGGTTCTAACGAGTACCCACAATCTATGTTTTGAGCAGAAATGTGAAAAATATCAGATTTTTTATCTCAAATTTTTATTTTCTGGTGGTAAAATTTTCTATGTAATTGAATAGGCATGTTTTCGTAATGTACTACAATTATCGCACGTATTTCAGCAGATCCATATTGCTTCATGTTTAACTTGAATGACAAAAAATGACATTCCTCATACCATTCATTTCAGAATGGTGCTTATCTTAATCCAGCTGTGCGCGTGACTATCTATATGTCTTGCTTATTTCCCGCTGCGGGGTCGAATGATAGCTTAATATTCGAATTTAATTTCAATTCCAGTTTTGAGTGCGAACGACAATCATCTCTTGACAGCATCTGCAGCAGCATAATCATTACATTTGTAAAGTGAAAACATAATTGAACCACAACGTGAGATAATGCACCTACTGTGCTTTTGATATGATTTACAATTGTTTGCAGATTGGCGTTTTATTCTATATGTAAGTTGTTATTGACAATCTTTTCTCAGGAACTATTTGTCTTTTCTGTTTCCGTGTTTTTAAACTTTTGCCGAACATTTTTACAGCCATAAAAATGTCTGACCTGTGTAATCTCTGTAGTAAATTGAATGTTAGGAGACGTTTTTTTAGAAAAAAAAAATCCTGTTCTCAACTGACTTTCACGTATTGATGTACTGTAACAATAATGTGAAAACATCAATGATTTTGAACAGGTGGGACTTGTTGAAAACTTGAAACCACGTTTCCTTCTCAGTCGATGTTTGCATCCATTTTTCCTGTGGGGAAATCGGACAGTATCCGTTGTTGCAAAACAAAGTGAAGACTCTCAAACGTATGGTGGTACATATACATTTACAACAAGATGATTTGCATTTTAACGCGACAAAAGTTTGCAAATGTACTTTTTTCTGTATAAACCCCAATGTAAAAAACGACTTTCTGAAAGACATCGGAATAACAATAATTGGCATGTGCACCTAGCAAACACTCAGATCCACTTGTATTTAAATGCACTCAGTCTGTTAAGTTTTTTTCGTCATTCGCTCAAATAGGCATCTGATCCTTGGCTTGTCAAAGGTCGACTAGAGAAGACCCTGATCAGTTCGCACGAATGAACAGGATAATGTGTTTAGTCGCTAGGTGCACATGCTAGTAGAAACGTTTATTAAGATGTGGCTTATATAACTTTCTCTCTTTTATTGATACCTTTCTTCCTACTATACATCACGAAAACATACCTATATAATTTTGACCCCCTTAAACCCCACCTTTATATAGTAAAACTGGGGTTTACAGGGGTATACATTATTTTTTTTATTTCTGCTCAAAACAAAGATTGTGGTTACCCGTTAGAACCGCCTCGGCGAGCGGTTCTAACGAGTACCCACAATCTATGTTTTGAGCAGAAATGTGAAAAATATCTGAATTTTTATCGGAAAAATCTTGAGTTATTTGGTGGAGAAATTTCCAATATATTTGTATAGGCGTGTTTTCGTAATGCATTACTTTACATTAGACGTGTACATTTCACTACCTGTTGGTTTGTCTAAATAGTGCAGGACGAGTGCCATACAGTGGAGACCTTTATCTGATCTGGATCTACACTGTTTACACAGGCTAGCCTATCCGAACAAGTAGAGTTAATGTGGTATGTCTGATTGCATTATTTATAACATTTCGCATTCGTTACACGCAACTTGGTCATATAACTAATGCATGCACCATTTACTGCAGTTCCATCAGTAAACCTTTTGCCAGTTGACACGACAAATCTCAATCTATAGACGGAATATTATGTCAGACACCAGTAGGCAAATACAAAGTACAAATGCAATTCTTCATCTTGCATGAATGCCTGCAACAATACAGACTTAAACGAAACATATTAGTATAAAATGTATCTATAATTAAAAATATTAACAAACATTGCATTTTGGTGCAAATTTGATCAAAATCGGATGATACATGGGTAAATTATCAAAGTTTGAAGAAATCAAAATTGCCCTTATGTTCGCCGCCATGTTATATATGTAATGAGGCTTTATGATGTCATATAGCCTTAATTAAATATGCAAAACCAGAATAAACACATTTTACAGCAGGATTCAATCTCTATGTTTCTATATGTAGCTTCTTATCTATTTATAGAATTTTGCTTAATAACTGTCTTTGCTCGACACCTCCGAGGTTCAGTTAGTAATTTTCTGTAGCTCTGACAGCTCGTATCTGAGTTGTTTTCCACGACCCTCATCCTTGTTTCATCACATTGATTTAATCTGATTTAAACGTTTGTTCTGTGATGTTTCGCTGATTTAGTTAGGTAGCTGTATTGAGAGCCTAAGTTTTTTTTTTTTATAATATTTGACCCTAGGGTGAAGAATTGACGCCAATAAAGTCGATTTAATATCCCGTTCCCCACAGTTTAAACTCTGGGCCCAGTTGTTCAAAACATCTTTAGCTTAACGAGCTTGTTAGTGATCAAAATCTTATCTGTTCTTGTAAGTAAAATACCTAATTCACAGATAGTTTTGAAATGCAAAAGCTACTCACATTTTTTTGCAGCAAAAATTATCAGCACATTTGCCAATAGTTAATAATCAAAGTTTAAACGATACGGTTACTAACGAAATCGTCAGTTTTGAACAACTGGGCCCTGACCATTCTACGAATTCTAGCTTTAGCGTTGTTTGTTCTTTGTATGATCGTGTGGCTGCTCGCCGGGGTTATTTGTTTGGGGGTTGCGGGGGAAGGTAGGGGCGAGAGGACTGTTTAGCTCTGTTCGGTGTCATTTTCTTGCTTTTGTTGGAGCCTGTCTAACATTCTTATCACCTCATTAAGGTAGAGGGAGCTGGTTTCTTTTATTTTCTTTTGTTTGCGGCATGTGTACTGTCAAAATTTGTTTGCCATTCCTTTTGGTGTCATTGATAGGCTACTAGTATGTTCTGTGAGGCTCTTCCTGGATATTTCTATATTATTGTACATCTAAACGCAGGTGAATTGTCATTTGGCTCAATAAACCAATATTATTGTAAGCAACAGCGCGCATCGCATAATAAGTATGCGAAGAGATACATTTTTTAAAGTAAACAAATATGATATTCAAGATTGCCTCTTCATTGCATTGCTAAGCAAATGATGCGGACTAAAGTAAGGAAATAGTAATACTGACAAACCTTCTGCTCGTCACGTAACACTATAGGGCATTGTGTCAGTCCATTTTGACCCATTCATTCACAGTGACATCAATCTATGTAATGACCTGTGTCATGGGAAAAGAGGCGTTATAGCATGTGTGAACAGAAAAGGTTCAGGCGATCCTGAGCATCTGCAAAATCTCGCCAGAATCTATGCTGTTCGGTTTCGTAAACGGTATGGCCAGCTAAAGATCAAAACATGTTTATCGTTAAGGGGCTACGCATGCGCACTGATAAATTGATTCGCCAAAAAGTCAGAAGAGCCTTTGTTCTGGGAATTTGGCTCTTATCGTATTAGATGAAGATCAGCGTGAAGTATCCCATTTCTTCAATGACATTTGTACATATGCAGAGTATCACGTGTACCGGATATCCTAAGCAGTGCTGCTTCCATTAAGGAAGGCATTTCGATTTACTGACATTTAAGATAGCAATCACAACAAGAGGGTGGCAAAAATATAAAGTAATTACGCAAAATTTATATTATTTAACCTTTTGAAACCCAGTGAAGGGTCAACGATAACAAGACCGAACTACGGACAATCGTTCGCTAATTTGTAGCAGATAACAAATTTGCTTATGTTTTAATAAAACTATTGCGTATATGTCAGACTCGCACATCGATGTGTGTTGTGTTGCTGTCTGTTAATTTATACGAATACAAAATGTTCAAAGAAAATAAAGCGCTTCCAAGGCCCTTTACTCATATCAACTAATACTAGTGTACACGATGTCCGGGATGCGTCACAATAACAGAACATTGCCTACCAAGTACACCGACTGGAAGAGCACACAGTATATAAGCCATACGCCATAAACCAAAGACAAGCAAAGTAACCAGCTCCCTCTTCGGCAATGAGGCGATCACAATGTTAGGTTGTATTCATGAAACACAACAATACGACAATGAACAGTCAAACGAACAGGAAACACACTACAAGCCCACAGCAAGTAGCCACAAGGCAACATAAAGAACAACAACACCAAAACAACACAAGAGCCACCGCCGTAGAACGGTCCGTAGTAAAAATTACCGAGGGATGGGGTAGATGGGGTAGGGACAGTGCAGTGGCAGGAGCCAGGGGGTTAAAAGTTCATAGAGTCTGAGACCCAACTATCGTCAAGTAATTAAAGAGGAAAGCAAAGCTATTAACCATGACTGGATTAAAAACCCAGCATGCAGTCTGTCGTAGAATATCAAAGTAAAATTCCATCTTTTTATAAAGAGTAATAGTTTTTTTCACTATTTCTAAAAATTGGATTTGCCAGAAAGTTTCCTAAATTGACAAAATATGTAACTGTAAAATTCTGGTTCAGATGACATTCCTTGCTGCAAAAGAGTTCAACATGCTGTTAAAATATATAGAAAATTTCACCTCCAAAAACTGAAAATTTTCAGATAAAAACTATGGTATTTTTCATATTTCTGCTCAAAATATAGGTTGTTGGTACTCGTTAGAACCACCTCGGCAAGGCGTTCTAACGACTACCCACAATCTATGTTTTCGAGCAAAAATTAGAAAAACAATGTATACCCGTGTGAACCCCAGTTTTACTATATAAAAATGGATTTTTAAGGGGGTCAAATTTATACAGGCATGTTTTCGTGATGTTTTAAGCTAAATGTATATTTATCAATAAATACGCCGTGTCGATGGTAAGATTTTATGAGAAAAAAAAACCTAACGGAGTTTATAATATCGATATCAACGGCGACAAACTCCGGAAAAAAAAAAGAAAAAAAAAAAAAAAAAAAAAAAAAGAACACACAGACGTTATGGTTATCAGTACAGTTCCGGTAAATTTTAGCGCTGGTACTTGAAAATAAAACGAACGAGAGATTGTCAATAAGCAGTGCTCATTGGATACCCTCGCAAGGACAAAACCGTAATGAACAAATGACGGACGTACGTACAGACGGACAACGTGAAAACAGTATACCCCAACAAAAAAGTTTGCGGAGGATGATAAATAAGGTAAAAACGTGCAATAACATCAAAATTATCTTATAGGCCATGCTTTCTTCGCAGAAACCGATATGTGGCATCTACGAAGAAACCATAATGACTCTCACATTCAAGTCATACTCACCTATTGATTTAACCAATGACAAAATTCGGTTATATTATATGTAGTTTAGAGTACATCTGAACCAATGATTGCATCACAACATGGTAATCAAAAACCGTTCAGGTTGAAAATCGGTCCAACATTGCATTACTTGCGTAGGTTATAACGTCAATACAAATGGAAATGGTGTTCAGTATGCAACAGTTTGGTTGAGGGAATATTCTATATTATTTTTGGAAATATCTTATATGTATATTCGCTACAAGGAACGAACTCCAGTTCTTATTATTGGGCTAATAAAGTCCTCTTTCCTCAAGCGAATAATTCTGAATTTGCATAGGTAATCACAATTCAGTTAATTTGACATTTCATCAGCAGAAATGCGGAAAACATGTCAATACTTTAATAATCTGTAGTTGGAGCATATGCTCAGAGCAATCTAAATTCGCCACAGCATGTGTTTTGCGTAATAACCCTTTGTCTGAAATGTCAAAAATACTGATTGTGACAGAGAAAAGACATATTGGGTAGTAAATAAAACTTGTTCAATTTTAACGAGAGCTACGGCAGGCTGCTGTGATGTTCCAATATTTAGGATATATACGCGTGAAACACGCATGACCCTTGCGCGCAATTACAGTCTGTTCTTGAGTTTTGTCGGCAGCAAGGTAGGCGTAGCGTTAATCTCCTAATTTAGCGATTATTGGTACGAGTCTTGTTGATAACTTCCTATTACGATTTAAAGTTGTGCCATTTCAGAGAGTCCTATTCCTGCCGCTTACCAAGTTCGCATGTTCACCAAATGCATTGCTGTAAGTGGTGTCCTGTACTCTATCATTCAGAGAAAATAAGAGAATGTGCCTAAATACTCTCTGGAAATAAATAGTCAAGTTACTTTGTTCATCAAAACCAATGGAAGGGACACAGGGACCACATGTTATCACTCTACCGTCGTAATGAAATGACTAAATAATATTGATAGGACGTTACAACATTAGAACAACTAAACGTTAGATTCCTCCAGACGAAGTTAGGTGCAGTGATCCAGTTAAATTTGTTGAAGATGCTACTAAATCGTATTTACCTGAACTATTTAACCATAACCCTACTCCCTTAACATACTTGTCCAAAATCTCGTACACGTTAGTTTTCCCATCTGTTAATCTTACTAAACACGGCTGGATAAGTGGCAAACGGTACATTATCAAATATAGCGGTGCGTTTCCACTGATCTGGGTCTAAACTGTTGACTCAGGCCTGTCTGTCTGAATAAATAGAATAAATACGATATTGAGAGGAAACCGCATTGTTGTTTGTCATGATGGAAAATGATAAATAAGCAACCTCATGACAAACCCAACAAAAAAGATGTGCACCAAGCGAAGTCTTAGATCAGCCAAAATTCCGCCTAGTCTGATCAGAGTATTCGCTGTCCGCATGAAGAAAGCTTAGCTACCAATTGAGCGCACATCGAAGACTCTGATTAGACTGGGCGGATGCCCAGGTTGATCTGAGCTTTCGCTTGGCGCACATCCGTTTTCATCACGAAAACATACCTATATAATTTTGACCCCCCTGAAACCCCACTTTTATATAGTAAAACTGGGGTTTACAGGGGTATACATTATTTTTCTTATTTCTGCTCAAAACATAGATTGTGGGTACTCGTTAGAACCGCCTCGATGAGGCGGTTCTAACGAGTACCCACAATCTATGTTTTGAGCAGAAATATGAAAAATATCAGAATTTTTCATCTGAAAATTTTCATTTTTTGGTGGTAAAATTTTCAGTATATTTGAATAGGCGTGTTTTCGTAATGGTTAGTTTTGTTATAAGGTGGCTCAATTATATTGACCAGATTCTGACAATAGCCCAGCTGCAGATTGATAAAACAACAGCAATAAACTGCATCACTATTACTTTCATGCAGAACAGATAGGCGTTGTTATGCATAAATTTGTATATAAAACTTTTTATGGCTAAATTAGGGGATAACTGCATTCAAATTTGGCATTTTGGGAGGTAAATCGGCGGTTTTACGGTCGGAAATTTCGTTTTACGGCGACGCGTCAGCGGAGCCGTAAAACGTAATTTGCGACCGTAAAACCGCCGATTTACCTCCCCAAATGACAAATTTGATGCAGTTATCCCCATTCTAATGCATTTATTTATTTTTTCTACTGAAAAAATGTACTATTTGCACAAAACGACAAGTGCTGTGAGCTGCATAAAACCAAATGCCAGCCAATGAGAAGCGACGTTACGTGATGACGTCGGATTTGCGACAGTATATCACAGAATATACCGTCGCAAAGTTTTGACGTTATCCAATCAGACGTCGCGTTAAGTACGCGAGTGCATTAGAATAGCAATTATGACATTACAAAAACTCTAGTTCTCAAGGAACAGACTGAACTGCATTTCATTGCAGGCATTGTATTATATACATCGCACAGAGCAGCTGTAAATTTAAGAATTTAGTTTTGAAAATGTGTTTATATCTTTCGCATACTAATAGCTTACTTTATAATATTTAGTAAGCATGAATTGATCAAAAGAAAATCCTTTGTTATGTAAAAAAAAGAATGACATTGAAATTGTACTTCAACTTCAAGTATGCCAAAATGTTATCTTAGTTGCCATACAAAAACGGCTGCTTCAGTCTGATATCAGAGAGTGACGAAATACCTTTTTGCTGTGGATATTGTTATGGCAATTCTGCAAAGATATTTGCTAAATAGTCTTATCTTCATAATGATTTGTTTTAGACAAGATGTGCATTGTATTAATGAGAATGCATGACCACTGATATGGAGGCTTACCTCAGGACGTCACCAATTTAGTAGAGGCTTAGCTGCCTGTTAGGAAAATGAAAGAGCCACGCCACGAAAACATTGTTTTCGAGGCATTTTCGAACAGTATAAATCCAGATAACCAAGAAACTATCCATTACGAAAACACACCTATTAAATACACTGAAAATTCTACCACCAAAAAATGGCAATTTTTTCACATAAAAAATTCTGATATTTTTCATATTTCTGCTCAAAAACATAGATTGCGGGTAATCGTTAGAACCGCCTCATCGAGGCGGTTCTAACGAATACCCACAATCTAAGTTTTTGAGCTCGATAAGGCGGTTCTAACGAGTACCCACAATCTATGTTTTTGAACAGAAATAAAAAAAAAATGTATACCCCTGTAAACCCCAGTTTATAGGTATGTTATATAGGTATGTTTTCTTGATGACAATCTGATAAGTTATACATCCATACAGTTTTACACTATATGTACCAGTGATTCTGTTAGCGGACATCGAATACCCTGATCAGACTGCGCATGCTCTGGGCCCATGTTGTCCGCATATGACCTGAAGGTATATTTTGACATGACTCAGTAATGGAATGTAAGTACGTGGATAAGGTTGTGATATTGTCTGTATAGATTTAATATACCTCAAATGCGATTTTCAAATGGTCAGATATAGTGTATACGATCTATTAATAAAAACATCTCCGTTCGTATTGCCCTAGGACAATATTCAAATTGGAAACTGACAGAGAGAGATTTGTGCAAAATATTGACAGTGCAGACAGGATTTGTTACTTGTGTTGATTCGCCTTCCATTTGTGCACATTTATCACTGGCAGGTACATGTAAGAATCATCGAGGTGACTTGTAGTTCAAAATAGCTAAAATCGTTCCAATCGGAAATACAAGATGGCTGCCACAGTTGCCATCTTGAACTGCTATTTTGGACTTCTTCTTCTGAAAAAAAAGGCCAATTGAGTCGAAACTTGATAGGATGTAGCGTGGTGACTTGTAGATCACAAATAGCTAAACATCATTCTATCGGAAGTCTAAGATGGTCACCCTAGCAGCCATATTAAAAATCTATTTTTATATAATCAACATGAATCTTGGTCAGAATGTTTGCCTTGATCATTTATGAGTCAGGTACTCTAAGTGCTATTATACTCAGGTGAGCGTTACAGGGTCATCATGGCCCTCCTGTTTGTCAGTATTTTAGCTGTGAGACTAAAAGGCGATACAGTTTACTCTGTGATGAACGCTTGTACTCTAAGATTAAAAGTGCTTCCACTAACAAACTGAACTGGCAGCTATTTTCTTAATCTCTGACCGAAATAACACGACTATCTAATCATTGCTTTTAGGTATAACTGGTAATTATTTGAAAGAAAACTTGATGCTCAATTAGTGAGAAAGTCGCTGATAGTACCGTTTTACCCTAAGAAATTGAACAGACCGTTCTGGTCAAACGGTGTTAATCATTACGAAAACATGCCTATATAATTTTGACCCCCTTAAACCCCACTTTGTATAGTAAAACTGGGGTTTACAGGGGTATACGTTATTTTTCTTATTTCTGCTCAAAAACATAGATTGTGGGTACTCGTTAGAACCGCCTCGCCGAGGCGGTTCTAACGAGTACCCACATTCTATGTTTTAAGAACAATAAGAAAAATATCAGAGTTATTTATCTAAATATTTTCAGTTTTTGGAGGTGAAATTTTCTATATATTTTAATAGGCGTGTTTTCGTAATGCCTGATCAAACGCCGCAGAATGTGGCGTCTGATCATGATCTACAGTGTTGGCCAGTCATTCAGCACTTTTGTCACATATCAACAGGTATGCAAATGGAGATTTATTCAAATTTAGGACAATTATGGTAAGGACTGAATGTGCCTGCGTATTAAGGGTACATATGGTGCACTTAACATGGCATTATTTCTGAACTCGGCCATCATGTCTTATATGTGGACTCTCGTTATCTCAAACTTAAAGGAACCAAAATTTTAAGTTTGAGATAACGGTAGTTTGAGATTACAGGATTAGATATGTAAAGAAATAAACAAAACAAAACTAACATTATCCAAAATTTAGTTTGACTTAAGCAGTAGTGTGAGTTATCAGTATTCGAGATAACGAGTGTCAACTAGCCTATATAAACAATGTTCATCTGCATAAACGCCCACGCAATGCAAACTAACTCTACACTGAACTATAAACAACGATCTTCTTAACTCTTGTAAAGCAATGTATTGCATTAACGATAGAAGAATCTCTCACATAGTCTAGGTATCTGCGCATCAGTCATTTATTCTAAGCAACCTGTGGATCAGGTCAGGCTTCCCATGAAACGTTTATAACGGTAAGAAAGGAAATGAGTTACATTAATGTTCTTTACCAGTCTAATTGTAAAACAGAGATAAGGCAATAAAATCACCTATATTAAAAGCTGGAAAACAACAGCAATTATAAAAGTGCCACACAATTAGAAAACGTACATTTTGACATGAATGCCAAGCGAAGATTCAGATAACCCTGCATAATCGCATTGTCTGCCAGAATCTTCACTGGGTACATTTTAGATGACCAAGGACAACGTTTCTTCATGCGGACAACGAAGATTCTGATTAGACTGCAAAAATACGCAGACTGATTTAAGTATTCGTTGGGAGCACATGTCATGATACTATTTTCTCTCGTTGCGGCTAACATTGTGAAGACGCTCCCAAAGCTAGTATAGTGGAAATGTTTCTGTAAACAATTTCCGAGTAACGTGGACACCGTGGATCCTGTGCACCATGACATTACGAAAACACGCCTATTCAAATATACTGAAAATTTAACCACCAAAAAATGACAAATTTCAGATAAAAATTCTGATATTTTTTCATATTTTTGCTCAAAATATAGATTGTGGGTACCCGTTAGAACCGCCTCGGCGAGGCGGTTCTAACGAGTACCCACAATCTATGTTTTGAGCAGAAATAAGGAAAATAATGTATACCCATGTAAACCCCAGATTTACTATATACAAGTGGGGTTTAAGGGGGGTCAAAATTTTATAGCCATGTATTCGTGATGACTTTCTAAATTCCCAGTTTTTGTTTACGTCGTGCATTTTAACTAAATCATACACTACAGATGCGTTGTAAGCAGTGAATGTGGAACGGTTATCCATCAATTATTAGAGTAAGTTAATCCTTAAAGCGTTATTAAAAATTTCGTTAACAAGTAATGTGTACCTCCTGTTCTCCTGTTCTTCTGTTATATGTAGTTAAAATAGGGGTGTGCAGGGATCTACATAATTAGGTAAATTTTCAGAATTCAGCAACTTTAAACCAGCTTTACAATTTGTTTCTTAGTACAGTTGACTCTCGTTATCTCGACATCGCTCATCTCGAAAAACCGCTTATCTCGAAGTGAAAATCTGGTCCCTATTTTTACATGCAAATCTAACAACAGGTGACAAAATATTGTTTCGTCATGTATGTTAACTATGTCACATACTGGAGCTGCGATGTAAACAGTGAGTGCGGAAAGGTTATAATTCAACTCGCTATGCGCCATTCAAAATTGTAGCAGAAAGCACTGGAAAATATTCTTGTTGTTGTTTGTGTGTGTGTGTGTGTGTGTTTCGGAGGGGTGGGGGGGGGGGATGGTGGGTGTAACAAGGGTAATTTTGGTACGGGTGTGCGAGCCAGTATTTCAAAACCTACCCATTCATATACCTGGCCTTTGAAAAAACGGACCCATTCATATACTTGATCATCCAAAATGTTGACCTATTCATATACTGTCCTTTGATTTTTTTGTATCCATTTTTTGCTGGTTGTTACACAAATATCACAATCAATTCATGTAATACCAAGAGGATAAGCAGCCTCGAAAAATATCTGAGCGAAAAATATGTGCATATACCAGGATGTCAGAAAAATGGGGCCTTTCACAAAGAAATCCAGAAAAATAGGGCCATTCATATATTTTTTGTTGAAAAAAGGGGCCAATCATATACCTGGCAGCGCTGAAAAAGGGGGCTATTCGGCACGCACATCCGTACTATGCCATATATAGGAAGTTACCCCCCCCCCCCTCGAGGTGTGTGTGTGTGTGTGTTTTCCTGGGAAAAATCAATCAAACAGAATTCATTTTTTTTGTTATGCATTTTTTTTTATTTGCTCTGTGTTTTCAAAAGGCTAGTTATTTCAAACTGAAAATGTATCGTTCCTGCGTCTTGAACTGCACCAAACTAAACCGAAAAAAAAAAATTATCACGTTTGACGGATTAAAACAACTTAATCCTGAAAATGCTGTTAACCCCCCCCCCCCCCCCCCCCCCCCCCCCACAAAAAAAAAAAAAAAAAAAAAAAAAAAAAAAAAAACCCAAAAAAAACCCATAAATTCTTTTTATTTTATTTTTTTCAGAAAAAATAAGATTTCATATGATTGGTCTGCTATGCATTTGAAATATCAAGCCTTATATTCTCGGAAAAAATAATTTAAAAACAAATATTCTTTATTGAATATTGTGTGCTGCTGTTGTAATAGTTTATATTAAAGGTACATAATAAATACACAATAAGTATAGTAACACGATCTTACGCTTTAATCACATCTCGTAGATATACCCAGGGCCCAGTTATTCAAAACTAGCGACATCGATAGTTAACGATTCGTTAAAATTTACATCGAGTGATACGCAAATATGTTGAAATTTTTTGCTGAAAAAATGTGAATCAGAATATTATGTATTGAATCCGCTAAAACAGTTAACGAAATGACCCTTAACGAGCTCCTTAAGCTAACGACGCTATGAACAACCGGGCCCAGATCTCCGGATTTCATTTCACACCAGCTAGATTGCAACAACTGCTGTAAAAGAATGTGGGATCGAAATGTGTTTCCACAGGCGCCTTATTCACCTGATCTTGTCTATAGTGATTATTATCCAGGGGCTAATTCAGAGTGGATACAGGTGTTCGGCTCCACCTTTGACCCAAATTTTCATTTTCATGGACAGTTTTGGATACACTGGATACATTTCGAATACTGTATTTACCCTAAATATTCACACCCTTTGCTCTTTACCTTATACCTCTCTTCAACAAGTCCGTTTTACTATCTGTGAATGCATCACGAAAACATGCCTATATATTTTGACCCCCTTAAACCCCACTTTTATGTACAATGTAGTAAACCTGGGTTTTACAGGTGTATACATTATTTTTCTTATTTCTGCTCAAAAATATTAATTTATGGGTACTCGTTATAACCGCCTCGCCGTGGCGGTTCTAACGAGTACAACACAATCTATGTTTTGAGCAGAAATATGAAACATATCAGATTTTTTTTTATCTGAAAAATTTCCTTTTTTGGTTATAAAATTTTCAATATATATGAATAGGCGTGTTTTTGTAATGGAGTGGCAAACAGATTTGCGGCGTCTGATCTGGGTCTACACAGTTTTGTCAGGCCTGTCGACCCCATCAAAAACATTTTGGATCCACCCCTGATTATCTATTACCAAAACTAAAAAAACATCTGTGTGATAAAAAGTAAAGCTATGACAATGAAGTAATTGATGCTGTTCAGACTTGCTTTGAGGGCCAAACTTCATACTTCTATTGAAGCGGTAGTAGTGATTCAGTTAAAAGGTGAGCAAAATCGCCTTACAAGGGGACAATGGAGAATTCTAAATAAAATTCATGTGTCTTCGTTAGTTAAGTTAGGCTCAAATCTTGTTTGGGAGTCTGCATCCGGCTTAAGCGGTATTCGATTTTTAAAATAAGCAGAATGGGCTCATGGATCCCAAAGGAAATAAAACAGTATCATTGATCGGTATATAAGAAAACTATAAAAAAAAGTACGACATTCTTTTCACTATTCTCCTTGAAATGTCAAAACATTAACGTGCAATCACACACAGACCTGTCAAAAAGACCGGCCTTCAGGAGTTGAAATAAAAGTACTTTCGAGAATTAAAGTACACTACAAATTAGAACTCTCGCCAGCTAATTCTGAAGTAGCAAGATAAAGTTTTAAAAACTGACTGATTGCATTTAACGAATTGACACAAGGCTTCCAGAAGACAGAGTTTTGGTGTACTATAAAGACAATCTGAGATAGTCTGAGGCCAAAATAATCATCACGAAAACATGCCTATATAATTTTGCCCCCCCCCTTAAACCCCACTTTTATATTGTAAAACTGGGGTTTACAGGGGTATACATTATTTTTCTTAATTCTGCTAAAAAACATAGATTGTGGGTACTCGTTAGAACCGCCTCGCCGAGTACCCACAATCTATGTTTTGAGCAGAAATGTGAAAAATATCAGAACTTTTGTCTGAAAACTTTCAGTTTTTGGTGGTGAAATTTTCAATATGTTTGAATTGGCGTGTTTTCGTAATGGACACTGTTATCGTTTATAAGAGCCGCAGTGTGATAAGATGTATCTTCGATATGTACCATTACGAGAACACTCCTATTCAAATCTATATTGAAAATTTCACCTCCAAAAACTGAAGATAAAAAATTCTTATATTTTTCATATTTCTGCTCAAAACATTGATTGTGGGTACTTGTTAGAACCGCCTCGACGAGGCGGTTCTAAGTCGAGGCGGTTCTAACGAGTACCCACATTCTATGTTTTAAGCAGAAATAAGAAAAATAATGTATACCCCTGTAAACCCCAGTTTTACTCTATAAAAATGGGGTTTGAGGGGTCAAAATTATATACGTAAGTAGTATAGGGCGGTACGTTTTCGTGATGGCCAGTGAATATTCAGATCAGCTACTGTATTCTAATCAGAATCTTCACTGGGTGCATTTTGTCGGCCAAAGATGCTTAGTGTCTTCATGTGGACAAGGAAGACTCTGATGCGCAGGCTGATTTGAGTCTTCGTTGGGCGCACATGTAAGAAGGTACATTTGCTCACGCTGCGACACATAAATAACTTTGTAAATATCAAACGTTTGCATGCCATGAACTAATTATAATCTTTGGAATATGTAGACATTAGTCGAACATCCGCCAATGTGATTAGCGATTTTGTTGTCCGCATACAGATGTTTTTTTAGATACTGAATGTATGAATTACCAGCAGGAATTTATGCCAAACGCTTGAAATATTCGGCGTACTACATAGAGGTATTAGAAACATTACTCTTCTCTTTGATAGTTCAGATTACCAGCAATGGGATATCAGCTGATTACTTATTTAGGACCTGTTGGACAATGAAAACATACAAAACTAAAATGGGAAGGAACCGATTACCACACTGACCACACTGTCCTATTGTCGATCTAACTGTGGTGCTATTGGCGGATTTCCTTTCTTTATTCCGACTTTCAGTTTGTAGCCGAGTCATTATTCTGGTTTCATGTTACTTTCATACTTTATATATTCTGCTGTGTTGCTCCACTGAAGCTCTAGTAACGTCCTACAGGAACTAAACAATAATCTGTAGCTGAAATTACATTAGGACTAGGTGCAAAGGCTAAAAGCGTATGAATATGTTCGTTTGCGCTTGACTATCTCTGTCGGTGGTCAGGCCCATCGTGACCTAACTTGTTTTCTTTCGTTCTGGTTTCAGATTACTATTGATTCTTCTACTGTGTTGCATTAATGTGTTATGAGCTCACGGCCTGCCATAGCCTGTTTTCCGTCGCCCGTCGTGAACTTTTCACATTTTGGACATCTCCTCCACAAATGTAAGTCGAATTAAGCTGAAACTAGGGGGAAGGCTTTGGGGCTACATATGGATTCAGATTTGCAAAAATCAGTGCGTTACCTTATCCAAGATGGCCGCTATGGCGGCCAAATGGCCGCGATGGCGGCATTCTTGAAATTGTTCAAACGATATCTGCTCCCGAACCTTAAGTCGGATTGAGCTGACACTTTATGGGAGGTGGTTCATAATTGCTAAAATCGTTCTGTTCGAATATTCTTGAAATCCTCAAACCACATATCTGCTCCAGAATGCTTGTTGGATTGAGCCAAAACTTAGTAAGCATAAGGGTTACATGGAGATACAGAACTGCTAAAATCGTTTCGCCCCGATATACAAGGTGGTCACCATGATGACCATCCTGAAATTCGTCAAACCACATCTCCTCCAAAACCGTAAGTCCGTTTGAGCTGGAACATGGTGGGAGGCATCGGAGCGACATGGAGATTCGGAACTGCTAAAATTGTTTCAGTCCAATATCAACTAGAAAAGTTTTTTGAAAACAAAAAAAAAAAAAACAAAAAACAAAAAAAACAAAAAAAAAAAAAAAAAAAAAAGAAAAAGAAAGAAAAACAACAAATCTCCCCACCCCACCACGGCAGAGTTGTCATTCTTGTAGGTGATATGTCATCGCGTCCTGTTCTACATTTCTACCAAGTATCAACAAAATATTGTGAAGGGTATCTGAGTTACAGAGTGGACACGTAATCAAATTCAAACACAAACAGGGAAGATAACTCCAAAAGTAAGAAAGCCAGAGTTATCATTCTTGTACAAAACACGTCGTCTCTTCCTGTTCTACTTTTCTACCAAGTAAAATTAATTCAAAATGCCTTGAGTTACAGAACGGACACGAAATCAAATTAAACACAAGAAGGGAGATAACTTAAAAAGTAAAAATAAAACAAAACAAAAAAAAAAAAAAAAAAAAAAAAAAAAAAAACAAAAACAACAGAATTGTCTTTCTTGTACACAACAATTTATCACATTATGTTCTACATTTCTACCAAATATTATCAAAATATTCCGAAGGGTATTCGTGTTAAAGAATGGATATAAAATCAAATTCAATCACAAGAGAGGTGATAACTCCAAAAGTAAGAATGCCAAAGTTGTAATTCTTGTATATGGCACCTCATCTAGTCCTGTTCTACATTTCTACCAAGTATTTTAAAAAATATTTCAGAGCGTGTTTGACTGACAGAGCGGACATGAAATCGATGCATAATCATTGCCAATTATAACAAAGGGAGATAACGCCAAATGTAAGAAAGACAGGGTTGTCATTCGTGTAGGCAACACCTCGTTTTGTCAGAATATTCCGAAGGGTATTCGAGTAACAGAGCGGACACGAAATCAATGTCAAAAACAAACAAAGGGAGATACCTCCAAAAGTAAGAAAGCCAGAGTTGTCATTCTTGTAAGCAACACGTCGTCTCGTCCTGTTCTACATTTCTATTAAGGTTAAAATAATACTTCAAAGGCTATCTGACTCACAGAACGGAAACGAAATCAATGCAAAATCACTGTCAAATAAAACAAAGGCAGACAACGCCAGAAGTAAGAACGGCAGAGTTGTCATTCTTGTGTGCGACACATCTTCCAGTCCTGTTCTACATTTCTACCAAATACCATCAAAATATTCCGAGGGGTATTCGAGTTACAGAGCGGACACGAAATCAATTTCAAAAACAAAGGGAGATAACTCGAGAAGTAAGAAAGTCAGAGTTATCTTTCTTGTAAATGACACGTTGTCTGGTCCTGTTCTACATTTCTACCAAGTATCATACACATATTCCAAAGGGTATTTGACTTGCAAAGCAAAAAACGAAATCAATGCATAATCGCTGTCGAAGATAACAAAGAGATTTAACGCCAAAAGTAAGAAAGGCAGAGTTGTCATTTTTGTACGCCACGCGTCGTCTCGTCCTGTTCCAAAATTTTACAAAGTACCATCAAAATATTTCAAAGGGTATTCGAGTTACAAAGCGGACACGAAATCTGTTTCAAACAAAACAAAGGGAAAGAGCTCCAAAAGTAAGAAAGCCAGAGTTCCATTCTTTTACACGACACGTCGACTAGCCCTGTTCTACATTTCTACAAGTATCATCAAAATATTCAAAAGGGTATTCAAGAGCGGACAAGAAACTTTACGCCGACGCTGGCGCTGACCCCGACGCCGACACTGACGCCGACGCCGACACCAACGGGATCCGTCCCAAAAACAATATGTCCTCCCCACCCTTCAGTGGGGGTTGGGGCATAAAGATTGCCGCCATGGTGATCATCTTGAAAATGTTCAAATGACATCTTCTCCCGAACGGTAAGTCAGATTTAGGCGAAAGTTAGTGGGAGGCATTATGGAGACATGAACATTCAGAATTGCTAAAATCATTCCGCTCCTATATCGAAGATGGCCGCCACGGCTCTTGAAATTCTTGAAAAACGACATCTCTTCCCAAACCGTAAGTTGGTTTGAGCCGAAACTTGATGGGAGGCATCTGAACAACAGAGACTCAGAATTGCTAAAATCGCTCTGTTCCTATATCTAAGATGGCCGCAACATCTTTAAACCACATTTGCTTCTGAAAGATGTCGGATTGAGCCAAAACTTGGTGGGAGGCATTGGCGGCCATCTTGAAAATCTTCAGTTGTTATCTGATCCCGAACAGTTCGGATTTAGCCGAAACTTGGTGGAAGGCATTAGGGCAACATGGAGATTTTGAATTGTTCAAGTCGTTCCGTTTCGATATCCAAGATGGCCACCAAGGAGATAATCTTGAAAATCTTCACACCACATCTCCACCCGAACGGTAAGTCGGATTCAGCTGTAAGTTGGTGGGAGGCATTGGGACAACATGGAGATTCAGAATGGCTGAACTGGGGGGTGGGGGGGAAGAGAATAGATAGTCTTTCCTTCTCCTTTCATGGCAACATGGAGATTCAGAATGTCTAAAATCGTTTGTTCAGATATCCAATATGGCTGCAATGGTTGCCATCTGGAACTTCCTTAATGTCCTCTCAAACTGTAAGTTGGATTGAGCTGAAGCTTGATGGGAGGCATCGCGGCGACATGGAGATATAAACTTGTAAAAGTCGTCCCGTTCCGATATCCAAAAATAGAAATACCTCTTACAGTATCTTGTGCACAACACACTCAAACTACACCAAAATCATCTCCTCAATCTCAGGTCGGATTGAGCTGTCCAGAAAGTTCATGGGAGGCATCAAATTCAAGGCAAAATGCAGATTCAGAATTACTAAAGACATTCTGAGCTGATAGCCAAGATGGTCACCATTAAACAATGTAACACATCATGATCAGTCTAATGCAGGTAAGCGATTTTTTGCCCACTTGGGATTTTAGTAAGTATAAAAGTTTTACTGTAAAAAAAAAGTAAGAGAAAAGTCCAGGGAGTGCCACAATCACAAACCGCAGCCCTTCCCAGACACCAAGAGGAAGAGGAAACCGACAAGCGTACGAAAAGCGCTAAGGTTAGCTCTCTCTTCTCCAAGCGAGGTAATCGCAAAGCTAAACGGACTTAAAATCACAAATCAAAATGACGCAAGGTAAGACATAAAACAAATCGCCTCGTAGAATAAGCCACAAAGCAACAAAGAGTAAGACTAACACCGGGACCACCACCTTAGAACGGTCAGTAGAGTAAACCACAATGCTTTACTGATGAGGTAGAAGACCCTACGGGGAATGAACACATAATCATAATTTTAAACTGATTCAGAATTAAGAACGAGGTTACGATCGTGTAAAACCTGCTTTCTAAAATCACAGTTAATATATAAAACAAAATATCAGGACTACGATAAGTCTGACAATAGATGTCGATAATCAAGCGCTTAGCTTCAGATATAGGTTTAGGAAGACGTCAGGATTCAAACTTAGACCTGACTCAACGTCCTTCAATGAAAGAGAAATGGACAGGTATCAATCAAAAAAAGGTGAATAAAAGGGTATGTAGATGTTTGCAAAATAACCTTGATAGCACCTATGTCTTTGTACCTAATAACATAATATTAGAATCCTTACTAAAATCAGCATTACCAATACAAATAACATTCTTAATCCATAACTTAAATGTTCATTTAATGTGGGCTTTATAGTCTCTATCAGAAAAGTGTTCAATAAGGTTGCAATGTCAAAAGTTGTTAACTGATGAACACCTGGTTTTTCTTGTGCCAAGAGTTTGCTTTTACTGAATTAAGTCCGGGGTAAATCATCAGTAACTGTAGCTCATTTGTGAAACAACAAGAAAGTTGCCTTTGGAACAAGGAACACACAACAGAACAATAATCTGAGACTCGGTTTTATGTAGTCTTTTCATATACAGTCGACTCTCGTTATCTCGAATTCCAAGGGACTCACTGAAATACTTCGAGATATCCGTACCTCGACATATCAGAGTTGAGAGAGTGGGGGAAAACAATAAATTGAACAACCATATTTAACAAATGAATATGTAATTTGACTCCTGAAGTTAGAAATATATATATATAAAATAATGTGGAAAAGAGGAGAAATTGCTCCTTAGGAGCAATTTCTCCTCTTTTCCACATTACTTTGTTACCTGTTGTCATAGTCTCATGTTAAAACAGGGACCAGATTTTCACTTCGAGATAAGCTGTTATTCGAAATAAGTGAGTTCGAGATAACGAGGTTCGACTGTACATCAATGTGAAGCTGCATACGACCCTAGCATTGGCTTAAGCGGTACTGAATGTAAGTATTTCATATGGCATAATATAACTGACTTCCTAAACCAAAATATTTCAGCATACTTAACTGTTATCGTCTGGACACAATCACACTCATATTGTTCTGAGATCACTTCAACCGTTAAAAGAGTCCATGTTTCCATGAAAGGCAAATTCCATTAACAATAATTGATTTATAAAAAGTGTTAATTAACATTTGATTAATTAGAAAGCATGCCAAGGCGTACGTATCCCAAGATAATTTCGCTGTCCAGTTAATTGTTGTCTGATTTGTCCACGAAAGTATATGCTGTGGGTACTCATTAAAAGCACTTCCGCATGTGCACTTTATCTATTATAACACAACTATTGCCAAGACAAACGCATATTTATATATAATCCAGGTAGAATATCAGTGAGTTTAATCAGGTTATTTCTTGATTTCACCAATGCAAGAAAAACGAATGCATTGTTTCTGAATATATTAACTGTCACTATTTGCTATACATTATTAATACATTAACGTTAATATAACGCTATATTAAGATTCGTTAAAACGAATCCTGTCTGTCTTAAATACGCATGCCAAGGGGCGATAGCGGACAATCATAGTCTTCACAACCTGTGCGCGGTTTTCTTTTTCGAATTTACATGAAGTGAAAGGCGCATTTTCCGTCTTACCAAAGTGCCGTTTTGGTATCGATAAATTCAAATCCAAAGTGCTTCAGTATCAGAAGAATTAGGTTTATTCAACAAACGTTCGATGGGATATATCTGTTCAATAATTTTGTTTAAAATAATAAGTATCAATACTGAGCAGGTCATGTAGTTATCTTAAAATACATCTAAAGGCTTCATTTATATTCAGATCGTTGGCATAACTGATTTTTCTGGAACAATCTAAAATATTGCCACTCGCTACAAAGAAAAAGAAAAGAAAAAGATAACAGTATATTATACAGCAAACTGCATACATGGTTATTCACCCAATCTTAATTAATACCTTTGCTTTCCTTTTTGATTGCATGACTGTGAGTGGGTCCTCCGACTGAATGCCGGCTCTCTCCTGCAGCTGTTTCAGACCATCGTGTTCCTTTTTGTGGGTCCATTCGTCATTTTTGGAATAAACCCTAGTATCGAGCTCCATTTCTGATTAACCATATGACCTACAGTAATCATCCCTGGAATACAATTCCTCCTTAACAGAGACTCAAACACTGCAATGTGACCTATATATCGTGGTCCAATGACTTCGTCATTGTGTACATGAATTGTATTTGGTTTATAATACTGACAGGCACCAGTAAATGCGGTACCGCCTTTTGCGGAGATCTTGTTTATTTATTTATTTAGTTTGCTTTGTGATGCCTGACAAGATTCATGAGTTCGAACAGTAAGAGGAGGATTAGATTTAAAATTGATGTAACACATTGCAAATACGCTAGGTACTAATATTGAAGATTTGTTTGAAATATGAGCATATGAAAAATTACAATTCGATTGTCTTTCGGACAAGCATGTACTTTCTTCCAATAGATTGCTTTTCATCTGAACTGTTCCCTTAATAAAATAAACATTTACATTCATGAACTTGGATATACTTGATTTGTTATATTAAGACCTTCATCATTCAATTCGTACAGTATTGTCGATCGGTGTGTACTTTACCACCGATTGCATTTAAACTAGATAAGAAGAGTTTTCGTTTTAGAAACTGCTATGTTTCAGCGCTTCGATGTCCTCTATTTGAACATGTAGCAGAGAATCACATGGGCATGACGATGGTCATATTGCTGCGACTATTCCATTAAGTTCGAGGACATACGAAACCATTACGAAAGAGCACAGCAAAACAAGTAGTTTCAGGAGTCTTCATATTACATGTACAAATAAATATTAATAGATTTTTTATGTACAGACACTTTTATAAGAAGAACATGAGTCTTCTTCCATGTACATGCCCTACATTCATATACATTACTTATAAATGAGCCAGTACACGACATAATCCTACAAAATGGCACGTGTTCCCAGCGAGGATCAGCTTGGGCATCCGCCCAGTCTGAATAGGCTTTCGCTAATCGATTGAAGAAAGCTTTGGTCCTTAGCTACCCATTGAACGCACATCGAAGACTCTGATCAGACTGGGCGCACATACTATTTTGTTGTTTTTGTCATCCGCTGGCTCAAATGTATTCCACAATAAACCTAGAAGTCCCCATCTCATATTTTAAAGCAGGAGCATCCTCACATGTGTCTCAACTTTTCTCCAGACAGTATTTTGCGCAAAGCGACGGATTTCGTTAAAACAAATGTAATTCTACACCGTCCTTGCGTATTCAAAGTGACAGCTCTCATTAAGTAGTAGCGGTCATGCTACCTAAGCCGTAATCCAAACTCATAAATCCATAAACGAATGACGAATCAGAATGTTCAGACCAATATACATGGACCCCAGAATAAAGGGTGTAATCAGGCGTCCGCGGACAGTAAGCATTACTTGGTAAGCAAACTTCGCCCACCATGCCCATAGGCCTGAACGAAGGAAATATCGGTAGAAGCGTATGTCTGGGATTTGGGGAGTCTACTTATGGCGCGTCACTGGCAAAAACATCAGAAACAATTGTGGAAACTGCCACATTGTAGGGATTGACCAGATCATGATGTCTCCCATAGAACTTCTTAAGTGTTCCTACCAGTTTGGTTTTTTGATACCCCTGGCTCAACAACTTTGTGGTGAGCACTTTCCCACGCTCCATGAAGTCCTGATAATTTGAACAGATTCTGGCATAACCGATTAACTGTGAAACGTAAACGCCGTATGCTGGTGCAGAAGGGATATTATTGCTCAGGAATGGAAAGTTAACAATGGGAAAATTGAAGTCATCCCGTTTGTCGTAAAGCCTAGTAGTAATTAAGCTTTCCATTGTCAATGTAGAGATAACAATCCAAGTATGAGGAGGAGGCTGCAGTCTCCGTTGCTTCCTTTATTTCAAGTTCACGTGGATAGATGAATTCTAAATACTCTGCAAATTTTGTGTTTTTCAGAGACAATACATCATCTATATATCTGTAGGTGAAATTGAATTGTTGTGCGAGTTGTTTCTTGCCTGCTTGGAGGAGACTTTGTACAAACTCCGCCTCATACGAGTATAAAACAAGTCGGCAAGTAACGGTGCACAGTTAGTACCCATCTGTATGCTGATTGTTTGCTGAAATATCCGTCCACCGAACTCCAAAAAAAAAAAAAAAAAATATTGTCGATTAGTAACCTGATCTCAGACCAGTGTTTATGCAGGAACGTTTATTAATAAATTAGCCAATCAGCATAGCTGTGCTATTCCAGCATTGTGATTCACCCATGGATAAGCACGGACAAATCAAAACTACTTTTACTGGAGACCCAAATGAACGCGTCGTAACTGTAGCCCGTTGTGCGAAACATCTCTGAAAGAACCACCATCCGGGCTCCACCTATTGCTTGGCCACGTCAAGAGGTTACATATACATCAGCGATGGCCAGATTCAGTCTGCACATCCGCATAGCTTAATCAAGATATCTGGTATTTTCTACAATAGTAAGCGTAAACAAGCAGCGGAAATTTGTAGACTGGTATTGGCCGCCGTTATCAGCGCACATTTTCGCTCCTAACACAAACTATGAATTTACGCAAGAGTATTTCAACATATATTTAAGCATTACGAAACCATACCTATGTAATTTTGACCCCCTTAAATCCCACTTTTATACAGTAAAACTGGGTTTTACAGGGGTATACATTATTTTTCTTATTTCTGCTCAAAAGCATAGATTGTGGGTAGTTGTTAGAACCGCCTCGGCAGATTGTGGGTACTTGTTAGAACCGGCTCGCCGAGGCAGTTCTAACGAGTATCCACAATCTATGTGTTGAGCAGAAATATGAAAAAATATCAGAATTTTTTTCTGGAAACTTTCAGTTTGTGGTGGTGAAATTTTCAATATATTTGAATAGGCGTGTTTTCTTAATGCTCGAGCACTTTGTAGAAAAATAACCAGATAACAATATGTTTTGGTTAATTGTGATCGAAAATAAGACTTTCTTTTGGTGCCTCGGGAAGACTGTGCTACGTGATTGTGACATTTCCTGGGCATTACGAAAACACGCCTATTCAAATATATTGAAAATTTCAACACCAAAAAAATGAAAGTTTTCAGATAAAAATTCTGATATTTTTCATATTTCTCAAAACATGGATTGTTGGTACTGGTTAGAACCGCCTTGCCGATGCGGTTCTAAAGAGTACCCACAATCTATGTTTTGAGCAGAAACAAGAAAAATAATATATACCCATGCAAACCCCAGTTTTACTATATAAAAGTTGGGTTTAAGAGGGTCAAAATTATATAGGTATGTTTTCGTGATGGTATCTTCACTTATTTTTTTAACCATGGGACAATTTGAATTCCACCAACAGACCTGTTCTTCACTTTTATTCAATATTTTATTCAATATTATAAAACGAATGGGATTTGACACAAACATTCGTACTTGGTCATGCGTAAAGGGTTTTTGCAATTTTTTAATTGGAGTAGTTCTCATAGTGTGTATCTAAAGGGTTGGTTACAATATTGTGGTCTTGTATGTTGTTTAGTGGCAAATAAAAGCTAAAACGTTTGCCTCTGGAAACACTGGACACATAATAGAACGATGAGCTGAGTCTCCGTTTTATTAAAACTCTTCATATAACAGAATTGTAGTTTGCAGGGCGTCATGCGCCTCTGGCAGCGGTTTGAGCGAAACTCTTTTTTCTAAGATACTAGAATGGGCTCAATGAGTACAAGGAAAATAAAAACAAATACTATACAATTACTAGACAATTTGCCGTGTAGCGGCTAGAAAACGTCTCTACGTACTTCAGTACGGACAGGCGTTTTCTAGCCGCCACATGGCACTTAACACCAGCTGCAGTAAAGTCAGTAAAGTCAACAGACCCTGATCAGATGCCGCATTCTTGGTCTCCAGTATTTGCCAGAGTCCTTTTTGTAGGACATTAGGTATTAATGAGTTAACAAGACATTGTATTTAAATAATTGACTAGACATTCCTTGAAGGAAGTAGGATGAGAAACTTAATCTTTTGGCTGATTGTGAGTTTTGTTCTGGTTACAAAATAGCGAATTAACGATTCCGTTGACGTTTGCAAGTAAACAACCTAATTGAGGGGCTGATGCGAAACATTGTTATTGCTTTCTACTTCAATTCTGTTGGAATGCTAGAGCACCAGATAAAAGCATTACGAAAACACGCCTATTCAAATATACTGAAAAGTTAATCACCGAAAAATTAAAATAATTTCAGACAAAAAATTCAAATATTTTTTTTTCATATTTCTGCTCAAAACATAGATTATGGGTACTCGTTAGAACCGCCTCACAGAGTACAGAAAATGACAAAAGTTGTCTCTCATGATGGAAATGGCGAACAATCTGCTAATTACCCTTATAGAGGGAACTGACAGAATTCGTACACAAAATGCATAGCACACCAAGGAAATCTACCTGAGTATTAGTCATATTAAGAATACGAAACCGAATATCAGTAATGTGAAGAATACAGGAATGATTTGCTTCAGTCTAATTGTCCAAATACGTCCACTAGAGATGTCAACAAATAAACCAAAGTCTTTCACTCGTCATTTTATTTTGAATTTAAAAATGCAGTTGAGGACGCTATTCTTGCGAAAATTATTTGTCCTTTTTCTGTTTTCGTGCTTTGTTCTTAAGTGGTTTACACTTAGATTAAATTTTCGTCATAAAACAGTTTGCCTATGCATATTCTATAGCAATTTTTTTGATATTTTTTAAGAGAATAGATTTGCTTTTCTTCAAGACTGTAATAGATTATGTTGCATAACAAACCTATGAAAATAGTACATATTTTGGTCAAGTAAGGCGTATGAGAAACCGACTTCCAGCTAAGTACTTACTTTTGTTTTGCATAATCTACAGCTATATGTGATATGAAATAAATTAAAATATGCAATATTTTTACTAGAGAATAGCTTATAGCAATGCATAGACAGCTACAATGAAATGCCATAGCAAAAAGGGCACATTATTATTTCTAGGTAAAGTGTCATGCCAAAATGGCCAGTAAAACGAAGTTTAAGCCCCCAAGAATTGTGCTGTAGATTGATTGTTCTTATTGCAGATTATTTTGGTTTTCATCGGCCTGTTTTCAATTATTTGCCTTTATTCATTACGAAAACACGCCTATTCAACTATATTGGAAATTTTACCACCAAAAAATGAAAATTTTCAGATAAAAATTTCTGATATTTTCATATTTCTGCACAAAACATAGATTGTGGGTACTCGTTAGAACCGCCTCGACGAGGCGATTCTAACGAGTACCCATAATCTATGTTTTGAGCAGAAATAAGAAAAATAATGTATACCCCTGTTAACCTCAGTTTTACTATACAAAAGTGGGGTTTTAGGGGGTCAAAATTATTTAGGCGTGTTTTCGTGATGTACTGACGTTCATCCCTCATCCGGTGTCTGAGGAAGGCCGAGTATCATGAATATTGCCTTTCCTGGATTTATCCAAACTTGTAGTTTTCTGAGAGATATCGAAAGCAGTGTAGCCAATTTCAAATTAGTTTGGTTACATATATGTAGTTAGAAGGTTTGTATAGCCAGTTTTCGCACTGCGTTCCTATCGTCCACGTGGCAAGTTCCATACCCCAAATGTTGCTTAAAGGTTTTTAGTTAAAATACATCACTTAATAAATCGCGTCGTACTATATGTACTCGTACGAGTATATCGGTCTTCAGAGAGAACAGGAAACCGATTTGGTCCTGTGAAATTCTCAAGTCACGTATTGAGATTCGTCCAAATGAACTATCTGCAATGCTTTGTTAGCAGTCACGTACTGAATATCTCGCCATTAACATTTAGTGCTCACTGGGCACATTGCACAGATTACTAATTGATGATTTTGTTTCTTATCGATACAGGTTTTGCGTTCCTCACAAACATTGTCTCCTAACGAAAGAAGGAGTCTCTAAGAAGACGATTTGCATGACATGTCACTTTACTTTCGAGGAAACTATCTTCTGGCAAGAATAAGAAACCATTCAAAATAGCTTGTGTGGAATTCTTACAAAGCATGCTAAGCGTAAACCTGAAGTTTGTGGACATAATTATATAGTTCAATTAGTCCAATTATTTCTCCTACTTCCGTGTTATTCGCGTAATATACGTCACGAAAGGAATTATGAAGCACCATGCAAAAGGGGATCAAATGGGCTTGTGTCAAGAAGGTTCATGTCTGTATATGTGCGCAGCATTTTAGGTGATTACTGCGCAAACATACCAATGTAAATACTGTCGATTCTCGTTATCCCGACTTCGCTTGTCTCGAATAACGGCTTATTTCGAAGTGTAAATCTGGTCCCTGTTTTAACATTGAAAACTAACAATAGGTACAAAATATTGTGGAAAAGAGGAGAAATTGCTCGTAATGATAATCTTAGTGCTTTTCGTACGTTTGTTCGATTTGCGCTTGTTTGGTTTTGTCTGTTTCCTCTTCTTCTTGGTGTCTGGGTAGGGCTGCGGCTTGTAATTTTGGCACTTCCTAGACTTTTCTCTTACCTTTTTCTTCTCTTTTCCACAATATTTTTAAATACTTCTAACCAGGAGTCAGATTACATATACATTTGTGAAATGAGATTGTTCGATTTATTTTTTCCTCAATTCTACAAATCGGATATATCATTGTACGAATATCTCAAAAAATTTCAGAGAGTCCCTTAGACTTCGAGATAACGAGAGTCGACTGTAACATAAATTTATGCCATTGCTCTAGATAAGCCATCTAGATAAGCCAAAGTTAAAATATATACTATGGTACCGTTATAAGAGCCTCGAAAGGGCGCTTCTGATGAAAAACAATATATTATGTTTTTTGTGAAGAAATAAGAACAAAACCATCATTGTACCCCTCTTACCTGCAACTATGTTAGCCATGGTATTTTATTTATGGGAAATGAGAACGAGTTTAGTTATTAAGCACAGTAAGACAGAGTTTTGCATCAAACTGTTGCTAACAGTAATAATCAAATTAAAACTCCGGGTCCAGTTGCTCAAAGCATCGTTAGCTTAACAAGCTCGTTAGTGGTCAAAATGTTAACTGTTTTAGTAAGTACAATATCTAATTCACAGGTATTTTTGCTGATAAAAATGTAAGTAGCTTTTGCAAAAGCTACTCACATTTTTTCAGCAAAAATATAAGCATATATGCCATAATTAATTATCAAAGTTTTAACGACACGTTAACTAACGTCATCGTTATTTTTGAACAACTGAGCCCTGGTATAAAACTGCAAAAAGGTTGTTTAAATAGCGCTTACAAATCTGACAACCGTTTTTAGGGTTGTCTCGGCAGCGCAATTGGTAAAGACGACGGACGCTGCAATACTGGGCGATGTCGAAGCTTGCATGGTGTGGGTTCGACCCCAGGCAAAACCACATAGACTTTCTCTCAGGATTATTTTTCCATTATGGATAGAAAAAGGCGAGAATCGCTGCCATAATTTGAGCAAGTACAATTAATCCATGTATCGCAAACTAAATACACCGAGCTCCTAAATACCAAGTGTACTGCGCGTGAGTTAACTTCATAAGCGCTATTCAATTTGAGTAACCATTTTTGGGGATTGTCTCGGTAGCGCAGTTGGTAAAAACGGACGCTGCAGTGCAAGGCGGTGTCATTCATTAGTCAGAGTTTGCATGACGTGGCAATGACCAAAGGCAAAATCACTTAAAATTATTCTGAAATAACCAAATGAGCTGCAATGACAAAAATGGACCTTCGGAAATGCGCCTAACAAAGACTCAAATCAGCCTCACATCCGCGCAGTCTGATCAGAGTCGTCATTGTGCACATGAAGACAGTTTGCATCCTTGGTTGTTTAAAATGCATCTAGCAAAGATTCTGATCAGAGTTACATCCAAATGTACGTTTTCTGACGTTGCGGTTTAACCTGATTATGTAAGTGGACAATGGAAGACCTGAATATACTGCGTAGTTTTACGCATTGACCAATATCTTCGGTTTTCGAATGTGCCTTCCCATAGGTTCTTGATAACGTTTAAGACGAACTGTGGCCATCAGACCTAGATTGTCTAATTGCTGTTAGTATACATGTATGCGTTAGATGAAACGTGCATGTATGGGAAATACTCACTACTGTTCGCCGTTATGGTACTGAGACCTTGTAATCGTAATGACGAACAGTAATAGCACCGTACGATGAAAAAGGATGTTGGGGTTATGCGAACAGTCAAGATCCAGACCAGCCAACTTAGCCACTCAATCTGATTACCCTTTCTATATATCGATATAATCTACAATATTAAATGACCCTGTAAACGGACAGCGAATGCCCTGATCAGACTGAGTCTGATCGGCCTGCATTCTCTGTATATATGTCCCACATACCCATTTCCCAACGCAGCGCGACCCATTTATTACAGTGTTATTCGTGTCTTGGATGTATGATTCAGTGATTATGAGAGTTCATGGCAACCTTGGTAAATATAACTTAATTGTTCGCACAGGGTATCTACTCTGGCTTTTCGTCACGTACTTTCATCCTTCGTTGATTGGCTTGTTTGAAATAAACAAATTATATGTATATCCTCAGAGTAAGGTCAGTGTTAAACCTGCTCTTTCCGTTTATGCCCCGAAGACAGATCTTACCTTGGCGTGGCTCATTTACTACTATGTATGATTTGTTGTGACTATGAGAGTTTGCGACAGTCTTGGCATTGTAATATAATTGTGTGCACATGGTATGTATTCCGGCTCTTCGTCACGTACATTCAACATGCGTTGATTACCTTGCTTGAAGTAATCAAATTATATCTTTTCAGCAAGGTCAGGACAAACATGAATGATATGATTTGAAAAAGATTTGTTATACTTTTATTTTATGATTGAAAATATTTCGACATTGAAGTCACGCTGACGCTAATTATTTAAGTCATATTTCACCTTTACACTCGAGCGTTTGTTCTTTTGTTTATGACACAAATGGTACAAAACAGAAAGAAAGCAAATATGGAGATGCCGTCATACACTCAAAGGAAGATATTGAGGCAGGCAGTGCATGTTTTGAAATATTTGTATATAAGAATGTAGCTCGTCCGGATATTAACCTCTATCGCGGATGTGCGGGCAGGGTTGGGACTTACCTATTCGCTCATGGCGTATTTAGATTTTTGCTGTGTACTGTCTCCGTATTCTGTAGTGGGTATCACCAGGTCAAGCCGACCTCCATATGTTTATTCTTGTGTTTACAATGGATAAACAGATATGCAAAACATACCTTTGATTCATTTTTTTTGTCGTCGTCAATCGCGATGGGAGAAAATTCTATTCTAATACCGCTGACTCCTTTTCAGAAGGGAGGTAAACCAGTTTTGACAAAGGTGTATCCTTCGAAAATGAATAAATTTCCCGTAAAGCAAATGGACATGATTAAGGCAAAAGACATATTAAAGGTGCTTTGATAATTATATTTCCAAAAAGATCACTCTGACCTGAAATTTTCTTGTCATATAGGGGACGCCGGCCTCGGTGGCTCAGTTGGGTGCGCCGTCCGACTGGAGACCAGGAGGTCGCGGGTTCAACCCCCGCCGAGGTCGGCAACATTCTTTCGTGGAGATTGATCATGAAATATTTTCTACGGTCATTCTCTCCCTTCCGCTGATTCAAGAAGGGCAGTTGTCAGTTTCTGGCGAAAGAATGTGCACAATACTGGTTAACCGCTTAGAGGACTAAGCCTGTCCAGTAAACGTGTGGTTAGGTAAACTGACCACGCTCGACATGACCCCATTGGGCTGACTGGGCCGTAAAACCTCAACACAAAATATATAGGGGATACTTTCTACTCTTAAAAGAAAGAGCTTGTTGGCCATTTCAAAAGGAATTCTTAACCAGGGAAGTAGTTTTTTTAGACTCACACAACATCCTGTTACTGTATAAACAGGCCTAAAGATTTGGTCTAAAATTATATTATACAAAATCAAAACGATTTCCCTAAATTGTCGCCATTTGCTGGCGCCATAACCTGCCGCCAAGACTGACCCAGAGTGGCTCGAACTACCCATGTCTCGAACAAATTTCCATGGTCCCAATGATGTTCGAGCCAATGCAGTTTGACTATACTGATACACCTTAACCCCTCACCGAACCTATCGTAAAAGTTGAAAATGTCCAGTTGACTACCATGGAATATGTCTGAAATAAGTTTTCGAAGTGATAAGTGACACAGACAGAGATCACATTACACTAGTTTAGACGGTATCTTCATTGTTTTCTTAGGCGGAATTATTCGTACATTTACGGTAGTTACGACATGTAAATATCCCTATTGTCATCTGATGTCAGAGGACATATATATACAAATATATGTAATTGACTGAATTAATGTTTTGTCAGGCGCCTGATCCTTAAACTATTTTGGTAACTAGCAACGCATTTCATTCGGTGCAAGAAAATGAACCCTGCGAATACTCAATGAGCATATGCAATCGTCAACTTAAAACTACCTATTCAATAGGACTAAATACTATCCAGCGACCACCTCGACCAGACTGCATAGATAAAAAGGACTGGTTCAGCTTTCGTTGTTTACATATTGAAAAAAGGTACCTTTTTGCATATCCCGGGTTAACTTATTCACTCATCAAATATCTGATGGATTTTCAGATGACACTGTACTAGTAATAATGGCAGGGCAAGATTCTCTAGAAAGATATTCTTCGTATTTGACAATGACGGATGTTGATCAGAAGTATATTGTTAGCTCTTTGATCGATGCTATGCTGACTGTTCATTTAGGAGGTTTTATGAAGATAATTCACCTCAACTCAGTTGACCTTATGACATCGTTTGAGCCGCGCCATGCGAAAACGAGTCTTTTGGCATATGCGGACAACGAAGGCCCAGACCAGCCTGCGCATCCGCTCAGTTTGATCAGAACCTTCGCTGTCCGCAAAAGTGGACACTATTAAATGCATCAATAGAGAGCAAATGCTCGGATGAGACTTTACCCAAACGTGGGATGAATCCGAATTGGTATTTTGCGCATGCTTGAAGACATATTTTTTCTTGGCACGGCCAATTTGATATAACTGCTTATAGCTTGCCGCTTGATTTTAACAAACTAGTTTAACAACATAACGCCTTGAGTGGTTGTTGTGAAAATGAAATGAAAGCAGAAAGTCACTTTGTAGTAAAACTTACTGCCTTCTTCGTGGCTAACCAATTCAAGGTTAACAAGTATGTTGCCTCCTCTCTAATACTACGACGTTGGGTCGAGCCGCAGACTTTATAACAGTTCAACCCTAATCGTAATCCTTTCCTAAAAGACCGATCCCCCAGGTTAATTAATTAATTAATAAATAATAATAATAATAATTAGTAGTAGTATCATTACGAATTATCGTCTTTATGAGTCACAACATGAGAAAACGTTCCATCTGAATTGCACACAATTAAAACTCAGATCAGCACGCGCATACGTGCAGTCTGATTTGAGTGTTCGTTGTCCGCATAAAGAAACTTTGCATACTTACCTTTCCAAAAATATAGCTATTGAAGATTCTGATCCGACTGCGCGAATGCTCAGGCTGATCTGAATCGTCATACAGCGCACATGTCCCAAAGTACGTTTTCTGACGTTTTTTATTATATAAACTTTTTCGGCGCCAAATTTCAGACGAAGCAACTATCGATTAGAAAGAAATTTATATGTAAAGTTGAAAGATTGAATGTCAAACAGCGTAGATCCTGATGAGACGGCTCATCATCCGGATCTACGCTATTTGCAAATGCCTATTGTTATCGCTTGTCAGTGAAAGAGTTAAATTAAACCGCTGATCGTTCAAAGGCTGTCACTCTGATTTTATGATGTTGTTCATTCTTTGTATGCTGTATGTTGTGTAAGGTTCAGAAGTCTATGACCTTTATCGGGATGCGACTAAAGTGATAAATCATGAACAATTAGAAAATATTGAAATATTGTCACAAATCAATGTTTTCATTATGTTATCATTTTGCCAATAAACTACTAATCGAATAGCTTTAGCTTTGTAAAGATAACAAATGTGTGATACAACTGGTTTCCTGCTCACCGTTACAAGGCAGTACCTCTGTTTTAGTTTTATTTATCTCTGTGTGTCGGTTATTCCAGCTATATCTTTGTATCATGCTTTGCTCCTCATATCTCCTTCTTTCGGTACTCGGGAAGGTTGCGTCTCATGATTATGGCCTTTTCCTGGTAACTTCATCTTTATTTCTTAGTTTTATTAGTTTATGAATAAAATTCTTCTACTCTTCCGCCGTTTATATTTTACTCTTAGCTTACTATGAGTTTTCAGAATTATTATCAAAATGGTTTTGACCCTAATTTTTCATACAATTCTTGGTGTTGTGGTGGTGGGATGGGGGTCGGGGGTGGGGGGATAAGCAGCTTTGCAAGTTGCGGAACCGGGTTCCTTTTTCTATTCACAAGCAGTTACCAATCCTTTGCAAGCACGCATAGCGTTTGTGCATAGTAAGCCCGAATCATTTCCATGTATAACTTAAGTAAATCGTCTAGTCTTTCTACATTTATTATTTTCAACAGCTATAAAAATGTGTAAAATAAGAAATTACGGTATTGCTAGAATTATTAGTTTATTGAATGATCCTTGTAGCAACATGTTAACCTTTATTGCCAACATAAATTCCAACCAAAACCACAGCCGATGGGCAATGGACTCCATTGAATTAGGTTTTCCGTTAATTATTTTTCCCGTTTGCTTTCAATTTATTTAGACAGCTTTAATTTCGTCCATTTTACGACGCGTCGTATTCTGAAATTAAATGATGCCAAGCAAAATATTATACAAATTGGTTTAATTTTGTATGTGATGCAAACGCAAGAAAAGGGTCTTTAGGCCATATCTGAGCAGTGAAATAAACGTAAAATAGATTGCCTTTGGAAACAAAGAACACACTACAGATTAGGAAATGTGAGTCTCGGTTTTATTGAGACTCTTCATAAGCAGTAATGAAGTTTGCAACACTGCTTACGCCCTCTATGTATACATGAGCAGAACTCCCTTTTCAAATTTACCACAATTTGGCCCAATGATCCTAACGGAAATGAAAAATAATCTGCACTATAATGAAGTACGGGGAGTTATACAAGGGTTGCATCTTCCGTGACTTCTGAATATCCTTACTTATATTTTGCTGTTTGCATTACCACACGCCAAATCTCAACTGAAACGGAGTCTACTTTTTAAGGAAACTGCGACGGTTTGGATGGTATGAGCTTGAATACCAAGCACCTGTAGGACAACGAGATTGAACGAGTTAGCCGTTCGGCTAATTGTTGAGAAAGAAACTGTCCGTTTTGGCTTTCTGCTTGTAGTGTTTTGATTGTGGTGCCGTTGATTTTAGTGCGTCCTTCTGTCCCTTTGGTGTCTTGGACGGTAGGTGTTAGGTAATTGTATCGATTCCTGGTCACTGCCTTACTTTCTATTTCAGTATTTCAGGTAGTGGTGTATAGCATTACCCTAGATATTGAAACGTCTCAGCCTCTCACACAATTTGCCATTAAATTGTCTGTAAAAGTATCTAAACTGGCGGATGAGTACCAAACAGTATAGCCCTTGATCAGGCGCCCCGTTCTGTGGCATCTGATCTAGGTCTACAATGTTTGCCCACGCCTGTCTGTACCAATACCTAGGGTAAATACGGTAACTAACTAATAGGCAACGCATCAATAGCGATATACTAGTAATGAAGGTTTGCATTTCTTGTCCGCTTACAAAATCACTTTCAAGGGTATACGGATTAATCCGCACTATCAGACAGAGCTTTCCATCTACGTCAATATATTAATCCGTATTATCGGACCAGAGCCTTCCCTCTACAAAGAGTAAGAATAACACCAGGACCACCGCCTTAGAACGGTCAGTAGAAGCACTTTTACAGCTAGCAAACTTCACCCTGGGTCCCGATGCTACTCTAAATACAGAAATAAATAAAAATTCGGTTCGCATAAAGGCTCCCAACTCAACTGAGTGCATCAAAGCGAAACATAAATATCAAATTAATCGCAATGATAAAAAAGACGAGTACTCATGGCAATTCTACTGTATGCTAGAGTAAATGAAAGCCAATAGTTGAACCACGGCGGGCCAAGCCAAAGACATATCGTCAAGCCCCAACCCACTAGCTAAAGTTTTACGAAGATGCCATATTTTTTCGTTTGCTTATCATATACTGAAGCACAATAATCTTTTATCGTGTGATAAGATTTCCCTGATGCAAGCCATAAGTTGTTGTTTGCTAATCGTGTAGTGCAACAAGGTAATCCTTTATCGTGTGCTTCTATATTCCTGCTTCAAACCATACGTAGCTGCATGCTTATCATAAACTGTTGCAACGTAATCTTTTATCAGGCGCAAATACTTCCCTTCTGATAGTCATACATTGTTGTATGCTTAACATAAATTAAAGCCAAGTAATATTTTATGGCGTGGTAATATTTCTTTGCTGCAAATCATACGTTGGTGTATGTTTAATATACACTGCAGCAAGGAACTATATATTATCGTGTGCTAAAACTTCCCTGCTGATAGCCATACGTTGTTGTATGCTAATCATTAACTGCAGCAAGTAAATCATTTACCGTGGGCTAATATTTCCCTACTGATAGCCAAACATTGTTGTATGCTAATCATAAAATGCAGCAAGTTAATGATTTACCGTGTGCTAATATTTCCCTACTGATAGCCATACGTTGTTGTATGCTAGTAATATACAGCAGCGAGCTAAAATTTCATCTTGGGCTGACATTACTCTGTTGACAGCCATACGTTGTTATATGCTAATCATTAAATGCAGCAAGTTAACCTTTATAGTGTGCTAATATTTTCCTGCCGCAAGCCATACATTGTGATGTGCTAATCATGCTCTTTAGCAAGGTAATCTTTTATCGTGTGCTAATATGTCCCTTTTGCAAGCCCATATGTTGTTGAATGCTAACCATGTACTACAGCAATGTTATCTTTTATCGTGTGCTACTATGTCCCTGCTGCAAGCCATACGTTGTCGTGTGCTAATCGCTAACTGTAGCGAGATATCATAAGTTAATATTTCCCTGTTGCAAACCATATGTTGTCGTATGTTATCATAAATTGCAGCAAGGTAATCTTTTATCGTGCGCTAATATTTCCCAGCATCAAACGCCATTTTACCAAGTCCATACACCACATCACCCTCCTGTCCTATGCATACATAAACGAATCCTATCGGCGGTATAAAAAATGGCCGCAAAGCTCAAACAAACACTTGAATTAAGGCAAAAACGACTAAGAATCCGTTGCATATTTTACCCAATGTGCAGGCGGTCTGAGGTACATATCTCAAAAGCTTTTAATTATATAGTGACATCTTTTACGAAAGATGGCAATAAATGTACAAATAGGTAGCCTAGTTGAGGCTCTGTTTGACATTATAAGTGTTGTTCGTTACATCACTGTTCGATGACTACTGAAGTAACAGGGATATCAAGGGCAGGTCACAATGACCGAACACAGTCCTACATATTCCCTCGTTAGTGAATCAACACAGGAACCATACAAATGAACCACTCAGCGCTATGATGAAACACAGATGTGGACTCTCCTATAAACTTGCAATATATAGCGAAATAAAACCAATTTATTACTGTTCATTAAATTAATAACCGTCGTTACTTACGTTATTAAATGCTTGGGCAAAAACAAAGAACTGAGCAATATATCATGGCAAGCTGTTTTTACTATTTATTATGCAAAATAGATATTTCATATATTATGTCAGTTACCTTATATTGCATATAAAATATCTAAGATAGGACATAAGATATCTGATATACTAATTCAGATATCATATCCTCTATAAGATATCTTATATTCTATATAAGATATCTGATATAATATATATCTTATATCATCTATTAGATATCTTATATCCTATATAAGATATCTGATATAATATATATCTTATTTAATTCTACATATAAGATATCTTATTTACCATATAAGATATCTATTTGTTAAATAAGATCTTACATATTAATATAGATATCTGATATACTAACTAAGATATCTTATATACTAATTAGTTATATCATTCAATTGAATAAATGAGATATTTTCTTTAGTTCATTAGATATCGTATATCCTATTTAAGATCTCTTATATAGCATATCAGATATCTTATAAAACATATTAAATATCTTATATATCAATTAAGATATCTTATACAGCATATAAAATATCTTATAAAGCGGATAAGGTAACTTATATAGCATATTAGATATCTTATTTATATAAGGTATCTTATATATCAGATATCTTATATATTATATAAGATATCTCATATACTAAATCAGATATCTGATTTATAGAATAAATAGTGAAACGGCTTACTGGCAAGCCGTTTTACTATTTATAATGCATTATATCAGATTTCTTATATACGATATATGATATCCAATATAGGATATTAGCTATCTGAATTAGTATATTAGATATCTAATATCCTATATTAGATATCTTATATCCTAAATAATATATCTGATATATATTATTAGATATCTTATATAATTCCACATATAAGATATCTTATTTACCATATAAGATATCATATTTTTAAAAAGATATCTTATATCTTAATATGGATATCTGATATACCAGATAAGATATCAGATATACTAAATAAGATATCTGATAAACTAAATGAGATATCTTATATAATAGATTAAATTAGATATCTTTTTTCATACATAAGATAGCTTATATCATATATAAGATATCTTGTATAGTATATCAGAGATCTTATATAGCAAATAAGATAGCTGATATGTCAATTTAGATATCTTATATAGCATATCAGTTATATTAAATAGCATACAAGATATCTTAACTGACTAAAAAGATATTTTATTTATATGATATCTGATATAATATATCAGATATCATATATATAATATATGATATCTGATATATTAAAAAAAAAGGTAAGAGAAATGTCCAGGGAATGCCACAATCACAAACCGCAGCCCTTCCCAGACCCCAAGAGGAAGATATATGATTTATAGAAAAAAATAGTAAAACGGCTTGCCATAATATATACCAAATATTACGTAGTACGTGGGACGTCACTGTCTAAAAATGGAATCTTTACAATGTCAAATCAAACAATTATCTCGTCTTTAATAAATTCTAGTTAAAATTATACCATTTGATACTAGTGAATTTATACTCAGAAATTGCGCTTCGGTATCAGAAAAATTTGCTTTATTAAGCTTAGTTCTGTATCATAAACTTATCAACCGTATCTTCAAAATAGTCGTCTTAATATCTATAAGAATTAAATTCTTATTAGGCTTGGGTTAAAATCGAGTCTGCTATTTCGGTTTGGTGTATTTTTTACTTCAAAAGGACCTCTCTTTGCAGAATTAAGTTTACATCTGTTCAATTTGTGGCTGTTTTACTGTATTTTTTTTTTTTTGTCTGGCTTTTTCTTTTGTGTTGGGGGCTTGAAGTGGAACTGATTGTATTAGTTCCTGAGTACTCTCAGCTACTTTATCTGAACTAGACACATAAATTAACGGCTGCTTTATAATTGGTTTCTTTAAACGATATCGGACTAAAACACTCCTGCTACAAGACCGATCGGAACCTAAATCAATTATGGCCGGACTTCGACCATTGGCATGAGAATTCGTAAATGTTGTCCGGATGATAGCGTTTTCATTTTTGATCGACTCTTCATCAGACTTGCAGGTAATAAGGACACTTATTAAATCCTGGACGAGTTCGATTTTGGGACAGATCTGACCATTCACATGAGCGATAGTTGCCCTTTAGTTTCCCATAGGTATGTAATAGGGAAAACTTTGTCCGGATGGTAGCGTCTTCATTTTTTATCAACTCTTCATCAAAATTAGAGATAACAAAGAAAGGTATAAAATCTTGGACAAATTTGATTGTGGCCTACTTTCGACTATTGGCATGAGCTACCCGCCCTTGAGGGCCTCATAGACTTAGGTAAACGATGTTCGAATTATAGTGACTTTACGATTGGCTCTTCATCAGACTTGCAGGTAATGAGGACAACCATAAAATCTTGGATGAGGTCGATTTTAGGGCAGATCGGACTTTCACATGTGAGTTACTTGCCCTTAAGTCTTCTATAGATATATAATGGGAAAATGTTGTCCGGACGATAGCGACTTCTTTTTTTAATCGAATCTTCAAATCAAACATGCAGATAACGAGGAAAGGGATAACATATCGGACAAATTCGATTTTGGCCTACTTTTGACTGTTCAATTAGAGTTATTTACCCTTGAGAGCCTCATAGACCCAGGATAATGTTGTCTGGACGATAGCGATTTCATGTTTTATCAAATCTTCATCAGACTTAGAGGTAATGAGGACAGCCATAAGAGACGAGTTCGATTTTGGAGCAGATCGGACTATTTACATGAGAATTACCCGCTCTTTAGTCTCCCGTAGATATATAGTAGGGAAAATGTTGTCTGGATAATAGCGACTTCATTTTTATCTTTCTTTTTTTTTTATCAAACTTGCAAATAATGAGGACAGGCATAAAATCTCGGACAAATTCCATTTTGGCTCACTTTTGACTATTGGTATGAGAGTTACCCGCCCTTAAGGACCCATCGACTTCGGAAAAGGTTGTCCGGACAAGAGTAATTTCATTTTTGATCGAATCTTTATCAGACTTGCGGGTAATAAGGACAGCCATAAAATCTTGAACGTGTTTGAATTTTGGGCAGATCGGACTAATCACGTGGGAGATACTTTCTCTTTAGTCTCCCATATACATATAATTGGTGAAACGTTTTTCGGACGATAGCGTCTTTATTTTGACTGGGTCTTCATCAAACTTACAGGTAACGAAGACAGACATTTCGGACAAGTTCGACTTTGGACAACTTCTGAGTATTGATATGAGAGTATACTACCCTTTGATGGCCCAAAAGACTTTCGTGAAATTTGTTCAGACGATAGCGATTTCATTTTTGATCGAATCTCAGTCAGACTTGTACTTTAATTGTGGTACTTTTTTGTTAATTGTTAAGAAGTGTTTCATTTTCTAATGTTCTTTTTTTTATAATTATGCAAGTTGATTATATATTCAGTTATAGTTAGGTAACAGCGTTTCAACCTTTTTGGAAAGAGCTGCCAGCTCTGTTTGCCATCTGTTCATTTTTTGGCTGCTTAAATGTATTTGTCTGTCTTTCCCTTTGGTGCTTGGGGCTTGATGTGGATCTGATTGTATCATTTCTGAGCTCGCTCTCTGATTTATTTTGCAGGTAATGAGGACAACAGTGAAATCTTGGACGAGTTCGATTTTGGGGCCGATCAGACTGAGAGAGTTACTTGCCCTTAAGTCTCCCATAGACATATAATGGGCTAAATGTTGGTCGGACGACAGCGACTTCATGTTTTATCAGATCTTCATCAAACTTGTAGATAATGAGGAGGCATAAAACCTCGGACAAGTTTGATTTTGGCCAAGTTTCGACTATTGACGTGAGAGTTACCTGGCTTTGAGGACCTCATAGACTTAGGAAAATGTTGTCCGGATGACAGCAATTTTATTTTTGATCGAATCGTCATCAGACTTGCAGATAATGAGGGCAGCCATAAAAGCTTGGACGAGTTTGATTTGAGTCAGACTGGACAATTTACATGAGAATTACTTGCTATTTAGCGCGATTTGGACTATTTGCATTATAGTTATTTGCCCTTGAATGTCCTATAGACTAGGAAAATGTTGTGCTGATGAAAGCGACTTCATTGAGTGGGAAAATGGTGTCTCCATAATAGCGTGTACATTTTTATCGACTCATCATCAAAGTTGCAAGTAATCAGGACAGGCATAAAAGCGTGGGCATGTTTGATTTTTGGCCTCTGGTTTCCATGGCCAAACCTACTCTCCTCAGGTGTCTTAGACGACATATATTTCCAATCAACTAGGGATCCAAGAAATCTCACTGCAGCTCGTCTTCCATATTCATTTTTGGAACTGTCATTGAAAGAACCTTACTCCGTGAGAGATATTGTCTCACTTCATTAATAGTTCCTAAAATGTTTGAAGACGCTTTTAAAATTGTTTGATTGTTTCATGAGTTACGGCAGAGAGGTTTTGGACGTTTGCAAATGCTTACAAATATTCGGACACATTAACCCCTTGCTATAATGTTCCTAAAAATGATCACGTCGCTCTTGCTACTTGTGGCTGTATCTAAAACCGCGGGATAAATAACCACATTCGACGACTGTACACTTTTGGCTGAGGTCTGTCTGTTTGCAATTACAGTGGTAACCCTAAATATTCTGACATGTTAACTCCTAGCCTTTCAAATGTGTGGCAAATGACCTAGACCCAGACCAGACGCTGCGTTCCGTGGTATCTTGATGTAGGATTGCATTGTCTTCAAGGACATATCTGTCCAAATACATAGATAAGCTACCAATATTTGGCACGAAACACATTATTGTGTCTTTTTTTCTGCCTACACGTATAATAAAATGGAAATAAAACCAGAAAGCGCTACCATTATCTGACAAGTGATAATAAAACAAAAAATGAACTAAAAGACTGTTAGATGAACATATTGGAAACGGTTTCGCATGGTTATTTATATATATATCAATGCAACTATGCAACTAAGGAACGGTTGGGCTCCGATGATCGTTTTGTATATATATATGCAAAAGCTCGGTCGTGCCGGGACTGAGAATCGAATTACTTACGAGCGGCTGCTAGCAGACGAGCTACCATTGCACCATCATCGTGGCTCTTTTGACGTTGTGCATCAGGTTTAACATTGTAAACCTAACGCTATTGTTTTACGTAACGGCTCATTTACCGCCATAGGCGTCCCTATCATTTTGAGTCCTTTTAATTAACCTACAATCTGCTGCCATTTTGTTCTCGGTTTCATTAAGTCTCCCCAAGGAGTCTGATCATTTGGAACAATTTACGAAAGTCATTTTAACGAGTTTTACAAAACCTCCTGAAGGATTTATTTCCCTCCCCACGCAGCCACGCACGCATCTTACAAAGAATCTGTTGTTCGATAATGGAGGTGTAGTTGGGATCCCATAGGTCATTTGGGCACAAGTACTATATACATTACATTAATTGTATCGTAGCTGACCTTCGTTAAACATTGCCGATATAATCTCATCAGATCTTTGTTAGCTTTCGGTGATGATATGGCATGATTTATCAGAAACAGAAGGCGTACTGATTTGATAAATTACCAATAAAAATTCCATGCACACCAAACAGTATTACTAAACATTATGGCATATGCAATCAGTGCCCGGTACGCGAGTACATATACTCTAGTCAAGGATGACACTGTCGCTCATAAAATTAGAAGGTACGTACATTGTGTTTAAACGGGTGAGCTGCTTAGATCGCAATAAAATTGCACGTCTTTGCTTGGTGCATATAAGATCGTATCTAATGCGGCGCTGTTCAAATCAATCACTGTAAAGCCTAAGTATATAAACAAGATACAGATAACTTGATAACAAATAACCAGTTTATTATTGAATCATGTATTTATTCTAAATATTCGGACATCATAGATATTTACAATATTGTTGTTCAAAATATCAAAGAAGTCCATTTCATGTCTTCTTGATGTGTCTAAATACGGCTAAACAAGTGGCAAACAGTGAAGAACTAGATCAGACTCCGCAGAATGCGGCGTCTGATCAAGGTCTTTACCGATTATTCAGGCCTAACTTCCGAATTATACGGAGCTTAACGACAAAATAATAGCTTTGCATGTTCCGTTTTCATTTAAAGTGTTTGAAAGAAATAGGAAACCATCACGAAAACATACCTATATAATTTTGACCCCCTTAAACCCCACTTTTTTTATAGTAAAACTGGGGTTTACAGGGGTATACATTATTTTTCTTATTTCTGCTCAAAGACATAGATTGTGGTACTCGTAAGAACCGCCTCGCCGAGGCGGTTCTAACGAGTACCCACAATCTATGTCTTTAGCAGAAATATTAAAAAAAATCTGAGATTTTATCTGAAAATTTTCAGTTTTTGGAGATGAAATGTTCTATATATTTGATATTTCGCGTTTTCGTAATGACTCGTTTTTGAAATATCAAGATACGTAAAAGGAACACACATGGGTAAACTTCCATATTGCCCAGACCAAAACTTCGAAATGTATGTTAATTCCTTACTATTAACTATTAGTTGCTTGAGTTTTTATACAAACCAGTCATGTTGCACTGATTGACACTGATATCATCTTCAATTCATTCCTTTGACAAATTGGAATAGATTTTCCTCAAGATTATGTGTATATTTCGCGCTCTGTCTACAGTATCAATGACTGTTATCTATGTTTGTTTAGGGGAAACCGAGTTATCTTCAAAGCCCTAACTCCACAAGCCTATGTCAAGTGTCAGGAAGTCAAACAGACCAAAAGCCATAAAATTGCCTGCGGAATCAACGATATCCACACTCCGAGGTCAGTCATCTGCTCATTGTGCTCGCACATGATCTTTACATTTAGTTCACATGAGCCTTGTCTTGGTAAGCGACGTAAACCACAATCTGCATGGAGTAACGTATGTAAAAGGACTATTTGATGACAGCTTCGGGATAATGTTCTCCATTTATTTTCTCCATAATATATATGCCACCGAGGTGGTTCTAATCAGTATCCTCAAAATATATTCTGATGGTATGTATTAAGAGGAAAGAAGATGCTCAGGAAGTGTCACAAATATACGAAAATAAAAAAAAGAAATAAAAAAACAACAACAACAACAACAAAAAAAAACAACAACAAACAAACAAAGAATAAAATAAATGAATAAATTAAATTAAAATACGTAAAATAAAATAAAATAAATAAATAAATAAATCTTTGAACACACACTATATGTAGTCCTTAAAAAAAGGTATCATATTAAAACTGTTTGGAACTACCGCAATATTGCATTTTATTATATATTTTCTCGGTTTACACCGCTAGAGGTTACTTAGGGGCCCTAATTTTCGAACCTAGAGACATATTGGCTCCAGTTTTCGTATTGCTACCGTTTTGCAAACTTAAGCGCTATTGATAAAGGAACGAACTTGAGATCATTTTTATACAACAATTAGAAATACCAACTAAACACACAAAGCTGCAACAGATCAATTAACCCTTGCCTTGCTGAATAAAGATGCTACGCCCACTTCTAATTTCCAGCCAATCAGATTACATGATCCGGGTTTTTGATAGAAATTCACATATTTCATGACAAACAGTGAAGATCCAGATCAGTTAGCTTCTACCTTCAGAAGCCAACTGATCTGGATCTACACTGTTTGCTAAGACAGGGCATGACGTGTTTAGCAAGAGAATGGTTAAACGCCGCGCAACTTTCTGAGGACGTGATCTATTGAAACTTCGTTGTCATGTTGCTACTTTGTGCGCTTATGTGTTTGTGAGCTTCAGATACGAATCAATGTGTACTGAAAACATGGTTCTAAAATTGGCCGGCCGTAAAAGTGCTTTAACCCCTCGCCCCTCCTCCCCCCCCCCCCCCCCCCACACACACACACACTATGATTTATTCTACTGATCATTCTAAGGCGGTGATCCCGGTGTTGGTTTTGCTCTTTGTCACTTTGTGGTTTATTACGAGGAGATTTGTTTTCTCTTTCCTTTTTTTTTTTATTTTTTTGTGTTTTTCAGTCACTTTAGCATTGCGATTACCGCGCTTGGGGAAGAGATAGCTAATCTTAGTGCTTTTCGTACGTTTGTTCGATTTGCGCTTGTTTGAATTTGTCAGTTTCCTCTTCCTCTTGGTGACTGGGAAGAGTTGCGGCTTGTGATTGTGGCACTCACTCCCTGGACTTTTCTCTTACCTTTTGTTTAAATAAATTAGGACAGCAAAAGCCCAGATCACCCTGTGCGGCGCACAAACTGATCTGGGCCTTAGCTATCCGCTTACAGAATTATTGAATACTGCAGGAAGGAAGTATCAGTGGATAACAAATACATTCGGAAGACTGTGCTAATGCGCGGTATAATCTACATCAGTTCATGTAATGGAAACACCTTTTCGGTTGTTTTCTTCTCTTTCTTTTCGAAATAAAAACAATATTAATTACGATTTCTTGCTGGTGCTGTAAATTGAAACGAATAACAACAAACAGGTATAAGATAAATAACTCCATATGCTGAAGCCAAACTGCGGCTTAGCAAACTACTGTCTGAGCATGCGAAGGTCTTTCTGTAAAAAAAATACTGATCAAAATATAGTCTCTTCAAGGAACGGTTTCACAAACGACACTATGGTTTTTTTTTTGTAGAACCTTAGTATATATCTAGACACAGATTTTTTTCTTCGATGAGACTCAGTTAATTTCTGGGTCAACCGTGTTTCCACCTTACGACTCAATCAACTATGTAAGTCACTGAAAACAAGTGAAAAAATATCTTATTCAAGTATGCAAACACGTTCCTGTCGAATTCACATCGTTTTATGACTACATCAAATTAGTCGATACGGTCCGATACAAGGACAATAGATACATTTTCAGCGGAGGGTATTGGGGAGGGGGCACTTCTCCCAAAAGTGGTTGCCCTTATTAAAAAAGGACTCTTTTCTAAAGCAAAAGCAATTGCTATCCTTGGGATAAATTGTTTCCTTTAAGAATACATACCCTTTTACAGAAGGTGTTTTCGTTATGTTTGTACTTTCATTAATTAGCCAGCGCGTGACAAAACCAACAAAATGGCATCCGCCCAGTCTGATCAGAGTCTTCGCTGTCCGCATGAAGAAAGCTTGGGGTCTATGCTACCCTTTGAGAGCACAGCAAAAACTGATCAGACTCAGCGAGCGGATGCCCAGGCTGATTTGAGTCTTCGCTGGGCGCATATGCCATTTTGTTGGTTTTGTCATGCTTTGGCTCTTTTGTTTTGTATTATTGCGTTGAGGTCTGGAGCAACTTCGGCAGAAAATGATGAGATTTCAATCCAGTGACCCCTCCTATTACCACATGTTTCTTTCGGGTGACCGTTCAAGGCGAGTACTCTATTGGAATTATTTTTGTTTGTATATCTTGTCATTGCTTTTTCCTTATCTATTCTTCTTTCAGTATCTCTGGGATGCTGTGATTATTGCCTGTCCAGAATAACTTCATTTTAATTTTACATTACGAAAACACGCCTATTCAAATATATAGAAAATTTCACCTCCAAAAACTGAAAATTCTCAGATATTTAAGTATGATATTTTTCATATTTCTGCTCAAAATATAGATTGCGGGTACTTGTTAGAACCGCCTCGTTGAGGCGGTTCTAACGAGTACCCACTATTTATGTTTTAGCAGAAAAAAGAAAAATATTGTATACTACTGTAAATCCATTTTTCTATATAAAAATGGGATTTAAGGGGGTCAATCTTATATAGGCATGTTTTCGTGATGAGTTTACAGTAACTCAAACAGGAAGTCAAAGGAGTTGTCTCCCGTTCACAAACCTAGTAAAAATCCACAAAAGCGTTCAGTCCCCTTAAGCCGAGGAGAAATCTAAAGCCTTGGTCACACTACGACTGATATACAGTAAAACTCCCACAAACGGGTACCTCTTCACGCAATTACACATCCCTATGGCAGCCTCTTTCCTAGTACTCCTAAGCGCAGTTTATATATTTAGCCACCTCCATACAACGGCTCGTATTACATGTTCCCAAGGCTATCTGTCGTAAGCTGATTGCTCTATAATCCTGATCTTTCTTACGATTTCAATGTTTCCCTATCTTATTACATACATACGATATATTTTTTTTTTGTAATTAGTGATGTTTGTTGAGTCTACTGAGTAAACTGTCCTGGTATTAACCAGGGCCCAGTTGTTCAAAACTAACGATGTCGTTAGTTAACGTATCGTAAAACTTTGATCATTAAATATGGCATATACACTTATATTTTGCAAAAGCTACTCTCATTTTTGAAGCAAAAATACCCGTGAATTAGATATCGTACTTACTAGAACAGTTAACATTTTGACCACTAACGAGCTCGTTAACCTAACGATGCTTTGAACAACTGGGTCCAGTGAAGTATAGTACCGTATTTACAGTACCGTCCGCTGGACATAAAACCAGAGTAAACACGGTAGGTCACTTTCATTGTTTTCAGATACTTTTTTTTGTTGAGACATATTGTATAATCTTTTAAATCACTACTACTGCAAATGCCTGTTCACCAGAATAGATTATAAGAACAGTCAGTCAGCTATAAGAAAGAATCAGACCAATCCTTGCATCATCACATAAACTATCTGATGAGAACCATTGCTGCTCGCTTCTAATCTCTAATTAATATTGTAGAAATGATACAGCAAGCATTTAGACCAAACTGCAAAGGTGTAGCAGTTGTAAGTGATAATTGTTTGTTGCACTGGCCATTTAAGTGGTATCATACCAATTTCGCATCCATGTGCTCATTCATCTAGATCCTTAACAGGTTTGTCGGCTTCTGTGAGAGACGAACAATTACATCAGAAAAACATGACTATATAATTTTGACACCCTTAAACCACACTTTTATTTATGTTAAAACTGGGATTCGCAGAGGTATATATTATTGTCTTATTCCTGCTCAAAAACATAGATTGTGGGTACTCGTTAGAACCGGTTCTCGGCGAGGCGGTTCTAACGAGTATCCACAATCTATGTTTTGAGCAGAAATATGAAAAATATCAAAATTTTTATGTGAAAAATTTCACTGGTGGTGAAATTTTCAACATATTTGAATAGGCGTGTTTTCAAAATGTATATTTACATTTTTTACTCTAGAAAAAAATAGATTTAGTAGCCATTTCATGCTAATTGCACGAAATGCGAAAATCTATTTGGTTAAATATTATTTGGGAAAACTCAGAAAAAAAAATGAAATAGTGTCAACTGAGACTTTTACACAGCATGCTAAGCGTTGAGGATGAACAGACTTTTACTGACAAATATGTCACAGAGGGAATACAATGCTTATCCTGTGCCTCTCATGCTACGTCATGGTCAATAAATATTCATCGAATAGCAGTGTTAAAATGGAGTTTACAATTTTCATTAGATTGTTTTTTTTTTTTTTTTGTTTTGTTTTTTTATCAAAAGCGAACCAAAATACTATCTCATGGAATGTTCTTCTATCTTCTAAATGCAATGATTTTGCATGCATCGTATATCGGGTGCCTAAGAAAGGTAATGTGCGAGTCATTACAAAAACACGCCTATTCAAATATATTGAAACTTTTACAACCAAAAAAGGAAATTTTTCAGATAAAAAATTCTGATATTTTCCATATTCCTGCTCAAAACATAGATCGTGGGTACCCGTTAGAACCGCCCCGTCGAGGCGGTTCTAACGAGTAACCACAATCTATGTTTTTAGCAAACTAATAAAAAATGTAAAAAAAATTGTATACTCCTGTAAACCCCAGTTTTACTATATAAAAGTGGGGTTATGGGGGTCAAAATTATATAAGTATGTTTTCGTGATGATCAGCTACTATTGGTGAGTATCTATTGTAATCCAGTCACGGTTTGTCTTTCAAAGCCTACAGAAAAGTCGTAAATGTATATTTTTTCAGCTTGCTCCCCAGTGATAGTTTGTCGACAAGGCAATGTATGGAGGCCAGACAGAATATATTGCCTTATTTACCCTAAGTCCATAATCACAAAATTTCCTCATTAGTCTTTATTTGGTTTATGCTTCGATTGTCAATTCTTAGACTGCTCTTGTTATTATACTTGTAAGTCCCGATCGTATTTGTGACACTTTCTAATACTGATTTTAGTTTCCTATAAGTCTAATAGAAGTTTCCAATTAGTCTCTTTTTTGTTGTTTAGCAATAACAGCTAAAATATAGCAAAATGCAGAATATAGCACGGTGTACAGTATATGGCCAATTAATGCAAGAACATTTAAATGACGTTATCGAAGGAAAAGGAGAGATTGTGCGGACAAAGATGGAATGCAGCAGGAGTGACGACTTGGAACGATTAGCAAAAAAAAAACATACATCAGCTTTATTTACACGAAACGCCAAAATCATCTCCACGAAGAAGCTCCAGCCAATTACACAGTTTCTGAAACGAACAAACACAGGAAACAACATTATGCAATGCGGATACGAGTTTGTATTGAAAACGTTTATACAATGCTGTTGTTTTTTTCTTCTTCAAAATAAGAAAACATGACGCAAGAAAGAAAAGAAACCAACGTGGACAGCCATATAGCGGTTGCTAGTTTTAATACGAAACCTTACCCTTTATTCTATCGCATCGCCTAACTACACATAATGTTTTCACCCTCGTATTCTTCCTCGTAAATCATAATTTACACTTTTGGAACAAAGCAGAGGGTTCAAATGCGATCTGATAACCATAATGAAAACACACCCATTTGAATATATTGAAAATTTCACCACCAAAAGATGAAATTTTTTAGATATAAAAAATCCGATATTTTTCATATTTCTGCTCAACATAGATTGTGGGTACTCGTTAGAACCGCCTCACCGAGGCGGTTGTAACGAGTACCTACAATCTATGTATTTTAGGAAAAAAATGAAAAATAATGTTCATCCCTGTAAACCCCAGTTTTACTATATAAAAGTGGGGTTTAAGGGGGTCAAAATTATGTACATGTAGGTATGATTTCGTGATGCAAAGCAGAGGGTTCAAAGGCGATATGACCACAGACATCTTTAGTCAAGCACCAACCTTCTAAAACAGTTTGAGGAATCAACAACTTGTACAATAATGGACAGATGCAAAGCTATTCTACCTGTAATATATATCGAGGTGGAACACAACAGGTCATACAAATGCAGTAATGCCGTATTAACCCTAATTAAAGGGACACTGTACCATATTGTTTACCTGAAATTTGAAAATAACAATTTTTTTACTAGATGGTTGGTCTACCAATCGCAGACTAAGTCTAAGAGCAAGACATTACGAAAACACGCATAATTTAAATAAACCGAAAATTTTACAACCAGATAAAGGAAAATTTTTAGATATAAAAAACTATATTTTTCATATTTCTGCTCAAAACATAGATTGTGGGTACCTGTTAGAATCGGCTCTTTGAGGCGGTTCTTACGAGTACCCACAATCTATGTTTTTAATAAGAAAATGTTTAATTAAGAAAAATAATGTATACCTCTTTAACCCCCAGTTTTACTATATAAAAGTGGGGTTTAAGGGGAGGGGCGGGGGAGAGGGGGGTCAAAATTATATAGGCTTGTTTTCGTGATGGTATGTTTAGGCAGACAGTCTTTGAAATGACTTTATACAGACAACCTTCTTTATATCGACACTCGATATAACGACAAACTTCGTTATAATGACAATTTGACTGTCTCAAAACCTTCGCTTTAGAAGTAATCATTAGTCACAAATTATGAAAGAATATTGTATTTACTGCTTAAAGAAACATATGTTTGGATATTTGTTAGACACTGAGGCGATTCTAACAAATATCCAAAACATCTGTTCTATGAGGAAATAAAAACAAAACAAGACCTTTCTTCCATATCAATCTGCTAATTAAGTATTCTGTACAACAACAAATTCATTTTAATGGCAACGTCTTTGGGAACGAATGCTGTCGTTGTAACGAGGGTTCACTGTAACAACACAAATTGAGCTAAAATGCATTTTAAAGAGATATCCATCAAAAGCTAAGTGTAGTGTTGAACGCCTAATTTGTACTCATGCTGTCTGAAACTAAAACGAGGATCCAAATGTCTATATTTAAAATTCCACTCTATCACTAGTTATGAAAGACAAGCAGCAAATCCTGTCAAAAATAATCCATCTGATATTTGTTTGTCTCAGAAGATTTTAAAAATTATAGTGCTGCAGTCTAACATAATGTTGCTATCAGTGGGTGTATCATGTTATTTTACTCATTAAAGATGATTATTTTCTCAAATAATAGTTGGTTTTCTCGGTAGCATTTATAACAAGCTGCTTTTTGTGTTAGTGCAAAACCGTATTCGACCCTTACGGTGCATTGTTATGTGAAATAGGAACGTGTTGTTACTAAAATTTCGAGAATCGGAAGTGTCGCCTGCTTTAAGCGCCAACCATTTGATATGAAAAAGGAAAAAAACACTGGGCCTTATAATCGCTCCTATCCCTAAGGGCAACACCTCACTACAAACTTCGAACGAAATCAATGCATCTCTTCAAAAGTTATTGAGGGGAAACAATATCTTTACTTTGTATTGTACCCCAACAACAAAAACTAAGTCGAAAAGGGCCATAACTTGGCCAACATTTTGCGGGTGACTACAAATGTCAAACTTGACCTGTATTTTACATTGATATATCTGTCTGCAAACTTTCAATAAAATTCATGTATCCCTGCAAAAGTTATTAAGCGGAAACCAATATCAACACCAACAAAAACTATGTCGAAAAGGAGCCATAACTGAGCCAAATTTTTGCGGATAATTACTAATATCGAATTTGACCTGTATTTTACAATGACATATCCTTCTACAAACTTTCAATAATATCAATGCATCCAGGCAAAAGTTATTGATCGGAAACCAATATCAACACTCCAACAAAAATTAAGTCGAAAAAGGGCCATAACTCAGCCAAAATTTGGCGGATTATTACCGATATCGAACTAGACCTGTATTTTACGTTGATATAAAGTTCTAAAGTTTGAATGAAATCAATGCATCCCTTCAAAAGTTATTGAGCGGAAACTAACAACAAAAACTAATTCGAAAAAGGGCTATAACTCAGCCAAAATTTGGCGGATGATTACCAATATCGAACTTGACCTGTATTTTATACTGATATAAAGTTCTGCAAATTTGAATGAAATCCATACATCCCTTCAAAAGTTATTGAATGGAAACGAAAAGTGTGACGACGACACCGACGACGCCGCCGCCTCCGACGCCGCTGCCGACGACGACACGGACGGACAACATGAACCCTATGTGTCTGCCATGCTACGCAGGCGACACAAAAATGCTCATACGCATGCGCACTTTCACGTGCACACAAACGCATGCGCATTTTTATGGTTGATAATGCATTAAGGAGACTGGATACACTTGGCAGACTTTCCGATTTTTTTTTGGACAAGGGAGATAACTTGTGACTTCCTAGTTGCGTTTCTGCACACAAAGTCCAGTCTAAAAAAAAAAGGTTGTATTCTAAAAGGAAAGAATTTGCTCCCAATGGCAGCATTTGTTTTTTTTTTAGATTGAACCCATTTCAGAAGGAAAGCTAATCAGTTTTGAAAGAGTAACAGCTCCTGAAATTGTATCAATTCTCCTTAAAAGGAATAATATTAGAGTTTCAGCTAGGCTAAGTATCCATTTGAATACTTTCAGTTTCCTATCATTTCCGAAAGAACATGCAAACGTGATGTTTGAATTGCTTTGTCCTGACGAGATCCTGGAGCTATGTGTTGCCTAGAAGTACAAATAATACTCAAGCAACCAGGGAATCGTACAGTACAGTGCAAATAATAATGAAGAAACCAGGGGAACGTAAAGTATCGTCTTCCCAATCACGGAAGTGAGAATTAAGACTGTCATTACGAAAAAAAAAAAAACGCCTATTTAAATATATTGGAACTTTTACAACCGAAAATGAATAATTTTCTGATAAAAAATGATATTTATTTCATATTTCTGCTCAAAACTTAGATTGCGGGTACTCGTAAGAACCACCTCGCAGAGGAGGTTCTAACGAGTACAAACAATCCATGTTTTTGAGCAGAAATAAGAAAAATAATGTATACCCCTGCAAACCCCAGTTTTACTATATTAACGTGGGGTTTAAGGGGATCAAAATTATATAGGCATGTTTTCGTGATGATCACAGGAAACAACCAAAGAAAACCTACACATAAATCATATCAACGAACCTAAAAAAGAAGACTGTTTAAAAATAAAAATAACACATTTGAAGGGGAAGTAGCGACCCCTGCAATTTCCAAATATACAAGTCCTCACACACTGACATTCAGCTGAATTAATCACTATTTTCCAGTATTACAGTATTACATATGGAAAAAGGGTTCCGATTAAGGCACTACAGAGTAGGGAGTGAGTGATGTTGCAGACTTTTATGATCCTTTATAATCACTCAAATAAACCGATTTTGCTTTTTGCTATTTATTTTCCTTAATGCATAGGTATCCCTTTTTCTAAGGGAAAACTACTTCTAAGTGTAGTAACTCTTTCGAAATTGATTTGGTTCCTCTGCAAGGGGTCAAACCAAGGGGAGAAAATTCTTTCTTTTCAAAATAGACCCCATTTCAGAAAGGACTAGGTGTGCATAAAAGCAAACAGGATGCTATAAAAGTTATCTCCCCTAATAAAAATGGCGGAAAATTTACCAAGTGTATCACAATACCTTAATTTCTCAGAAGTCATTACAAATTTTAATACTAAATGCGATCACTTTCCTTTGTGCCAAAGACATTGTTTATATGTAACGCAACCAGTTTCTTATGCAAATCTGGGACAAAAGAAGCAAGAAATGTATATCCAATAACACTTAATTTGGGTATTGATGTAAATTTCAAGCAATAAGAGGGTGCTGATTGAGTTGCAATTTCAGCCGCAACGTCAGTAAATGTACCTCCGTACATGTGCGCCCAGCAGAGATTCAGATCAGGCCCCGAGGTTATAAAACTTTTTTCATGCTCAACTCAGCTGAGCATGAAATTTGTCCTGCTAATAAATCTCAAGTTACTGATAATTGCAAATTCTTTCTTGCTAAACATAGCTGAGCATGAAAATTTCTCTGCTAATAAATATGGAAATGCCAACTTTTGTTGACATTTTCATATTTAATAGCAGAGAAAATTCCATGCTCAGCTGAGATGAGCATGAAAAAAAAAAAAAAAAAAAAAAAAAAAAAAAAAAAAAAATATATATATATATATAAACACGGGGCCAGACTGCGCATTCCGCAGTCTGACCCGAATCTTCACTGCGAGCATTCTGGATAACAAAGGATGCAAAGTTTCTTCATGCGGACAAAAAAAAAAAAAAAAAGATCTGCTGTCTGGCTGATTTGAACCTTCGTTGGGCGCTAATGTAAGATGGTACGTTTTTACACGTTACGGGTCATTTTTCTGTAGGAAACATACGATACACGTGGTACAGTTACAGCTATATATTACATTAATGTATATATTTTCAATGGATCTTGATGTGACGTTTGGCATCAATTACTTGAGTGGCACTGCAACACGGACTAAAGTAATTTATTTTGGCATTATTGTATTGGCTTAGCGCCAGAAGTTAACCAACTTACTATTAGCTAAGCATCCCATACAAGGGACACTGGCAAACAATGTAGACCGAGAACAGACGCCGTAGAACGCAGCGTCCGATCAGGGTCTACACTGTTTGCATTAAATGCAGAAATTTCTTTAAAATATGGTAATAATAACTAGCAAGACACCCTTTCTATGTGACATGGATCTGTCCAAATACTTTAGGTAGCAGTGTCTATTAGGCATAAATGGGTTAAGAGCTGATAGTCAGGCTACCTGGTTGTTCTCTGTACCCACAAAACTGCGTACAGCACATATATCTAAAATATTATTTCACTAAGCTCTGTGTAAAACTTCTCACCATGAAACCATGAGCACCAGCAGGAACTAAATGTTTCTATGAGTATGATGTGAGCAGCGATGATTCAAGCTTCTATACAGTCTTGTAACGATATCTACTATGTTCTGCATACTGTCTAATAGTATACTGTATTCTACAGATCCACCAAAATTTCAATTCTCTGATGAAAGTGTAATGCCTTCTGAATTACCTTAATCATCCATTCAGACCAGCTCTGGCCTAAACATCACGAAAACACGCCTATATACTTTTGACCCCCTTAAACACCACTTTTATACAGCAAAACTGGGGTTAACAGGGGTATACATTATTTTTCTTATTTCTGCTCAAAAGCATAGATTGTTGGTTACTCGTTAGAACCGCCTCGCCGAGGCGGTTCTAACAAGTACCCACAATCTACGTTTTGAGCAGAAATATGAAAACGAAGAGATTTTTCATCTGTAAGTTATCATTTTTTGGTGGTAAAATTCTCAATATATTTGAATAGGCGTGTTTTCGTAATGACAAATTTAGGAAAAAATATCCAGGAAATGCCACAATCACGAAGCACAGCCCTCCGGAGGCACCAAAGTAAGAAAAGATGAGGAACAAATAAGGACAACACAGACGCCATATATGAAACCACCGATGCACAAAGACAGAACTGCAACAGAGGAACCGCCTTGGAAAGGAAAAAAAACTACGGGGGTGGGGGGGGGGGGGGGTGGTGGGGATGGGGGCGAGCAAGGGCTTGAAAATATGACAAAACTCTGCTCAAAAAGAAGAAAAATGCACAGAACAATTTTAGCCGCAATGTCAGAAAACGTTCAATCGGACAACAGCGCTGATTCAGATCAGCTTGTGCATTCGGGCAGTCACACCTGAATTTTCTCTTGACGCATTTTGGATATCCAAGAGGGTGTGTGTGTGGGCGGGGAGGGGCTTAGGGGGATAGGGTTCTCTATGCGGGCGAAATACTCTGATCAGACTGCACGGATGGATAGGCTGATTCGAGTCTGCATTGGGCGCACATGTCAGAAGGTATTTTTTTCCACGTTGCGTCACATTATTATGGAAATATATTCGTGTAGAACCACACCGTTCCCTATGAAACTAAGGAATCTGTAATCTTTAGTAGCTTTGTACAATTGTGTTTTTGCATGTTCAACCATCAAGTTTCTAAATGTGTTGATATCAGTAGACATGCCCTAGTTGAATTGGCTATTTCACTCGATTCCTACTTTCATTAATCCTAGTATTTGTCTCTTTTGTGCATCTGTATAGATACAATAAAGTTAACAATCTACCGAATTCAATCGCAATGTTTCGAAACGAGAACCCAGAGCACATAAGTTAGACCATAAAAGGCAAAGGAGCCGGCAAACGAAAAAAAAGGTCCTAATGATTTTTTGGTTTGTGATTCTTCAAATGCACGTGCACAGTCCCTTATTAAGGCTACAGACATGCTCTTGGTTTTGCCTGAAGTTTCCTCAAGGTCTCTACTACATGTCTGCGAATAGCAAAGATCTGGCGAGACAGAGCAGGTTCGCCTGAGCCTTTACTGGTCACCTATGTGATAAGTACCCTTTCTAATGCGCTGGCTCAAACGTGAATAGCTTTTACAAATACTATAGAAGTTTTGTATTCCTAACAAACACTTTCATGACTAGAATGAAAAGCTTAATTGTATCAGTTATAGTATGCGACTTCCTTTCCACATGATAAATAAAAAAAGACATGTCTAAATTACCAGCTTCAAGAGTGCAAGGACGAAAAAGCGACGATAAAACATGAATTCGAACTAGGATATGTAATCTCAAGAAGTTGGGAGTCATAGTGCAATTCCTTATTAAAAAAAAAAAAAAAAAACAAAAAAAAAAAAAAAAACAACAACAAAAAACAACGATGGAATCATTATGAAAACATGCCTATTCAAATATACTGAACATTTTACCCCAAAAAATGAAAATTTTCAGATGAAAAGTTCTGATAACTTTCATATTTCCGCTCAAAAACATAGACTGTGGGTACTCGTTAGAATCGCCTCGATAAGGCGGTTCTAACGAGTAACCACAATCTATATTTTTGGGCGGAAATAAGAAAAATAATGTATACCCCTGTAAACCCCAGTTTTACCGTATAAAAGTGGGGTTTAAGGGGGTCAAAACTATATAGGCGTGTTTTCGTGATGTCAACATTTTCATCATTGTGAAAAGACAAGATACAGGCCAGCCTATGTAGACATTCGCCGTGATTTACAGTCGACCCTCGTTATCTCGAATTCGCTGATCTCGAATAACCGCTTACCTCTAAGTGAAAATCTGGTCCCTGTTTTAACATGAAACTCTAACAACGTGACAAAATATTGAGGAAAAGAGAAGAAATTAAGGAGCAATTTCTTCGCTTTTCCACAATCTTTTCAATATATATATATATATACGTACCTTCAGGCGTTTAATTACAAATGATTTGTGAAATGTGGTTATACGATTTATTTTTTCCCCATTTCTGCAAATCTAATATGTCAAAATACGGATATCTCAAAGCATTTAAGAGAGTCCCTTGGACTTCGAGGCAACGAAAGTCGACTGTATTTGTTTTGTGTATTTCTGTAGCTTCATATTTGCTGGCATCCTCATCAAAATAATGCGTTTTACACTGCTTTTTTGCCACTGCCCTCTTGTTGGAAGAAAAAAAGTGCATATTTATTACCGCAAAATATTCGCAGAAAACGTCCTGTGCATACTGTGTATATCTCGATCGCGGCGTCTGGTTTGGTCTACGCTGTTTGCCTTTCGTGCACGTGCAGCAATTCATCACGAAAACACACCTATATAATTTTGACCCCCTTAAAACTCTCTTTTATATAGTAAAACTGGGGTTTACAGGGGTATACATTATTTTTCTTATTTCTGCTCAAAATCATAGATTGTGGATACTCGTTAGAACCGCCTCGGCGGGGCGAGGCGGTTCTAACGAGTACCCACAATATATGCACTGAGCTGAAATATGAAAAATATCAGATTTTTTTTTTCTGAAACTTTTCAGTTTTTTAGTGGCAAAATTTTCAGTATATAAGAATAGGCATATTTTCGTAATGGTTAGATACATTAATATGTTATTGTCAGGTTTTAGCGTGGAAGAATACTTACGAGTAAATACGGTAATATAAAGATCTGAAAGGTCGGCTTTGGAAAAGAATAAAACACACAAAAGAACAAAAATCGGATACCTGGGTTTATTAATTCTCTTCATATGTAGCAATGTAGTCTGCGTAGGTGTATACGCTTAATACCGGCTTAAGCGGTATTCGTTTATATCTTAGTAGCCAGAATGGGTTTTAATACATCACGAAAACATGTCTGTGTAATTTTGACCCGCTCAAATCCCACTTTTGTATAGAAAAAAAATGGGGTTTGCAGGGGTATACATTATTTTTCTTATTTCTGCTATAAAACATAGATTGTGGGTACCCGTTAGAACCGCCTCAATGAGGCGGTTCTAACGAGTACCCACGGTCTCTGTTTCGAGCAAACATAACAAAAAGGCCACATTATTTTTATGTGAACCTTTTCGATTTTGCAGCCAAAAAAAGTGCCATTATATTGAATGGGCGTGTTTTCGTAATGTTGCAACTCGTACACGTGCAGAGATTGTATATATTACATTATAGTAGAATGATTATATTTTAAGTTTTAGGACAATTATTGTCATAAAACTTTAGCGCGTCTGAAAAAAAAAAAAAAAAAAAAAAAAAAAAAAAAAAAAAAAAAAATACGGTAAAATAAAAATCTTAAAGGTCGGCTTTGGAAACGAAGAAACACACAGAAGAACGAAAATGGGATTATCGGGTTTATTAAGTCTTTTCATATGTAATGTTTGCGAAGCGGTATTCGTTTATATCAAAGTAACCAGAATGGATCCCAAAGAAAATAAAATTGTAATCTGCATTATTGCATAATAAGCAGTGTCGCACGTTATTAACAGCCATGCATTAACCGGCGAAAAGCCGTGTATTAACAAGGTAGTTCACGCGCTATTAATGCACGGCTACGCAACTTTCAATATGCTGATGCGACAGAATTGTTGCCGTCACAAGATATGTAGTACCATGCCCTCGAACGAGCATAGTCCGTGGAAATAGCGTTCGCGCGACATCGGTGAAAAGACGAAACAAATGTTTTCAGTTTTTATGCAATAATGGCGATCGAACATGGTTTTTCAGTGCATTAACATTCGCCAGGTCCCTTGGGAGGTGTTGAAAACCGCGGCCTTCGACACCTCCCTCGGGACCTGGCGGATGTAAATGCATGAAAAACCATGTAAGTGGGAAAATTAACTGGATTAGCAACCAGGCATGTATTTTGCCGCTTAACATTCCTATTTATTTGTAGCGATGGCCAATTTTAATGAATTTTGTTAAAACATCGATATTAACAATAACCCTTCTGAGTGTATAGACACAGCATCCATAATATTGTTGTTCCGACAAGCCTTCCTGTAGAAGAATTTTCAGCCAACGTTATATTTCGAAGCTATAATAGAATGACGTCGACGAAACCTAGACAATGTTTTACTCAGTTTATAATACTAACACACCTGTTTTAAAATGAAATTTGTAAAGGTTATCATTTGAATAAAAGTACACATAAAAAAACGAAATTCGTTGTCTTGGCATTATTGAGGCTTTAAATAACAGCAATATAATATGCAGGGCTGCATATAAACTCCAATCACCGGCTTTAGCGGAGCTCGATTTTCTAAGATACCAGAGTAGGCTTAATGATCAAGCGGAAACTATTATGAAGACATGTATTACGGGGTACGGCCGTGACGTAGCGCGAAACACCATAAGTAAAGCAGTTAAATGTTTATACAGATTATCAAAGGCTTTAAAGGTTTATTCAGGTTATTAAATGGACTCACTTGACTACATGAAAACGAACAAGCAGAATAGGCTGTTGCCTGAGGGATGTTGTCATTCAAAAACGAATAATTAACAATATCAAAATCAGTCATCATGCCTGCCTCAAAATTTAGTATAGAGAATATACGAGGGCGAGTCAATAAAATACCAGCCTAACTTATTTCTGGGTAAGATCGATCTCTTTTTTTTCGATGTAATTGCCCTCTAGAATGATGCACTTGGACCAACGGTGTTCCAGTGCTATCAGCCCAGAACTAAAGAAGCCAGGGTCCTTGTCTCTGACCCACTCCTCAACTGCCGCCACGACTTCTTCGTTGGACCGGAAATGACGTCCACGGATATCCTTTTTCAAGTTTGGGAATAGGAAATAGTCACTAAGAGCTAAGTCCGGAGAATAGGCGGGGTGCGGTATTAGCTCGTACATGAACCCATTCCGCTCAACAGCATCCATTGCAATTTTACAAGTGTGGACTCTCAAATTGTTCTGTTGGAGCAGAATCCCTTTGGAGAGTTTACCTCGGCGTTTTTCACGGATCACAATTCTCAGTTAGTCGAGCAAATTTGCATAATACGCACCTGTTATTGTACTTTTCTTTGCTAGAAAGTCCAACATAATAACGCCTTGTGCATCCCAAAATACAGTTGCAATCACCTTGCCAGCAGAGGGTTGCGTTTTGAACTTCTTTGGCCTCGGAGACCCCGGCCCTACACTCTGGCGACTTTGAGCTTTATTCTCTGGCTCATAATAATGGACCCAGGTCACATCGACAGTCACCAGACGTGAAATGAAATCATCTTCCTTTGACCTAAATCGCTTCAACAATGCGCTGTGCATACCCAAACGATCATATAAAGTTGTTGAAACACTTCCATGTGAAATGTGTAATGCATTCTCTATTTCTTCTACCTTAATTCGCCTATCAGAGTACACCAGATCCCGTACTTTGTTACACATTTCTTCATCGGTGGCATCTGATGGGCGTCCAGACCTGGTTTTGTCTTCTAAAGACGTTCTACTGCGTTTGAATTCCCCAACCCAGAATTTAACTTGTGCATACGATGGTGCAGACGACCCATAAACATTGGTCAACTCGCAATGTATTTCCTGACCTGTTTTCCCTTTCAAATACAAGTACCGAATTACAGCACGGTACTCAACTTTTGACGAAAAGCTTACTTTTGCATCGCTAGCCATGTTTGACATTCAATACCTTATGAGTGAATGACACGATAAGGGTGCAATTTTGCCCTCAGGCCTAAAACATGTATTGAAACAAGGCATGAAAATAAATCTTGGGTGTCTCGGTCAATTAGAAATGGGATAGGCTGGTTACTTATTGACTTGCCGTATCACCAGATGTTGATATTGATAGATTTAAGTCGAGAACCTGAGCCACTGTATCGGTGCTTTAGCGTTATCTACCATGTGGTCAAACAGTCATTCACTATATCTAGTAATGCTTGACTTTGTGTGAAAGGGACAATATAAAGTTTGTTTCGTAATACAACAGAAACAAATCTGCAACAAAGGGATGAGTTCGAGCCGATCGGCATACCAACAATCTTACGAAGACATTGTCAAACAAATATCACCAACATTTTGACATGACCAAAAGGTATCACGTTTATGATCGTCGGAACTGAAAAAAGCAAGTTTCGCATTACAAACCGGGTTAAGAAAGCTTTGTCTTATGAACGTTCTTTCAATTCAGCCAAGAAGTTTATCGCTTAGCCCTTTATGTGGCAATGTAGTGTAAAGTGTAGAAAAATCCGTTGTAGACAAACTAGATGCGAGAAACTGTCTATATTAGAGCTTACTTGAAACTGGACCAGCCTTTTTAAGTAGGCAATAAGTTTTATTTAGATCTTCAATATACTGTACCGCAGTATTTATTTACATGTTTGAATAGTAATTAGGCAAGAAGTAAATAGTTCTGAGAGTTCAATCATAGTACAATAGTTTGCGATGAAACGTGCTTTACTGGCCTTCTTTGGAGTTTCGGTGACTTATGTAGGAAGCTTAGTTTTTGCGCCCTTGATTACTTACCGCAAACTTGAAAGACAGAATAGGAAGATTTTTTTTAACTGACTTCAGTTTCCAAAGGTAATCTTTATAGATTTTATTCTGATCCTTGGTAGTTTGCATATATGTGTTAGTACAGCCAAACAAAGTTCTTCTTTTTTAGTACTGACATAGCGCAAAGGTCCCACGATGACAACATTGTTCGCGGCCTTCTCAGCTGGAAACAAAACATATTTCCTAAAAATTTCTTATTACCTCGCGTAAGCATACTTTATATTCATTATCGTAACAGCCAAAGTCATCTCGTTACCAACATTCATACAGTCTATTACAATATTTCCGAATTATGCATTGTATGGTATATGCCTGGCTAAATACCGTGCATTATGCTGTTCTCAAGTTTCATATGAAGGCTTTGTTAAGGATGAAAGCTTATTATAGTTTAGAATTATTGCTTAGCTAATAACTAGCTGTCTTTCAAATTCTTGATATGATTGCTTCTGTCTGGCGTTTCATAAAAATACCATAAATGTCTGGTCGCGCGATACTATGGTTCCTAAAATTCAGCAAATGAGCTCTTTGTGCCATTATTTTCTCCAATATGAGCGTTTAATTCATCAAATTGTGGCTTTTACACAAATCTGACGTATTAGGGGTGATTCAATACTACAGAATACATAAACGAGGTATACAATTTCGATTATAGAAGAAATACAAGTTTTAACAAGAAGAACTGGACCCAGTTGGTCAAAGCATCGTTAGATTAACGAGCTCGTTAGTGGTCAAAATGTAAAGTGTTCTAGTAAGTACAATATCTAATTCATAGGTATTTTTGCTGAAAATACAAAAGCTACCCACATTTTTTAGCAAAAGCATTTGCGTATATGCCACATTTAATGATCAACGTTTTAACGACGATAATACGTTAACTAACGACGTCGTTAGTTTTGAACAGCTGGACCCAGATTGCTAGGAAATAACACAAAAGACAATGTAATACGACAAGTTTTAACAAGAACAATAGTTTGTTAGAAAATAATTTAAAACACTGCGGCAAGGTTTAACAAGAAACATAGTTTGCTGGGAAAGAAAACAAAATACAATGTACTGCGGTAAATTTTAACAAGAAAAATAATTTGTTAAGAAAGGAATCAAAATACAGTGTAATGTGGTAAGTTTTAACAAGAAAAATAGTTTGTTAAGGAAAGAAAACAAACTACAATGTACTGTGGTAAGTTTTAATAAAAACCAATATTGTTAGGAAAGAAAACAGAATGCAGTGTATTGCGGTATTTGAACAAGAAAAATAGTTAGTAAGAAAGAAAGCAAAATAAAATGTACTATGATAAGAGTTTTGGTAACAGCCTATCTATAGTTACTATTTCACATCATAGAACATCTTATGCATCTGGTACCCTAAGTTTTGTTCTGACTATGCAGTAAAACGTGTTTTATTTCTACCAGATATCTGTGCACAGTCATGAATATCTACGTTGGCTTACATATCCTGTCTCATTTCTACAGTAAAAATTACTATACTACTGTTTCAAGCACACTTAACTGTTTATCTTCAAAACGTGTTCGTATATTTACAAATTTAAATCGACTCCACGGACCAAATGTTTTTATAAGGTTAAAATTATATTGTTTTCCTGAAAACAAAAGAAGAAAAAGAAAAAAAGAAAGAAAGAAAAAAAAAAAAAAAAAAAAAAAAATAAGAATGGAAATGTAATTATGATTTCTCCATCTTTTTATGACCTGATTAATATTGATAATATTTAACTGGAATAAATAGTAGGTATTTTTTTTATACCAAAGCCCCGCTTTTTTTTTATCCCTGCGCTTTTCGAAGGAAAAGCGGGGATATTGTGATACCCCGGTCAGCCGTCTGTCCGGGCGGCCGTCCGTCCGTCTGTAATGTCACACCATTGCTCCTAGACCATTTAAGCTAGAATCTCGAAACTTTCACAGGCAATAACCCTATGGCTGAGAACTGGAGGAACACATTCGAAATTTTGATGTAGTCCCTGGGGGGCAGGGCCAGCGGGGTGTGGTCCGAAGGTTCCAAAATCCATTTTGTACATAGTCATGTTTCATATCAAATCAAAGGTAATGGAGAGCAGAATACAGTTGTGTGAACATTCCGCCTCGGGGCATATCTGGGGGTCACCAGAGGTCAGAAAGTAGGATTTTGGGTCTTTTTTTCAATTGTCACACAACTCCTAGGCTTTTTTAGCTAGAACCCTTAAACTGTCACAGGTAAAAGCCCTATGGATGAGGAATGGAGAAATGCATTTGGAATTTGATGTGCGCGGAGATATGCGATGGCGCTGGCGCGGGGATATGCGATGGCGCGCCATCGACTTGCTCTAGTCATGATATTGTAAATTTCTCATTTTTGGATTAAGGTGTTCTTTGTGCTACATCTTGCGTTGTATACATTTTTCCATATATTCTATTTGCTGGAGCATTCCTTGTGATTTCAGCAACTCAAATGGTTAGAATATTCAGTTTCTAACGGTATAGGTAAAGGCCGTCAGTATCATAAACTACGTAAACGACGTTCAAACTTTTATCGTCGAATTTCAAAATACGTTTTAAAACATAGCTTTGGCTTGAAAACAATTCTATTTCTGCAACAAATGCTGACAGAACATGGATTTTAATGTTAGAAGCACTGCTGGCAATAATATGTATGGAACAGTAAAACATTGCCACTCGCTAAAAAATAATGTGTTACAAAACGGATTTGCATGATTGTTAACCCACTAGTGGTTGATATCTTTGCCGCCCTTTTACATCGCGTTGATTGGTATTATGTCTGGGTCTACATTGTGTGCACGGGATGTCCTTACGAATACATAGGCTAAATACGGTAAGCGAAATCAGCAAAATCAAATATTCTATATATCCATTACGAAAACATGCCTATTCAAATACATTGGAAATTTTACCACCAAAAAATGCTATATTTTACATATATTTCTGATTAAAACATAAATTGTGGGTACTCGTTAGAACCGCCTCGACAAGGCGGTTCTAACGAATACCCACAATTTATGTTTTGAACAGAAATAAGAAAAAAAATATGTATACCCCTGTAAATCTCAGTTTAACTGTATAAAAGCTGGGTTTAAGAAGGTCAATATTATATAGGCATTTTTTCTTGATGCTTTATGTGGCCCCGGACTCTGATTAGAGTGGGCGGATGTGGAGTCTTGTTTGAGTGCACCTGTCAGCTAGTCTGTTTACTCACGTTTCGGCTTAGGACATAAGTTTGTACATGGTAAGCACATGTAGCGAATCCTCGTTACAACGACAGCATTTGTTTACAAAACTATTGCCATTAAAATGATTTTGCTGTTGTAAATAATCCTTAATGGACAGAATGATATATTTATTTCCTTATAGAATATATGTTTTGGATATTTGTTAGAATCACCTCACTGAGGCGATTCTAACAAACATCCAAAGCATGTGTTGCTAGATGGTTTAATGCAATATTTTTGTATAATATCTCATTAACTGTCACCTCTTGAACGAAGGTTTCATGACATTCAAATTGTCATTATAACGAATTTTGTCTTTATATCAAGTATCGGTATAAAGAGGGTTGACTATATAACCAAAGGTAACCGATTCAAGAACTACCAAAATATACTTTATTTATGTCCGATGCCATATGTTTGCAACAGAGGCAGTATGCACAATCGTATGGTCTTATGATAAATCAGTATGCCCAGTCATAATTTCTGTTAACAGTAAACACATACAGTACCAAAGCTGAATGAGTTTTTTTCATTCTATCTTAACAGGATTTGCTTATCGAGTTTTAGGTTCATAAAAAACCTTTTATGCATCTGTCACTCTGTTGAATTATGCATACTTTTCCAAAGGTTTTACAGATTTAGTGTACAGATTTAGAAAAATTGAAGGTAAATCTAACTTTTCGGAGCAATTCAGAAAACTTATTAACCGTTATATAAGAATTGGCTATAGCCTGGATATTATGCGGCAAACTGCATGCCTAGTTGTCAACCCAATCATTGTTGAGGGCTATGCTTCACTCTTTATTTGCACGACGGCGGTTCGGGCCTCAGACTGAATGACGGCCTCTTCGTAAAACTTTAGCCAATGGGTTGGGGCTTGACAATATGTCTTTGGCTTGACCCGCCGTGGTTCAACTATTAGTTTTCATTTACTCTGGCATACAGTAGAATTAGCCATGAGTATTCGTCTTTGTTTATTATAGTCATTAATTTGATTTTTATGTTTTCACTTTGATGCATTGACTGAGTTGGGAGCCTTTATGCGAACCGAATTTTTATGTATTTCTGTATTAAGAGTAGCATAGAGACCCAGGGTGAAGTTAGCTAGCTGTAAAAGTGCTTTAACGCCCCCCCCCGCCCCCCCCGCCCCCCCGGTGGTTTGCTCTACCGATCGTTCTAAGGCGGTGGTCCCGGTGTTGGTCTTACTCTTTGTTGCTTTGTGGTTTACGAGGCGATTTTTTTGTATGTCTTTCCGTGTGTCATTTTGTTCTTGTGTTTTTCAGTCCTTTTAGTATTGCGATTACCTCGCTTGGGGAAGAGAGAGCTAATCTTAGTGCTTTTCATACGTTTGTTCGGTTTGTGCTTGTTTAGATTTGTCGGTTTCCTCTTTCTCTTGGGATCTGGGAAGGGCTGCGGTTTGTGATTGTGGCACTCCCTGGACTTTTCTATTACCTTTTTTTTATAAAACGTCAAAAATTTGCATTGAAATAATCATCAGTATACAAGCGATAGATTCTCAATTGACGGAATGCTACGGAAATATCTGGTAATATGTGGCCCAGAGGCTTTATGTCGATACTTATGACATCGAAATAATAAATTTTACAGACGAGAGAGAAAAAACAACAACCCAATAACGTTGGAGTTAATTATTTACAGACGCCTGAACAAACAGAAGGAATTCTTTATCAAAACCAAAACAACATACATGTATATGGTTTCTATTTCGAACTCTGACCCGGACACCTCGTAGTATCATTTCACTATAGGTATAATGAGAGATAGCATCAGTATTTCTATTATCTCCCTTGACAGGTAAAGTCCAAGGTATATCAAGTACTAACCAGGTCCTTCTAACTGGAATCGTCTGCTTTTATCATAGGTCATCAGTGGAATTTAACAAATACTTAACTTTACATTTCTCCATATCCACATGGAAGATTAATTAATATTATATACTTCATTGCACAGAAAATGTTTCTTTTAAATATTTTGGAAGCTGTATTGGCATATGAGCTTGTTAAAATTAGATATATTAAGGAAAAGGAAGTGATACTTAATGGAAACACTAATGATAAAAGCAGAGGAATCCAATTAATTGGACCTGGTTATTTACAGAAAGTAATGAAGGGAGTTAACTGACTGCTTTCTCCCATTGGATGAATGCTTACTGGCGTGTCAAAGATTAGACGAGTTCATCAAAATTCCATGTTTAGGGAAGCATGACTAAAGATAGCATCTCGCGCATTTTTGGACTTAATCGTGAAACGTTCGGCGATGGCGACACGAGTATAGTAGATATATACAGTATATACCCAGTCAGCATTCTACGTAAATCTACATCAGGCCGTCATCGGCCCGTCAGGGTAGCTGACTAGCCGATGACCGCCCGATGTAGATTTACGTAGAATGCTAGCTGGGTACTGTAACAGTGCAGTGGATACAATAACTGTTTTGTGTTCAGTTAGAGTATAGTGTCCTATCCTATTGGCACCACAAAAAATCTCCCTATCTCTATATTTTATTTTTTTCTTTTACTTTTGAATTGTTATATCAATTGTGGCTTAAAAAGTAATTAATTTTTATTGTATTGTTTATCATAATCCAATTACAAAAAAAAAAAAAAAAAAAAGATAAATGAATGGGCGTTATTGCATTTGCTTTTTACACCACTATAAAGGACCCCGGCTAGTTGGCACTTACTGTATTTACCCGGTCTGAGAAACTAGGGTGGACTCAAAGCAGAGCGCGGAGTCTTATTATAATAAGAGCCGTTACTGAATGACACTTATCTAGCAATTTTAGATACATCAACAGGTAGTAAAATGGTTTTGTTATTTTTTTTTGTTGAACAAGTATGGTAAGGTGTCAGAATATATAGGGTAAACATGGTATCTCTCTTCTTTCTTTTATTTTGTGGCAATGAACAAAAAGAGATTACGTCGTTTTCTCAACTATTTATCATGATTCAGTCTGTTCAGGAACTCTGCCCGCTTACAACATAATTGGATACTATAGAATATACAAGTAAACAGGAACAATCCATAGAAGATCCAGTTGAGGCTGTGCAGATGCATAGGGTGAGCTTGATCTTCGGTTTTCGAATGCAAAAGGAGCTCATCGTTACATGTGTTAAACTCACTGTTTTGTATTACGTTTAGCATGCGGGCTAAAATTTCAGCAGAAAACATTTTGAAATATTTTCCTTATTTTTCCCAGAAAATTGAATTCGACATTTCATGCAAAATCTCTCCTTGATTAAATCCAATTTTCTGGAGAAAATAAAAAAAATCACATCAATTTATCGACTGCTGAATCTGTTCAAACATCATAAGAGTTTTCACATCGCTGTGATTTAGATAAAAAAATTGAACATACTTTTGCCACAAAATAAATTTGTCTTCTGAATGTCATCTTTAGCTAGAGCTAAAATACGTACAAAAAAGGTAGCTAAGACCATCCTGTGCAAGCTCACAGTTCAGTCAGAGCATACAGAAACGTGTCGGTTATTGAAAGATCTGAGTTGAGAGATAAGAAGCTCTTAACTAAGGATCATAGTGCCTTATATTTTGTCAATGTCTAAAGATGTCGTTGATGAAAAAAGAATGGGAAAGAACACGCTAAAAATAGATAAAATATTATAATTAAAAAAAAAGACTACTACAGGTTTCGACCCTCTGACCATCGATTTAGTTTTTGACTTTATGGACAAGGAACTTGCCATTTGAACTGTCGCCATCACTATGCAGAAAGCGGCTATTAAAGTATAACTTTCTCAATCAAACGGAGTCGGTGAACCGGTAAGTACCGATCGGTAGAATATTTATTCCCGTAATAACCTGCTTCATATTGATCCTGGATTAGTCCAATATTAAAAGTACTTTGACACGACAGTAAACAGTCAACGACGTCTAAAAATAGCTAATAACAAAAACAAAAACAAAATCTAATCGTGGTACACGAGCGTTATTAAACATAGATATCGTTTTATGCATAAACAAAGTATGTGTTCTTTTCATACGATTACTTCAATAATAATGAATCAAACAGTCATGTTATTCACTGCAAATGATTCTTTTGTTTACGTTGACAAACTCGTAAACTAGTGCATAACTGATCAGAAGAAATATCTGGTTATAGTTTAATATGTTATTACATAATGTTACCAAATAAGTTAAATTTGATTCATATATAGTCACGTGGCATCATCCTTTGAAGATCTGAAGCCAAAGTGCTGTCCGATTGGGTATTCTTAAAGGGACGATACACGTTTATGAGTCTATCCTTACAGGAATGAAGTTGCTTTCCGGGGATGCAAAAGCTTTCTTGATGTGCTGAAAAAAAATCAGAAAATCAAAAACGCAATCTCCCATGAAACAAATAGCGGAGCATCCACCGTTCGAGCTAGCGCACAACTAAACCTACAATGACCTGTGTGACCAGCAAAGACATCGATCAGCCTATACATCCACCCACTTTGGAAAGGGTGCTCGTTTATTCCTCTTTGATAGCCTAGATACTTTAGAAGGTGCATGCAGTCAGTGAAGACTCTGATCAGACTGCGCGGATGCGATCGGAGTTTTCGCTGATCGCAGGCCTATAGTAGGTTTTGTCTCGCGCTGGTTCATTCCGTACTATAAAAGGAAGACCATAATTATGTACTTCCCTACTGATTCATTACATTTGGAATACAGTATACTGCAGGAGTAGTTATTTTACGTTATCATATATGGGGTTAATTGGTCCTTTCCATGAAATAATTGACCTTTTGACAGAAAAACGTCGGCCAAACTAATACATTTAAAGGTACAAGTATATTATTACATAGTAAAGATGTACACCTGATAGTTACAAGACACGTTAGTTGGTCGTTTAAGATTTCCCACCATGGGATTTACAGAGGGAAAATCATCACTCTGCAACAAAATTAATGACTTCCAAGTCTAAAAAAGTGTACGTTGTATTTGCATATTACAACCTTTGATTGAAGAAAATATGTTTATGATGTTCAGCCATAACTCACATTCATATGACATGTCGCCAGTAGTGTGTGTCTAACAGTAAAATACAGACACAAATAAACACATCAGAGAACGAACCTTCGAACATGTTAAACCAAGCGACGATTCAGATTAGCCTGTGATTTTGCAAAGTCTGACTAAAATCCCAGCTAGCATTATTTATAAATCTGTAGCGGGCCGGTATAGATTTATAAAGAATGCTTACTAGGATCATCAATTAACTTATTTTGGATAGTCTAGTGCGCAATGTTTCTTCATTCGCACAACAAAGGCTCTAATCAATCAGCGGGGATGCACTTGAACCCTACAAGGCATGGTTTCAGGTAAAATAACAGTAACGTAAAACAACAAATAATTATTAATAATCTAGTTCAAAATTCCAACCATCTGAAGTGTCTTTCAGCATCATATTGCGTGCACTTTTCTGTCAGAAAATATATATAGTAGGTCATTTGGAAGATTGTAGAGACAAGTTTGTGTCTGCTTTACTACACACCACGTATCTTCTGTAAAGTGGCCTTCTCTATAAGGAAAGAATTTTTCTCTTTTCTTTCCTTTTAGGGTTGACCCCCTTTTAGAAGTAGACAAAGCAATTTTGACAGACGTCTTATTCTTCTCTGAAAATGTATCAATTCCCCTTACAAAGCAATTGTTATTTTGGTTATTATGCATTAATGAGGAGACGTCCTAATGAAGCAATCGTACCACTTTCTTTTTATTAATTTGTTTATGTACGTTTCTGACAACTAATTTTGATATACGTTTCGTTCCATTGTGTATAAAAAGTAAATAAGAGAACTCAGGAACTGATACAGTCAGATCCACATCAAGCCCCCAAACCAAAGGGAAAGTCAGGCGAATACAATAAAGCAGCCACAAAATTAAAAGATGGCAAGCAGAGTTGGCAACTCTTTCTTAAAAAGGTTGGAACTCTGTTACCCTAAACTTAATTGAATATACAATCAACTTACATAATTGTTAAAATAGAAACATTAGAAAGTGAAACGCTGCATAACAATTAACAAAAATTGTCTAAATGAAATGAAAGTACCGCCTTGGAGAACGGTCAGTAATGAAATACTTATGGGAGCGGGAGGGGCGGCGGGGGGGGGGGGGGGGGGGGGAGGGGGTGGGGGGCGCAGGGGTGTGGTAAATAGTGTTAAAAACATACTTTTATTCGGTCCGTGTGAAGGTCTTCTAATCCATCTAATTACGGGCAACAGATAAATTACAGATAAATACCATAATAAAAACTGTGGACTCAACAGAAACAACGTGTTGAGACATTTAGAAATTCCTAGGTTGTCAAACAACACCACTAGAATACTGGAGCAAATGGAAAAAAAAAAAAAAAAAAAAAAAAAAAAAAAAAAAAGGTAAGAAAAAGGTCCAAGGAGTGCCACAATCACAAGCCGCAGCTCTTCCCAGACACCAAGAGGAAGAGGAGACAGACAAAACCAAACAAGCGCAAATCGAGCAAACGTACGAAAGCACTAACATTAGCTCTCTATTCCCCAAGCGAGGTAATCACAATGCTAAAAGGACTGAAAAACACAAGAACAAAACAACACAAGGCAAGACTTAAACCAAATGCCTCGTAGACTAAACCAAAAAGCAACAAAAAGTAAACCACCAGTTTTATGACATCACTATTCATTTCGTCTATAACATATCACAAGTTTACTGAACTGATCAGAAAATTCAGATTTTCGTACAATTTTTCTGAACTTATACAGTAAGTCACCATTAAATTCAGGTACCGACAGGCATTGTAGGAAAAGTGCTATAGTCCGGTATCGTATTTAGAGATTAATTCGTAGTGTCGACGATAAACTTAGAAAAAGCTTTCCTAAGTTTATGATATCGATACCCCTGTTTGAAATGTTTGGCAGTCAAAGTTTTATTACGAGCATTTAAATCAGCCAAAAGACTAGATACTCTAGCAAACCGAATAAGCTGAGCCATGTAAACACCATAAGAAGGGCACAACGATCGTCGCCATCCAAAAACGGGAAATTAAGAATGTCAAAATCAAAATCATCGCGTTTGACATAAATTTCAAATGAAACAAAACCATTAAAAAAATAATAAAATTAATGCAAATCTAAAACTGCAGCTTCAGTATCAGTAGAATTAAATTTGTTTAGATGTAATTCATTGACCATTCCTTCAAAGTAAGAATGATATCAGCTTGTGTATTACTAGAAAGGTACACTGTAGAATCTTCTTCATAACAAATTCAGAGAGTGTATTATTAGAAAGAGACACTATATATATATATATATATATATATATATATATACTGAAAGGAAAAAGAAACGCAGGGTAGAGTTTTTTCCTTCTTTTTTTGACCATTTTTTACGGTGTTTACTATAGCCATACACTTTTACAGATTGTCCTGTGAATGTGAACCGCGGGTATACGAGTCTTTGGTCGATGTGCTATCTACCCAGTGTGTGAAATCATTCAACCGTGCACTACAGTGCATTGCACGGACAATACGGAAAGCCAAAATTTCGTGCAAAACAAGCATGTTTAAACCTTCAGCACAAGATTTCCTCACACCATTTGGTACACTTCAACGATACACAACGCTCTTCGGTTCTTTTACCGATTTTTCTTTTCATTTTACGCTACTTTAAACATTTTTTCAATCATGGTACGATTAACTATGTTCAGAGGGGTAGGGCAATTGCGTTGCTGATTCAGGGTCAGAGGCAACAGCAAGTTGCCAATCATTTTGTGGTTAACGTCTCAACAACTGAACGTCTTGTTAGACGTTTAAAGGAGACAGGGCATTTAGAAGACCGACCGCGGTCTGGGCGTCCACGCGTGACGTCGCGACGTCAAGACAGGACAATCCGTCTGGCACATTTGCGGAATCGTCATCTCACTGCTACCGAAACTGCCCTTAATACAGTAGGTACGCATAATCGACAAATTTCTCCAAAGACTGTTGGAAGTCGATTGCGTGAGATTGGTCTTCGAGCTCGTCGTCCATACGTTGGTCTGCCTCTGACCCAGGCACGTAGGCTGCGTCGTATGGCGTGGTTGACGGCGCATGCGCCCAGGCTATTTCCGATGAGGCAGTGGAGACGAGTTCTTTTTACGGACGAGTCTAGGTTCACTCTCTATCGCGCAGATGGTCGACGTCGTGTGTACCGACGTCGCGGAGAACGCTTTGCCGACGCCTGTGTTGTCGAACGGGATCGGTTTGGGGGTGGCTCCGTTATGGTCTGGGGAGGCATTGCTCACGGGATAAAATCACAGTTGATTATTGTTGCGGGCAATATGACTGCAGTAAGGTATAGGGATGAGATCTTGCGTCCTGTTGCAGTCCCGCTTGTGCAACAACGTAATCTGATTCTGCAGCAGGACAATGCCCGACCACATGTTGCCCGAGTTTGTCAGGATTTCCTGGTAAACAATAACATCGCACCACTAGCATGGCCACCGTACAGTCCAGATTTGACCCCAATAGAGCACATGTGGGATGAGCTGGACAGAAGGGTTAGGAAGCGCCGAAATCCCGCCGCAACTCTCGCACAACTAAGGAATGCGTTGATCGATGAATGGAATAACATCCCGATGCGAACTGTCAATGCTTTGGTTAACTCTATCCAAAGGAGACTTAGGGCAGCAATGGCAGCAAGAGGGGTGCACACCCGATATTGATTTTCAGTTTGATTTTGATTTCAAGATTTGAGGGGTAGCTACCAATGAACTTCAATAACTCGAGACTTGTTGATCACAAACTTTTGTTCCATACATGTACCTTTTTGTAATCATAGTAAAATATTTAACAAACTTTTTCAAACTTGAATGAAATTTAGGAATAAAATTTACCCTGCGTTTCTTTTTCCTTTCAGTATATATATATATATATATATATATATATATATATATATATATATATATATATATATATATATATATATATATACCTGAGGCCTTTCGGCTTTCGCCTTCTTCAGAGGTTTTCTATTTTAAAAAATAACATAAAAATGTAAAATTTACGAGTAAAAGATTATGCCCTTTTCGGGCCTATTTTATCTGGCCCGCTGCTACTTGAGTTCAACGGGAAACATTATCTCAAGGTCCAAGGCACTGCTATGGGTACCAAAATGACACCTGCATACGCCAACATTTTCATGGGTCGTCTCGAGGAACAGTTGTTGAAGTCAGTGGTCCTGAGACCATTCTCACGGCTAAGGTTCATTGACGATATTGCCATGAAGTGGTCGCACGGCCGCGAGACTTTGACAGCTTTCCTCGACAAAGCCAACAACTTCCATCCGACCATAAAGTTTACGGCTGTAATTTCAACCTAGCAGCACGTGTTTCTGGACACCAAATCCAGTCTTGTGGGCGAAACAATATCTGTTGATCTGTATACAAAACCAAAAGATACACACCAGTATCTCCTACCCACAAGTTGCCACCCGAAACACTACTGCAAAACTGTTCCTTACAGCCTTGCACTTCGCCTCAGACGTATCTGCTCTGATTCGGACACCTTTGAATCAAGAGCAAGTGAACTGACTGACCACGTCTGCAAACGGGGTTATCAGAAACAGGATATTTCACTTGGCATTGAGAGTGCACGGCAACTAAAGAGAGAAACCTACTTTCTTATAGGCCTAAATCCGAGTCGAACGTTCTCGCCTTCGTGTTGACATATCACCCAGACTTGCCAAAAGTGAGGGATATAGTCAACAAACACTGGCCCATCATTGAGTCCTCTAGAACTTTGAGCGAGCTCTTTACAGAAAGATCGACCATGGCCTACAGAAGACTCAAGAATCTGCGGGATCTTCTTGTGAGCCAAGCTCAAACCAAACATGCATGATGATGAACCACTTGGGGAGACACGATCGTGCGGCAAAGCAAGATGGAAAACCTGCAAAATTATAACCCCACACAGATCACGAAGTCGGCGTCTGGGGCAACAATCAAGCTTAGTTGCAACACTACTTGTAAGACGACCAATGTTGTCTACCTTATAAGATGCGCCAAGTGTGGAAAACAATATGTTGGTGAAACCGGTGATCATGTGAACCAACGGATGAACGGCCACCGAGATGATTGGAAACACAAGCGGTTCGAGAGGTCTCCTGTCGCAAAACACTTCTGTTCACCAGAACATGACTTCCTCAACCACGCCACGCTTTGTTGCTTAGACCATAACCCGGAGTGGACAGATCGAACCGGGAAAGCAAGAGAAAGCTATTGGATCCGACGTCTGAACACTCTACGGCCATATGGGATCAACAAGGGCGACCAGTAGAGGGAATCATCGTTCCTAAGTCAGGGCATGCGACAGCTTATGAGGAACGTTTTGTTCATGTGATTTTACGTAAGTTGGGCCCATTTGCCTTACGTACTGGTGAAAACCTCTCAGTTTGGTGTATATCCCTTTCGGTGTAAGGTTTATGTGCATTGTATACATTGTGTATATGAACACAGTGGTGTTGATCGTCAAGATAAGCATTATACGTTTTGCACATTGTGTTGATAATGTAGATAAGCTTTATACTTTTTACACGTTGTGTTTCGCGTATTGTTTATATTTCGCATATATCTAAACACGATCAGTTATCAAGTCGCAGCGGGCCAGATAACATGATCCCGAAAAGGGCATAATCTTTTATTTGTAAATTTTACATTTTTATGTTATTTTTTAAAATAGAATCCTCTGAAGAAGGCGAAAGGCCTCAGGTAAACATATATATCTGCTACAAGAGAAACACAATTAGTATCCGTCGGAATTCACACAATTTGTCTGTGTAACTTTCTATAAAATCTAATAGAAACGTTGTCATACGGGTATAAAAATGCGTCACAAACGTTTTGACAAGACCAAAGTTTAAACCGTTTTTGTCACCAGAAGTATAGAATGCATTCCTATCATTACAAGCAAGATAAGGAGAGACTTCTCATTAAAACGTACTCTCATTTAAGCATGTTAGCTTCTTTTTTATTAATTTATGGTGCAAAGCTTTGTAAAGCATAGAACAATCATATGGTTACAAAGTGGTCGCGCGAAAACCACTTGACTTTAATTTGTTTAGTACCTCATCAAAATTAATTGACCAAAACATATTCCTGCCTGAAATTTTGTAAACGTTTTCACAATATAGTTATCCCGAGATGTTGTTTTAGTCGGTATTAATGTTTCTGCGGTTTGTGCTTCTTACAATAATGTACTCTAACCTCTACAGCATCCAGCGTGAAACAGATACGCCAATATCCATCTACCCCAAGCAGAAGAACACCGTAATAAACGGTTCACATGAGAATTTAATATTCGAAAAGGTATTGCAATAAAAATATATGGAGGATTGAATTTTGGAACATTTTTTTAATTATGACATCATTTTTTATACCTTTTAGAAGTTTAACATATTTCTTGACAGCATATATGACATCAACAACGCTTTAAACAATTGTATCTTACACTGCTGACTATTAGATGTTGCACCTTTTTTATAAGTTGCTCTTGTGTATTGTTTTTAATTTCACTCAAATAATAAAATAAAATCAAGAGGACTTCGCGCGTCCAGTCTGTTAACATATGATTGTTCTACGCTTTATACAGCTTTGCCCCATAATTTAATCAAAGCAAAACTAACAATCCTAGTTGAGGGTACTTTTCAAAGGAAATACTCTTCTTGTCTTGCTTGTAATGATAAAAATGCATTCTTTACTTCTGATGACCAAAACGGGTTTCAAAGTGCCAAAGTGCAGATTATATTTCATTTCCTTTGGGATCATTGGGCCCATTGTGGAATCTTTGAAAATGGAGTTCTGCTCAAGTATACGCTAGTGTAAGCAGTGTAAGTGTAAGCAGTGTTGCAAACTTCATTACTGCTTTTGAAGAGTCTCAATAAAACCGAGACTCCCATTTTCTTCTCTGTAGTGTGTTCTTTGTTTCCAAAGGCAATCTTTGTCGTTAATTCAACTTTGATCGTCAGAACATTTGTGATACATTATCATACCTTTTATACATCATTTGCATTAGATTCGACACTTAGTTTAACGGACAAATTGTGGAAATTTCGATGGGTACTGAATGTGCTCATCTTGTAGCAGATTTGTTCTTGTAAGGTTATAAGAAAGATTTTACGATGTCTCGTTCTGATAATATACAAAAAAAAAGGTAAGAGAAAAGTCCAGAGAGTGCTACAATCACAAACCGCAGCCATTCCCAGACCGCAAGAGGAAGAGGAAACCGACAAATCTAAACAAGCACAAACCGAACAAACGTACGAAAAGCACTAAGATTAGCTCTCTCTTCCCCAAGCGAGGTAATCGCAATGCTAAAAGGACTGAAAAACACATGAACAAAATGACACACGGAACGACATACAACAAATCGCCTTGTAGAATAAACCACAAAGCAACAAAGAGTAAGACTAATAACGGGACCACCGCCTTAGAACGGTCGGTAGAGCAAACCACCGGGGGGTTTAAAGCGCTTTTACAGTTAGCTAACTTCACACTGGGTCCCGATGCTACTCTTAATACAGAAACACATAAAAATTCGGTTCGCATAAAGGCTCCCAACTCAGTCAGTGTATCAAAGCGAAAACATTAAAATCAAATTAATCACTGTAATAAACAAAGACGAGTACTCATGGCTAATTCTACTGTATGCCAGAGTAAATGAAAACCAATATTTGAACCACGGCGGGCCAAGCCAAAGACAAACCGTCAAGCCCCAACCCACTGGTTAAAGTTTTACGAAGAGACCGTCATTGAGTCTGAGGCCCGAACAAGCCGATATTATTGTAACTTTTAACTTAACTTCAAGATATTTTGACAATCTTTGTATATCGACAATCCTTACTTTATGTGAATCGACTTATTATGTTTTTCTGTATTAAGAGTTGATTCGGGATCAAGGGTGAAGTTGGCTGGCCCTAAACGTGCTTTAAACCCCCCGGTGGTTTATTCTGTTGACCATTTTGGGGCAGTGGTCCCGGTGTTAGTCTAACTCTTTGTTGCGTTGTGGTTTAGTCTACGAGGCGATTTGTTTTATGTCTTGCCTTGTGTTATTTTGTTCTTGTGTTTCACAGTCCTTTTAGCATTGCGATTACCTCGCTTGGGAAGAGAGACCTAGTCTTGGTGCTTTTCGTACGTTTGTTCGATTTGCGCTTGTTTGGTTTTGTCTGTTTTCTCTTCCTCTTGGTGTCTGGGAAGGGCTGCGGTTTCCGATTGTGGCACTCACTGAACTTTTCTCTTACCCTTTTTGAAGGAATGGTCGCTCAAATTCATCCTCCTGAATTGCAATTGAACAAAGCTAATTCTACTGATACAGAGGCGGCATTTTTAGATTTGCATTTTTTTTTATGTCTAACGGTTTTGTCTGATCTAAATTGTATGATTGAAGCGACGATTTTAACTACGTTTTTAATGTCCCATCTTTGGATGGCGACATTCCTCGTGCTCCTTCTTATGGTGTTTACATTTCTCAACTTATTCGATTTGCGAGAATGTCTAGTCATTTGGCTGACTTCAATGCTTATTACACAACTCAGACTGCCAAATTTCTCAAGCAGGGGTATCGGAATGATAAACTTAGGAAAGTTTTTTTTTCTAAGTTTAATCGTCGACACACGACGTATTGGTCTGTTTCTAGGCTAACTGGGGTCAACTGGTGGTTTTCCTTTGCTGCTGTATTCTAGTGGTGTTGTTTAACAAACCAGGGCCCAGTTGTTCAAAGCGTCGTTAGCTTAACGAGCTCGTTAAGGGTCATTTCGTTAACTGTTTTAGCGGATTGAATATACAATATTCTGATATTTTTTGCTGAAAAAATGTGAGTAGCTTTTGCACTGCAAAAGCTACTCACATTTTTTCAGCAAAAAATTTCAGCATATTTGCGTATCACTCGATTAAAATTTTAACGAATCGTTAACTAACGACATCGTTAGCTTTGAACAACTGGGCCCAGGGATCTCCAAGTGCCTCAACACGTTGTTTCTACGTCTTCATCTTTGGTTCATTATAGGCTTTATTCGTGATGTATTTGTTACCCGTAAGGAATCATGTTTGAGTATGAAGACCGTTCCAATGCGATACTTGTAAAGTGTTATGTAGTGTTCAACTTTCTAATATTTCTCTTTTAACAATTATGTTTAAGTTTAAGATATATTCAGTTAAGTTTTCGTAACATACTTACCACCGTTTTGGGAAAGAATTGCCAACTGCCATCTGTAGATTTCGTAGCTGCTTTATTGTATTTGTTTGTCTTTGCCATTGGTGTTGGGGGCTTAATGTGGATCTGATTTTATCAGTTCCTGAGTTACTTATATACTTTTGAATCCTCTGGTTGTTGTTTTGTAGTCCTTTTCAAGTTTTTTTTTCTCATTGTTCATATATCTATTTCTTCAAACGTGCTATTCAGTTTTGTCATTACCTGTTCCACAGTCTTCTTTTTTACGTGCATGTGGCCGTTTCTAGGTAATTATATTTATATTTGATCTTCAGACCGTTCCTACGTAACTGCGGCTATATTTGCATGTTCATATCTATGACATCCGTTATATTGTGAAACTTAGGTTTGCATTTGTTGCTTTTCCAAAGTCTAGATGTTAGTAGGAAAACGTCAAGGAAGGCAAGAAAGGTCTTTTTTCTAAAATGGTACAGACAGGATCATAAAAACAGAACATAGCCTACCAATGACACCAAGTGGAAAATCAAACAAACCAAGACAGACCGTGCAGAGCTCACAAATCAAAGAATGGCAACTCCATCAGCTCTCTCTTCCCTAACAAAGTGACCACAATACTAGACAAGATCCACTAGACACATCAATAAAACACCCACAGGACAAAGCAAGGAAAACAAGCCCCTTAATGAGTAGTTACAAAGTTTCAAAGTTATAAGTTACGTTAAGTGCCGTATGCATACCGGATAAAATTCTTCCCGTACTTCACCATAGTTCCGGTTTTCTTTTTGTTTTCCTTAGAACCATTGGGCCATTCTGGAATCTTAGAAAATCGAGTTCCGCTTACATACGAAAACATACCTATATAATTTTTACCCCCCTTAAACCCCACTTTTATGTGGCAAAACTAGAATTTACAGGGGTATACACTATCTTTCTTATTTCTGCTCAAATACATAAGTTGTGGGTTCTAAGCGGTTCTAACGAGTATCCACAAACTATATTTTGTGCATAAATATGAAAAAAAAATCGTTCAGGTTTTGGTGGTGAAATTTTCAATACATTTAAATAGGCGTGTTTTCGTTATGTAAGCCAATATGCATCCAACCAAGCTACGTTGCTGCACATGAATAGTCTCAACAAAACCGAGACTCCGAGTTTCGTTCCTATTTGTGTTCTATATTTACTTGTGTACAAAAGCAATGTTCTAGATTTTATTTGAGTAGGGACCATATTCGCTTTTTCTCGCTTTGCTAATAATGTATATAGGAAAGATTCTCTATTCTGCTTTGATTGAGGCCTTCACCGTGTATAAGACGTTAATTAAATGTTGCCACGCAGATAACAACTTCCTCATTGTCATATAACTAAGCTATACATTACAATTTAGTCTGTAGTAATTGATTATTCTGATGCTTGTCCCTGATTACTCAAGGCCGGCTTTAGAAGAGTGGACATCAATTAGAAGATATCGTCAGAGCAAGTAAACCATTATTAGACGAGTCCGATCCCAGACGTATTTATTGGCCAACGACAAATTTAAAAGTGCAACTAGAATTGAAGCAAAGTAAGTTGATAAATAAATAACACATCGGTGAATTGAGGACAATGCGTACAATAAACAGATATTATGCTTCATGTCGGCTATAAAACGTCTACCCTTAAATGCATTTAATCCAATTATGTCATCTACATCGCAGCAAGAGAAAATAATCCTGCCTTATGTCTGGTATCCAGCTTATGCGATAAGGGCGATTTTTCATGTAAGATTCTTTTATCCCCTGGAATTGTATTTTACAGTCTTGCCCAATCAACAGGACTGGATTCACCAGTAGATTTTCCGCCATTAGTAACAAGGGAGACAACTTTTGTGACTTCCTGTTTACTTCCTTAATCAGTTTGAGTCGTTTGGCGCTTTACTATCGATGTCTGTGGTTGGTCCCATCGTGGTTTCATAACGAAAACACGTCGATTCAAATGTATTCAAAATTTCACCACCAAAACCTGAAAGCTTCCAGATAAAAATTCTGATATTTTTCATATTTCTGCTCAAAACATAGATTGTGAGTACTCGTTAGAACCACCTCACCATGCATGCATCTTTCTTTTCTTTCTAATACATAACTATCGTCTTGGTTTCCTCCAAAAATGAGTATTACCAGAAATCCTTCAGAATTGGATTAGGTCACTATAGAATTCGAGTCCGATCGACCTGGAGCATTGTTTTCCCAAGCTAACATTGTATTTTGAAATCAGTTCAAAATAAAGGCGACAAAACATAGACAACAACCATTACGAGCATGCAGATAAACCAAGTCATTCACGAAGATGTAATTGTAATGCTATGTAACACAAGTATTCGTGCTAAAATGATAAAATGTGCTGAAAGTAAAACAAATAAAGTATGAGGCAAAACCGAGACGAGAAGACCAAACTTGGATAGTCTTACTCTTTGTTGCTTTGTGGTTTATTCTACGAGGCGATTTGTTTTAAGCCTTGCCTTGTGTTATTTTGTTCTTATGTTTTTTCAGTCCTTTTAGCATTCCGATTCCCTCGATTGGGGAAGAGAGAACTAATCTTAGTGCTTTTTCGTACGTTTGTTCAATTTGCGCTTGTTTTGGTTTTGTCTGTTTCCTCTTCCTCTTGGTGACTGGGAAGGGCTGTGGCTTGTGATTGTGGCACTCCCTGGACTTTTCTCTTACATTTTTTGGTATTCGTGTACATGTATGGCCACTTGATGCGGACTTCAAGATGAACAGACTGCATTGATCAAGGATGTATTTCATTGTGTATTCAAGCAAGGAGAGCATTGTTCAATTATACATACAGCTGTTTAGAGCTGCGCGGTTTCTTTAGCGTCGTTTCAATGGTCTGTGTCAAGAACTCTGAGTCAATAAATACGCATCGAGACCGACGCATAAAGCTGTTTGCTAAATGGCATCGTAATCGTCTGGTCAGTATATATGTAAATGTGTCTTCTCATTTGTATATTTTGGCAAATTAACAACCACCCTAATAGAGTCATGAATAAATATATAATATATTATGACCAGAGAGACAAATAAAGAGTGAACGACGAATCGTCGAGATAGGGTCATAGAATCGTGTTTAAGAGGACTTGAAAATTTGATAGACATCACGAAAACATGCCTATATAATTTTGACCCCCTTAAACCCCACATTTATATAGTAAAACTGGGGTTTACAGGGGTATACATTACTTTTCTTATTTCTGCTCAAAAGCATAGATTGTGGGTACTCGTTAGAACCGCCTCGTCGAGGCAGTTCTAACAAGTTCCCACAATCTATGTTTTGAGCAGAAATAGGAAAAATATCAGAATTTTTTATCTGAAAATTTTCATTTTTTGGTGGTAAAATTTTCAGTATATTTGAATAGGTATGTTTTCGTAATGTTTTCCGCCATAGTCTACAAGGAAGACAACATCTGTACCTTCATGTTTGCTTAATGTTATATCTCTGCGCTTTTAAAAAGGAATTTAGATCTACTCTATAAGAAAAGCAAATGCTCCGAAGGAGTGTAAATTATTTCCGTTAAGAGTTAATCTATTTTCAGCGTCGAAACTTTGAAAGTGAATCCTTTCTCTTTCAGGATTTTATTCCAGATCTAATTTCAAATAAGATAAGCTAATACAGTTTGATAACAAGTGGGATGGCTTACAATATACAGTCGAACCTCAGTGGCTTGAATATGTTTGGGACCATGGAAATTTGCTTTAGATATTGGTAGTCCATGCACTGAGGGTAATCCGTGATGTTTGCTTTTCCTAGGTGTCCCAATACTTATATTATTTGTGTATGTGCGCGGTTTTAGTTGGTCATTGTTTGTTCCTCATCTCCTCTTTCTTCCTTCTTTCGGGGCCTCGGGAAAGCTATGTCTCCTGATTTAGGTCATTTCTGTGTAACTATATTTTAAGTGTGAGAGGCACACACATATTATTAAGCTGCAAACTTCTTTTTTTTTTCTTGGTGTTTGTTTGTGTCTAGAAAAATTTAGCAGACTGAAAACAAGTCATATATTTACCATATAAGCCTTAATGTTAGAAAAAGTACCTTCTGACGTGCGCCTAAGGAAACTCAAATCAGACTTCCCGTACTTTTCGTACGTTTGTTCGATTTGCGCTTGTTTGGTTTTGTCTGTTTCCTTTTCCTCTTGGTGTCTGGGAAGGGCTGCGGTTTGTGATTGTGGTACTCCCTGGACTTTTCTCTTACCTTTTTTTTTTCCATTCGCACAGTCTGATCAGAGTCTTCGTTGTCTGCATGAAGAAACTTTACAGCCTTGGCTAGCCAAAATGCGCCCAGTGAAGATTCAGATCAGACTATGCCAATGAGCAGGCTAATCTGAATCTTCGCAAGGCGCACGTGTGCGAAGGTATGTTTTCTATCGTTTCGGCTCACTCAGTTAATAGTTTTAGCGGAAATGAATTTCACGGACCCGCGGGAAGGATTTGCTGCAACATAATAATAGACATCAAGAATAATCAGCATTCTTATTATCTTTCGCTCAAAGACAGAGCACCCGGGAAATAATTTACCACTGAGCTATGCCTGGGAATTTAGATAGCCGGCCTCAGATGCGCGTCCGACTGGAGGTTGTGGGTTCGACGCCCGCCAGGTCCGCAACATTCTTTCGTGGAGATTGATCATGAAGTATTTTCTACGGTCATTCTATCCCTTCCGCTGATTCAAGAAGGGCAGTTGTCAGTTTTTGGCGAAATAATGTGCCCAATACTGGTTAACCGCATAGAGGACTAAGCCTGTGTAGTAATACTGTGGTTAGGTAAACTGACCGTGCTCGACATGACTCCATTGGGTCGACTGGCCCTAAAACCTTAACACAAAACAAAATAGTCTTAAGATAAAGCAACTAACTACTCTATACAGAATGAATTGTGTATTGTGTAATGACAAGTGGGATCCATGTGAGGTGTGCGGAACATTATGTTTGTATACAATTCGTTACAATTTGGTGACGGTGTGTTATTTAAAGAATTATTAGAAATCCCAGACATGGCAGGATATCTCGATAAGGCAAACGATCCATCCAAATTAAGCATATTTCCTACAAAGAATCGTGTATTTTGTTTTGTAAACTGAGTCTAAAAACACACAAAAATTGTCTTTAGATGGGACAGCTCTCGATAGTACCAAACCTTTCATTTCTGGAAGGGCTCTGATATATTATACGCAAGCATGTGGTTATGCATAATTCAGTCGATTTTAAGTCTCAAACGTTGGAATGTAATAAGAAATGCCTATTATGATAGCATGTATAAGTATAAATCGTCCAAAAATCTGGGAAAAATATACGGTGCTACGAACCCAGGACTTTCTATTTACAAAGGGGACGTGCTAATTATTATGCTGCAGAGGTGCTAGTTTCATTGGTCGCTTAGAAGCTATACATTTGTTGATCAATAGTAGGAGAAGTGCAACTTTTTTTATCTTCCTTGCTTAGCGCTCTTCAGCTGGAGATCGATAAACCACCTATATGCAAACCTAACCTTATAGGTATGCATATCGGCCAGACTTGTACAACATTATTCAGCTATGTTTGGACCTCTGAGATACTTTGTTTATAAAACTCCCCATTCCAGCAATTTACAGAAAGTTAAAAAAATGAAAATAAAACCTCATATTAAAGAAATGATGTTATTTATGTAAATCCTGTCAATCTCTGACCCAACCTCTAAATTTATTCTCTCCTTATAAAGATTTGATACACTTCCAGCATAAACAATCTGCCAAAAATGTTTCTGCCTGCTGTCTGAAAAGAGCTATACTCTAAAAGGAAACGATGTACTCCCCATCGGGAGTAAAGTCTAAAGTGTCAGACGAGACACCTTTCAAAAGGGCTTAGTATGCAGGAAAGCAATAATAGGTAATAAAACAAAACAAATGGCATCTTGAAGATACCAAATATATCCTCTTTAACTAAAGCTTGACCTTTAGTTAAACATTGACCTTTAGTTATACGGGAGGATTATTTGAGTAAAGTTTATGAATATCGTTATTTTCATATAACTTTTAAGAGACTTCTACGAACACGCAGAAACTGCTAGATGTTTTCTCAATAGTTGACTGATTATTTAAAAAAATCAGTAATCGGCTCTCTTAGGCTAACGACACGTTTGAATAGCTGACTAAGTGGCATTGATGTGAGTTTCGCCTCCAATAATGAGGTTATGAAAACTCACGTGGTGATTAAAGTATTTTCCAGTGAAAAAATCCTTATCTTCTTTTTAAATTCTTACCGTCAAGCAGGAATTAGAATTTCCGTGCGGATCTGTGCTTCCTTCACTGTACTTTACAATATTCGACCGTTTTGAAGGCCGAAAGCGATTTACATAAATCATAGTCAGTCTGTTCCGATACTCAGTTGAGCTCGACTTCTACATATGCATGAAACAACTTTTCTGCTTAATAGCTCATTTGATGAAACCTATTTCGTTATCTACATTTTGTCCTCTATAGACAGTTAATATATGCTGAATTGGTGCGTCTGTGGTACTTTTTTCCAGACATCTGTTTTTGGTCATAACGAACCATTGAAAATTGTCATAAGATAATTATGTCACAGACAGTCGAAATGCACATTGAATTGTCTATGAATTCTAACTCTTTGCATGCTGGGCAATTTTGCATTTTTTTGTCGTCTGTGGATTTTTTTTTAAATTAACTTTTTTCAAAATACCATCAGAGTGTCAAACAGTTTGGACCCAGATCACGCGTCGGGCCTGGTCTGAATCCAAACTGTTTGCATAGATTATCAGCAGACGAAAAAAGTCACCACTCGCGGGGATACAGCTAAATCCAATACGAGACGAAAAGAAGCATGCGACTATTCTATGTTAAACGTTTTTGCTTCAATTCGTTTTTGCTTCTAAGGGGAATGGATACATCTTCAAAGGAGGCAATCCATTAAAATCGTTTTGAATTCTACTGAAAAGGTGTCTAAAAGGATATATTTTACTCCCCTTCGGGACAGGAGCTGTACTTTTATTGTAGACCTCAATTCAGAAGGGGCACAATATGCAGAAAAGTCAACAGGAAGTCACAAAAATTGGCACATGGAGACTTTGCGTCTACCTTGATTTTAACTTTTCGACCTGTGTAGGCTAAAGCAGACTGCCAGATAATTATTTTAAAACGTCTTCTTATATGTAGTTATTGTCAGCTGGTTAAAGGTTAGCAGACGAGTCGACGGCTTTCAACTTCGTATACACTATATTTCAATATGCATACACACCTTTTCGGGGGAGATAAAGTAAAAAAGAACTCAGGGACTGATACAATCAGATCCACATCCAGCGCTCAACACTAAAGGGAATGACAGCCAAGAAATGAACAGATAGCAAGCATGGTCGGTATCTCTTTCTCAAAAAGGTGGCAACTCTGTTTCAGAACTTAACTGAACATATCTGAAACTAACATAATTGTTAAAAGAAAAACGTTGGAAAATGAAACACTACATAACAATAAACAAAACGTTTCACAATGAAACTGCCGCCTTGGAACGGTAAGTAATGAATTACTGGGGGCTCTAGCTAGCTTTACCGGATCTCAAACCTCGACCTCAGCTTCCATTGTGCTAAAGCATATATTTATTCGGTCCATGTCGGGATCTTATAACTCATCCATGAATCATTTAGGGCAACACATAAATCACCGATAAAGCCTTTAATGGCGCAAAGATTAGGACTCAACAGAAACAACACCACTGAAATACTGGAGCAAAAGAAAACCACCAGTTCAACTAGCTCCCGCTTCCCCAACGAGGTTATCACAATGCCAGACAAGAAGACCCATCAAACACAACAAAATATGGATCAAACATGGTTTTTCATGCATTAACATTCGCCAGGTCCCTTGGGAGGTGTTGAAAACCGCGGCCGGGCCGCGGTTTTCAACACCTCCCAAGGGACCTGGCGAATGTTAATGCATTGAAAAACCATGTTCTAAGGCTATTAATGCATAAAAACTGAAAACCTTTGCTACATTTTGCGTTATTTCTTGCACTATTTTGTTTGGCATTTTCACCGATGTCACACAAACGCAATTTCCACGGACTCTGCTCGTTGTAGCGCCAGGCAGTACACATCTCGTAACGGCAGCAAATCTGTGGCCCCGGTACGATCATATTGAAAGTTGCGTAGCCGTGCATTAATAGCTCGTGAATTGCCTTGTTAATACACGGCTTTTCGCCAGTTAATACACGGCTGTTAATAACGTGTGACATTGCTTTTTATGCATTAATGAGAAAACATAAAGGATACAGTGCAAACAAACACCCGGCAGCGAGCAACCTCAAGGGCCTACAAAGAACGAACACCACTAGAACTGTCCATTTGAAGTGCCAGTAGTAAAACTTACCGGTGGTTAAAATATATTTTACAACACCAAAATAGAAGGGAAGGCAATGATCAGGAATCGATACAATTATCCCACACCTCCATCAGAGACATCAAAGGGAAAGAAACACAAACACGACATAACTGGACCCTAATGGAAACATCACTAGCAGAAAGCCATACGGACATTTACTTTCCCACAAAGTGGCCAAATGGCTATCCAAAACAAAAAGATGTAAGCGACACAAACCTTTACCCTAGATTCAAATGTTGTAAAATACAAAAAATGGAGAGCCCAAACAAATACATAATATCAAGCATCAAGCTGTGTGCCACCGATTGTGGAGCATTTTAGATACACTACTAGGTAGTAAAACAAATTTTCAAATGTAAGTACAAGTGTAGTAAGGAAAAGTTGTCCAGATACTTTGGGTAAATACAGTAATTCCAATTTGTCGTCTATGGAATTTTTCACAGTCTGCTATACGTCACATTGCCCAAATTGAACAAAGAATCATCATTTGATATTCGCATTATTTTACACCCCTGCAAATTATTCGCATCACGAAAACATGCCTATATAAATTTAACTCCCTTAAACCCCACTTTTATATAAAAAAAATCTTTTGTTTATAGGGGTATACATTCTTTTGCTTATTTTCGCTCAAAATCATAGATTGTGGGTACTCGTTAGGCGAATAGGTGTGTTTTCGTATTGGAAAGATCTTGTTTTATAGTTGATTACTCTGTGGTACCTACAAATCCAACACCACACTGAAAGCACCACATTTGTAGGACAATCCAAATGAGTGTTGTCGTTCGATAATTGAATTCCAAGAAGTTCCACATAGTGTGGTAATTACAAACGCTTCCTAGATCACAACGTCGCAGCCTTTTATCCAAAATAATTGGCGTGGTAAGCACAAGCCAATGTGATTTGCCCGCCATCAATACGAGTGTAATAGGATTATCTTTGCTTAAGTCACCATGGTTTCCTTCTAGAATGTTAGGATTTTCACAGTGTCTTATCTATTTTTTTGGCAGCACCGTGCTAAAAAGTGACCGGGCATATGCGGACTGTCTGCTTATAGAATCATTGCATGCTAAATAATGTATGAATGGAGAGCAAAGGCCCGGTTGATACTTTTGCGCATGCACAGGCTGATCTGGATCTGCACAGTTTAGGCATGCTCAAAGACACATTTTCGCTGGACGCTTCCCATTTGCTGTTTTGGCGCCTTTCGTTTTCAGCCTCCGTATTACCTCATTGTAATAAGGGATGGTATACTATCAGATGAGGAGACTGTCTATCACGAAAACATGCCTATACAATTTTGACCCCCCTTCAACCCCACTTTTATATAATAAAGCTGGGGTTTACAGGGGTACACATTATGTTTCTTATTTCTGCTCAAAAACATAGATTGTGGGTACTCGTTAGAACCGCCTTGCCGAGGCGGTTCTAACGAGTACCCACAATCTATGTTTTGAGCAGAAATTTGAAAAATATCAGAAATTTTTATCGGAAAATTTCTCTTTTTTGGTTGTAAAGTTTTCAGTATATTTGAATAGGCGTGTTTTCGTAATGCAACATTGCTTTTACCTCTCTTTTGACAGAGGTTTACTCACATAGGAAATAATTTGCGCCCATTGAGACCAATTAAGACTTGGCTTTCTCAGTGAGATATTTCTTCATCCATTTCAGAGTAGACCCCCATCCCCCTTTTTTTAGAAAGGTTGGCTTTCCCAGGGAGCTATTTATCACTTTCAGAAAAGACACCGTTTTAGAAGGGGCTTGGTGTGAAAGAAAGCGAACAGGATGTTGCAAAAGATGGCGGAAAATCTACAAACGGTGTCTAGGCCCCTTAAGCAGGCGAATTATCTAACATGTAGGCTTATTCATCTCTAGCTTCTCTCCACTGTGATTCTGAGCTTGATCGGGCTGTTTATCAGCAAGAACATTTACTATTTCTCATTAAAGGGCGGTTTTATTCCAAGGTTGAAAAGTTCGCTTTTTGCGCCAATCAAACTGGTGTGTCATTACGAAAACATGCCTATTCAAATATGCTGAAAATTTTCCCACCAAAAAATTAAAATTTTCAGATAAAAATTTCTGATATTTTTCATATTTCTGTTCAAAACATAGATTGTGGATACTCGTTAGAACCGCCTCATCGAGGCGGTTCTAACGAGTACCCACAATCTATGTTTTGAGCAGAAATAAGAAAAATAATGTATACCCCTGTAAACCCCACTTTTACTATATAAAAGTGGGGTTTAAGGGGGTCAAAATTATGTAGGCGTGTTTTCGTGATGTATTAATCTGTATACATTTTGTACGTTATAGTGACCTAATTTTGTTCAGATGACTCTTGTTAGTTGATACATGGACGAAAGTGTTTTGAACTTTTGTTTTAACAAATGTATTTTATTCATAAAATAAAATTGATCTTTAAAATTATCAGCTAGTACCTGATTAAAAAAAATAAAACAGGTATGAGAGATTAGCATAACTATTTATGGGGCTTTTTAAAAGTAGAAGAAAACAACGTTATTCTGATGGCAAATAAGTTTTGAGTAGTTCTTATAAAAAGTTAATTTCTAAACTAAATGCAAACAGTGTCGACTCTGATCAGACGCCGCGTTCTGCAATGTTTGATCTTGGTCAACACTGTTTGCCAATGTCCCTTTTTTTGGGACGCTAGGCATGAATTGGTTAAGAAGCTCTGACTGATAAATTGGCGGTATCTAGATTCAGATGTACATTTTGTAATAGACATTTTGTAATGTCATTGCGTGAATGCAGGCTCAAACACCTTATAGAACCAAAATCCGAAAATCGATGTGTTGACAACGACACTATGGACTCACGTTTCAAGGCTTTAATTTTTTCGCCTATTTCAGTTCTTTTCCTGCACTTCCAGTAATTAGCTCCTATTGACTACAGCGACGAAATAACGGAATTTATCAGCTTGGCTATAGACCATGCTTATTACAACTCTCTTGACTTATTAGCAGACGAAAAATTGGCGATATATAATTCTTATTTTGCCTAGAAAACAGGATTTGATATTTCATGGAGACAACTTGCATGAAACGTCAAAACATGTTTTCTGAGAAAAATAAGAAAATTATCATCAAATTATCGTCTGCTGAATTAGCCTAGATAGTGGTAAAGGTTAACGTGACAATTCAATAGTGTTCTGATACTTGAATTCCAGATTAACGAAATTATAATCTGGAACAAGAAGGTTACAATTGATAGATTTCAGTCTTTCTGCATTTCTATTTCGATTGTTGCGGAATTCAGATTATATTCCATTTTCGCCTTGCATATTGGTTGCTTGGCCATCGAGTTTCACTTACGCAGGTGCTAGAGCACATATTCAGCCTTTCAAATTATATCGCTGTCATAAGAGTCTCCAAAATCCAAGACTCCGAGTTTCGTTTTTGGACGGGTTTTTAAAACCGACCTTTAAAATAGCGATGTCCGGGCGGGCGGCCGGGCGTCGGACGTCGTCCGAGGTTTACCTTTTGGTTAATTTTTTTTCAGTTATATGTTACCTTTATTCTTCAATGGATTGCTTTCATATTTGGTAAGGATAAAGAGGAGGGCCAGCAGATGTTTCACATTCAAGAGAGACAACTCTTACTCTCTTCGTTATTTAAAAAGCCCGTCTATAATGCCGTTAGGCGTTTTTCTTGTTGTATGTTTTCTTGGTTTCCAAGGGCAACCGTTAAGTATTTTGAGTGTTTGTAACTTGTGTAAAATGCCGTGTAGTGGCCACAAAAGGCTCCCTTCTTCATCCTAGTGCAGTTTAGTTGTATCTTTTCTGGGATCAATGAGCCCATTTTTATCTTAGATAACCGAGTTTCGCTAATCCTATACTAAGGGTCGTATACAGACCTGCAAACTACTGTGCTTTCGACAATTTTCATAAAGTCATAGTTTGCGAAATATGCTGAAAATTTTCCCACCAAAAAATGAAAATTTTCAGATAAAAATTTCTGATATTTTTCATATTTCTGCTCAAAACATAGATTGTGGGTACTCGTTAGAACCGCCTCATCGAGGCGGTTCTAACAAGTACCCACAATCTATGTTTTTGAGCAGAAATAAGAAAAATAACATATACCCCTGTAACCCCAGTTTTACAATATAAAAGTGAGGTTTAAGGGGGTCAAAATTATATAGGCATGTTTTCGTGATGGTAAAGCTATTTGTCGTAACTGCTTTGCATATAAGTTTTATTCTAGCCATTTGTTTTTAAAAAGTCAAATATTTTCATATTTTCCCATACTAAACATAGATGTAAATTATGCTGCAATCTGTAGTGTAGATAACTTGGAGGTAGATTTTCATTAAGTTCCGCTTGTTCCATTTTTTCCCGAAATGTTCACAATATTGTTGTGAACACTAATTATTCAAATTCAGCAAAGAAAGTAAAAAATAATTTCTCAGACAAAAATTCCCCCAAAAATCACTTTACTATAGAAATTGCATAGGTCAGAGCAATTTTTGGCCGTAAATTTAAGGTAAACATTTGAGAACAAAACACAGAAACAGAATAGACAAATGGTTTCTGATAGGTGATGGTCAATCCAAACAAAATATTTTCATTTAAAATAAAACGCCAGGCAAAGAAGTCTTTAACAGTGTAGTAGAAAGGGCAGTAATTTATTTTATACGAAGAGTCGCAACAAAACTTGACTCCGTATTTTGAACTTTAATGTGATATTTATATCACGGGCTACCTTTATAGGGCTTATTTGATGCAGTGCAGTGTTGTGTTGTCATTCAATGTAATCAGATATCAAGTGCTTCGGGAGGACTCAGTTCCGTGACAGTTGTCTTTCCTGGGTATCTCGTAACACATGTTTTTGAAAACATTAACAATCCATGCGTAGCTGTAGACCGTACAAATACCTATGCAAACAATATAGATCCAGATGACACGGCTAATGATGAGCCGTCTCATCAGGATCTACACTGTTTGTCAGTCTATTAAAGATTTTGAGTGGATATCCCAGTTGACATCCATGGACATGACCAAAACACTTCAGAAACTCAACGGTGAAAGGTTTTTGTTTTATTATAGAGTATTATTTGGCTGCATTACAGATGGCTGAGCTGCAAGCTTGCTTCCTTTTAATGTGAACATTCAATTAATCTTTTCCATCTAATTCCGATGCTAGCTAGGAGCTATGCTCTGTTGAAGCCCAGCTAACACACATCGTCTTAACAACATCACCCCGACATCGCCGCGACGTCCTGACGTCGCGGAGATGTCAGAAGCGATGTTGTTACGACGCTGTGTGTTTACTTGGAGACCACTTATGAAACTTAATTATGCAACATATTTCAAGAATAGCAGTTTCAAAAGATACCAAACTTTGTTCATTTATTGCATTTTTGTCATACGTTTGAGTAAGTATTCATTCCTGCAAACTACATTTCTTTCAAATCAGGTCAAAAATCCGAGACTCTGTTTTTTCGTTCTTGTATGTTCATGTTTGCAGCAGGCATATACGTTGAAACAATGCCGATTCAGCATTGAATTGACGTTGAATCGATGTTGTGTGCCCGCTGGGTTTGTTCAGGGTAGCGAACTCAAAATCGATTTACCTCCCTTCTTTCCTTTTAGAGCAGACACCTTTTTTAGAAGAGACTCGGTATGATGGACATCGACGTCGCAAAAGGTATATCTCTTGTACAAAATCGCGGAAATTAATTTTAGCCAGTCTCCTTAAACTTCTGGCATTTGAGGTACAGAAAGAAAACATTTGCATACAGAGCTTTGCTTTCTAGTTATTTAGATCCTTACAGAAAAACGGGGGTGCCTCTTAAAGAAAAGACGTTCCTCCCTCTTAAAGAGTTGTTCCCCACTGAGAAGGGTGGTAAATAATTCCATCGTAAATTTATGATCCTTGACGGTGTATCCTCTTCCCTGAAACTCTTTGCTTTCAGACAAAATAGTTCGTTTATATAACATCAATTCTCTCATTGTTACTTTGTATACACTTTTGGAGAATATAACTCTGTCAAACTCTTAGCCGTTCTTCTAAAGAAAAAGAGGTCAACTCTTGAAAGAAAGAAATTGCTCCTATCGGGAGCAATTTCTTTCCTTTTAGAGTAGACCTCTTTTCAAGATGGGCTTGGTGCGCAGGAAAGAAACAGGAAGCAACAAATGTTGTCGCCCTTATACAAAATGGCGAAAAAAATCTGTATCCAGTTTTCTTAATTGTCTAATCATTGTTATCCAAATATTTGTTTTCACCTCGTAAGCACGTACATCTAACTACATGTACATATGCCGCTGAAGCCTAAAATGATTTTCACCGAGACGCTGAGCTGTAAATCCATTACTGCTAATGATAAATTCTACTTATAAAAATCAACTGTAACAATAATGAATAGTGAAACATCAAATAATGGTCTATAAGTGCCAGAAAAGGAGTGACAAATTGGCATCATTAAATCGTTGGTCTTCTCTCTATACCATCATTATTTGAGGCGGCAATTTCCCTGTACGCTTTTCACAAATTATCTCAATATTGCCTAAGGCTTAAAAGACGATTATTCGCAGGAAAATGTTACAGACAATCAAGCAGTAAAATCGCACCGCATTACTGCCTCCAAAACGACATTTCATTCGCTACGAGAAAATAGTACCTTATGACGTATACGATCATAACATTCATACGCACAGTCTGATCAGAGTATACGCTATTTGCAATGTGCCTTATACTATCTTCGCGATATCCATGAACAATAAGCTTCTGTGTGAAGCTGTGCTTGCTGTTTTTTTGTTTGTTTGTTTGTTGTTTTTTTTTTATTTGCTACTATATGTGTGCGATAAGCACGGTTTTGCTTGACTCTTAACTGTCTGTTTGAAGTGAAGTCCCCAGTGCGTCGAAGATGATAAAATGGACAATAATACAGGGACTACAGGATGAGAAAACACGGCACCTTACATTTAATAAGTGAACGACGCTTACACGGATCAGTTTTCAAGCATCTGCAGAATTCGGTTACTTCTTATTTTGCTTACACAATCTGTTTATTGTCCCTGAGATTTTCATGAGATTGCAGAAAAGTATAACTGTTAACCCTTAAAGTGCTTATCACACAGTGGCTAATCACAACTGCAGCAGATGACATTTAAAGGTTGTCTTTTTTATGTATTTTTTCAGAGAAAAAATCTTGGCATTTCATGTGAATTATCTGCCTAGCAGACGATCTTCATGAAATGTCAAGTTTATCTGAATATTTCACGTGAATCGTCTGCCTAGCAGAATATCCACACGAAATGTCCAGTCTTTTGTTTTCACTAAAAAATGGTAAAAAAAATAGAATGTCATCTGCTTCAAGTTTGCTTAGCGCTTTAAGCGCTTAGCGATTTTGTTTACTGCCGATGGCAATGATGAAGACTTGATGATTATGTTTATTTTATTTTCAACATGTGTTTTGCGGAAATTCTTATGTTTGTTGCAAATAGTATAAGCCCTCATCAGATATCACATACTTGTCTTTGACCTCTAATTTGGATCTAGGCTGTTTGCCTAGGTCCCTTTTTTTAGTGGCCACTAGGTGCTAAACTGAGTTAATGTTATTCTCACAATCAAGTAGCGGAATCTGCAGTGTTCGTATGAAACGTCTTTGAAGGCCTGAGGCATCGTGCCACTAGCTAGACACCATGCTAGATAACTGACGGAGATAGAAATAGGAATTTATTATTATTATTTTTCGGTAGAAATTCTTATTCAAAATAAACGTAAAAAGCTTGCCTTTGGAAATAAAGAACACCATACAGGTTAGAAAATGAAATCTCGGTTTTATTGAATCTCTTCATTAGCAGAAATGAAGTTTGCAACACTGCTCACGCCCGCTAGCTTATACATGAGCAAAGCAAAACTCTATTTTCAAAGATACCACAAAATAGGCCCAATGATCCCAAATGAAAATGAAATATAATTTGCACTATGCTGAAGTACGGGGAGACGTTCTACGGCCGCCACACGGCACTAACATCAACTGCTATACTGTACAAGTGTCTGCTGTGTATATTAGACAATTTAACACTTAAAGCTCTCAGCAAAATTGTGTCAGACAACATTAAATGTTTTTTTTTTTGTTTTTTTTTTTGTTTTTTTTTTTTAAGAAAACATAGCATTTCATGAGAATTTTCTAACAAATCACATAAAATATCAAGTTTTATTTTCACTGAAAACTGAAAGCAAAAATGTCAAAATGTCGTCCGATGTAGTTTTGATTACGGTTTTAAGGGTTAAGAGACCCTGCTACACTTGGTAGATTTTTCGTCATTTTCAAAAAAAGACAAATTGAATGACTCAATGTTTTACTTTATTGTTCAGGAAGTCCCTTCTAAAATGGTTATGCACTAAAATAAAAAAATGTTCTCCCAACTGGAGCATTTTTGTCCTTTTAAAGTGGACCCATATGAGAAGGAAGCATATTTCAAAAGTTCTTATTTCTATTTGATTTTATTTTTATTACTTATTATTATTATTATTATTATTATTATTATTATTTTATTGCCATTTTCGCAGTGTTATCATTTTATAAACGTCAAAAAGTTTACCTCTGGAGACAAATTACAGAACACATTACAGATAAGAAAGAGTCTCGGTTTTATTGAGACTCTACATAAGCATTAATGAAGTTCGCAACACTGCTTACGCCCACTAGCGTATACAATACGAAAACTCGCCTATTCAAATATATAGAAAATTTCACCTCCAAAAACTGAAAATTTTCAGATAAAAAACTCGGATATTTTTCATATTTCTGCTTAAAACATAGATTGTGGGTACCGTTAGAACCGCCTCGGCGAGGCGGTTCTAACGAGTACCCACAATTTATGTTTTGAGCAGAAATAAGAGAAGTAATGTAAACCCCTGTAAACCCTAGTTTTACCATGTAAAAGTGGGGTTTAAGGGGGTAAAAACTATATAGGCATGTTTTCGTGATGTTTGAGCATCTGTAGGGAGAATCGACTGTGAAGCGAATATTACTTTGCAAATTAGTAACATTTTCAATAGACATTGCGAAGGCAGGAATATATTTCTGCTCTAATTGTTAATATATATGTACATGTTAAATTGTTCAGTAAAAAAAAAACTGTTGTCTAGCGCCGTAGTGATTGTCAGTTAAGGGTTAAAATGACCCGAAAGTATAGTTTAAGCGCAATGGATATATCTGCAAAGATAATAATCTTTATACAGCAGTACAAACATTTACATCCTTTAAAGGAAACATTTTCCCTCTAGGAGCAAGTTATGTAACAGGATCTGTCAATTTTTATAAAGTGTACAGATAGTAGGGAGGCAAGTTTCTTTCTGCAAAACTGCAACAAAATCTGTACCCATTCACCTTTATTTGTACATACTTAGGCAGATTTCTGACAAATAGAAATGACGAATGAGTACAGAATGAATTCAGTGATAATATAAACGAGTCTGTTTAATGTGAACACTCTTATTATCTCATAGTATATAGAGAAAATAGGAGTATAAACTTAAGATGTTTGCATGTTTGGGTGGATGTTTATAACTATGACCGTTTTTAAAATCAGCTTTTCATTCGTTTTGCTTTTCTTCAAACTTGTTTTTGTGCATAAACCATTTATGTGTTTCATAACAAAAATATTCCTCATTTCCCATTTTATATTGTGAGAATGCGCTGACATAGATAGCTTCAGATAAGAGGATATCAGTATGAATATTTTTTTTATTCCCCCACAGACGAAAATCAGGGCCTTCCCAATCCGCTTATAGAATTATTGAATATAGTAGAATATGTTGATGTACGACATTAGTTTATCTGGTTCGACCTTGACCCAAAGATTCCTTTTCTATTAGTGCTGTTCTTATATGAGCCAGCGCGTGACAAAACCAAGAAAACGACATGTGCGCCCAGCGAAAACTCAGATCAGCCTGGGCATTCGCCCAGTCTGATCAGAGTCTTCGCTGTCCGCATAAAGAAAATTTGGGTCCTTATCTACCTATTGAGCGCATAGCAAAGACTCTGATCAGACTGGGCGGACACCTAGACTGTTCTGAGTCTTCGCTGGGCGCACATGCCAATTTGTTGGTTTTGTCATGCGCTGGCTCATATTTATTTACAAACAGCAAAAATCCAATTAATCCTCTGATGCAAGTCTGAGTCACAACGCTTGACAACGTGCCTTCTGACATGTGCGTCAAACGACGACTCCAGTCTAATGCACAGTCCGCGCAGTCTGATCAGTTTCGTTATCCGAATGCAGAAACCTTGAATCTATGGCTATCCAAACTGTGGAGATTCTAATCAGACCACGCAAATGTGTAGGCTGATCCGTAATTTGTCGCTGGACGCACATGTCCGAAGACAGGTTTTCTGACGTTGCGATTCAGTCCTGGTCTTTTTATTGTGCAGTATATCATACGGTATAGACGCGCACGTCCTTAATATTGACATCCAATAAGTGCCCAGCTAGTATTCTACTTCAATCTATATTGGACCGTTTTGGGGGCATGACATGATTTTCGGACTGATAACGGGCTGATATAGATTTTATTAGAATGCTAGCTGGGTAGGTTCTATCCTCATTTGGAATAAGACTTTGAACTTTCTTGCTTGTAAATCTGCATAAAATGTCCATGCTATCATGTAATTAAAGGTATATTGCATGGTTACATACTAAGTTTGTTAATGGGGGCCTTGAAAATTACTGCAGGATACCCTTTGCTAGGAATAGTGCCATTCAAATTATAAACTCCTTTGGAATATCACTCTTCGTGCTGTTCAGATTTGTATACACATATTTGTTTCGTAGGATGGTATGCTGATACTTAAAAACCATTACGAAAACACGCCTATTCAAATATATTGAAAAATTCACCACAAAAAAATGGAAATTTTCAGATAAAAAAATTCTGATATTTTTCATATTTCTGCTCAAAACACAGATTGTGGTACTCGTTAGAACCGCCTCGGAGAGGCGGTTCTAACGTGTACCCAAAATCTATGTTTTTGAGCAGAAATGAAAAAAAAAATAATGTATACCCCTGTAAACCCCAGTTTTACTATATTAAAATGGGGTTTAAGGGGGTCAAAATTATATAGGTATGTTTTCGTGATGACGACCAAAAACAGGCATCGGAATATGAGATGCGTTTCATATTGGAATCATTTTGTACGTTTTACTGTACGGTTTACCATATTTACCCTAAAAAAATGTGACATCTACTCAGCATAGCCTTCCTGTGTCAAGGATAGAAGATTATGTACAAATAAAGACATGACGCAAAGGCATAGTTGTAATAACCAACATACAAACAAAAATAACTGCAACAAAGAAGCCACCTAGGAAAAGCCGACAGAAACAACTACTCGGGGCTTTAAACAAGTTTTATTCGATCGCAGCCTTGCTCTTAATTTTGATGCAGTCCAAATTCCGAATAAGAATTCTGTCAGCATAGGTTCTTTTACCTCATAAGTGAAATATTTGAGTAAGACACAATCACAAAGTGGAATGAATAATGACAGTCCGAAGCAAGTGTAAAAGAAAACACAACCAAAGATAGGAATATTCAGGCGCCAACTGAACAACTGAATTTCGAGCAATTAAAGAGTAAGGATTGCGTTAATAACCATAGGTGCAATTTTCATATTGTATTCTTATGACAATCGTTTTTAGTTGTTCCGAAAACACGTATTACTAACAGTCCGTCTGAATATACAAACTAGTTAGTCATAAAATTCGGGTTCCGATAGACCTTTCTGCATAAGTGTGTTCAAACACAAACTTTAATAAAAGAATTGGCTATAGCCTGGATATTATGCGGCAGACTGCATACCTAGTTGTCAACCCAATCATTGTTGATGGCTATGCTTCTCTTTAATTGCACGACGGCGGTTCGGGCCTCAGACTCAATGACAGCATCTTCGTAAAACTTTTACCAGTGGGTTGGGGCTTGACGATATGTCTTTGGCTTGGCCCGCCGTGGTTCAACTATTGGTTTTCATTTACTCTGGCATACAGTAGAGTTAGCCATGAGTACTCGTCTTTGTTTATTATAGTGATTAATTTGATTTTTATGTTTTCGCTTAGATGCATTGACTGAGTTGGGAGCCTTTATGCGAACCGAATTTTTATGTATTTCTGTATTAAGAGTAGCATCGGGACCCAGGGTGAAGTTAGCTAGCAGTAAAAGTGCTTTAAACGCCGCCCCCACCCCCCTCGGTGGTTTGCTCTTCCGACCGTTCTAAGGCGGTGTTTGCTTTGTGGTATATTCTACGAGGCGATTTGTTGTATGTCTTTCCGTGTGTCATTTTGTTCTTGTGTTTTTCAGCCCTTTTAGTATTGCGATTACCTCGCTTGGGGAAGAGAGAGCTAATCTTAGTGCTTTTCGTACGTTTGTTCGGTTTGTGCTTGTTTAGATTTGTCGGTTTCCTCTTCCTCTTGGGGTCTTGGAAGGGCTGCGGTTTGTGATTGTGGCACTCCCTGGACTTTTCTCTTACCTTTTGTTAAACACATCCCATTTACTACCTGCTGATGTGTCCAAAACTGCTGGATAACCGACTATCAAATGGGTCTACAACCTTTACTCAACTCTTGTCCCAAGGTTATAGAACTCTTTTCGTGCTCGACTCACCTAAGCATGAAAATTTCTCTACTATTAAATATGAAAATGCAAACAATAGCTGGCATTTTCATATCTATTAGCAGAAAAAGTTTCATGCTCAGCTATGTGTAGCAAGAGCGAATTCGCAATTGTTAGCAATTATTAGTAATTTGAGTAATTTGAGATTTGTTTGCAGGACAAATATCATGCTAAGCTGAGTTGGGCACGAATAAAATTTTATAACCTCGGGGCCTGGCCGTCTTAATACCATTACGAAAACACGCCCATATAATTTTGACCCCATTGAACCCCACTTTTATATAGTAAAACTGGGGTTTACAGGGGTATACATTATTTTCTTATTTCTGCTCAAAAATATAGATTGTGGGCACTCGTTAGAACCGCCTCGCCGAGGCGGTTCTAACGGGTACTCACAATCTATTTTTTGGGTAGAAATATGAAAAATATTAGTTTTTTATCTGAAAATTTTCAGCTTTTGGAAGTGAATTTTTTTTTTTTATATATTTGAATAGGCGTGTTTCCGTAATGATATGGAATAATATGGTACTACAAGTCGCAAATCATCACTACCATGAGCATACGCGAAACAAATACCGAGGTAACTGACGAAGAGGGAAAAGGATCTAATGGATACAATGTATTTGGAGTCAAGCATTTCTTTAATGCATTTTTCAAATTTAGTAGAAGAGCCGTGGTTAACTAACATAGTAAATAAACAGCTATGCACAAATATTGAATTTAAGTAACATTTTTCTAGAATTCAGGTCGGGCTTCTGATGAAACTAACACACACAACAGTTTGTCTCATCTGAAATGTTTAATTAACACAACTGAGTTTAAATAGCCAAAACGCCATCTGCTAGCACTACGGATGAAGAATTTGAGATGGCTGATAAAAAAAAAATCCACATGCTTGTTTGAGACAAGCCAACGAATGAATACCGTAACTGTAAAACTGACCCAGGCCTATGGACTTTAAATAAAAAGAAATGTAAACGGTGGCTGGATACACAGGGTAGGTAACCTGTAAAATTTGTTTTTGTCTTTCTTCAGAAAAAAGTCCCATTGGGATGAACTTTTCTTGGTGTAGAATAAACCCTTTTCAGAAGAGATTCGGCGTGCTGGAAAGCAAATGGAAATTACAAAATCTGTCCCCACCCCCTTGTAAAAATGGTGGAAAATCTGCTGAGTGTATCAAGTCACCTTAACCCATTTATGCAGAGTGAACTCTTCTACCTTCTCTTTAGACCGATCTATTTCCAACAGAAGGTGTGTCTGGTTAGCTTTTACTATAACCATATTTTACAGAAACTCCTGCATGTAATGCAAACAGTGTAGACCCTCATCAGATACCGAGTTCTGCGGAGTCTGACCAGGGTCTAGACTGTTTGCAAATGTCCATTTTACGAGACGTCATGCTTAAATGTGTGAAACGGCAGAAAATCAATAGGTTTTACAAATAAGGCTTTCATTAATTGTATGTTATACGAAGATACTGTTGTATTGTTTACTATTCAACTATTTGTTTCTGTAATAGAACTAGCGTCTCCTTGTGGAATAAAACCGATACTTTTTAAAGGCATTTAATAAAGATTCGGAGGAAACAAATAATTAAGCATTGTTTTCTTGATTGATATACTAATGCGCAGTAATAGCATTTTATCACGCCACAGTTATAATATTGTAAGCGTCTAATTAATCAAACGCGGTTGTTTGTAGCGTTAGTGGTTACGTGCACGTGCAATTGCCGTCACCATCGTACTACAATGTGTCACAAAACGAATTCCCTTTGCTCAAGGATCTTATAACGTTGTTTTGGTTATGTTTTTAATAAGCTTCTACATGTCATTACGAAAACACGCCTATTCTAATATATTGTAAATTTCACCTCCAAAAAATTGAAAATTTTCGGATGAAAAACTATGACATTTTTCATATTTATGCTTAAAACATAGATTGTGGGTACTCGTTAGAACCGCCTCGCCGAGGCGGTTCTAACGAGTACCCACAATCTATGTTTTTGAGCAGAAATAAGAAAAATAATGTATACCCCTGTGAACCCCAGTTTTAATATATAAAAGTGGGGTTTAAGGGGGTCAAAATTATATAGGTATGTTTTCTTGATGTAATATGATGAAAATAACAGAAAACATACTCTTATTGCATTGAGTCTGCGATTGTTTTTGATTATGTTTTGTATCTAAGACGCCCTACGTCGGAATAGTTTGTGATCGCAGCAACTGTCGTCAAACGCTTATAGAGAGACCACCATAAAACATGAGATAATATTTCGATATAGTGCTGATGTTAAAACATGATTATATTAACTGTCTTATTTGTCGTCTAATTTTGATTAAAGATGCATAAAATTATACGGTTAGTCAAGCGTTTGCATCTCAGATGCATTCTTCACCATTTGTACTTTTCCCCTCTAATGAAATATATCTACATGCTTTAAATGTTTACAGCGCTGAGCTGGATGATCACTTGTAGAACTATGCAGCAAAATGCAGTTGTTATAATCACAGCAAATTGATTATGTCATGGTTTTCTCTTAATAAGTTTAAGGAACAACAAGACAAAATGTTAAGACGTAAACGTCCAAGTACTGGCGCAAATTTTGTTCATGTTTACATAGAGATATGAGACAAGGGTATACTAAAGTTTAATAAATTTTCAATGTAACAAGTAAAATCGAACAATAATGTGATTTTTAAACTTTCACTGCCAGAGGCGATAATAATAGGCCTTTGCAAACAGCATAAATCCAAATGAGACGGCTCATATGAGCCGCCTCATCTGGATCTACGCTGTTTGACATTACGTCTTTCAACATTACGTATAAACTTCTTTTCAAGCGATAGTTTTTTTTAAAAAAGAACAGCAGACGACAATGTCGTCTGACATTTGGCACCGAAAGAGTTATTGTATGCTTTTATTAAGCTTTACAAAATTTCTTGATTGAAATGAAAATAAAATAGACATTAATCTGTTTATAACACAGTTTGCAATAAGATATTTTATATTTGCCGGGATCGTCACAAACAAGCACACTCTGGTACCTTAAAAAACGTGTTCCGCTTAAGCCGGTACTACATGATGCTAGGCAAGCAGCCCTGAAAACTTCATTGTTTTCATATGATGGGTTACAATAAATCAGAGACTCCAATGCTCATTCTCTTATATGTTCTCTGTTCCCAAAAGTAACTTTTTACTTCTGCGGCAGGGTGTGTTGGAGCCGGAGTTTTACGGTGACTTAGTGAGCAGATTTAGAAATATTGTGGGAGGGTCTGGCTTTTCGGAGCAATTCGAGGGGCTTGTTGACCGTTGTGGGGGAATTGGCTATGGCTTGGGTGTTGTTTGGCGGGCTGCGTGCCTAGTTGTCGGCGCGGTCGTTGTTGGTGGCTGTGCTTCGCTCTTTGGTTGCACGGCGGCGGTTCGGATGTCGGGCACCCTGGCGGCCTTTTCGTGGGGCTTTGGCCAGTGGGTTGGGGCTTGGCGGTGTGCCTTTGGCTTGGCCAGCCGTGGTTCGGCTGTTGGTTTTCGTTTTACTCTGGTGTGCGGTGGAGTTAGCCATGAGTGTTCGTCTTTGTTTGTTGTGGTGATTGGTTTGTTTTTTGTGTTTCGCTTTGGTGCGTTGACTGAGTTGGGAGCCTTTATGCGAACCAAATTTTTATGTATTTCTATATTAAGAGTGGCATCGGGACCTAGGGTGAGATTGGCTGGCTGTGAAAGTGCTTTAGGCTCCTTGGTGGTTTGCTCTGCTAGCCGTTCTTGGGCGGTGGTCCTGGTGTTGGTCTTACTCTTTGTTGCTTTATGGTTTATTCTACGAGGCGGTTTGTTTTGTGTCTTGTCTTGTGTTATTTTGTTCTTGTGTTTTTCGGTCCTTTTGGCATTGCGATTACCTCGCTTGGGGAGGAGACAGTTAATCTTGGTGCGTTTCGTACGTTTGTTCGATTTGTGCTTGTTTGATTTTGTCGGTTTCCTCTTCCTCTTTGTGTCTAGGAATGGCTGCAGTTTGTGATTATGGCACTCCCTGGAATTTTCTCTTATCTTTTTTGCTATCGTATTTTGATTCAAAACACTTAAGTATTTACATGTATATATTTTACTGTGAATCGTTAAACTTGCATGACATGTTTTTTCTCTCAGAAAAAAAATGGCAAAAAAAAAAAAAAAAAAACAATCATGGTAATTTAACCAGATGTTTTATGGCTGCAGACCTCAACTCTCCCTACACTAATGAGTCTGTTCACAACAGGTGGTATTATCAGATTTACCTGCAGATTACTTTTCTCTGATAACAGTGGTTCCCTGCACTGTGATATATAGTCTTAAAATCTTTATTTTTTAACCTAGGAAACCATTTAAAATAAGTAATCTGATTATTTTTTTATGCAGATATTAATTTTTGAATTGGTTTTGGGCTACTGCATTGTGTTTTATATTTAAGAATTTTTGTGTGGGTTTCTAGTTAACTATCTTATCAGTATTACTTAATTAATTGCATTACAGAGCAATATTTTATTGATATCTGGGCATAGTTTTATGGTCTCAGTCATCAGAAACATATGGAAATACAATACTCCACTAACCCAACTTTGTCATAGTATAAATCGGGAAGGTGGTGGTCAAATTCTCTAAGAGAAACATATGGCATGGGTAGATATTTTGCCATTTTATACACGGGAAGCAATATATGCATTTGTGACTGCCTTTTTTCTGCACACCAAAGAGAAAGGAAGGCAACGGTCAGGAATCGATACTGTTACCTAAGACATTCCGTCAACGACACCAAAAGGAAAGAAGCACGCATTTAAAGCAACGGCTGCACAATCAAACCACTACAAGCAGAAAGCCAAAAGGACCGTTTCTTTCCAAGCATATTATAAAAGGTGATTAGTCCAAAGGGGAATTTTTTGAGTATTTGTTTACATTTTAGAGTAGACACCTTTACAGAAAGGAGGAAACATAATTTTGATAGAGTTGCCTCTTCTGAAAATGTACCGATTCCTCTTAACATGATGTTAACAGTTGTCATTTAAAGGCACGTTTTGAACAATGCACGGCTAATTCATTTGTATCTAAACGATGCCTTTGTACGTTTGCAGTTGCATAATGGCCATAGAAAGGAAAGCAATGATCAGGAATCGATACAATTACCTTACACCTTCTGTTCAAGACACCAAAGGGTAATATTACGAAAACTTACCTATACAAATATATTGGAAATTTCACCACCAAAAAACTCAAGATTTGTCCGATAAAAATTCTGATATTTTTCACATTTCTGCTCAAAACATAGATTGTGGATTGTCGTTAGAACCGCCTCGCCGAGGCGGTTCTAACGAGTACCCTCAATCTTTGTTTTCAGAAGAAATAAGAAAAATTATGTATACCCCTGTAAACCCCAGTTTTACTATATAAAGGTGGGGTTTAAAGGGGACAAAATTATATAGGTATGTTTTTGTGATGAAAAGGACGCACTAAAAGGAACGGCACTACAATCCAAACACTACAAGCAGAAAGCCAAAAGGACAGTTTCTTTCCCAAAAATTGGCTAAATGGTCTTCCAAAATACAAAATATCACCAGGACATACATGCAAAGACATACAATGACAGAAATAGTAAACCTAAGCAGAAGAACCGCCTTGGAACGGTCAGTAAAGTTTTTGCTGGAGGGCTTAAATGGATTTTACGTGGCCACAACCCTCGCCCTTAGTTCTGCCGTATACACAAAACAGAGCTCTGTCCGCGTGAAGAATTTCTAACGCATCAGTGCAACATCTTCGAGAACATAAAAAATCAAACGAATACAGAGATGAAACAACGATGAGGACTCGACAGCAAGAAATAACTGAAATGCTGATGCAAAAGAAAACCAAAAGTTGGATTCCGATGGGCTTACCAGAGGCTCAGTATCAGGCACCAACCGACTTATTTAAAAGTCTTTATGCCCAAGCCGTCATAGAGGCTGAGATCCGACCCGCCGGCGTGCAACCAAAGAGGGAAGCAAAGTTATTAACCGTGATTGGGTTAACTACTATGCATGCAATCTTACATTTATGCTGTACCAATCTTGATATATCGAAGAATGGTTTTACGAAATTGAGTGCTAAAATAAATGCAAGCATATAGTTTTCTAAATTTATATACTAGGCCTGCTATTTCTCATATGACACGTCACAGTTTTGCACTTCAAGACGAATGTAGTTCCATAATAAAGAACTCTGATTTTGGAACAATAAAAAAAGATAAAATAATAAAAGAAAACATAATTAAAATAAAAGAAAAGAAACTCAATAAATAGAACCGATGACAGTCTAAAACATATTTGCTGCATATCTATACATCTGACAGGTCTACGTTCAATTCATTTTACATGCTCATATATAAATATACATGTTCTTCTAGAGACCTTGTGAGGTCATACGTGTGCGGGTTTGAGTGCTGGATGAAATGCTGTTCGGAATCTGCACCCGCATGTGTACACATTACGAAAACATGTCTATTCAAATACATTGAAAATTTCACCACCCAAAACTGAAATTTTTCAGATATAAAAACTCTGATATTTTTCATATTTCTGCTCAAAACATAGATTTTGGGTACTCGTTAGAACCGCCTCGCCGAGGCGGTTCTAACCAGTACCCACAATATATGTTTTTGAGCAGAAAAAAGAAAATAGTATATACCCCTGTAAACCCAAGTTTTACTATATAAAAGTGGGGTTTAAGGGGGGTCAAAATTATATAGGCATGTTTTCGTGATGCATGTGTGATATCTCAACCTCTCTTGTACTCAGGTTTTAAAGTCTACATGTGGACCAGGACGGACAGGTACGCATACTGTTTTATAATAATCAAACTACACCTTACTACTTAGTTTAGAGAACAAACTAGACAAGTTTGTTTACCATAAATTTGATTTATATTTTTGACACACAACGAAAGAAGTGTCTCTCGAATCTACATGTAACATTGCTGCACGGTAAATACTTTGCCAATGTTCACTGATCCGGTTAACATCTGCCGTATTTCGTCAAATATGTATATACGTATTGTAAAACGTACTATAGATTAAGTTAACTCTTACAGAACATTTGGCTGAAAGTGTATATACACTAACTGAAGGACGTACGATAGATTTCTGAAGCATTCAAAGAATAAACTTACATAACATTTGGCTAAATGTTATATGCTCGTATTGTAAGACATTCTTTAGATGTTTAAAACAAGCTTTATTTTTTTTCAAAACCAGAGATGACAAATCAAACGACAGTTTTGTAAGAAAAGTTTACGTATATGGTTAAAAGGGCAAATTATAAATTATTCACTTTTGTTTGAGTTTAGAAGATATGATGAAACGGAGCACACAAATGTGTTAAGTTTCTTTTTCCTTTTTTTATGGAAGTCGGATAACGAAATAATACAAAACAAGAGGCCTACGGGCCACGGGTCGCTCACCTGAGTGACATAGCCATTGCAGATATGCAGATGTTATGCAACATTTTTCCAGTCCTGTCATCGCAGCTAATGAAACGATCAACCTTTAAACAGTTCTTAATTTTGAAGAAGAATATTCTATATGGCATGACAGTCAATGGAGCATGATCATTTGAACAAACTTTCAATCACATTTTAACAGTAGGATCAATGTGAAATTTGGAGGCAATTTGGCTAATTGGTTTCTGAAGAATCATGATTTTATACGTGTAAACAGCACAGTGGCAGGGAAATATAACAAAGATGGCAGCCATCTTGTATTTCCAATCAGAATGATTTTAGCTACTGTTGATCTACAAGTCACTTCGATGCTTCCAATGAACTTTGAGTCAATTCCCCTTTCGGTTCAGGAGAAAAAGTTCAAAACGAGATTTTCAAGATGGCCACCATAGCCGCAATTTGGGATTCCCTATCACAACGATTTGAGCTTTTTTTCATCTACAAGTCACCCCGATGCTATCAGGTTTCGAGTCAATTGGCGTTTCAGTTCAGAAGAAGGTAAAATAGATTTTCAAGATGGCCGCCATCTTGGATTTCGGATTGGAACGATTTTAACTATTTTTATATCTACAAGTCATCCCAATCCTTCCTACTAATTTTCAAATCAACTGGCCCTTTGGTTCAGGAAAATAAGCGAAAAAAAAACAGAGTTTCAAGATGGCCGCTATGATGGCCATCTTGGATTTCCGATCCAAACAATTTAAGCTATTTTAGATCTACAAGTCACCCAAATGCTTCCAACCAAGTTTCGAATCAAATGGCCTTTCAGTTCAGGAGAAGAAGCGAAAAATAGATTTTAAAGATGGCTGTCATGGCGGCCATCTTGGATTTCTAATAGGGATGATTTTAGCTAATTTTGATCTACAGGTCACCCTGATGCTTCCTATTTAGTTTAAAGTCAATAAGCCTTTTGGTTCAGGAGAAGGGAAGAAAAACAGATTTTCAAGATGGCGGCCATCTTGGATTTCTAATCGGAACGATTTTTGCCAATTTCAATCTATAAGTCACCCCGATGGTTCCTACCAAGTTTCAAGTCAATTCGCTTTGGGGTTTAGGAGAAGATGCGAAAAAAAGATTTTCAAGATGGCCATCATGGCGGCATTCTTGGATTTCCGATCAGCATGATTTTAGCTATTTTTAATCTACAAGTCACCCTGATGCTTCCTACCAAGTTTGGAGTCAATTGGCATTTGGGGTTAGGAGAAGAAGCGAAAAATAGATTTTCAAGATGGCCGCCATGGCGGCCATCTTGGATTTACGATCGGCACAAGTTTACCAATTTTTATCTACATGTCACACCTATGCTTCCTAGCAAGTTTGGAGTCAATTGGCCTTTCGGCTCAGGAGAAGAAATGAAAAACAGATGGCGGCCATCTTGGATTTCCGATCGGCATAATTTTAGCTATTTTTGAACTATAAGTCACCCTGATGCTTCCTACCAAGTTTGGAGTCAATTGACCTTTCGGTTCAGGAGAAAAAAAAAAACGAAAAATAAATTTTCAAGATGGCGGCCATGGCGGTCATCTTGGATTTCCGGTCGGCATGATTTTAGCTATTTTTAATCTACAAGTCAACCCGATGCTTCCTAGCAAGTTTGGAGTCAATTGGCCTTTTGGTTCAGGAGAAGAAGCGAAAAATAGATTTTCAAGATGGCGGCCATCTTGGATTTCCGATCGGAATGATTTTAGCTATTTTTGATCTACAGGTATCGAGTCAATTGGCCCAGGGGTGTAGGAGGAGTAGGCTTTTAAAGCAATATTTGACGCCGCACGACGAACGACGGACGACGGACATTGACTGACCACAATAGCTCACCATGAGCACTTCGTGCTCAGGTGAGCTGAAAATGCTGTCCACACTTTCACACTTTTCACCCCTAATTTATTGCCGAATACATATATTTAGCAGACTGTATTAATATGATGTAGTTAAAAAAATGATATGCCTAATTATACGTCGAAAATGTTAAATAGTAGCATGTATGGTTGTAAAGCTTGCAGAACATGAGAAATAAAACAACAAAAAGAACAAACAGAAAGAAAAAACAAACCTCATTTATCCATAGGTTTTAGAAATCTCAATAGGTAGTAGATCGGGTTGTTTATATGTAATAACAAGCAGGTTAAGGATTTAAGGAAACCTCTCTAACCTGTCTGCGTTTATAATACTATGATTCGATGAATAATTATTGACCAAGATAGCTTTCATGACATAAAAACGTTTTAGCGTAATCCGTATGACGTACCATATGACATACTGTATTCGACCTAATTAGTGCACCCTGCGCTTATGTTTTTCAAAATTACTCGAAAAACCTTGTGGTAAAATATGTATCAACCTACACTAAGGGTACACTTTATAAATAAATAAATAATAAAGATCAGCGAAGGACTTCTCTAATGATGCTTATGCGAGTTTTTCTCTTTTTTTTCTGATTGTCTTTATAAAAACTATATGCTGTAGCTACTCAACAAGTCGGTGCAATTCAAATGGGTACCTACAACATATGCCTTTACAATAAAGTAGACAAAAAGTACATTAGCTGTAGTCGAAAGACTACAAATTGCTTGACTGTGCGCCTATAGGGGTATGCGCGGTAATTATGTCGAATACAAAAATAAGGAAACATGCATCTGCCTATAAATTACTAAACGCATTTATGTCTATAATTCCTCCACAACAGGACTAAAGGCATTGCCACTATGAGAAATGATAAATATTTCTGACCACAAGGTTCTGATTTTTTTTTCTTTTTCTACACTTTTTTCATTTTTCGTTTGCCTTACAAATCCTGACTGAGAAAGCTGCGAAGCTATGGCATAATCTCCAGAGACAGTTTATATTTTTTCATAACACACACACACAAAAGAACACCAAAAAAAAAAAAAACAAAAAAAAACAACAATTTCAGTCACAACGATTATGATAATCAATTATTAAACTGTCTTTGTTTCTTAGCTTGTCTAAGGTTAAGTCTTACTAGTTTTAGAATAAGTTTGAATTTGTTGAATTTGTAAAGGAGAAAGAGAAGTTAGAAATTGCATACGTAACTGCAGGAATGGCATACGCAACTGAAATGCTCGGCAAATATTGTCTGTGACGGCACAGTGAGGACTTTCTCACTTAACTGCTAATCATAACTTGATTTCTTGGATTTAGCAACTTGGAATCCAATTGCATGTCCATGAATCAGAATTGGCTTGTTTAATGAACATGAAACTTAAAAAAAATTAAACTTTATTCAAAATTGTTGAACTATTATTCTGTCTCCTGAACTTTTAAGAATCAGGATTAAGCAGCTTTTAATAGTATGTGTATCAGGCAGAATTTCCCGTAAAGTAAGTACAGATCTGTCAGAAGGCGCAAAAAACACAGTAAAAGATCTGTCAGAAGGCGCAAAAAACACAGTAAAAGATCTGTCAGAAGCCGTAAAGTAAGTAAAATAATAAAAGAAATGTGAACAAAAAGAGACAAACACAAAACAATCACGCGCCAGTACGACCATCCCACGTGATAGACGACCACTCATTCTCCTCAGAAAGGTATATCTTGCAAGCTGCTATCATTTACCACCTTATGTGGTCGGATACCTTAACTACTAATCATACTTATTCTAAAATTTGAACAGAACATTTTGATTATCCGTTTGTATGACTTAAACTGCTGGCGGCGTCTGATCTTAGTCTGCATTATTTGCTCAGGTCTGTCTGCCCGAAGGTAGGCACTTCTGGTTAATACGGTACTCAAGTGCACTTAATATGCAGACAAATATCTCAATATTGCAAATTTCTGGAGATTTAGTTACAGAATTAACGAACATCTGCGCACCGTGTGAGGCTTCAATAATTAATAACACGGCCGTCTCGACTATAAAATGTGATTACTGCTAAATAAAGAGTGTTATCTGAGCCACGCCAAACAAAAAGTAGTCTTCAGATATATATAAAAATATATCTGCTCGGTACAAATCGTGTATCAAATGTACTTATTGATGAAAAGAGTGTCTGTTGAACTTAAGTTCTATTCTGGCCATTGTTTCTAGAATTGTTAATGGTATTACTTAACAATATCTGTCATTATGTTGTTGTTCCTCCCGAAGACATGTTATAACAAAGAAACCGGCGAAAGAAAATTATTTGTATGACAGTAAATAAGTAAACTGAGGAACTGGTACAATCAGATACACATCAAGTTCTCAACACCAAACGGAAAGACAGACAAGTACAGTTAAACAACCATAAAAAGAATAGATGGCAAACAGTTGGCAGCCCTGTCCCTAAAGGTGGCACTTCTGTTACCCAAACCTAACTGAATTTATCTTTAATTTATTACATAATTGTTGAAAGTGTTCGATCCGCGTGGAGGTCTTCAAACTCATCCATGAATCATTTTGGGGGAAACAAATAACTTACAGATAAGACCTAAATTAAAAGCAAAGATGGGGACTGAACTGAAACAACGTGTCGAGACACCTAGAGATTCCTGGCGTGTTAAAAACAGCACTGGGATACTAGAGCAAAGTATGTTTCAAATAATATATAGGACGGAAAGCATGGTTTACATTTTAACATTTAGCAACTCGGCAGTCGAAAAACTGATTATATTTTACAGACAAAAACTCAGTATGACGTCTTCAACTGTCTTAGTGCTTTTCGTACGTTTGTTTGATTTGTGCTTGTTTGGATTTGTCGGTTTCCTCTTCCTCTTGGTGTCTGGGAAGGGCTGCGGTTTGAGTGATACTGTTTACGAAAGGGACGTAATTAACTATTTTAGGTCAATTAAAAATTCCAATGATGTTCTCAATAAATTTAAATCTAAAAATTTTCAGGCTTCTAAATTTTCTACATATGATTTTTCTATACTGTATACTACGTTACCTCATCATCTTATAAAAGATAAACCTATTGATTTAATTAACCGAACGTTTACTCGGGAGAATACCCAATATTTGGCTTGCAACGAAGAATGTGTTTTTTTTTTCACTTCTGATGTTTACAATAATCACAATTTATGGTTGTGTCAAAAAGTCTGTGATGCCCTTGTTTATCTTTTGGATAATATTTTTATTAGATATGGAACTAAACTTTAAAGGCAAACTATTGGTTTTCCGATGGGAACTAATTATGCTCCTCTTGTTGCAGATTTGTTTCATTTTTGTTATGAGAGAGATGTCATGAAGTCTCTTTTACGTGAAATCAGGCTGACATTATTGAGGCTTTCAATTCAACTTCAAGATACCTCGATGATTTATTAAATATTGACAATATTTACTTTGACAAAATGGTGGACGGAATATACCCTACAGAACTCCAATTAAATAGAGCAAATTCTTTAGATACCGAGGCACTTTTTTGGATTTGAATTTATGCATGATTAAAATGTCAGTAGAGAAAACTAGTATATCTTTTAGAAAGTTTTTATTCTATAAAAATCTTCACGAAGTACTGTTTGATTGTCCTGTTTGCCCGACATATTGTATTCCACAAGAGCATGTCAGAACATAAATAATGTATACAGTCTTAACCAACTGTAACAAACGATATAATTGTTGTCACAATATAAATGATTAATGATTACAGCACCTACATCTCTTGGCGTTTCAGTGAGTAACGGTGTGATGCATTCCAGGAATTTTATACGGATTCACTGTTTGCCGAAGAGTATGGGATTTAAAAGGCAAGAGTCTGATATTAATATCATTGGGAAAATATTTGAATTAGCTGCCCCGAGAAGATTAAAGAAACAAAACCTAACTTTAGGAGGTGTAATTTTAACTGAAGGCAACATTTCTTTAAAAGTATCAAGAGAAGAAGAATCCGTAGAGAAGCTGTGTTATATAACCGTAAAGGAGAGTCTACTTTCGAGTTAATAGTAGTTGTTATAGAAACTGATATGGGGGAAATATCCTTCTGCAAAACGATGTTAAAATCGGTCATCAGTACTAGTTCTAAGCTGGGAAGTACGCAAACCCACGAATTATTGCTGTGTCTAATACTCTGTCCTCAGAAACATAAGGTTGGGAATTGTTGTAAAAGAGATAAGAACGTTGGTGGGAAACAAAAGCCTTCAATGAGGTATATGATAAATGATGTAATTTAGAAGTGGAAATTTGAAAGTGAATAGCGATTGTAAACGGGTAAATACAATCTCAAGGATGAAATGGTAAAATAAGAGAGACGATGCCAAGTAAACGCTACAATCACGAAGCACAGCCTTCAGAAACCCATAAAGTTTAAAAAAGACCATTTTGTCAACAACACATTTGTTAAACGTACTTTCAGGACATTGCAAAAATCAATAAATATCTTATACATCTATACAAAAAACCCTTCTATGCTTATCGGTTTCTACTGTTTAAGGGATTATTCTTTTTCGGTTTAGAATAGACCCCTTTCAGGAAGAGGGTTGGTGTGCATAAAAGCAAACAGAAAGCCACAAAAGTTGTTTCCCTGGTAAAATACCTGTAAATCCACCAAGTGTTTGTAATCTTTTAAACAGGAAAGTAAACAGGAAGTCACAAAAGTTTTCTTTCTTGTAAAATGGCTGAAGATCTATCGAGTGTATCTATTCCGTTCAATGTGTGTAAAATCTACGATCAGCAATTAGTTATAGTATGATACGCTCGTACTTAAATTATTGTGTGTATTTCAAGCGTTCAAAATTTGTCTATACTACTTTCGAATGCTAGATGGGTATACATACGAGTATCTATAGTAGAAAAAAAACTACATGTACAGACTAAGTAAAATGCGAAATATTGCTGAATTATCGTATCTTCAAAGTTTGCCATAGAAGTCTTCCACATTTTTAAGTCTAAACCGTTTCTTAAATTCGTTTCGTTTTTTTTTTTCTGCAATCACGTGGCTGACATATGACCTGGAAAATTAATAACAAAATTACGCTACAATATGTTCTGCTTCAGCATGTTCATAGAATAAAAATATAAATGAAGATACCCAGGGAAGGCCATAGTCACGAAGCACAACATTCCTGAGGCACCAAAAGAAGGACAGCTGCTGAGGAAAAGAAACCAAGCCCCGAGGTTATAAAACTTTTTCATGCTCAACTCAGCTGAGCATGAAATTTTCATGCTAATAAATCCCAAATTACTAACAACTGCAAATTTTGACTTGCTAAACATCGCTGTGCATGCAAATTTCTCTGCTAATAAATATGAAAATGCCAACTATAGTTGGCATTTTCATATTTATTAGCAGAGAAAATTTCACGCTAAGCTTTGAGCATGAAAAAAGTTTTATAACCTCGGGACTTGAACACAAGAAAATCTCAAACAGGACCATAATGGACCCGACCACAGACATTGACAGTCAGGCGCCAGCCTTTTGGAACATATTAAATATGTAGCCGTCATTTACAAGATGGCTACGCCACGTGGTGTTTTGGAAGGGCGCCCACATTTTTGAACGCTCGTTTCGAGATAAGGAAATTGTTTTTTCTCAGGTTATATTCAACCAATTTTCATAAAACAAAGTCCATCGCATATGCGAGTATCGGCACTTTTATAAACATACAGCTTATTTAAATCCTTCATGTAATATTTACAAACATTTGAAACAAGTGTAAGTGTGAACACTTCCAACATTTCCGTCGCAAAAATTACATTTGCTTGGAATGTTTGCAAATACTGCACGCAGAATATGAATATGCTGTATGTTCATGAATAGTGCTCATATTCGAATATGTGATGTACTTTGTTTTATGAAAATCAGTTGGTTATAACCTGAGAAAGGTGCAATATCTTTACCTTGAATCGAGCTATTTTAACGTAAAAAAGTATGCACCCTTAAAAACAAGACGTGGCATAGCCACCTTGATTTAGTCTCAGGGCCGACTTATCGTCGTGCATTTAAAGAGAGAAGCAAACTTATCAACCATAATTGGATTGATACCCTTGCATGCAGTTTGCCGCAGAATATCCATCTTGTAACATATCTTTTTGTAGCGAAAGATAATATTTTTAAATTGTTTAGAAAAATCAGCTTTTCCACTAATCTTTGGGACGTTATAGGCTACATTCTCATGAAATTTAGGTTCGGACAGACCTTCTTGCAGGAGTGTTTTCAAACCAACTGAAACTTCGTATTTTGGTTAGGAGATTCTTTCTTTGTAGTTCGACATCTACCGAAACATTCTTCACTGAGTGCCCGTCCAGCAGCAGTATTATCATCTTTCACTGACCTCAATAGCACTCGATGTAATTACGTACGACAGTGATAAGATGAATAATTGTTTCCTGTCTGAAATGAAAAGTCCTACAAATGATTGGAAAACATTATATGGTAAGCATGCTGAGTAAAAAAATCAGCAGACGACATTTTGGATAATATTTTCTTGTTTTGTCCAGAAAATAGGATTTGACATTGCTTTGGAGAAATATCAATTACTTTTTTTCTGGACAAAAGATAAATATTTTAATTTGTCGCTGCTGGCTTTGTCCATAGCATGCTAAGTATTACGAACTACAGGCGCGATAAGTAATTATATTTTCCCTTGTTACTGAATCACTTTTCTGACTAAATGATTCGGTGTTCAATTACTTTAAACTCGGTAGTGATGCTGAATTTGCATTTATTTATTATTTTGCTATCTTTACCCTAAATATTCAGAATATTCAGAATATTTATGCCTGAGCAAACAGTGAACATCCAGATAAAATGCTGTTTTATCAGGGTTTGCAATATTTGCTGTTAAATCTATACATATATAAAACTCACATACGCATCTTCGGGCAATAACCTAAACATATGCTAACTTCCTAATCAACCATATAAAACTGTTGAATAGGTGCACATTAGGTATGCAGTCACATCATGAAGTAACACACTATACTCCAGTAGTGACTTAAATAAATAGAGCAAAATCTTCCGATACCGAGGCACCTTTTTTGGATTTGAATCTATGTACGAGGGTGAGTCAATAAGTAACCAGCCTAACTTATTTCCGCTTTGGATCCACCTCTTCTTTTTCAATGTAATTGCCCTCTAGTGTGATGCACAGACCAACGGTGTTCAAGTGCCATCAGCCCAGAACTGAAAAAGTCAGGGTCCTTTCCATTGACCCACTCCTCAACTGCCGTCACGACTTCTTCATCAGACCGGAAATGAAGTCCACGGATATCCTTTTTCAAGTTTGGGAATAGGAATAAGTTGCTAGGAGCTAGGTCAGGCGAATAGGCAGGATGTGGTTTTAATTCATACCCGTTTCGCTCTACAGTATCCATTGCAACTTTGCAAGTGTGGACTCTCGCGTTGTCCTATTGCAGCTAAACACCTTTAGAGAGTTTACCTCTGCGTTTTTCACGGATGGCGGTTCTCAACTGATCTAACAAGTTTGCATAGTATACTCCAGTTATTGTACTTCTCTTGGGTAAAAAGTCCAACATAATAACGTCTTTTGCGTCCCAAAATACTGTGGCCATCACCTTGCCAGCAGATGGTTGCGTCTTGAACTTCTTTGGCCTCGAGGACCCAGGCTCTACCCACTGACGACTTTGAGCTTTATTCTCTGGCTCAAAATAATGAACCCAAGTCTCATCTACAGTCACCAGACGCAAAAGAAAATCATCTTTTGACCTGAAAGGCTTGAACAAGGCGCTGCATACTGATGCTCTGGTTGTCATTTGCTCATCGCTAAGGGATTTGGGACCCAACGGGCTGTTAGCTTGCGCATACCTAGACGATCATGTAAGATTGTTCAAACGCTACCATGTGAAATGCCTAATGCCTGCGCTATATCTTCCATCAGAATTCGCCTATCAGAGTATACCAGATCCCGAACTTTCTTACACGTTTCTTTGTCGGTGGCATATAGTGGGCGTCCAGACCTGGCTTCATCTTCTAAAGACGTTCTACCGCGTTTGAATTCTCCTACCCAGAATTTAACCTGAGCATAAGATGGTGCAGAAGACCCATAAACATTGGCTAACTCGCCGTGTATTTCCTTGCCTGTTTTACCTTTTAAATACAAGTACCGAACTACAGCACGGTACTCAACTTTAGACGAAAAGCATGCGTTTGCATCACTAGCCATGTTTGACATTTAATATCTTATTACTCGATACGTGTGCAATTTTGTACCCATGTATAAAACATATATTGAAACAAAGCACGAAAATCCTGACCGTCTCGGTCCATCGGAAATCGGATAGGCTGGTTATTTATTGACACGCCCTCGTATATCTTATGGTACAGTTTCCACCAAAATTTATGATGAACGGACGATTTTGATTTTGATATAGTACATTTCCTTTTTCTGGATGGCGACGTCCCCCGGCGTACCTCACATAGGGTATACATATCTCAACTTATTAGGTTCGCCAGAGCTTCTTCAAATGTTAGTGACTTTAACTACCGTAATAAAGCCCTTACTGTCAAACTTCTTAGGCAGGGACATCTTTATTTTAAACTTCGTAAGGCGTTTTCGAAATTTTATCGCAGACACAGTGCCTTGGTAGAAAATATAGCGCCAGTCTGAAACCACTTCTGCAACAAGGTATATCGGAACCAGAATTTTACTGTGACTTGGTGTACAGATTAAGAAAAACTGTAGGAAAATCTAACTTTTCGGAGCAATTCAGAAACATTATTAACCGTTATAAAAGAATTGGCTATAGCCTGGATATTATGCGGCAGACTGCATGCCTAGTTGCCAATCATTGTTGATGGCAATGCTTCACTCTTTAATTGCACGACGGCGGTTCGGGCCTCAGACTCAATGACGGCCTCTTCATAAAACTTTAACCAGTGGGTTGGGGCTTGACGATATGTCTTTGGCTTGGCCCGCCGTGGTTCAACTATTGGTTTTCATTTACTCTAGCATACAGTAGAATTAACCATGAGTACTCTTCTTTGTCTATTATAGTGATAAATTTGATTTTTATGTTTTCGCTTTGATGCACTGACTGAGTTGGGAGCCTTTATGCGAACCGAAATTTTATGTATTTCTGCATTAAGAGTATTACAGGGACCCTGGCTGAAGTAAGCTAGCCGTAAAAGTGCTTTAACCCCGCCCCCCTTCCCCCCGCCGCCGACCACCCCTCCGCGCGGGTAGTTCATTCTACTGACCGTTCTAAGGCGCTGGTCCTGGTGTTGTTCGTACTCTCTGTGGTTCCCGCATTGCTTTCTGTTTTTCTGTATGTGTTGTGATTCTAGCATTGTGGTCACCGTCTTCAATAGCTGCCTACTTTGCTTTCTGTTTTACTATCTGTGTTGTGGTGCTAGCATTTTAGTCACCTTCAACAGCTGCCCATTTCGCTTTCTGTTTTACTAGTTGCGATTAAGAGTGGCATCGGGACCCAGGGAGAAGTTGGCTGGCCGTAAAAGTGTTTTAACTCCCCCCCCAACCCCCCCACCCCCCCCCCCCCCTCGGTGGTTTACTCTACTGACCGTTTTAAGGCGGTGGTCCCAGTGTTAGTCTTACTCTTTATTGCTTTGTGGTTTATTCTACGAGGCTATTTGTTTTATGTCTTACCTTGTGTCATTTTGTTCGTGTGTTTTTCAGCACTTTTATCATTGCGATTACCTCGCTTGGGGAAGAGAGAGCTAATCCTAGTGCTTTTCGTACGTTTGTTCAATTTGTGCTTGTTTGGATTTGTCGGTTTTCTCTTCCTCTTAGTGTCTGGGAAGGGCTGCGGTTTGTGATTGTGGCACTCCCTGGACTTTTCTCTCACCCTTTTTTCCAAAGATGTTGGCTGAAATAATCCAAGGAAAATAACAAAATCATATGCACTGCTTTAACGTCTATAAATGATCATTCTGTACGATTAAATGCGTACAAAATGTATACAACCACTTTATAAACATACAGAGTTGACAAAATAATCAGATTAAAATACAGTAACAAATATTTGAATATCTTCATGCAATGCATTAGCTTCTGTAAAGAGTCAAATCAATTAATTATAACTGTAAGCAGTATTGCGCACACTGAGATATAAGTAAAGATACCCAGAAAATGCCACAATCACGGATCACAGCCTCCCGAGACAAAAAGGGATAGATGAGGACGAAATGAAAACATAAAATGATATTACCCCGCCATTATTGTGCCGCGGGCAGATAATTCTGTTAAAACATTAACAGAATTTGCCCACTAGCAATCCGAAATCGGATCTCCTTAATATCAATGCCTGTACCAAGTTTGCTTACAATAGTTTGATATTCACTCAAGTTATCGTCCGGAAACGAAAATATATGCGTGTCTCGGGCAGATAAGTCCGTCGAAATTTGACGAAATTAGCCCATAAGCAATCGCAAACCAGATCTCTCAAGTATCAATGCACATACCAAGTTTGATGAAAATCCACTAATGTTTACTCAAGTTATCATCCGGAAACGACATAAGAACCAACCGTCGGACTGACATCATTCCGAATGGACATTGATGTGGCTAGTCATCAGCATAAAAGATACATAAGCGGTAAAGTCTTTTACGTGGCAAGCCACTTAGGCGAAATGTTTGCCACCTAAATGTCAGTTTTATGGAATAAATCACATTTTTATTCACGACCGACTACTTAAGTGGTAAAATGACCATTTTATAGCCACCTATGTACCTTGTCGTGTATACGGACGTATGAATGATCAATAAATAAAAGGGCGTAATGCACTTGCAAAACGCGACATACTGACGAGATGCTTTGGGTATCCATGCTGCTTGGTCTCTGCAGACTATGAAAAACTTCTACCACGACTATCAAAGACCTCTGTCATATTGTGTGGCTGTAATAAGACTGTATTGAACACTGACCTTATGCATATAGCTCTATAGTTCTTTTTTATAACCCGCCCAAAACTATGTTTGGACAAAGACATGAAAAGATGCTAATTTGACAGTGATTCGGAATTAACTGCTATTTTATAGTTCGTAATATGATTGATTTTAATTTTTTTTAATTGTAATTTTGAGCAAAGAAAATATAAAAAAGTAATTCACAAATACTTAAAATTCCGACAAAAGTATACATGTAGCATTGTATAAAATATAAATAAAATTCGTCCTAAAAATATTGACACAATTGCACACGGTTCCCAAAAACAATCTTACTTGTTTGTTTTGATGACTATGAATGTATCTACTATGACAGTCTGTCCAGTGATATCAATACCTTATATTTCGATCTATGGGCATGCATCACATGCACGAAGTAACATAAACATCATCCAAACAATGACGAAGCCAAACCCTGCTAAAACGAGGTTAAACGTTTTGAAAAATGTGTTCAATTCACATTCATATGCTGAGGTTGAGACCTTTATAGTATCTGCAAAGTTTCAAATTGATCAGTCAAAATAAAGTGCAAAACCACTGAACACCGAAACTCCTCACCTGCGAAATGAGGGGGAGCCGAAAACTTTTACACGGTATTGTCCGAAAAGGCGGAATAAATAGGGGTCCTTCTCTCGAGTAGTGTTTATATTAATTTTTTTCAAATTTATCAAAATGCCGCATATAAAAGTAAAAGTACATAACCTTTAGGTTGGTTAATTTATATTGTTCTGTTAAGTGGAAATGTACCAATACCACGTTTGTTCGTTAAACAATTTTATATTCCTGTAGGCAATATATCAATGTTTAATGCCTTTAACATGAATTACAAAACATTTCTTGGTATTGTCTGGTGTTTTGTACTCCTGTTATTCTTTAAATAGCGGAGCTGTTCTGCTAATATCATTTGAGAGACAACGTGAGAATACGTACTTTCTGACATGTCCGCCCAGGAAGACTCAAACCAGCCTGTACATCTATGCAATCTGATCAGAGTCTTCTTTATTCGAAGAAATTTGCATCCTTGGCTATCCACAATGTGCCCAGTGAAGATTCTGATCAGACTGCGCAAACGCGCAGGCTGATCTGAATCTTCTCTAGATGCATATGTCCGATAGTACATTGTCGGACGTTACGGCTCACTTTTTTTTCTACATTGACAATGGAAAGCTTACTACTAGGCTTTACAACAAACGGAATGACTTCAATTTTCCCATTGTTAACTTTCCATTCCTGAGCAGTAATATCCCTTCAGCACCAGCATACGGCGTTTACATTTCACAGTTAATCCGTTATTCCAGAGCCTGATCAAATTATCAGGACTTCATGGAGCATGGGAAAGTGCTCACTACAAAGTTGTTGAGTCAGGGATATCAAAAATCCCAAACTGGTAGCAACATTTAATATGTTCTATGGGAGACATCATGATCTGATCAATCCCTACAATATGGCAGTTTCCAGAATTGTTTCTGATGTTTCTGCAAATGACGCGCCATAAGTAGACTTCTCAAATCCCGGACATACGCTTCTACCGATATTTCCTTCGTTCAGGCCTATGGGCATGGTGGGCGAAGCTTGCTTACCAAGTTATGCTTACTGTCCGCGGATGCCTGATTACATCCTTTATTCTGGGGTCCATGTCTGTTGGTCTGAACATTCTGATCCGTCATTCGTTTACGGATTAATGAGTTTGGTTTATGGCTTAGGTACCATGGCCGCAACTACTTTTTACTTATACAACCAGTCGAGCGGAAAGGAAGATTCACGTTTCACACAGTATTTATAAGCGTAATTCTCATTAGCTGAAAGCAAGATTCAAGTTATACTCAGTGTTCATAAGCGTAATGCTCATTAGCTGAAATCCAGATTAAAGTTATACTCAGTATTCATAAGCGTAATGCTTATTAGCTAAAAGCTATTGATTCAAGTTATACTCAGTATTCATAGGCGTAATGTTCAGTATCTGAAAGCAAGGTTCAAGTTATTCTCCGTATTTAAAGGCATATAATTCACTATCAGAAAGCAATAGATAAGGTTATACTCATTATTTGTAGGCGTAATGTAAATTATCTATGCAAACTTCAAGTTATACTCTGTATTCATAAGCATAATGCTCATTATCTGAAAGCAAGATTCATGTTATTCCCTGTATTCATAGGCGTAATGTTCATTATCTGAAAGCAAGTTTCAAGTTACATGTATTCTCTGTATTCATAGGCGTAATGTTCATTATCTGAAAGCAAGATTCAAGTTATTCTCAGTATCCATAGCCGTAATGCTCATTGTCTGAAAGCAAGATTTAAGTTATTCTCCGTATAAGTAGGCGTAATATTCATTAGGTGAAAGCAAGATTCAAGTAATCCTCATTTGCTAAACGGAAGATGCAACTGACGTAAAGAAAGATTACCTTTGGAAACAAATGAAATATAATCTGCACTGTGGTGAAGTACGGGGAGTCGTTCTGCGGCCGCCACACGGCACCAACACCAGCTGCAGTATAGTAAACTAAAATAAAAAAGATTGCCTTTGGAAGCAAAGAACAGATTACAGAATAAAAATTGGGAGTCTCTTTTTTATCTCTGTTTTATTGAGACTCTTTATAAGCAGTAATGAAGTTTGCAACACTGCTTACGCCCTCTAGCGTGTACATGAGCAGAACTCCATTTTCAAAGCTACCACAATAGGCCCAATGATCCCAAAGGAAATAAAATATAATCGGCACTACGGTGAAGTACGCGGAGACGTTCTACCGCCGCCGCACGGCACTAACACCAGCTGCAGTGTAGTAAAATAAACATAGACAAGATTGCCTTTGGAAACAAAGAACACATTACAGATTAGAAAATGGGAGTATTTTTTGCAATAGAGTAATCACGTAACATGTTTCCTCCATTACCATAAAAGCTGCTCTAAAAAGAAACGGTAGACCCGCGTTTTCGGCGCGACGCTAAGGACATTTGTTTTCCAGTTTGGTTTCTGAGTGAGCGTAAAACTGATTCCGTTCTGGCTATGCCAGTGGTATGTGTAGAATAAAGTCCTAGACCAGGCCAGACTTCCATGCGAACAGAAAATGAGGCTATGGTAACTACTAATGCTCTTCTCCAAAAATCTAATTAGGTCCACTTTACTATTTCTACTTCAACAAATATTGCAAAGGTGCAACTGTACGTCATGAATATCAGTTGGTCTTAAGTATTCTAAGACATGTATGTTCAAAAAGTGTACACACAGATTAGATGCGACATTCTGCGGGTCGGGCCTTCGATTTTCATGTCCATGTATAATGTTGTATATGGGTTGGAATAAGGTAAGTGTACTGCACAGACGAAAAGTTGCTGTAATGTTTCAGTAATGATCGAAGCTTTCACAATGGCCATTTTTATATAAGAGACGTAGTTCACTTTAGGCGTAACAAACTCTGTGGAAAATGCTTTGTCTATCTTCAGAAAAGTGCTCTACTCTAACAGGAAAGGATTAGCTTTCCTTGTTTTCTTTTAGAGGCATATACAAGTGCAGAAATGCGAATAGGAAGTCGCAGAATTTTTTCACTTGTAAAATAATGTCGAGACAGCCATCCGGTTCCATTAAGCTTGAAATAGGAGTTACATACCTATGTGGATGTATTTCCCATATTTTTCATTCCTTATTTGTCTCTCAAACTATTCACCATGCTAACAATATGATTTTAACTATTATTGTTAGATAGAACAATGAGTTAAATTAACTTTAATTAATATGTATTTTCCAAACTTCATTTTTTTATCATTTTCCCTACAACGTTGGCTATGGTATTATATGTTAGATGCAAACAGATTCAAATGTGTGCAGAAAATAGCATTACTCTATTGTTTAATGTTTATAAAAGCTATACGTTGCCAGTGAAGCTTGCAATAGTCTGCTATGCGATTATATAAATTTCATGCAGAAGCAAACAAATAAATTAACAAGTATGGAAATATAAACAATAATAAAGCGGCTGGGGAATTTAAGAATAAGTTAACATGGTTGATCTACATCAATAAATTTTAGCAATTTATGTTCCCCTATTTATTATATTGTCAGAGTAATTTAGTATGTTTTCTAATAAGAAGCTATAAATACCATTTGGGCCTGGGCACAGCATTTCCTACAAAATTGCATGCGCGTCCAGGGAAGACTCGGATCAGCCTGCAGACTGATCAGAGTCCTCAGTGCCCGCCTGAAGATGCATTGATTCCATGGCCACTTACAGATTGCCCTGCGAAGACTCTGACCAGACTGCGTGAAATGCTATGCCCCTGCTCATTTCACTTTCGTGCACAAATGAAACAACCTGACAACATGGTGCAATTATGCTATAAATTGAGTAGGATACATCGTCTAAGAAAAGCAATTTGATTTATTATTCCTGTCAAGCTTATAGCTTCTACTGAAAACATTTCATTTTAGATCAACAATAAACTGTGGCTCGTTAAGTACAAAGGCACTGGACACGTAAGCAAACAAGAAGAATCAAATCAATACGTACATGCGTATATTATCCTTATCTTTTTTTTTTTTTTTTTTTTTTTACTTTTAACAATATGTGAATTAAAAAAATCAACGTTTTCTTTCTGTGGGCGAACAGCAAAGGCTCAGATATACCCTTATCATATTTGAATTTTGTCCATATTTGAATTTTTGCGTTGCGTTTCACATATGTGCCGCGCAACGTCAGAAAATGCTCTCCATGAGCGTCTAGCGATCATTCCGATCAGTCTGTGCATTTGTGCACTCTTGTCAGAATCTGCCCTGAACGCATAAAAGCTCCATATTTCTCAAAAAATAGACATTTTTTTTTTCTCCAAGAAAGGTTTAGTAAATTGGTATATTGTATTAATACAATCATAAAATGTGGCACCTGACATCCTGTAAAATTTCAGTTAGTCTCCCGTTCTTAAAATGAAATTATTTTTTTATCTTATCTCTGAATTAATGTTGCCAACCATAACTCAGAGATACGATAAACATCATTTCATTTTATGGCCCAGTTAAAGAACGAGAGACTAACTTCAATTTTACAGGCTGTCAGATGCCACATTTTATGATCATATTAATACTACAGTTGACTCTCGCTATCTCGAACTCGTTTATCGAATAACCGCTTATCTCGAAGTGAAAATCTGTTCCCTGCCTAAACATGAAAATCTAACAACATGTAAAAATATTGTGGAAAAGAGTAGAAATTGCTCCTCAGGAGCAATTTCTCCTCTTTTCCACAATATTTTCAATATATCTCTAACTTCAAGAGTCCAATTACGAGTACACATATATTTGTTAAATGTGGTTAATCGAATTAGTTTTTCCTCAATTCTGCAAATCTGATATATCGGTACGGATATCTCGAAGTATTTCAGAAAGTCCTTGGAATTCGAGATAACGAGAGTAGACTGTATATATATCAATTTAGTAAACCTTTCTTGGAGGATGAAATGTCTATTTTTGAGGATTATGGAGCCTCTAAGGATGCAAAGTCTTCCGGACACCGTAAACTCTGATCAGGCTGCGCGGATAATTTGTGTCTTCATTGGAAGCACATGTCAGAACCCACGTTTTCTCATGTTGCAGCTCACATGCTTGAATTCCTTTTATTCACAGATGACATAAAGCTTCCTCAGTCATTGTTATACTTTTGACATTGCAAAAACACGCCTATTCAAATATATTGAGAATTTTACCAACAAAAATAAAAACTTTCAGATGATGATTTCTAGTAGTTTTCATCATAGATTGTAGGTACTTGTTATAACCGCCTCGGCTACAAATGAAACTTTATGTTGTCATTTCACACGAAAATCGTATCGGGCCATACACCTCCAAAGAAGAAAGGAGATTACTTCAATCAAAATTTATATGTTCACCTTTCCAAAGGGGACTACTCATATAAGAAAGCATTTTCTCCCTTAGTAAAATTATTTCCTCCCAATTAATGGGGTACAACGCAAGGAGAAAATTATTTCCTTTATAAGTAAAAATGTAAGCACGCAGAGATTTATTTACTTTTATTTTTTATTTAATTTTTTTTCTGTTGGAACTTTCTTCCTTTGATGAGTGTACATTCGTCTTAAAATAGCAAACTTGGTCTTCAATAATTAGGGGCAAAATGTATCTTATAATCTATCTGTTCAATTACCAGCTACAACTCAAACAATTGTTTGTTTGTTTTCTAAATTGTTTGAACATTGCCACTTCAGATAAGTCCGCTGCAATCAGTTAAGATAATTTGAGACATGACCATCTTTAGGAATTAACGTCAAACGGTCTTAATTTATGAACCGGGCCAAAGCAGTTACTACAAGTTTGCCTGTGCGTCCAACGAAGGAACAGATCAACCATACGCATCCGCGCTGGCAAGTCAGAGCCATCGCTGTCCGCTTGAAGACTTTTTGGATCCTTGGCTATCCACGGAGTGTCATGCGAAGACTCTGATCAGACTGCGCATCCGCGCAGTCTGATCTGAGTCTTCGCAAGCACACTTACAGTCTTGTAGGAAATGCTGTGGCCCGGCTCTTATCTATTTCATCCATTACGTAAACACATCAGAACAACTGTTTATTCCTTCTATAGCATAGCTTTTATTGTGGTTTCACCTTAAAATACAAAGCAAACAATGTGTAGCGTTAGGTGCATTGTGGTACGTACGATATTAAACAACAGCCACTGTTGTAGTTAAGTCATAAAACGTAATCAAGCAAATAAGTGAATAATGGTGAAAAAGGAAACAATGAAATAAAAAAAAAAAAAAAGAAAAAAAAAAGATTTATAGGTTTCTTCATGGTTTCTCTATGCCGTTTATGGGCGTAGTGTTTATTCAGAATTAGTTTATCAATATGTCATCGATGTTATATTATACTGCGATTTATTGTATTTCCAAAGTGCATAAAAGTTAAAACTAAATTGCCTTTACTCAAGAGAGTTAACGCCGAACCGTCTTATAATGAATCATCTGATAAAGGACCAGTGGCTTTATGTTTTTTGTTGCTTTTTTTTTTTTTTTGTTGTTGTTGTTTATTTTTTTTCTCTCTGATTTTCCGTGTGTAATCGAGGCATCATAACATTCAGCATTATTATGATGAGATTTTCTAATTTTGTATAGTAAATCAACACCAACACGAAATAATCTTTATCATGTATTAACATCAACGTTTCGCCATCACAGCTTCTTCAGGATGTTATAAACAATAGACATAGATGACGTAACGAAAACGTAACGTGATGCGGTGCGCCACTCCAAGCGAAGACCAAAATCAGCCTGCGCATCCGCGCAGCCAGATGAAAGTCCTCACCGGCGATTTTTTTGATGAGATTTTCTGAAATATTTGTTTCTTGGGATATTCATCTTAAATTGCATCGGTATATACAGGAATATAAAAAACAGAAATAAGTATTCCTTCTTCTTCTGCTTTTGTTTAAATACAGTTGTTAAATAACCAATGCTGACAATTACTTCTTTAAGAAAGGGTTCTACTCTAAAAAGAAAGGTTTTAATCCCCCTTAGACCCCATCTTATGGGAGTTAACGTGCAGGAAAGCAAAACAGGAAGTCACTAGAGAAATTAACGGTGGAAAGTACAGTAAACATAAATGGCTCGAACACGGCTGGCTCGTTTACCCTTGATGAGTCGAACTCTTTTTTCAGTCCCTACAAAGTCCTCCCAATAGCTCAAGAAAACAAATATTTAGGGATTTTTTTTCTTATTTTATCATGGAATTGTATGTTGTGTGCACTCATTAGAATCGCCTCATCGAGGCGATTCTAATGAGTACACTCAACATACAATCATTGTGTAGAAAATCGAAAAGATTACCCTAAATTATCACTATTTTTTGCTTCATGGACTGGTGCCATGATTAACTGTCAGTGGCTCGAACTACCCATGTCTCGAACGAATTTCCATGGTCCCAAAGATGTTCGAGCCATTGAAGTTCGACTGTATTACTGGTGTATCCAGACCCTAATGTATGGTAAACACACATAGTTTGAATCATGCTGCTAGTGGTTACCGAATATATCGTGAATATTGGGACAGAGTGGACTGAGCAAACAGTGTAGACCAGGACCCGAGGTTATAAAATTTTTCCTTGCTAAACAAACCTTAACGTGAAATTTTCTCTACTAATAAATTTGAAAATGCTAATTACTCAGCTTTGAAACTTTCTCTGCCAATAAATATGAAAAATGCCAACAATATTTATTAGCAGAGAAATTTCCATGCTCATGTATGATTAGCAGAAAGAATTTGCCATTGTTAGAAAAGTGAGATTTATTAGCAGGACAAATTTCATGCTGAGCTGAGTTGAGCATGAAAAACTTTTTATAATCTCGGGGCCAGATCGAAGCGGGTTCTGGTCAGGCGCCATATTTGTTTGCTTATTGTCCAGTACGTGTAAGACATCTGTATGCAGAAATATGAACTTGTTCAATTTTTAAGATAACTACAGGGCGTCTGAAAAATCATGGACATTTTTATATGGTGCTGTTTGTCCTTGAATTTCTTGTAGCTGAAAATGAAACACTCTCTCAAACTGTATCCTAATTAATAATGTTTTACATCACCACAGTCTACCCTTCTTACTTTTTTCTAAAGATTTCCGAATAACTACATTTTGGACCGTAAATGACCGAAATTTGAAGCCGATATTGAACCCCTGACAGGACACAACCAAGCTGAAAATGCTTTATTTCTCTTCCAAGCGTATTCTGTAATTAAACTTATCAATTTGGACTGAACTGTGAAACGTGGGTTTATTTTTTTTAAATAAAGGAACAACCGCATTTTGTAAAAAAAAAAGGTCGACGATTTTTGAGACACCCTGTACAGTAAGTTGGTAAGGAAATAATTACATTTTCAAGAAAAATAACTCTATTACATATGTAAATAGGCCGCACCATGCGATAACGTATCTTCAGTCATATGTGGACAGCGAAGACCAAGATCAGCCTGCGCTTCCGCGCAGTCTGATCAGGGTCTTCACTATCCACTAACAGACTACTGGTACTACCGAATATATGAATGGAAACCAAAGGCCCGGATGATAATTTGCGCATGCGCAGAATGGTCTTAATATGCGCATTTTGCGCATGTCGAAAACACTTTTGCGCTTGACGTGGCACAAATGATGTTTTACCCGTCCTGAAAATGGGCCTGCTCTAGAAGGCAGTAATTTGCTACCATGTCTTTTCAGAAGTTTTCAGGAAAGCAAACAAGAAATTACAACATGTTGTCTCCCTTGTAAAGCTGGCGGATAATCTAATAAGTGTAATAAGTCCACTTTACCCTTGTCATGCTGAATAAATTAAGATGCCACGCCCACTTCTAATTTCCAGCCAATCAGATTACTTGATCCAGGTCTTTGATAGAAATTCACATAGTTAATGATAAATAGTGTAGATCCAGATCACCTGGCTTCTTCAGAAGCCAGCTGATCTAGATCTACACTGTTTGCTAAGACAGGGCATGTCGTGGTCAGCAAGAGAAGGGTTAAGATGTCCGAATTCTTAGGATAAATACGGTTAGTACAATGAACTTGAGCTGAGCTCTGTGAAATTGTACCTGTGAAGACCCAGCTTAGCATGCGTCTCAATACAGTCTGATCAGGAGCTTCACTGTCCGCTTACAAAACCATGGGATAATGTAGAACACTTGTATTACGTATCACTTATATTACTTAATATACTGCCACACAAAGGAAACGCAACTGTTTTAAATACAAAGAAAAGTGAGATTAATTCTTTTATCTGTTGTAATACAAAGTTAGCCATACATGTTGATACACAGTTCAAATATGCATGTTTTTGTTTTTTTGTTGTTTTTTTTTTTTTACACTAGATCCGTTCTACAATCATCAGATATTAGTCTTTTGTTTGGAGTGTTGCGTTCGTTTGTTTGTTTTTCTTTTATTTTGTTTTGTGTGTTCTTTTTTTTTTTCTCTGTTTTGCGTTTTCTTGAGGCGTTGGGGTAGCAGGCGAGGTCCGTATAGAATCAGAGCAGTAGGTATCTTCAACAAGCAGTCTAAACTTTACTCTTTGTACAATACAAAACTAAGTTAAGATAATCAGGAAATCCCACAATCACGAAGCACTGCGTTCCTGAGGCACCAAAAGGCCGAAAGATGAAGAACAAATAATGAGAAAACAGCCACATATAAAACCGCCGATCCACAAATAGAATAAGAATTGCAACATTGGAACCGCTTTGGAATGATCGCTAGGAAAACTATTGGAAAGATGAATTTAAAGTCTGCTTTAAGAATGTACTTTGTTGATCATAGAATCACATTAGAGTAGTGGAAACATATTTATTTTGTCACTCACACTAGCAGGAACGGTCTATTAGAATATAATCTCTTTTTAATCTGACAAGAGGCTATCTGTTAATGTCCGATTGTATCCCGTAACTGGTTCACACAGAAACATATGATCATTCAGGTCAGAAAACGCACCATTCGATATGTGCCCACAGAGAAGATTCAGATCAGACTGCGCGAATCTTCACTGGGTGCGTTTTGGATATCCAAGGAACGATCGAAGTTTCTTCGTGTGGACAATGAAGACCGATCAGACAGCGCGAATGCGCAGGCTGATTTGAGTCTTCGTAGTGCGCATGTCAAGTGGTACGTTTTCATACGTTGCGGTTCATTTGAATAAATGAATGCGTTATGGAAATAATGTTAATCTGCATCTAATGAGCCGGGGCACAGTATTTCCTACTGTGATATTTCCGACAAGAGTGCATGCAAACCCGGCGAAAACTCATACTTTTACCTGCCTGAGCATGCGAACATTCTTATCAGAATCTTCGCTGAACAATCTGCGGGTAGAAAATGACCCAAAGTGTCATCAGGCGGATGCGCAGGCTGATCTGAGTTTTCGCTGAGATTGTAGGAAATGTTGTGTCCCGGCTTACTTTTGGACGTTAAAAAAAAAAAAAAAATCCGTCCTTTAAGATAGCGATGTCCGGGCGGGCGGGCGGGCGGGCGTCATGCGTCGGGCGGGCGTCGTGCGTCGTCCCAGGTTAACCTTTTGGTTAACCTTTTTTTCAAAGTTACATGGTACTTTTATTCTTCAGTGGATTGCTTGATGAAGAGGAGGACCAAAAGGCGTGACAGATGTAAGAGAGACAACTCTCTCTTTCCTCGTTATGTTCTTATCTCCCCTGACGTCCGCGGTTTACCTTTTGCTTAACGTTTTTCCAAAGTTATATATTACCTTCACTCTTCAGTGGATTGCTTTCATATTTGGTAGGGATAAAAAGGAGGACCAGTAGGCATGTGGTGTGCAAGAGAAACAATTCTCACCGTTATGTACTTATCTCCCTTGATGTCCAAGGTTTATCTTTTGGTTAAGCTTTTTATCAAAGTTATATGTTCCTTTATTCTTCAGTGGATTGCTGTTATATTTGATAGACATAAAGGACCAGTTGGCTTGTCACGTACAAGAGAGACAACTCTCACTTTCTTCATTATGTACTTATCTCCCCTGAAGCCGAAATCTTGTGCAGGCTATAACTCCCATACTGTTTGAGAAAATTTAATAATATTTGGTAGGGACATATATCAGGTCAAGTAAGAGTGTCTTTTGCAAGAAGAACAAATCTTGCTTTGTTATTTTTTCTAGTGGTCTCCCCTGAACAAATTTCTAAGCCAAATTCTTATGCACTCCATAACTTCTTAATGGTTTGAAATAGTTTGATAATATTAGGTAGAGACATGGATGATGACCAGAAGAGGTGCCGTGTGCAAGAGAGACAATTTTCACTTTCTTCGTTATGTATTTATCTCCCCTGAAACTGAAATCTTGTGCAGGCCATAACTTCCATACTGTTTGAAATAATTTTATAGTATTTAGTAGGGACAAATATCAGGCCAAGTAAGAGTGTCACATGCAAGAAGGACAATTCCTTTTTCTTTTTTCAAGTTATCTCCCCTGAACGAATTTCTAAGCCAAATTCTTGTGCACTTCATAACTTCTGAATGGTTTGAAATATTTTGATAATATTTGGTAGAGGCATAGATTAGGACGAGTAGGCATGTCATGTGCAAGAGACACAACTCTGACTTTCTTCGTTAAGTACTTATCTCCCCTGAAGCCGAAAGCTTGTGCAGCCGAAGTTGAGTTTTTGGACGGGTTGTTACAAAAATCCGTCCTTTGAAATAGCGATTTCCAGGCTGGCGTCATGCGTTGGGTGTCATCCGAGGTTTACCTTTTGGTTGCCCTTTTGCAAAAACCCATCCGTAATGCCGTTAGGCATTTTTCTTGTTTTATATATTTCGGAGACATAAACTGTTTTGCTCAAATATCGTCCTACGATTTTTTTGTTTTGTTTCAGAAACTATTCATTTAAAATAAAGAAATGTCAAACAATGCGGACTCTATTCAGAGTTTGCATTTTGGGGCGACTGATCTGGATCTGAGTTGTTATCGCGGTCTATTGTAGGAATGCTATGAATGAAGCAAAACAATTTGTTATCAAACAAAACTTTGTAGACATAACATTACGCAAACACGCCTATTTAAAAGTTTACCTCCAAAAGCTGAAAATTTCAGATAAAAAACCTCTGATATTTTTCATATTTCTGCTGAAAACATAGATTGTGGGTACTCGTTAGAGCCGCCTTGGCGAGGCGGTTCTAACGAGTACCCACAATCTATGTTTTTGAGCAGAAGTAAGTAAAATAATGTATACCCCTATAAACCCCAGTTTTACTATATAAAAGTGGGGTTTAAGGGGGTCGAAACTACATAGGCGTGTTCTCGTGATGTTGTTTTGCTTTGACTGTTGGATTAGGAAAAAAATTAGTTTCAAGAGGGTGATATTACGTTTATTCAAGCTTCTGCCAGAGCTTCTGCCAGAGTATGATATTAGTTACTAACGCGAAGGCCGCATCCTACAAGCGGCCAAAAATCATATACATGGTCCACGATTAATTGTAGCGACGATATTTATGTTGAGTGCACATATTTTAGACTGACAGATAGAGACAGAGCGAGCCGTACAGACAGACGGACAGACAGACAGACAGACAGACAGCCTTTTTTTATTCTATAATACATTTCGTGTTCGTAAAATAAGAGCTACTGTGTTTTTGACATCCTTATCAGAAACCATTTGTCTTTTCTGTTTCTCTGTTTTGCTGTCAAATATTTACCATAAAATTAATTTTATGGCCAAAAATGGGTCTGACCTATACAATTTCTAATGAACTGGATTTTTGTAAAAAAAATAAAAGAAACTGTTTTTGCTCTTCTTTATCCTTTATGGAATTTAATTCACTGATGTTCCATAACAATAATGTATAAATTTCAGAAAGTTTGAACAAGGTGAACTTGTTGGAAATTCGCCTCAAGTTTACCTACCCTACCAATTTCTGCATATTTTGCGGCCATTTTTACTATGGGAAAAAATAAAAATGTTCATTTGTTTTTAAAAGCAATTAATAGAATAAAACGTTTCGTGTATATATAGTTAAGACGAATGGTTTTACATTGAATTATAACAAAAGTCTGCAAATTTACTTCTTCTATGTAAAGCGCTAGGCAAAAGCATGCTTTTCAATAGATGTTGAAAGGACAGTAATTTACTTGTTCCGAGGAGGTCTTTCAATAAGGAGTTAAGGAGAATAAATACACTTTCAGGGGAGACAATTCTGTCAAAATTGGTGTGTCTTCCTTCTGAGAAGGGATCTACTCTTAAAGGAAAGAATTTGTTCCCCTTTGGGGAAAATTCTTTCCTTTTAGTGTATACCCCTTTTCAGATTAGACTCGATATGGTAAGTAAACAGTCTACAAAAGGTGTCCCCTTGTAACAAATGGCCGAAAATATACCTAGTGTACCGTCCCCTAAAATGCGCCGTATTTACCTTAAGTATTTATACATTGTCCTCTGGCTGTCTTGAAATGTAAAGAAGTCATATTTTACTACATGTTAATTTGTATAAAATTAGTGAATGAGAGTCACACTGGACTCACCCAGCTAGCATTCTACATAAATATATAGGGGGCCGTTATCGGCCCGTCAGAGTAGCTGACGGACCGTTAACGGCCCGCTATAGGTTTATGTAGAATGCTTACTGGGAAGTCTGAATAGAGGCCACATTTTAAACGTCTACTCTAAGTCTGTTTGCTCAAACCTGTCTGCCCAGGTACATGTACTTTAGGTGACTTATTAACTGTGTTATTATCGTATTTACCCTAAGTATTCAGACATCTTATCTACTTACCATACTTGTCCTAAAATTTGAAATAGTCCATTTTACTAACTAGTGATGTGTCTAAAATATTACTGATGTATGGCAAACGGTGTAGTCCTGATCAGATGCCTCGTTCTGTGGCGTCTGATCTGGGTCTACACTGTTTGCAAAGGCCTATCTGTACCAATACTTAGGATTATTGTGGTAATGGGTTCAGATATTTAAATAATAAAACTCCTGCAACTTTCAAATATGATTATATATATTCATTCGCCTGTACAACAAAACAACAATACGTTTAAAGCAACAAAATGTTTCCAATTAATCATCAGTCTTCAATACCAAATTAAGCACCGGATACTACCTCAGAGAGACCCGTCAACTGAACCGTGCTATGCAAAACACACACACACACACACACACACACACACACACACACACACACACACACACACACACACACACACACTAAGAACCCCCCTCCCCCACCCCCCACCCCCCTCAAAAAAAAAAAAAAAAAAAAAAAAAAACATCAACAACAACAACAACAACAACAACAAAAATACAGCAAATGAGAGGCAAGCCTAATGCTAACTAATTATTAGATGATTGTAACCAAGTTTTAAATGAATCTAAAATGAATTTAAATAAATCAATTCCAAAAGAAATGAGCATAGAGCAGAAGGAGAACATTGAACAGATACACACAAATAAAAATTGCTGCGGTGTTGAATATTGTAAGTCAGATTAGCTAGTTTCGACCAGGTAGGCCTAATCAGTGACCCGCAAATAAATTAAGAAAAGTAATGAATAGCTTTAATGGTTCCAAACTCTACTGCTCTGCTTTCGATATCTTTCAGAAAGTCGTTTTTCATAGCACTTTAATCAGAAGAAGTAAATTTGCAAATGTTTGTCATGATTCAAAGCAAAATCATTTGTTGTAACTATTCTATTCGATGTTCTTTGTTAAATCAATATCTGCATTTTCCATTTGTCAAAATGGCAGCAAATATTGTAAGATTCGGTAGGGTAGGTAAATTGGAGGCAGGTTTTTATCAAGCTTCACTTGTTCAAATTTTCTTAAATCTTTACAATATTATTGTGAAATATCAATAATATAAAATCAGTGCAGAACAGCGACAAATGTTTTTCTTTTCTTCTTCTTCAAACAATCAGTTTACTTCAGAATAATGATAAATGCTAAATAAGATTAAATGATAATGGTAAATGCTTATGATAAATGCTTACAACGCAATACTAACATCCAAGAATATTATTATTGTATCCATTCAGTAAATTTAGAGAAATGTTTATTTATTTTGTTTCATCTGGCACTCTCTATCTCTGTCTGTCTAGACAATACTGTTGTAACTGTGAAATGAGCCGCTATGTTAGGAACTGTACATTTGGACATGTGCGCCCAGAGAAGATTCAGATCAGCCTGCGCATTCGCGCAGTCTGATCAGAATCTTCTCTGGACGCATTTTGGATACCAAATAATACAAAGTTTCTTCATGCGTACAGCGAAGACTCTAATTGGCTTGCGCAGATGGCCAGGCTGATTTGAGTCTTCGTCGGGCACGCATATGAGAAAGTACGTTTTCTCTTATTGTGGTTTATATGATTACAGTAATACCCATGTCGGTAGTCGAGGTGCTGTGGAATAAAACATTCGAAAAGAATGTGTGTTTTGATGTTTTAAGAGCCGTTATTGTAGTAAACTGAGCTAGAAAAGTGCATGTCTGGGTTTAAAATAACATCCATAGAACCGATAATGTCATTATGTCTTTCCGAAATAATTTAGCTTTGTACAAAAGATATATACCCGACAAATTGATACTACTGCATACATAACATCACGAAAACATGCCTATATAATTTTGACCCCCTTAAGCCTCACTTTTATATAGTAAAACTTATATAAAAACATAGATTGTGGGTACACGTTAGAACCGCCTCGCCGAAGCGGTTCTAACGAGTAGTCACAATCTGTGTTTTGAGCAGAATTATGAAAAATATCCAAGTTTTTATCTGAACATTTTCAGTTTTTCGAGGTGAAATTTTCTATATATTTGAATAGGCGTGTTTTCATAATGAATACAAATTTTGGCAAAATGAAAATTGACACCTGGGAAGCCTTTCTGCAATGCGTTTCTAATGAGTACCTACAACCATTTGTTTATGTGGAGAGAAATGAAAAAAAAAAAAAATAAAAATATTCGGAACTTTTGGTTGACAAAAGAAATTTATGTAGAGCTGTGTGTGAAGGTTTAGGATTGAGCTCAATGCGATTTCGTCTGAGGACAGGTTTAACCGTAATGGCGTTATTAAGCGAAACAAACCATGGTTTTCTTGACCACAAAGCTTATGCATACAGTTTAATTAATAATAACATATTTTTGATATCTAGTATTTCATAGTATCTAGAAATTGTTTATAATTCTATACGACTAAACTAATTATACGCGCGCTTCCAAAGGAATCTATAAAAGGTGTATGCATAATAGTAGCGCTGTTTTCCATTGTGTACAAAAATTAAATTGCCCCTCCTTTGCAACAAACATACCGCAGATGTAAGACAACGTCATTTACTATTTGCACTTATAAAGTTTCCCTTCGCATTTACTAATTTATTTCAATTATTGAGTTTATATATGTTTTCACGTGTTTATTAAATGCACAGAATTGAATGGAAATGATTCTGCACCGTGCTCTTGTATCAGCAAATTATATTGTAAATATTTTGTTACGTTTCCAAGACGTGCTATATGGCTATGAATCGTATGAAATGCAAGTCCTAATGTCTTGGTATAAATAACTAAAATCATTACTGGTTCCTCATCGTTTCTTCTGTCCATCACGAAAACATGCCTATATAATTTTGACCCCCTTAAACCCCACTTTTATATAGTAAAACTGGGGTTTACAGGGGTATACATTATTTTTCTTATTTCTGTTAAAAACATAGATTGTGGGTACTCGTTAGAACCACCTCGCAGAGGCGGTTCTAACGAGTACTCACAATCTATGTTTGGAGCAGAAATATAAAAAAATATAAATTTTTATCTGAAAATTTTCAGTTTTTGGAGGTGAACTTTTCTATATATTTGAATAGGCGCGTTTTCGTAATGGTTGTCCCGGGAAAATAGTGGCATTTCCTGTGTATGTCAATTATAATTATATTGTTAGAAAGTTATTTAAGAATAACCATAACAATATATTCTTACTAGATCCTTGAGTCAAGTAAGTTTTGTAAGACAGCATACTCTATGGCAACTCAATCTTAAACCTTACCTAATCAAAGCACTGACAGCACTGACGGATCGATTGTCTCTGAGTGGAGACTTGAAAAATGGTGTTGAAGGGGACTTAGGACTGTTTCATTTAACCTGTAATTTAAGTAAACAGTGAATACCGTGATAAGATGCCGCGTTCTATGGCGTCTGATCTGTGTCTGCACTGTTAACAAATGTCCCAGTACTAAGCTAAATCCATGTTTTAATGATAACCCTCTTTACACCGCACTCTGCCGTCAGAGCCACATGAATAGCAAACCGGATACAAATAACTGTTACATGTACCAGGGCTGCATTCAAAAATGCAAGTTACTCACAATTGTTTTGTCCTAGACCCATGCTCCATTTTAGCGCTCGTCATTAGGTACAGTTATCTAGGACAAAACTTTTGCTATCACTCTGCACTGGAGAACGCAGCCCGAATTTCGTACAAACGCTATTTGCTGAATTTACTTTATTGGACAGCGATAGTCGCAACAGCAATACAACTCAGATTCTTTAGTAACCTAAGGTCGAACCGATCCAAGCCGTTCAGTTTGGCAATTGACTTCGGTTCCGAGACAACAAATAGTAGGTTTTATATTCTGAACAATTGGTTCGACCGTCTAACGCGCGGTTTGATTTTATTGGTCACTGATAATCACATGGACAACAACATTAATGAATTTTTTGTGTATGTATACAATCATACAATCAACCCAAAAAGCTTGTGCCTGACACTGCTCATGTTTTGTTCGGTTTATCGTGGTACTGCTAGTGTTTTTTTTTTTTTTTTTTCGTTTACTCTGGTTGTTGGATTGTAGTCGAATCCTCATCTTTGTTTCATCTTATTGTTAAAACGTTAATCTATCATTATTTTATATGTTTGCTCTGTTTCAATCCCCTTTTCAGAAGGGGCTTTGTGTGCGGCATCACGTAAACATGACTATATAATGCTGACCCCCTTATATCCCACTTTTATACAGTAAAACTGGGGTTTACAGGAATGTACATTATTTTTCTTATATCTGCTCAAACGCATAGAATGTTGGATACTCATCAGAACCGCATTGCCGAGGCGGTTCTAACGAGTACCCACAATCTATGTTTTGAGCAGAAAGATGAAAAATATCAGAATTTTCATCAGAAAATGGTAAAATTTTCGGTTTCTGAATAGGCTTGTTTTCGTAATGGGAAATAAAACAGAAGAAAATTTGTCGTCTTTGCTGAAAATGGTAGAGACTCTACCAAGTGTATCCAGACCTCTTACATGTCTTAAATCAACTTGAGACGAACTGCAAACTACACATTACAAAACACGCCTATTTAGATATATTGAAAATTTCACCGCAAACAATGGAAAGTTTGCAGATAAAAATTCTGATATTTTTCATATTCATCACAAAAACATGCCCATATAATATTAACCCACTTAAACCCCACTTTTATATAGAAAACTGGGGTTTACAAAGGTATACATTATTTTTCTTATTTCTGCTCAAAACATAGATTGTGGGTACCCGTTAGAACCGCCTCTGCGAGGCGGTTCTAACGAGTACCCACAATCTATGTTTTAAGCAGAAATACGAAAAATATCAGTTTTTATCTGAAAATTTTCAGTTTTTAGTGGTGAAATTTTCTATATATTTGAATAGGCGTGTTTACGTAATGTCTGCTTAAAACATAGATTGTGGGTACTCATTAGAACCACCTCACTGAGGTGGTTCAAACAAATTCTATGTATTCATTAGAACCGCCTCACCGAGTGGGTTCTAACGAGTACCCACAATCTATGTTTTTGAGCAGAAATAAGAAAAATAATGTATACCACTATAAACCCACGTTTTACTACATAAAAGTAGGATTTAAGGGGGTCAAAATTTAATAGATATGTTTTCATGATGAAGAGTCGGGAAAAACCCAGATCAGCCAGTACATTTTCTTTTCGTCAATATATTCTTCAGTGTCCTGTCATTCCGTAAGTGGACGGTGTAGGTACTAAACAGACTACACCAGAGCACAGTCTGATATTGGGTTTCTAATTAAGCAACTGGATACACTTGATAGATTTGCCGCCAATGTTTACAAATGAGATAGCATTTGCGATTTCTTGTATTCTATTCTGCATATCAAGCACTTCTGAAAAGGGGTCTACTCTAAAAGGACGAATTTGCTCGGGGAGCAATTTCTTTCCTTTTAGGAGTAGATCCCTTTTTATAAGGGCGCAAAAACAAAACCGTCAGCTCTGTCTCCTTAAAGATGTATAAATTTCCCATAACTTCAATTTATAGCGTAAAGATTTGGGTAGAAAAATACTGCTGCACAAAGGTCTAACGGAACCTAAATTTTATCGCGGCTTATTCGTAAAGATTGTTGGAGATACTTATTTTTCGGAACAATTCCAAATGATTGTCTCTGGTTGCAAAACAATTGTTATGTAGATGATTCTTCAGCGGCAAACTGTATGCAATGTTGATTTAAACATATTTTATTAATCATCAAATATTGTTACAACATACACAATATAACATTCAAATTAACATTAGGATTAGAAAGAAAGCTAGCCTTATATAGTTCTTCGCCTAGTGTTATTAACCCAGTTAAGAATTTAGGACGTAGTGAGAGTATAACAAATTTAAGCCTCCACCTCACCCAAAGTAACTTTCTTGCTGGCCATCTCAAGGTGGTTCTTCTATTGCAGTTCTTTATTCGTAATATACACCGTTTTGTTCATTCTTTATTTCGATGTCTCAGAAAGGCGGTTTCTTTGTGATTGTGGCCTTTCCGTTTCCTCGATAATTTTATTTATATTTTTAAATCTAGCATATGTGAAATAGGTCATTTTCTCATGTTGCGAAATACAGTAAAACTCCATTATTTAGGTCATTCGAAATTAAGACCACTCAACTTCAAAGACCAGCTTTTGTCGGTCCAAAACATTTTCGTTTTAGTTATGATATGTCCTAAAATTTCGTACATCAAGGTTTCTGACAATATGGCATTTGCTAACAGTGTAGCCCCAGATCAGGCTGCTCCTTCAGGAACAGTCAGATCCAGGTCTACCCTGTTTGCCTTTCCACTAAGTATTTTAAAAACAACTGCATAAAAGCAAATGTTTAGGCGAAAGTTTTGGCAAAAAAGTATGGAATAAAGTGTTCAAAATTTTAGAACATTTACCGTGTTCTATATTCAATATTAAGACCATCCCACTAATAAGACCACTTTTAGACAGTCTCTATAGGGGTCTTAATAGAGGAATTTTATTGTACATTTGTTGTTCTATACTTCAACATTCTTCTACATTGCCTTACCGGTATTACCTCAAAAGCTCAGATAGAAATCCATAAGAAGAAAGGGTAGACATGAATTAGACCTAGAATTTATTAAACTTTTTCCATGCTCAACTCAGCTGAGCATGAAACTTGTCCTGCTAATAAATCTCAAATTATTTACAACTGCAAATTCATTCTTGCTGAACATAGCTCGGCATGAAAATTTCTCTGCCAATATAATATGAAAATGCCAACTGTTGTTGGCATTTTCGTACTTAATAGCAGAGAAAATTTCATGCTCAGCAGAGCTGAGTATGAAATACGTTTTTTAAACTCGAGGGCAGGATATCAGCTGTTTGTCATTCAGCAACACCGTTTGACACGTCACCAAGTAGCTAAATGGACTTGTCAAAATATTTGAGTCGAGGCACGACTTATCCAGATTGCATGTGCGTGCAGCGAAAAATCAGGGCATTATGTTGGGTAGCCAAGGATCAAAAGCGTCTTAAGCCGGAAAGCGAACACTCATATCAACGCATGCGGATTTGCAGGCTGATTTGGGTCTTCGGTGGGTGCACACGCAATCTTGTAGGAAATGCTTGCCCGGGCTCATTAATATATAGGACGTGTACTGTTAGTTAAGACGTCCTCATATTTAGGGTAATTGTGCTATAATGCAGGAAGGATTTTAATATCTCTCACGCCAGCAGAGCAACGAAATTAGAAAACAAATCTCTAAATCTGACAAGAGACTATCTATTAGTGTCAGATTAAATCTTGTGAACTGAATACACCTTTAGGCTAATAGTAGCAGGCCATACTTGTGAAACAAATAGGCTAAGCAACCTCTTAGATATACTACTCATTCTACTCTAACCCTATACCAAGTATATTAAAAGTTATAATAAAGATACAAAAGATTTCTTGCAAAAATTACCAGAAAAATAATAATAAAAAAAAAAACTTATTAACATTACGACCATAAATATATAGCCATGGACACATAAGACTGAGTCTTGGTTCTCCCAACAAACACGCAACGTCACAACACCGTCGTATTGACTATTTTGGTGCGCCGCCTTGGTTTACAGTAAAAAACAAACAGGAAGTCACATGTTTTCGCTTGGCAGAAATGGCGGAGGAGCTCTCTTCAGAAACTCAGGGATTAAATTACATTACGTAAATCGTGCCACAGCTATGTAAAATGTATACTTCTGCCCACCGGCGTTCAGCTGAAAAGCTGTAAAACTCAGATCCTCACCCTGTACAATGAATTGACATCATTACTAGATAGTGAGATACAGACGGACATGGTCCTCCTTGTCTTCAGTAAAGTCTTTTAGTCTTTTATCGTGTACCACATCAAGGATTGCTGAAGAAGGTACATCACTTTGGAACTCGGGGCAACACATACAACACATACAAATAGATTACGTCATTCCTCAGCAGTACAACCCAGCAAGGCATAGTTGAAGGACAGTCATCAGAGGTGGTTCCTGTGATCAGCGGCGCCCCTAAAGGTTCAGTCCTAGGTCTAGCGTTGTTCTTAATTTTTACCATCGAACTACCAGACGATCTCAAATCCAAGACTCTGATGGCTGCATTGTATATAGAGAGATCAAATCAATGCAATCCAAAACACCATCCACAATTTCCTCTTTGGAGGAAAGTAGGGAATGGACTTCCACCCTTAGAAATGTAGTGTTGTCTGGGTATCCAGAGGCAAGAAACCTATGCCATTCCAGTATAAGTATAATCATTAAGGCACAACTTTGACGGAAGAGAAAACCACAAAGTACTTGGGAGTGGACCTGCTGGCTGATCTAGCATGGAGCCATTAAATAAATAGAATCTACGCCGTATCTAAGATATGCCAGCGAAGAAATCAAGGCTCAGGCTTTACTGCACTGCAGCTGGTTTTTGTGCCGTGTGGTGGCGGTAGAACGTCTCCCCGTACATCACCATAGTGCAGATTATATTTCATTTCCTTTTGGATCATTGGGCCTATTATGGTGTGTTTGAAAATGGAGTTCTGCTCATGTATACGCTAGAGGGCGTAAGCAGTGTTGCAAACTTCATTACTGCTTATCAAGAGTCTCAATAAAACCGAGACTCCCATTTTCTAATCTGTAGTGTGTTCTTTGTTCACAAAGGCGATCTTTTTGACGTTTATTATTATGTTTCCATGGTCAGGTGAAACCTGAATTACTGATGTACCATCTGGAACCCTCACCATCAAGACCAGAAGCAAAGTGGGGATAGTCCAACAGAGGGTACCACGTTTTATGACAAAAGGATACATGAATACAAGCAGTTTTACAGACATGCTGGACCACTTGGTTGGGAAACTCATGAATTCAGAAGAACAAAACCATGAGACACCAGAACTAGAGCAGCCCATTCATTTACATACCAACAGTACCCTTTATCAACAGCTTTTTTTTTTCAGTCCAACATTTTCCCTAGGACCATTCAAGTAGGGAACAGACTACCAGACACCGTCGCTGAGATTCCCTCTCTGGCATCATCATTAAAGAGGGAGTTTTCTCTCCAGATTCTGTCTTGCGCACCAATTAAGAAATTGTCAAGTTAAATAAGCTATGATTTTTACCACAATAGAAGCTGAGGGTAAGTGTTGAGATCCCGTAAAGCTAGCTTAAGACACCCTTCCTCCTCCCCCCACACACATCCACACCCGCACACACACCCACCCACACCCCCACACCCCAGTACTTAATTTATTACCGACCGTTCCAAGGATTGTTGTACTTAAAAATGTTCTGTACTTAAAAATGTAGCGTTTTACTTTTTAAACGTTTTTTTCGCTAACAAAAACATTGGATAATATAGAATGTATGAATGGAGAGAACACTCAAATGGGATTTTGCGCATGCGTGGGATGAAGCTAAATCTGAGCATTTTGCGCGTACCCGAAAACACCTATTTGCTTTGCGCGGTCTGTACTATTTCAAAACTAAGGCAATTTTTGCTTTAAGCACATTAAGGCAGATTCATGCAGTAAACAAGTTGCTAGAAGTAACAGATAAATTAAAAAGCTGGTTCAAATAAACACCGCAAAATTCTGTTTGAGTAAACATATTTTTGGACTTGATAAATAACCGCACCTGAAATGCTAAATAATTTATCGAACAAACTAGAAAGCTATTCAAGCATGACCGCAGTCCTGTTAACGACCTTATGACATAAACGTAATGTTTTGAGACCGACCACTTTGATAGGATTTCAGAGGAATCAGTAAAGAAATCGAGAAACCTACTACAAGAGGGCCAATATGGCCCTGGATCGCTCATCAGAGCTCAAAATGTTATAGAAATGATTGGTTCAATTATTGGTTTTCATTTACTCTGGCATACTGTAGAATTAGCCATGAGTACTCGTCTTTGTTTATTATAGTGATTAATTTGATTTTTATGTTTTCGCTTTGATGCATTGACTGAGTTGGGAGCCTTTAGGCGAACCGAATTTGTATGTATTTCTGTATTTAGAGTAGCATCGGGACCCAGAGTAAAGTTAGCTAGCTGTAAAAGTGCTTTAAACCCCACCCCCCCCCACCCCCCGGTGGTTTGATGTACTGACCGTTCTAAGGCGGTGGTCCCGGTGTTAGTCTTACCCTTTGTTGCTTTGTGGTTTATTCTACGAGGCGACTTGTTGTATGTCTTTCCGTGTGTCATTTTGTTCTTGTGCTTTTCAGTCCTTTTAGCATTGCGATTACCTCGCTTGGGGAAGAGAGAGCTTATCTTAGTGCTTTTCGTGCGTTTGCTCGGTTTGTGCTTGTTTGGATTTGTCGGTTTCCTCTTCCTCTTGGACTCTCGGAAGGGCTGCGGTTTGTGACTGTGGCACTCCCTGGACTTTTCTCTTACCCTTTTTTAACTAGAGGCTGTCTTGTGAACTCTAGTGGAACCCTTAAAGCAATTGTGGTAAAGTAGCATTAGAGGAAGATTTCTGTGTTGTTTTTTTTTTTTTTTTTTGTTTTTTTTTTTTTTTTTTGTTTTTTTTTTCGTGTTGGAGAATGGGAAACTGGCCTAGAGGGAATTGTCGTTTAAAGATTTTTTTTTTCTATTTTTAGCTCTGGCAGCTAAGAAATCTTGTTCAACAGAGTAGAACTGTTTTAGAAATTTTAGTAGATGGCATAAGCGGAACATTTCTGTGAAACTATGTTGAAATCAGACAAGTGGCTTAGTGGGAGATGTCGTTTAAAGATTTGTTTCTATTCCTAGCTCTGGCGGCCATCTTGTTCAGTAGAGCAAAACCAGTTTAGAAATTTCGGTAGAAAGTTTGGTAAAAACACAAGAGGAACATTTCTGAGAAACTTCTTTAAAATTCGGCCATGTTTTTTAAATGGTTTTCTTTTTTTAGCTAATTTGACCATTTGTTCAGCAGAACGATACTATTTTCGCAAGTTTGGTAAATGGGGCGTTAGAAGAACATGTCTGTCAAAATTGGCCACTGATCTAGGAGGAAAGGTTGTTTAGAGGTTTTCTTTCTTTCAGCTATGATGACCATTTTGTTCCTCAGGGTGGAGCAAATTAGCAATATTGGCAAAGAAGCATAAGAAGAACAGTTCTGTGAAATTATTTTGAAATTTGGCAACGGGCCTAAGAGGAGATGTCGTTTAAATGGTTTTCGATTTTTAGCTCTGGTGGTCATTTAGTTCGGCAGAGCGGTTACAATGCTCTGCAAGTTTGGTAAAGGGACATAACATCAACATTTCTGAGGAATTATTGTCGAAACGAGCTTTTGGCTTAGAAGAAGATGTTATTTAAATATTTTTCTTTCTTTAGATCTGGCACCATTCTTGTTCAGCAGAGTGGTACCATTGGGCAATTTCGGTAAAGTGTCATGAGTTAAACATTTCTGTGAAATCATTTTGAAATCTGGCCACTGGTCTGGGCAAAAATGTCGTTTAAAAGATTTGTTTTTGTTTTTTTTCTTCTATTTTAGCTCTTGTGGCCATCTTATTCAGCGGATTGGAAAAATTGTAACAATTTTTGTAAAAAGAGAATTAGAGAAGCTTTTCTAAGAAATTATTTTTGAAATAAGACCATTTGCCTAAGAGGAAATATCATTTAAAGATTTGTCCCTACGTTTTAGCTCTGGCGTCCGTATTGTTCATTAGAACGGAGCCATTTGTAAGGGACATACGAGGAACATTTATGTGAAATTTTTTTTAAATCGAGCCACTGGCCTAGGACGGGAGAAGATGGCAATTAAAGTTTTTTTTTTTCTATTTTAGATCTGATACCATGATACGCAAGGTTCTCGAATACATGTATGCACAACACGAACCCTCTCTGCAAAACTATTTCATGACGCGGGCATAAAAAGGCTGAAAACTTACATTTACTTTTCTCTGCCCAAAGCAACAATAAGAAGACTGTGAGTAGCTGATATCTGCTTTGTTTATTTCAGAAGGCACTGCCTGGGAATTCATTGAAGTACTTGAACGGCTTTTCATGTGCCTCTGTCATTCCCCAGCTAACATATGACGTTTAAGGTCACTACTGACACCTGACCCTTATTTTTTTCCCAACAATAATTTTTTTTTTTCATATTTTAAAATTCAGTTTTGTGTTATATTCTGACTATTTTACGTCAATAAAATAGCCATGTTACCATCTGGTTTACCAGTTATGGCTCTTTAAAGAACCCTACTATGTTTACTACTGTGGCCATTTTGGTAAAATTTTACTAACATGCTAAAATTCATTATTAGTTCATTAATATAGGGTAAACTCATTTTTTGCTGTAAGTGATTTACCACAAAGTATAACCACAAAAGTAACCAGAGCAATACACACAAAGGTTTCACCGAACACAAGTGTATTTTTTTTTTATTTCTCATTTTCAAACAAGAAAATTCAGACAAAATCACATCAATTTTAACAAGCATATACTGAAGATACTAATATGTAACATACTTCCTAACAACACATTTCCTTTAAACTTTTTCAACAGATCAAACTATGTATAAGTGGTATTCTGACGGAGTATGAAGGTGAGCCACCATGTCGTTTGAATGGTATTAAACATCATTTACCCCTACCGTCTAAATCATAAAAAACAATTATAAAGAAAATGATAATTGTTAAGGATATAAATTTCATAACGATTCTCTTAATTTGCATATTCTGTGACTAATCGTTGCTTTAACAATATTAAGTATATTGGCTACTCCTGTATACACAGTTAGGAACATATGACCTGAAAAATTTCTGATAATACAATAGGAAGTTACCCCACCCACCTCATCATACGCAGTAATTTCTAAAGATAGTTGTGAAAATAGGATACAAAATTTTACAAAATTTCACATATAACATCCATACGCAGTATGACTCAAAAGATTTCTTGTTGACCAAATTAATTTTAAACTTCTGTTGTCATGGCAACCAAAAAATTAAACATAATGGAAAATTACCATAAAAAGGACTTTTTGGTCATACTGTTCAATACGTTTCAACAAAATTTAACAAAAAGTATGAGTAGTTCTAAATAAGATGTAAGAATTTTGTGCAAAAGGCCCATCCATTTGATTGTTGTCATGGAAACCAAAAGACTAATAATTTGGAAATAAAGGATCAGGATCATTGAACGTTTTTAGCGACGTTTTTTTTTTTTTTTTTTTTTTTTTTTGCTTTCTTTTTTCCTGCGGTTAACACTCGCATTGGAACATAAATACATCACACCTTGCATCTCGACTACTCCTGTACACAATTAGGCGCACACGTGACCTGATTGTTTTTAATACAATAGGCAGTTAGTCTAACCGCTACATCATACACAGAGTAATTTCTAAAGATAACCATAAAATATGGAATATTTTTTTTTAAAACAATCATGTACAATATCCATACGCATTTTGACAAAATTAATTTCAAACTTCTGTTGCCATGGCAACAGGAATATGCCTTAAATATAATGGATTATTACCAGTTCTTGATAAAGTATAAAAAAATGTGTATAAAATGACCCATCCATTTCGTTGTCGTCATTGAAACCAAAAAGAGTAAAAAAAATTGGGAAAATAAAGGAACAGGGACAATAAGCATTTTGCTTCAACTTTACTGTAAATTCATGTGGCCCTTCCAGAGGGGTACCTGTTCCCTTGTACCCTGAAAAATCGGCATTTTGCCTTTGTTCGCCCAAAATCAAAATCTCGATTACCTATGTTCCTTGTTCCCAAAAATTGTCTTTGTTCTTCTGTTTTTTTGTTGTTGTTTTTTCAGTTTTAGACTTGTGTTGATTTAGCTTCCTATTCAACAAAATTACCCGCGGAAGCCCTCCTCAGAAAACTGCCTTCTTACGTCATTACGTGTAACTGTGAAGTAATCGGTGTGTCACAAAAGATAACAATGCCAACATGCTGTATTTCGACGAGTTCTAATGATTTTCAAAATTTCGATTTGTCTATTTCTTGCAAAGTGACAAACAAAGGATTTAATGACCTACATATGTAGATCAGAGTATACTTAACTGCTTGATCAGCCTCTTCAATTTGGGACCGAAACACTGAAGGTAAACTATTTTATTTCCTGTCTGATTTTTTTTCTGTCCTCTTTTATTGTTTCAGTTTTTTTTTTTTTTTTTTTTTTGCAATAAATCGACACTATCAGGGAATAAAGCTCTTTTGAAAGGTCTAGAAAGGGTTAGGCTAGCGAGAAGACATTGCATTTTATCCGGGTATAATTTATAGACCTTACGTTAAATTACATATAAGAAGATTTTTTTTATGATAAACACTTTTACGCTAATAAGTATATGATGAAAAGAATGCAGCTCACCCCTCGGCCTGAGACAGACAACTCGTGTAATATTCTATTTCCCTACTTCATTACTAGATGACTCGATGAGCCCTCCTTTCTCTTGAACCTGCCTCCTTGCCTCAGTCTTTCGAATCCTTGGTTTTCTGTGTTCACAATCTCGATTCGTCGTGTGACACTCCCGCGAAAAAAAAATTATATTTTAGGTGTGTGTTCGTTTACACCGAATATTCGCTGAGCGTCCGTCGTTAGAATCTTTTCAACGTTAGAATATTTTTTCTGTCCCTTTATTTGGTCAGATAAAAAATATTTTATCAGTTTTGTTTTCACTAGTATATGCACAGGGTCATACGCGGAAACGGATTTAAGTAATACTAAAAATTATTTACTCCAGTCTAGAAAAATTGCTCCTCTGTTTTAATCGAAAACCACCCTAATTATCTCCCTTGTCATTCAAGAGTTGCGATTATTAGTACCGGTAGTGACCTTAAACAACGTTGCATCATAGCGTTGCATCGGCGTTTATGCGACGTTGTCTCAATGCCGCATGACCGCAGGGTCGTTGAAAAGGAGACAGCTCTTTGGGACTATTCATCGGTATTTTTGCACATCTAGACCATTCTAAAAAGGTGTCTGTTCTAAACGGAAAGCATTTGTTCCAAACATGGAGCTAATTCTTTCCTTTTAGAATAGACCCTTTTTCAGAAGGGACACAAAACAATTTTGATAGAGTTGCCTCCCCGGAAAGTGTAATGATTTTTCTTAATAATGAATCGAGGGAAATTGAAAGCATAATACATAATAAATAAATAAACCATTGTCATGAGATGTTAACTTTCAACACGCTAAATACTGAAACTGATTTATGTGTACATCCTTGGATATGAGTCAGAACACCAGGAGTCAAGAGATCGAAGTATACATTATTATCACAACAATTTTATTACGGTTTCGCATTTATGCGGACAGTTCACGTTTCAAGGTACAGAGACAAATGCTGATTGAACCGCATCAACGAAATAGAATCCACAAGGTATGATCCTTGAGAGCAACGATCATTTAAAATCAATGGAAAACAGTTTTATGGTCGATTTTCTGTGACTAGTTATGCCTTGTCAGATACACTTACATGTATGTATGTTTTAAAAGAATGCTAGAATGGGCTTAGCGATGAAAGGACAAAATATAAATTATACCACGATGAAGTACGAGAGGACGTCAAGCGGCCGCCACACGACTTGTTTACTTTTCGCCTGGTACGTACTGCGCACAGCCACAGGATAGTATGATGCAAGACGTTTCAGCCGTTTGTCTCAGAGAGAGATAGAGAGAGAGAGAGACGGTAAGGTATTCGAACATTTAGAGCAAATATGGGATCAAAATATGGGATCCAAAGTAACTGTTAAAGGATCCAAAGAGTCTAAAATGAACTAAATCCGTCCCTACCACTGTTCTTATAAGTAGATGTACTGACCTACCGTGTTTACTACGAATATTCGGACACCTTAAATACACCACACCTGTCCTACTTTTTGAACTTTGAAATCCCATATATTATCTGTTGAAGAGTTTAAAATTGCTAGATGAATGGCAAATACTGTAGATAGAATTTGATCAATGTCTACGCTGTTTGATTAGGCTTTTCTGTCCGAAAACTTAAGATAAACGTGGTACGACATCTGTATATGCGTTTAGTCAGCAACTCTTCATTTAGCTTGAAGAGACCCTTTAAAATCTTGTTGATATCAACAAGTGGATTGGTGACAAATAAACACATCTTAATTGCCCGCAGCATGCAACCATAATGCTAGGCAGACACTCCAGTATACATGCCAGTGAATTTCTTTCACACTCAATCCTTTTTATCAAATCTCTATTCTACCGTATTTACCCATAATATTGTTAATATTTAACCCTTGTCATGCTGAATAAGTTAAGATGCCATGCCAACTTTGAATTTCCAGCCAATCAGATTACCGGGTTTTTGATAAAATTTCAAATAGTTAATGACAAACAGCGCAGATCCAGATCAGCTGGCTTCTTCAGAAGCAAACTGATCTGGATCTACACTGTTTGCTAAGAAAGGGCATGTCGTGTTCAGCAAGAGAAGGGTTAAAATTTTACCAAAATTTTCCTCAGATTGAAGAAGTCAATTTTACTACCTGCTAATGTGTTTAAAAGTATCTTTTATAAGTGGAAACCATTATAGACCCTGATCTGGGTCTACATTGTTTTGCATATGTCTGTCTGTCTGAAACCTTAGCATAAATACTGTATATTGGTTACGGAGGACAATTTCACGATCCCTAAACTTGTCTCGACTTTAAACAATGTGTTGCTTGGGTGGCTGATTTAGCGACATCCAGATGAATCAGAAAGTAAAGGTTTCTTAGTATGTAGCTATAAAAAATAAAAATAAAAATAAAACAACTTGTTTAGCTCTCTGAAACAGATCAAGGAAGGAGCCGTACCTCTGCCTGAGAACTGAGTCACCGTCGTGGAAATGTAAGCAAACTGTTATCAGCCTAATTTTGGTAATATATCATAACAATCATGCATGCAGCTTGATGCATATGTTTACCCTATCCTTTTAAGGCGTAAAACTTTTGTTTACGTTTACCCTGTTTAAACTGTTGCAAACAAGTATTACCAACAATCCTTCTAATAAACAAAGCCACCGTAAAATTCAGATTCCGAAAGACCTTTAAGCAACGTTGTAGTTGGATATTAATTCTGGATGTCGTCGATAAAACGTAGAAAATGGTTCATATTTTTATGATACAGACAACTTTGTTTGAACATTTAGCATAGCCATCCAAAGAATAACAAAGCAATTCACCCCCGTTTGTCATACGTTTTAGAAGATACTAATCATTAGATATTGATATGTTAAACTGCTAGAAGTCGGGCTTTAGTATGGAAGGTCTTACTTTTCCTGAAGTGCTTTTGGCTAAACGTTATCAACCATTTATCAAATTGGGCACACATGTTCAGGCAATCGTGTTCCTTGCTCCCTTGTTTCAAAGACTCCATTTAGCTCAGCATTTATTAACCTTTATTATAGCTAGTGTAAAGCATCGTGTGGAGGCCATAAAAACGTATCCCCAAACTACATAATAATGTAGCCTACAATTCATTGTCCTTTGGGGTGAACCCATCTAAATAATTCGAAAATAAAATATTGCTCAAGCCAACGCTATGAGGAATGATCAGTGATGCAAATTACATTGCCGTTCATGAAAAAAAGTCAGTAAAACCACGTCTTCTATTTTCGCCCTCTTATGCGCTTTGGTCTAGAAGGACCAATCCTTTTTCTGAATTTATTAATTAGAATATAAGAACCGGGTCATGAGAAAAGAGCTTTTATTGCATGTGCGAACAGCAAAGAATCGGGCAAGTCTATGTATCCGCGTAGTCTAAATGGCCTTGCTTAGAGACCGGACATGCGCACTGAATGATTGACTCGACAGAAAATAAATAACACTTTTTCTCGCAACGTGGACCATAAGGTTTACGTTTAGTATCTTTCATCGACAGGCCTGGTAAAATTCGAGTCTTTGAGATTCAAGTATTTGGCGTGCTGTCTTTCTCCTGCGAAAGGACTCCCCTTTCAGATTACTTTAACATGTCACGCAATGTTGTTCCTCGGAGATGTCGAGTCCTACTTTCTGATACAAAATGAGTATGTTCTCTAAATCTGTGTGCAAAGCATGATCGTTCATTTTCAGTTACGTCAAAATTATATACTTCCTATATTAGAACAGCGTTAACGACACTAAGATTGTCAACAAATATTAGGCCAATATCACCAGAACGGAAACATTACATCCTAGATTTAAGAAAAATGCTTTCTTGTTTATAAAGTTGTGAAGTAGATAATGGTTACCGAACGCAGTGTTAGTCAGAACTAAACTAACAATTTTCGTCAAGATGGAAACATTACACATAATTACGTCAACATGCCTCTGTAACGTTGATCTCCTCTTCCCCTATCAAATATATTGGAAAAGATGGTGTACAGTGGTATACATTAACGGGCGAAAATTGGTAACTGCACGGTCCGTCAATGTTGGACGATAAGGCCAGTTTTGATTACTGCTCGATAATCAAGTTGACTTTGAATCAGTTTTGAAGAAACATCTAGTTATTGGTCAATTCTTTCGGTCTCGTTTTTGATTGGTCGATTGTTCGTTGGTGTTTCGTTAAAGTGATTGGCTTTTTCATAAAGTTAAGCGACGGAGACGCTGTAAGTAGCTGGATGGGTAACCGCGGTGCTTGACTTCGTGGAAGACCCGAAAAACGCATAGGCACTCGACGGAATATTTGTTGTTGTTTTTTTTTTGTTTGTTTTTTTTATTGTTGTTGTTGTTTACAGATTATGAGATCTGGAAATATCCTCTAGCTCACTGTCAAGTTTCAGTTCGACCGCTTGCGAAATAACAAAGACGTAAAACATCATATTCCTATAGTGTTTTATTGTCTAGGGGAGTGACTGTTTGCAAATAACTTACTTCATAACCGAACGACCTGAAATTTCATAGAAAAGTAATGATAGGCTAACATTTTATAATATGTAAAAAATCACAAATATGTGGTCGTGTGCTTGTGGACAAACGCTACAGAAAGAATACACGGGCCGTGCATAGCTGCAAAAGCTGGTGTCTTATTTTAACCTGATTATATCTGAATGTTTGATATGTCTTGATGTATTTTTCTACATATATTATGGCTAGAAACATACATAACGTCTGATAAATAATAATAATAATAAATATCAATAAATTATGAGTCGTAGAAATGCCTAATAAAGAGTGAGGGCTTATAAATATAACATAGGCGTGTTAACGTAATGTTGTGTAACTTCTTGTTAACTTGTAGCTTTTCTTCACAAAATCAGCAAGCAGCAGCTTTGTTTGATGATATTTCCCATTTCTACCCAGAAAGTAGATGGTGAACCCTTTAGGTTTTTATTGACATTTCATGCGAAGGGACGATTCAGGTGACTTTTCAAACACTATTTTCTGGGTCAAAAAGAGCGACTCTCAACAGATTTGACTTTTCGTATCAAACTGTAAAGTGATATATATATTTGAAAGCAGTATTACTAGAAATATAATAATTAACTTGATTTTATTGGCTAGATAATAGTTTTTTTTCTTTCAAGAGAATAACAAACGTTCGTACAAGTAAAGATACCCAGGAAATGCCGCAATCACGAACCAACGCCTTCCTGAGGCACCAAAAGAAGGAGAGATGGTGAACAAACAATGACAAATCAAACACCACATTTGAAAACACCGAGGTACTAACAAAGAAACACTGCTACGGAGGAACAGCTTTGGAATCGTCAGCAGAAAAACTACTGGTGGCTAAAACCAGTTCTGTACGCGCGAAAACTAAAACCAGTTCTGCTCGCGCGAAAACTAAAATCAGTTCTGCTCGCGCGAAAACTTACCCTTAATTCTGATTTAATTCCAAATTACGAACATTTCGGTCTGCAATCAGTGAGAACACTGTAATAACACACAGCTCAATGGCGATCTGAAGCCAGAACGCAAGTAACATGAGTAATTTTGCATCATGGAATAATAATCTTAGGTATTTGTCTTTCTTTTGCCGATCGTAACATTAAGGTGACTAAATACATTTGGAAGATTTTCTACAAATTATTTTACAAGGAAAATAGCTCTCATGACTTTATGTTTGCTTGCACACGAAGGTAATTTTTCTGACGCAGCGGCTACAATACATATGGTTACTCAGGAAAGGTCACAGTTCCGTAGCACTACCTATCCCAGTTATCGAAAGAAGAAGAGACGAGGAACAAACAAAGACAAGGTACAGCGGCACAGTTGCAATAATACTTCTTTAGGCATCGTAACGTGAAGTGAAACTTCAGTCATGCAATATTTATTCAAAAACAGCAGAAACCTGCCAAAGTCTATAAAATTCAAGACGTTTATTGATTATTATTTAAACTAGACCAATCAATCTGACACTTTATCTATCGTCCGCAAGCATAATCTCTCATTTATTCAGTGCTATTTCCTTTAACTGCCAATATTTTAGACTGATCGTTTTACTCTTTCTTAAGAATAGACGATAATCAATTAAGTTGCTGCGCCACAGACAAATATTTAAAACGGACTGGTGAACAATGGATTGAGATTATATATACATGATAAAATAAGGTTGCTTTTCAAAATCTAAGTTGCATGAATTCCAAAATACCGTTCAAAAGGTTCATAATGCAGTACTGGATTAAATAAATGGAATTCGGTTATCCCTTTCAACCCGACAGACTAAAACAGATACCTGTCTAAACAGTGTAGATCCACATGATACGGCTCGTAAGTAGCCGTCTTATCAGGAACTACACTGTTTGCCATTCCAAATTTTTTTTTTTTTTTTTTTTTTTTTTTGTTGCTTTCTTGTTTTTATTTTGGACTAAAACTCCTATTTGCATCAGCAGACGAGTCCAAATTTAAGGATGGAAAAGTCCACTTCAGAAAGTCAGGGATGAAAGTGATAAGTATTAACATGACGTTAACGTTTTCCCACTGAGCCTAGTGGAAATGTCATCATGGTCAAACTACATTCTAACACCCCTGCTCGTGGTGTTCCTTATCTTTCTTTACATTTCTAGCCGTGTTTTATCAAAGGTATTTCCTCGCGCGCTATCAACGGAAAACCAATCATATTACTGCGGCGAAAATTGCGCCCCTGGTAACTATGGACGCTAGCTTACAATATTGGTCGAAACATTCATATAAATAATAAATTATATTAGTAAGACAGATCTATGAACATTGTAGTTCTTTGACTTTTTTTACCTGATGAGTTCCTCTACAGGTTATACCGTTCAAACACATTCGTTGTACTACTTGTTTTTATCGTGTATTTGTTGACATGTTCGAAAACAAAAGTAAGTCGGTTAACATTCTTATTTTTGCTGTTTTATATCTGTCCTTATAAGGTCCATCGCGGTACTCCAATATATTACGTTTTGCAATTTTTTTCATGAACACAGGATACATTTTTTTTTTTATATTTTACATCGTCAGCTGATTCGCATAAGATCCGCCATTTTGAATATTCGTCATCGCACCTTGTGACTACGTAACCGTATGACGTAATGCTTAAGAGGTATTTTCAACTAACAAAGGTCAAGTCAGGACATAAAAATAATAACAAAAACCAATAAATAAACTCATTGATGCAAAACATTCGCTCAATGAGGGGTGTTAGAAAAGAAATAAATTATTCTGAACCATGCTCTAATGCCACAGATAAAGCACAGTTGAATTTGGCTTGTACCCATTTGAGCACACGCTCGCTGCGCTCGCTCGTGCCTACATGGGTACAACCTAAACTCAATTGTGCTTTATCTTGGGCATTTGAGCACGGTTCAGGATATTTTTTTCTTAAATAATTCATGTCGTCAAGTAGTGCGTGCAAAACGGCGCGTTTGATGACGTCGCTTGTAAACAATTACTTCTCGCAATGTCGATTTTCCTTTCTTTGTGATGTTAGAATCGAAATAATTTTTCTCCACTGTGATTTATCGCGTCTAACGCAAAGTCTAGTCGAGCAGATGCGAATATTAATTCACTCCGGCTTTAGACCTTGAATGTCTCGTCGGTGGCCAGGGACATCGTAGTTTTCTTATGATCTGACTTTCGGTTTGTAGTCGAACTCTTATCTTTATGTCCTCTTGTTGGTGACAACTGCATTTACAGTCGACTCTCGTTACCTCGAAGTACACGGGACTTCATGAACTACTTCGACATATATATACATCGACATATCAGATTTGCAGAAAAGGAAAATATAAATTGAACAACCACATTTCACAAATCAATAATATGTTCTTTGACTCCTGAAGTTAGAGAGTTATTCTAAATATTGTGAAAAGGAGGAGAATTTGTTTTTTCTTAGAAGTAATTTCTACTCTTTTCTACAATGTTTTGTTACCTTTTGTTAAAACTGGGACCAGGTTTTCCAGAGAAAAGCGGTTATTCGAGAAGCGAGAAGCGATGACCCGACTAATACAGCCTTTGTATGTTTTCAAAAGTTCCCGGGCACATTTAAGGCGTTGTGTCTTTTGCTCCTCAATGAGCAAATGAAGTACCCACCTAGCGCAAACTTTTCTCAGGTCCAAACGCTTTTTCAGAATTGTTTGCACACTGCCTTCTGATATGCCAGTACAACTAGCTATATCTTTGACAGACAATCGCGCATCCTGTTCGACCACAATCTTTACAGCAGCGATGTTAGCCTTGGTAACAGAGGTTTTAGGCCTTCCAGGACGGGTATCATCTTCAACAGAAAATTTCCCTGCTTTAAAAGCTTTAACCCACAACAAAACTGTGCGCATTGAAATGGTCTGAGGTCCATATATACCATACAATTCATTAAATATCTGCTTTGAATCTATATTAAGCCTAATGCGGTATTTAATATAGCTACGAATTTCAGTCTTCTGGTCCATGTTCCAATGTAATAAGTAAATTGGTCAGTGTATATGACTGCATCTATTTCAATTTGAAATAACTCGGTCAGTTGGAAAGCAATTTGCACGAAATAAATGGATATCATTAGCTATTCAACACACCATTCAAGTGCAGTGAAGCATTTTAAAATATACCTGGGATAAAACCAAGGAAGCCTATTAGTGACTGAACTTTTGCACGACCCTCGTAGCTATTTTAGACCAATTCGGCCTCATCAGAGACCTTCATAAATTTTCAAAATCAATGATCACAAGAGACCATATAATATCAAAACATTGACAGCACTGGAGAGTCGATTTTCTTTGAATGTAGGGAGGCTAAATGGGCCGGAACGGAGGCTGTTCAACCCTTTAGTTCCTGTAATTTAAGCAAACCATGCAGACCCTTGCCATACTTCTAAATTTTGAACAAGTCACTTTGACTACCAGTTGATGTATAAAACCGCTGAATAGGTGACAAACAGCGTAGATCCTGATCTGAAACCGCATTCTGCGGCATATGATCTCGGTTTAGACTCTTTGCCCAGGTCCGTTTGTACGAAACCTCAGGGAAAGTACGGCCAATTGTAAGTATTTACTATCCTATTTTTAGAAGCTATGCTTGTTAGAGGCTAACACCCGTCAATCGCCTCCCTTAGAAAGTTAGCACTATTTAAATGTATGCCTTTAAATAAATTTAAAATCATGTTGGTTTTACTTTTTAATGATATCATTTTAGACCTTTGTCTGACAGAAATTACGGTTTTGTTGAATAGAATTAATGTTTAGTTCAGCAGAATATTAAGAAAAATAATAACATTTGCAGCTTCAATCGTCTCCCTTAGAAAGGTACCACATATTTTGAATGAATATCATTTTAGACCTTTGTCTAACAGAAATTACGGTTTTATTGTATAGAATTAATGTTTAGTTCAGCAAAATATCAAGAAAAGAAATAACAGTTGCGGCGGAATGCAAAATCAAGTTGTTTTTGGTATTTAATTTTTCATTTTATTAAAATGACGCGCGGTTTGATTTAATTGGTCAGTGATAATCACATGGACAACAACTTTAAGGCAACTTTGGTGTATTTATACTATTTATGTATTGTAAATATGCGACCCATGGGCGGCGAAAATTCTTTCCGTTAAGAGTAGATCCCATTTTTTAAAGGATTTACTTACTAGGGAGGGTGACTTCCTGTCTGCAAAGATTGTCTCCCTTGTTAATTAATATACATTGGGTCAGAACATTTTACGTGTATCCATTCGTCTTAATTTTAATATCGGTTTGTTAGTTGACAGGCGTCGAAATTGGGAAACCTATGGAAGGTTTAGATAATTATATTTTCATCCCAGATAAATGAAAAACAAAATGGGATAAGTATTCGATTAGAATGCAATCAGAAATATGTCATAATACAAATATCAAATCAAAGTTGTCAGTTTCTTAATGGACTCTTGTGACGTAAGTAACCTATTATGTAGTCATGGCAGTGAGGAATGAAAGGCTAAATTATTTATCACCCTTAACAATCCGTTCTAAATGACTTACTAATGCGAAACAGAGTGTGGGTAGATGATACTGAATTGGCGTGACCCATCTATTCATACATAAATGCCAGTAGTAATGTCATTGAACATTTCCTTAATTGTTTAGCGCTCCTGACTTTCTTTACTTTTGTTTGTATTTGCTTTATGACTGAAGGATGATTTGCATTCTCGTTTTATAATGCAATACATCAGTCATAATTTTCACGTCACGTACACACACATGTAGCCACTATTTCTTATTCACTACAGGACTCGTTAACCTATGAACTACCCAGCTACCATTCTGTTTTATTCTATATGGGACCGTTATCGCCCCGACAGGATTCCTGTCGGACCGATAGCGGTCCGATATAGATTTAAGTAGAATGTTTGCTGGGTAAGTATACACTTAATTTATGCTGGATGGAAGGGATTATATATTGATTTCGTTATCTATTCTAATATATGTGATCTGCAAACCCCCTTTTTTGCCTAAATGGATTTTGTATAATACTAATTTCACGGGAAACATAGTACATTCTGTTTAGATGCCACGTTTGCTGTGTCGGATTAAGTTTTGTCCAATCTGTTGAACACTGGCCGCTAATGGGTTAATCAGACGCTGAATGGTAACAAAAGAACATACTACAATCTCTTACAAATCTTATCTTCTGTGCAATTGCTCTGATACTCCAATGATGCAATTTTACTGTATCATAAGTATCTCTCCAATAAAGATGATATCCCCATTCGATTTAAATAACTCGTGCTGAAACGAAATCTTTTGGGAATAACATCAATATTCAAGAGACAGTCTGAGATTTCTTAAAGTAAAGTGTAAAAACAATTAAAGACAAATGTATCTCTAATTGCAAAATTGTATAGAAGATGTTCAGAAATAGCCTCAGTTACAGAGCATAGCCTACAAATGGGACCAAGAGGAAGAGCTAATACACCATGGCAGACAGTACACATGCCATAAACTAAACAAAGGCAGAGCAACCAGCTCCCTCTCCCCTAACAAGATGAACACAATGCTAGACAGATCCACTAGACACACTGAACAATAAGAGAACGAAAAAGACTAATCTCTCTCTCCCAGTAAGCATTCTTTATAACTCTAGCGGTCAGCTGACTGGCCGATAAAGGCCCGCTATATACTTATCCAGAATGCTAGCTGGGCTCTCTCTCTAACTCTCTCTCTCTCTCTCTCTCTCTGTCTCTCTCTCTCTCTCTCTCTCAAAAGACAATGGCAGGTAAAATGATGACGGTGAGCCCGACAACAGACGATTAAGATCATGCACAAGCCTACTAGAAAAGCTTTAGGATTCAGTCATCATAAAGTCTCTGGCCAAAACCACTGTTGTGACAAATTCAAAGTAACCTCGTTTGTCGTACATATTGAAATACTTATGTTTGTAAATAGAATTTCGGTATTTAATATATTTGCTTTTATTAGCTGAGGAAATTAAGGATATATTTTTTCAACCATTTGATCCAACTATGTATATTATCAATATTAAATAAACTATGTAAAATCTAAAAATTATGTTAAAATGTCTCAACAAAAATATCCATTTCATTACGAAATAAGTTAATGGGACTGAATATAGTTGACAAATTTTCCGCTATTTTGTACGAATGAGACAGTTTGTTTGACATCCTGTTTGCTCTCCTGCATACTAAATCCCTTCTAAAAAGGGACTTCTCTAAAAGGGTACACTTGCTTCCCTTCTTCCCCAGCCATCCGGCTTTTAATACACTCGTAGATTTCCGCCATTTCTACAAATGACACAGTGATTGTGACTGCCTATCTGCTTTTTCTGCACACCCGTCCCTTCTGAAAAAGGGTTACCAAATCGATCGAAAATTTGAACGTCTTTATATCACCGTCTCTAGTATTCTTATATCTGTGGCACCATTTAAACAGATCGTTACCTTCGCAGTGCATTTAATTAAAAATCTATTATTAGATCATGAAATGAACAGCGTTTGGAGCAAAATTGTGACGTCATTATTATCTCTCTTATTCTGCTGTTCTCGTATATTTACGCTTTCGGAACTGAATGCCTAATTTCGTGCAAAGCATGATCTCCCGAAACAAGGCTGATCATTTAGTGCTAGGCTATCCGACTGCTGTACTTGAACTCCAATCTGCACAAATCACAATACTCTAAAATCACAGTCGTATTTCACTATTTTCAGATTTTCAGTTTTTCGTTCCGATCAAGTAATTTCTGCGCCACTCTGGCGGACTCTACGTAAACAGCTTTGGGCGATAAATGTACACAAATGGTAGACAAACAACGCAATTAATAAGCTCAATTCTCCATTACTACAATTGGCACTAATATCTTGCTGTTCTGTTTTGAAGTATCTTAAAATAACGCTGGGATTTTTTTGTGAGTCGCTATCACATGATGGTTATGTGATAACAGCTGATCCAATGATAGTAAGCTGTTGATTGGTTTGCAGCGTGTTCGAGTCTGAATAACATCCGTGAGAAACGAGGATAATAACAGTTCCTCAGGTAAGGGTACCCATTACTAGATCTAAATCAGAAGAAAATGCATCAGGGCAGGGATTGATTGCGTCCCTGTCAGTTACGATACAGAACAGCCTTGTTCCTAGGTCGGTATTCACTATTTGACTATAAATAAACCCCACTGAAAAAATACTGCAAAGGGGTACACATGTATAGGCGGGGCGTACGCATCTAGCGTCCATAAGAGTGACTTCAGTGAATTCCGAAATGTCTTGTTTGCATATCGAGACTGAAAAAGGAAAACCCTTACCCTATCACTTTGCGTACGTCACTGTTGTGCATAACTTTATTCTATTCTGCATATATTGCCTGTTTATTGTCTAGAGCTCTGAGCAGACTGTACTGACAGTAGTATTGTCTGATCAGGGTCTGTCAACAGTATGTACGTTTTTTTATGGAAATACGAACAGTGCAGAGTCGAGCATGCTGAGTACAAATGTAGAATTTCGGTACAGACTGTAAGGAGTAGAGTCTGGAACATACAAATTTATGATAATTTATGCGCGAATTTAATTTGAGCCAGCGAACTACAAAACCTACAATAAGACCTGTGTGACCAACAATGACTCAGATAAGTCTGTACATCCACCCAGTATGGCATGGGTTCTCGTTTATCCGCCTTTGCATAGCCTAGAGGCAGTAGAAGGCACACGCGATCAGTGAAGTATGATCAGACTGCTCGGATGCATTGGCTGATCTTATTAGCTGGTTGCACGTCTCATTGTAGGTTTTATCGTGCGCTGGCCCATTTGATAAATTGGTCACACGCGTACACAAACACAGACGTGCACACATACACAAACGAATACACACATGCATACTCGTGTATATGTACGTGTACGTGTACGTGTGCGCACATGCAGCTTTATTCATAATTTTAGATCGGAATTGTTATTTCAATTTTAGCAGACGACTCGGCACATTGGTTTTTAATATATCATATATGAATTTTGCTGTTAGAGGTCTCTTCCTTGGATTGGCAGCATTTGAAACGCCCGTTGCTATTCAGGCATTATGGAAAATGTTAATGAAACAGAACTTGGAAATCGGTATAATTCTGAAAGAAAGCTTGTGCTTGACTTTGTGATGTCGAGCGATGGTATCGACGGTCAATGAATTGCTCACTGTCGACGGCGCCGATGTCGGCAACCGGGAGTTCGGTCTCGGGTAGTCCGCGACGTGAGTGATGTCACTCGCTCTACCTTGGTTTCGTACGTCGTCATTGTATAAAAATAGTATAGGGTCGCATAGTTGCAAGCTTCATCTTGCGTTACTGCAGAATGTATAGTTACGGTGTGTTTGTTCATTTGCTGTAGGTATCAGCCCTCTCCTTCCCTGACCGGAGTTCTGATGCAGTAGCCGAAGGGAAGAAAACGCTCTATAGTTAACCGACAACGAATTTGTACCTATTCAGTTAGTCAAGAAGCTGTCATAGAAGAAAGAAACGGAATAAATTCCACATTAAATTGTGGTACAAAATTTACCGGTTGTTGGTCAAATGGATAACTAGTTTGTGAACATAAACGTAATGGTTTAAAATCTATACATGTAAAAGCCCTGAAGGCTATAACTTCGCGAAAACATATTCTTAGTATTCGGTTTTAAATGCTAGCGCTAGAAACTGTGAATTCACTTAAATATTCTTAGTATTCGGTTTTAAATGCTAGCGCTAGAAACTGTGAATTCACTTAAATATTCTTAGTATTCGGTTTTAAATGCTAGCGCTAGAAACTGTGAATTCACTTAAATATTCTTAGTATTCGGTTTTAAATGCTAGCGCTAGAAACTGTGAATTCACTTTTAAATGCTAGCGCTAGAAACTGTGAATTCACTTAAGTGAATTCACAGTTTCTAGCGCTAGCATTTAAAACCGAATACTAAGAATATGTTTTCCGTCCTGACCAGTTTCTATCGTAACACTGCCTGATTTCATGACCGTTCGCATTAGCAAGTATTTAGATCATAAAGATACACTGTGTCAGTTTCTATGTACAGATAAAACATTTTAGGTATTTATTTCACGTTGTTAATTTGTTTTATATTATTGCGACCTTACTGCTATTCAGCAAATCCTCCTATTCTGAACTCTATGTAGTATTAATCAACCCAGTAAGTGCTTGTGAAATCCCATTAAATTATACACCAACGAGGGCGAGTTAAATATTTAGCTGAAAAGATATGCAATTAAAGTATTACATTCCAATCCATGTAAGCATGTCATTACATATGGTTTTGAAATCTTGCAATCATTAGCTGAAACGCAACATCAGAAAACGTAATTTCGGACATGTGCGCCAGGAGAAGATTCTGATCTTCAGGCAGACAACGAAGTCTGTTATCAGACTGCGCGGATGCGCAGGCTGTTTTGACTCTTCGTTGGCCGCACGTCAAACTATTACGAAAACAAGCCTATTCAAATATACTGAATATTTTACCACCAAAATAATGAAAATTTTCAGATACAAATTCTGATATTTTTTCACATATCTGCTCAAAATATAAATTGTGGATACCGTTAGAACCGCCTCGGCGAGGCGGGTCTAACGAGTACCACAATCTATGTTTTAAGCAGAAATAAGAAAAATATGTATATCCCTGTAAACCCCAGTTTTACTATATAAAAGTGGGGTTTAGTGAGGTCAACATTATATAGGTATGTTTTCGTGATGGATACGTTTTCTCATGTGGCGACTCATATGATTTTGAAATTTTTCAATCAATAGCTAATTACTGCCAGATATATAATACACTAAAAATAAATAGACGCAGTTCGTGTACGTAATGGTGAATTAACCACCAAATCGACATGCCAAGATATAGCAGACAACATTGTGATTTTTCCTTTGAGAAAAAAGGCTTATATCATTTAGTTCTAATACAGATTCAGTTTGTAAGATTTGTAGTTAATATAAAGATTCAAGTCACTCTTTCTACGTTGTATTGGTTGCCAAAGCACCAACAAAGGCCATATAAAGCATGCTGTATCGCAAACTCTAGTTTACGCCTTACTTCTAAACTATCAAAATTAGTAGTATCATGCCTTATTCGTATTTTTGGCATGTAGATAAATACTGTAAGACAGTGTATGAAAGATTTGGCCCCGAGGTTATAAAACTTTATTTTATGCTCAACTCAGCTGAGTATGAAATTGGTTCTTTTAATAAATCTCAAATAACTAACAATTGCAAATTCTTTCTTGCTAAACATAGCTGAGCATGGAAATTTCTCTGCTAATAAGTATGAAAATGCTTATATTGTTGGCATTTTCATATTTATTAGCAGAGACAAATTCATGCTGAAAAAAGTTTTATAACCTCAGGGCCCGGTGTAAATCTCTTTAAGTCTCTAAAACATTCTGATGTTGTTTTAAATATTTAAATCTAGATCTTTCCGCGTGTCTGGTTTGTCTATATATGTTTTTTTCCGCTGTTTATACAAAATTGTCGCATAAAATGATTACAGATATTCTGCTTGAATTAGATAAAGGAACCAACTCAATTCTAATACAAGCAAATATAAGTACACATCTGAAACGTATATGCTATTTTATATCAATCGAATCAGATCCGTAAGAATGGCATTGTCTCTGTTTTTGGCCATTAACTGGTGTTTGATATGCTGTCCGAGTTGTCTCCGTAAAAGACAAATCGTATGAAACGTAAGTCCAGTTTACTAGGAAACGGATTGGAAAAAAATATCGCCAAACTGTTGCCTGGTGATATTGCTTAGAGGTTGTTGCAGGTTAAGATGCAAATGGAATGTCGTCTGCTGACATTTCTTAAAGAATGCTTACGGTGTAGATTTGCATTAAATACCAAGCCCTTTCAGCTGCACAACGTGAATTTCTTCATGATTTCTGACCCTCATATAGTGGTGAATTAAGAGTATTTGCCTGAATTCTAAGTACCGTATCTACTCTCAATATCGGCATACCTTAACTCCTTACCATATTTGTCATATTTGTAAATGTCTGTTTCATTACCTGTTGAAGTATTTAGAATATTGCTGGACTAGTGGCAAACAGTGTAGACCCTGATCAGACGCCGCATATTGCGGCGTCTGATTTGGGTCTACACTGTTTGCCCAGGCCTGTCTTTCCCAATACTTAGGGTTATTACGATAAAGCATTTCATCTTATGGCTGTATGTACACCCTTAGAAATAGTTACGAAACGTTTGTCTATTAAAGAGCACAACGAGAAGGGCGGAGCCTAATTGTGCGAGCACAAAGGCAGCTTCCAAAGCTGTAGACTTAAACTTTCACCTGCTGAATAAAAGCAGACAACATTTAAAAATATATTTCTTTTTTTTTTTCACAGAAAACACATGTAAGTTGGTTTTCAAACTGAGAAAATTGGAATGAAATATCAAGTCTTATTTTCTTTGGCAATTATGCTTTAAATCAGATAAATATGAAAACGATTTTATCCGATGCTTTAACCCATAGTGCTACAGGTTAAATTATACACGAGACTGAACGCATTTGTCATTTGCGAATCGCCGTCTGTCTCGGGTAATGGTTTTCAATAATTTATAATTACAACACTGTTCGTGCATCGGAGGACCGTCAAGAGTGTAAGTTCATATTATTTAAAAGATACTTATAATTGTCGCAGAAAAATATGAGTATAGTATTAACTAAACTTTGGTGATGTGCGAGCTCACGTTTTAACGGCCGCCAAAGGAGAAAATTATACACCGTTGCGAAACGCATATACCATACACATCATGGGCAATTTTTCTTTGACCTCTGTAAATTATTAGTACAAATTCCCCTTGTAAACATACCGTAATAACCCAACGTATTGGGACAGACAAGCCTGGGCAAACAGTGTAAATCCAGACAAGACGCCACAAAACGAAGCCTCTGATCAGGGTCTATACTGTTTAGACACCTTCCAGCAATATTTTAAACACACCAATACTTATACAAATTATAGGACAAGTATGGTAAGGGGTTAAGGTGTCCCAATATCTAGAGTATACACGGTACAGTAAAACCTGTTTAAGAGAGCCACCTTCGAGACTGACTTTAAACAGTGGTTGATGTGGAAAAAGTTGTCTGTCTTATAAAGGTACATGTCATGTAATTTTGCTAGCAAAATTACATGACATGTACCTTTATAAGACAACCACCTTTCCACATCAACCACTAAGGTCTATTTCAAAGGTGGCTGTCTTACACAGGTTTTACTGTATATTTCTGCATCCTGCAACGCAATTGCTGGTGACCGTATTGTACTACCAACGCAAGCATTGCTATCTCTTGATTTCTCAGTAATGTGGATAGCAATTATCACATTGCGATCAGAGTGTTTGACAAGCCTTCACAAGTATGAAATTTTAGATATTTAGAATTGATTTGAAATGAACAGACTCCGCGAACTATTCTTGTATTCAGGTGCTCAGAAGTCAAATTTTGGACATGCAAAGTATGATGAAAAAAAGGACACCAACAGAAAAGCACGTAGCTATTGTTTGTCTAAAACAGCTAATATATATTTAATTTTACTTCTCTCTGGGCTATTTCAGAAGGAAACAAATTGATGTTTTCGTACCTTTTCCCAATTTATATTTCAGGTTTCATGCAAATTGTCTCCTAAGGACACAATTTGCATCAAATGTCAAAGCGAATTTTCTGGAACAAAAATAAAGCAATATTTCAAAATGTCGTCTGCTGACATTTCTACCCAGCATGCTAAGTGAAGTAGAAATTAAACGAGAAAAAAATGTCTTGATGACTGGATAGCGGGTAAGCCGTAGTCGTGTGAAATAACCAAAACCAATTTCCCATTTTCTGTTAAAGAGCAACACAGTTCTTTTAATCGACAAAAATTATTTCGTATGAGCCACAACGTCAGAAAACGGACCTACGGACATTTGTGCCCAGCGAAGATCCAGATCAGCCTGCGCATTCGTGCAGTCTGATCAAAATCTTCACTGTGCGTATTTTGGATACCCAAGGGTGCAAAGTTCCTTCATGCGGGCAACGAATAACGGTGATCAGACTGTAAGACTGCGCGGATGCGTAGGCTGATTCCGTCTTCGATGGGCGCACATGTCAGAAGGTATGTTCTCTCACGTTGCGGCTCCGTATTTGTGTACTATGGGATGCTTAGACAGTCACAGCCTACAAATATGTTTCCCTTGGTCATTACTTTAGCCAAATTATGCCTAGTGGACTATTTTATCTCTCTCTTTGGACAGGTCCATTTCTCATTTATCTAATTTGGTTTTTAGTTCATCTTTAATTATAGAAAGTCCTGTACTTATTGCAAGCAGTGTAGACCGTGATCAGACGCTGCGTTCTGCGGCGTCTGATCTGGCTACACACTGTTTGCCAATAACACTTTTATGGGACGCCAGGCATAAACGGGTAAAAGAGGATTCTTCCTAAAGTGACTGATACATAAACATATCTACACACAATAAATCATTATTCATGTCACAAAAATGTCACGAGCCAGAAAAGCCAGGATAAAAAATAGAAACCAATTAAAAGAAATGCTTTGTTGACTTATAAATATTCACGCGGAAATAAGTTAAGAAGTCATTTTTCAAAGCCAGTGAACTGGTCTCCTGTAATTTGACACAGCAATTTGACAGGTCGCAAATGGTTTTTTATGGCCTTTGTCCGGAAATGTCAATCGCTTTTTTGCACTCTTTAGCTGATTTGTACCAGGGTTTCTTGTCAATCACGCAAACTACGTAATAAAGAATTCCGTCTGTCCATTTGAATACACAGTTTGTTAACCGTGGCTGTTTCGAACTGGGAGTTCGTAGGAAATTCTTCCGATAGCTCAGGAAAACCAAACTTTAGTGATATCCTATGCAAGATATATATATATATATATAAAAAAAAAAAAAAAAAAAAAAAAAAAAAAATTAAATTGTGTTCGGTCTAGGTATGACCCTCTACCTCAGCAAAAAAAAAAAAAAAAACTTCACAGTAAAATATAAATAATTATAAAAGGGCGATGCAAAAAGTAGATGGCTCAAAGGCAATCTGAAGCTAGAGCAAATGAAACAACACGTTGGATCATGATGCACACGGCCATAGCAGCAATAGGCGTCAACTCTCTGAAACTCTCTGAAACCGATGAGAGAGAAGCCGCCATTCAGTCAGGGCCGGATTCGCCGCAAATTTTCAACCATATAAAAAACGGGTTCTGATAGACCAACCTGCGAAAGTGTTTTCAAACCAACTTAATATACATTCAGAATGAAAACGACAGAGCCTATGTACATGTAGTGTTTTATGCAATTTATGATACCGATACCCATGTTTTAGGAAATAATTAATTCAAAGTTCAGTCACTGACTAGACTAGATAAGCTAGTAAAGCAAATAAGGAACATATATACCATACCATGTAGCACCAGGGACGTCGCCATCCAAAAACATTACGAAAACACGCCTATTCAAATATATAGAAAATTTCACCTCCAAAAACTGAAAATTTTCAGATAAAAAACTCTGATATTTTTTCATATTTCTGCTCAAAACATAGATTGTGGGTACTCGTTAGAACCGCCTCGGTGAGGCGGTTCTAACGAGTACTCCCAATCTATGTTTTTGAGCAGAAATAAGAAAAATAATATATGCCCCTGTAAACCCCAGTTTTACTATATAAAAGTGGGGTTTAAGGGGGTCAAAGTTATAGAGGCATGTTTTCGTGATGACGAAACATTAACAATATCACAATCAAAGCCATCCCATTTTGGCATAATTGGTAAGAGCTTATACCATTAGATATTGATTTTAATAAGGAAACTTGAACTAAACTTAACTTGAATGGTGTAGTACATTGGACTTGTTCCAACATGTTCTGAAAATAAATTTGGAAACGAGGAATACACTGGTTTAATGAAATAAAAAACGGTAGTCTCGGTTTTATTGATCATGTGCAGTAATGTATAATGCGGCACTGTATATTAAGTTCCCATTCCCACACTCTTTCCCAAGGTTAAGAAAAACTATGTTTTCAGTACAATTTAAACGGGTTCAATGATCATAAAATGTACTTTACAATACGATCAGGGATAGGGAAACGTTTTACGACCGGCAAGTGACGCGTAATACCATTTGTAGTGAAGTCAAATATATTCTGTAAATTGTAATGCATTTCAAACAAGGAATATACCTACTAAGAAATAAACTCAGATGGCTTGGTTTCATTGAGTTTGTTCATGTGTAAAAAAGAGAATATTCGCTGTTGCACAGAGATGAACTCTGTTTTCAGTACAGCTGAAATGGTTTTAATGGTTCAAATTTAAAATAGCGTCTCTCTCTCTCTCTCTCTCTCTCTCTGTGCGTGTGCGCGCGCGCGCGTGTGTTTGTGTGTGTGTTCAGTTGAAAGTAACTTTTTGACTGACTCTGTTAGAGGTTTTCTCAAAGATATGCCAAAGTTTAAAACCTTGTATAGGAAGGAATTTGTTTTCCTCATTACCTTAAATGAGTCTCTAGAAAGCAGCTTATATACATTTTATTTCTGTTTATTTCATTTCATGCAAACTTCTCATTTAACGATTGCAATCAGCTAATCCGCCTACAACAGCTATTTATCAAGGCTGTAAACAAAGCATTATGTACTAGATGTAGGAGAAAAAGGACAATAATAAACAATAATAATAAAAAAAACTATGTTGGAAAGCTGGGGCCGAGGTTATAAAACTTTTTCTTATTCTCAACTCAGTTTTGTGCGTGAAATTTTCACTACTAATAAATATGAAAATGACAACAATAGTTGGCTTTTTCATATTTATTAGAAGAGAAAATGATATGCTCAACTATGTTTGTCAAGAAAGAAGCTTCAATTATTAGTAATTTGAGATTTATTAGCAGGACAAATTCGTGCTCAGGACAAATTCGTGCTCAGCTGGGTTGAGCACGAAAAAAAGTTTTACAATCTCAGGACCTGTCTGTATGCACCGTTATCACCAGTATGATGCGATGTTTTATGGCAAGAAGCAACACGGTGCGCTGTGCATTGATTGGGGTCATGTAATCTGGTACGCAATGATATTGTGTTGTCCTACCATCATATTTATACATTGTATATTGTAACACAATCGTGTGGCGGGGTATTAAGGTTTCAGATTGGATGTCCGTCCGTTCGTCTGTCTTCCGTCCTTTCGTATTGAATTTCCGGCCGATAACCCGAATAAATACAAATGGATTTTCACCAATTATGGTATGTGCACTGAAATTGTTGAGATCTGATTTGGGATTGCTAATGGGCAAATTTCGTTAATTTTTGACAATTATCTGCCCGCCACACGTCCATATTTTCGTTTCCGGACAATAATTTGTGTAATTTGTAAGTATCAATGGATTTTCACCAAACTTGGTGTGTGCACTGCTATTGTAGGAATCTAGATTGGGATTACAAATGAGCAAATTACGTAAACTTTTAACAGAGTTATCTACCCAGCACACGATAATGGCGTTTATATTGTGTGTGGTATGCGATCACATGTAGTTCTAAAATAGAGGTTCAGATATTACCAGGAAAGAGACGACATTGTTTTACCCATTTGTGGATTTCGTCAAGGACCCTTTCCGAAATGACCGGTACATACATCTAAAGTTTCCTTGTAGTTTATATTCCCTGTTCTTTTTTTTTTTTTTTTTTTTATCATAGAGCGTGGTCTAGTAATTTTGAAACTTGATTTGACGGTTACTGACGATGCTTTACTAATCCAGAAAACTTTGTGAATTCAGCCTTTTCATTTGTGCGTTGCTCTATTCCCATATTCTGGTATACTAAAAAGCTCCTTTATCATTGTTATGTATTTCTGAGATATGGAAAACTAACATCACATGTCCATAGATCGATAGAGATGGATGTCGTTTTAGAAATTAAATATTGCCAGATACGGTAAAAGAATGTTGTCTCAATATAACCGCCTGGGTGATATGAATTTATATGGAATTAATGTTGTCATTGCAAACATTTCAATTTCGGTTATTCTTAATACAGACATGGTCTGGACGTAATGACTGGTAAGCTATAAGGTGAGAAAACGTACCTTCTGACATGTTCGCCCAACGAAGACTCAAATCAGCCTGTGCATCGGACCAGTCTGATCAATCTTCGCTGTCTGCACAATGAAACATGTTTTGGCTATCCAAAATGCGTCTTGTGAAGCTTCTGATAAGACTGCGCGATTGCGCAGACTGATCTGAATCTTCGCTCGGCGCACATGTCAATAGGTACGTTTTCTGATATTATGGTTCATTTTTGTGTCATCACAGTCACTTTCAGGTAAAAATCACATTCGTCAGTCGCCTAAATTCATTATGCAATATAATAAATTGATTGTTTGTTTCCAGTGGGCTCGGTCGTGAGCAGGGAAATTTATCATACAATTAAAGAATGTTAACTTCAGCATGATATTATAGTCAACTACCTCGTTTCTTTCAGTACTATTTGTATGCCATTTGCTGATCCCAGAAGAAGTCCATATGATGTCTCCTGAGCAAGCACTACACGAAACACGCCTATATAGTTTTGACCCCTTTAAACCCCATTTTTATACAGTAAAACAGGGGTTTACAGGGGTATACATTAATTTTCTTATTTCTGCTCAACAATATAGATTGTGGGTACTCGTTAGAACCGCCTCGACGAGGCGGTTCTAAGGAGTACCTACAATCTATGTTTCGAGCAGAAATATGAAAACTGCGAAAATTTTTCATCTGAAAGTTTTCTTTTTTTGGTGGTAAAATTCTCAATATATTTGAATAGGTGTGTTTTTGTAATGTGCAAGTCGTTTAATGAAGTCACGCCAAAAAGGACAGGAAGAAAATATGTGTAAGGGCAATGGCTCGGCATTTCAGTTGTCAACATGAATGTTTACAACCCTCTTACTGCGCCATGAACAGATATGCACAGATCGATCTGAGTCTTCAATGGCCGCGTATGTACGACTGTTTATTTTCTCATGTTTCAACAAAGCAGCATTTACCCTGGATGATTTAAAGCGGTAAAATTTCATTTTATCTGACAAAGATTATAATGTGAATGTGTTCTGCATAATATTATGATACATTTGTGAATTTTCTACATAAAATAATTTATTAGTCATTAACAGGCCCAACAATAATTAAATTAATGTTAGCGTAAAACTGGTCTAAGATTCCAGTAATTTTGTCTATTGACCGTTCCAATACGATTCTTATTTATACAGGAGTTTATTTTAGTGAAGACTGTTCCTGGCATAAACACATAGATTATATTAAAGACAGGGCATGGACTAGAATTAATTTAATGAGAAAATTTAAATATGACCTTGACAGGAGAGCTTTAGAAACTATTTATATTTCTTTCATTCGACCAGTACTGGAATATGCAGATGTCATTTGGGATAACTGTACACAACAGGAAAAACAAGATCTTGAGAAAATACAAATTGAAGCAGCACGTATTGCAACGGGAACAACCAAACTGGTTTCTCTTCAAAAACTGTATGAAGAAATAGGGTGGGAAACATTAGAAGCCAGAAGGAAAAAACATAAACTCGTGCTTTTTTATAAAATGTTTTACAATTTGTCTCCTCTTTATCTATCTTACTTAGTACCACCTCAAGTGCAAAATGTTTCTCGTTACAATTTGAGAAATGCAAATAACGTTCAAACTTTAGTATCACATACAAGTCAGTATTTTCACTCCTTTCTCCCTTCAGTAATTAGGGACTGGAATAACCTAGCCGATGATACTAGGAATGCTGATACAGTTGAATCTTTCAAAAGAAAAATACACGAAAACACAGTTGTTATACCCAAACATTATTATACTGGACCACGTCAACTCCAGATCTTGCATACTAAGATAAGGACAGGTTGTAGCGCTTTGAATAACGATCTTTTTCTAAAGAACATAGTAGAAAGTCCATTGTGTGCTTGCAGAAGCGGAGATATAGAAAACGCGGACCATTTCTTTCTTAAGTGTATGCTTTACAATGAACATCGATTGGAACTAATTCGGAAAGTATCACAGTTTTGTGATATAACACTAGATGTACTCTTAAAGGGGAACTTAACTCTATCTTTTGAAACCAACATGGAAATATTTAAATCCGTGCAAAGGTACATACAGTCAACCAAACGATTTTGAGTTACTTGCATTCTCTGTACCCCTCCATCTCCAGAGCAATTATTCTCTTATTTTGTTTTTCTTTCTTTTTTTTTTCTACTTTCCCTTCTATCCACTACTTACTTCTACCCTTTGAGTATTATTCTCACTTTTTTGTACCTAGTATTGTACCAACATAATAATAATGATTAATGATAATACTAATGGTAATAATGATAATAATAATAATAATAATAATATTATTATTATTATTATTATTATTATTATTATTAGCTACTAAATACTCCTTACATGTTAGTTTATTTTCTTAGTATATATAATGCGAATTTAAACTGTATTAACATGCATGTAATGCATAAGATGTAACCGCTTGTAAATATTAGTATTGTATTAGTTGTTTTTTTTTCTGCCAGTATATATACAGTTATGCATGCTTTGGGAAAAGAACAAAATAAGCTTTAAGCTTCCGTTCTAATCCTGGTTGTGTTATGACATTGTATGTTTTGTACATGCACTAAATTGGAAATAAAATATGTTTAAACTAATACGATTCCTCTGTTGCAGTTCTTCTCCCTTTTACTGTTGGTAACTCGGGGAGGCTGTGATTCGTGAATGTGACATTTTTTTGGATATCTTCACATAGTTTCTATCTGTCTGTAAGCTGTGTTTACACAATGATTGCATTTTGTATGTAAAGACCTATAACTCTTTCCTCGCGTGCCGACTTTTATCGTCTACTGATAACCTTTGCAAACAATTTAGACCCAGATCAGGCCCGATCGGGATCCAAACTGTTTGACATTCTATGTATTCCTGCAAGACCTTTTTTAAAAAAAAGAATAATTTAAAAAAAATCCACAGAGGACAAAAAAAATGCAGCAACGAAATAAAGACTAAACGTACATGTGTCAATAAAAGAACTTTGTTTATTGTGCTACGTGTACATAAACAAGGGATTTAACTGCTATAGCTTGTATTTTCCAGATAGCATGAAGTGTTGTATGTAAAGATAGTGGACAATTAAAGATGTTATTTGATACGTTCTTGTTTTTTGTGACAATCATAGGACTTTAGACAAATAAAATAATGTGTATTTGGATAAGTTCTTACATCAAATATGCTCTCTTCGCGCTTTATCATTAAACTTAGCTTAATTTTTATGCTGCAATTATCTTAACAATTTCTACGCCTTGATTAGATAGGGCGTATGTGTTCTTTTCTAGTTTACAAGCTTTAGAATTACTTCACCAATGAACAGCCATTTGAGTGCTTTGTGCTGCTTTAATCCAATACACTAGAACAAAAGTCGAGGAAAGATCCCGTTTGCCATTTGCGAACAACAAAGGCCAAATCAGCCTTTACATTATTGCAGCTTCAACATTCTCTGTTCATTGATATGTTCTATAGTGTCCATTTATTCTGTAAGCAGGTAAACCAATGCGGACCATCGCGCAGTCTGTTCTAGTCATTCATTGCCTTCATTTGCAATGAGAGCGCTTTTGGGGTCGATTGTTTACAGTCGAGCCATAGTATACTAACGCCAAAATTTCCTTAAGGCAGTTGTCCAGGTGATTATCATTGACCAATATAATCAAAGCTCGCGTTAGATAAAATCCGGGAAACGGTTATTATAGCCACGCAATTCTTGTCGCTGTGACGACAGAATGTTGTTGATAAGGTAAGCTGTAAAACGTGGACTGGAACATTTGGGGCATTTGCAAACAGTGCAGACCAAGATCAGACGCCGCAAAGCGCGGCGTCTCATCAGGGTCTGCATTGTTTGTTTAAATTACAGGACGTTAAGGTTAAGGTTATATGAAAGAGTCACGTCCACGTTCAGGGCTATTTTCCCAGCTCACACTCAGAGACAATCGATCCAACAGTGCTGTCAGTGCATTGACTGTTCCTATTCCGGCTAAGTTTATTGTTAAGGAAATCCCGATCTCAGTTGGACTGTTTTTGGCGCAAGTACGTATGCAACGCAAAAACACGCACGTGCTGAAAAAAACATTATTTTCTAATTTAGTAATATATATGTTACAACGCATTTTTTACATTCTTTTTATCTTAGTGCTGTTTTTATATTTCGTTTCCTTAGGATCATTGAGCACATCTTAGTATCTAAGAAAATCGAGTTTCCCTTTAGACGATGATGCTTGGATGGTGACGTATGTAATCCTGCGAACTACACTGCTGCCAAATGTTTGATTCTCGATTTCATTACGAAAACATGCCTATATAATTTTGACCCTCTTAAACCCCAGTTTTATATAGTAAAACTGGGATTTACAGGGGTATGCATTATTTTACTTATTTCTGCTCAAAATATAGATTGTGGGTACTCGTTAGAACCGCCTCATCGAGGCGGTTCTAACGGGTACCCACAATCTATGTTTTAGGCAAAAAATATGAAAAATATCGGATTTTTTTATCTGAAAATTTTCAGTTTTTGGAGGTGAAATTTTCTATATATATGAATAGGCGTGTTTTCGTAATGCGATTTTCATTCTTTTTATGTGTCCATGTGTCCTTTGTTTCCACGGACAACCTATATAGATTTTGTGGGCCTTTGAGGGAAACATATTGTTTTTATTGAAATACTGCCACAGACAATGCAAAGTACGGAAAAAATAAAAGCATAAAACATTCTTTAATCACGTTGCCAAGACGATATATTAGATAAACTGTATACCAGCCATTGTAATTATGCGAATAGTAATTCTGTATTTGAAAGAAGCTTGGTGATGAGTTTCACGGGACATGATGTGTACTCTTCACAATCTTTCTCAAACTTATGGGCTTACTACCGAAAGGAGTTTTAAAGCACACTAAAATTGGCTTTATTATGTTTATATATTTGCCAACCGAGGCGATGTTTTGCCTGCTTTCTGCAAGGGATCTATTCTAAAATGAAAGACCTTGCTCCCCTTAGATGACCAGCAGTATCACATTATGTTTGTAGGCGGGAATGGACATCTCAGCCAGAAAGACCAAGCAGAATGTTTTGATGGGCGTTGTGATATTTAACGCAACCTGGCACTTTGCAGATTTCATATCACGTCCGCCAAGGAAGACACCAAAATCATTTTAGACTTCTTATTTGCTTTCCTGCACACAGAGTCCTTTTCAGTAGGGTTTTATTCTCGGAGAAAAAAAACTTGCTCCTCTTGGGATTAAAGTCTATTCTTTCACAGAAAAAAAGACTCTTTTCAAAACGGAAACAAAATAATTTTGACAGAGTTCCTCCCCGTTCTCTCCTGAAAATCTAGCAATTTCCTTTAAACTTCAAAGCAAGCTTACAATTGATATATCGCCATCTTCCAGGAAGGCCGGCTGTGGTTATAAAGTGTTGCAGTTGTCACTAGAGACAGGCTATAGTTCGGCGATTGATACAGAGAAAAGGAACCTACTCTGAAAGAAAACAATCTGCTCTCAAAAGGTCTAAAAGAAAAGAGATCCTCCACTAAGAGCAAATTATTATCCTTTAGAACCCTTTTCAAAATGAGATAAACAATGTAACAGTTCTCTCCTGAAGTTGTGTCCATTCCCCTTAAATACGCAAAATTACCTCTCTGTATCGTATCTTTATGTAATCCAATCGTTGATGTCTACTTTAGGGAAAAATCGATTTATTTATTTATTTATTTATTTATTTATCTATTTATTTTGCATTCAAATATTCTATACGGAGTCAATGTCCCCTCATTCTTGTTTCAGAATACGCGGGAAAACTAGACTAATACACGCAAAAAACAATCCTTTCAAGTCTAAACATAAATGAGATATGTACCTGATATCGGAAGTATGTCATTATGTGTCAAAGATGGTGTTGATTGCAGTACAAAACAGGGTGTTATCTTACAAACAGATCAGGCATCTGTCACTTCTAAGTGTAATTTACCAATTTATATCCAGTGTATGTCTGAAAGAAGTTCGTGCCTGTTACTGTGTATTTCAACGAAGGCTAAAGTTAAAAATGATGCAACCAAAGAACAATACATTCATAAAGAATACTATAGATGATGTGTAGGAAGAGCCAGAATCATAGAACATAGCTTACCAATGACAACAAGAGGAAAAGTAAACAAACCAATACAGACAGTGCACAAGCCACAAATCAAAGGAAAGTAAAGCAACCTATTACGAAAACACGCCTATTCAAATATTAACAAAATTTCACCTCCAAAAACTGACAATTTTCAGATAAAAACCTCTGATATTTTTCATTTTCTGCTCAAAACATAGATTGTGGGTATTCGTTAGAACTGCCTCGACGAGGCGGTTCTAACGAGTACACAATCTATGTTTTTCAGCAGAAATAAGAAAAATAATGTATACCCCTGTGAACCCCAGTTTTACTATATAAAAACGGGGTTTAAGGGGGTCAAAATTATATAGTATTCGTGATGCAGCCCCCTCCTCTCCAACAAGATGATCGCAATGCTAGAATGGAGCCACTGAACATAAGCTTTGCAAAGGCATAAGACATTTTCTCTAATGTTTCTAAGATAGAGACAGCATTGACTGCCAATTCCAGTTGTGAAATATCCATTAATATATTCCGAATAATTGCAGAGCATTTGATGCTTGACCATTTTTTGCTCAATTCCTATTCGGTTATATTCATAAGGACCTAGAGGGGTTTCTGATCCTTAAAGATAAGTTAAACGTGTTAAAATACTTTGAATTTGAACTGTTCAGGAAGTGAACGGACACCCAAACTGATTTTCTCAACATTTACATGTATGACTGTAGTGCAGGTGTGTTTAACAATAAATTTATTTTAGATAAAATTTAACTGAACGAAATACATTAAATAAAAGTTTAAGATTCATACTAAATTCAAAATTTTCAAAATATTTTAATTATAATTAATTAAATTAATGATTCGAAAGGTACTTTGGGCCATATTTGTTTTTGTTTCTTTTCAAGAGCCATACGTGTGTCTTGAATTTTATATATAAATGCATCTTAAAATTTAATTAAGTTAGAGTTAATAATCTTGCAAAATATGTGACTTTAAACATAGAATCCGACTATTTGATACTCATCACTTTGTAATATTAAGTATTTCAAAGACAGCAATTTAGCACGATTACCAGTGTTGAATAAGCACTAAATAATTTTGATTTTCTTTTATACATAAAATTTAAAGCTTACAGAGCCATTACAAAAGAAAAAAAAAATCAAGGAAAGGTTTCTGTACAAATAAATAAATACTTACATAAATTATTGTAGTTTTTTTTTTTCTACTGACCGTTCCGAGGTGGTCCCTCAGTTTCAACTCTTCTTTTTATGTGCATTGATGGTTTCATATATAGCGTTTCTTTTGTCATTATTTGTTCTTTATCTCTCCTTCTTTTGGTGCCTGCTGTGCTTCGTAATTGCGGCATTTCCTGGCTATCTTCACTTATATGTGTTGCATGTTCTGACTGATATACGGCAATCTACATGCATGGTTATTACCATAATAATTGGTGGTAACTTTTAAGGGGAACTAATGCAATTTCAAAGGAGACAGAGTGCCCTAATTTGTTTTATTTTTCTTTCTTTTGACTATATCCAAAGAAATACCCTAACATCGCTGTGTCATTCTATGGATTTTGGGCAGATGTTTGCTGTTAGAGAGAATGGTAATATTTCTTTATTCCCACTGGCTATTGTCCAGTGGAATGCCCTTCCCGAGACAGGTGTTTGCCAGCCTAGTCTTGATCTGTTCAAGACTGGAGTCTGCAAGAGAAGCACCCACGTCCCTTGATCTTTCAAAAGCAACATGTTTTAATCTGATTTAAACTCATCTACTCCAGCCTATCACCTTTCATCGTCAACCTAACAAGCCTTTCATCCGCTTGTCATGCTTTGGTTTTATCTAAATTCCCTAACCCGCTAAACTCTTGCCAAGTGCACCGCCTAAAATGTCCTCGCGGACGTATGGCAGTATATAGCAGAAAGGGAACGGGATCTACTCTTAAAGGAAAGACCTTGCTCATCTTGGTAGTAAAATGTTTCTTTCAGAGTAAAACCATTTGTAGAGGGGGGTTTGATGTGCAAAAAAGCAAACCTATAGGTTAAATAATGTAAGCTACCTTCAAAAAATAATTCAAAAAGGTGAAACTCCAACCAAATGTAGCTAATCCCCTTAATTGCATGATGGTGAGTCGGCCATTAGACTAAATGAGACACTTTCCTAAATTTGTTTCTGAAGGCGTAAATACAGCCCAGTGTAATCAGCCCCCTTAATTGCATAACGATGTCGGGCATTAGACTAAATGACGACTTCTTCCTCAGTCTTTTTCAGAAGGTTGGCGCCGGACTATTGCTGTCAGTGAACGGGCCCATACTTGTCTAATTTGTTGCTTTCTTTGCTCCGGCTTGAAGCCGCCATTTAGCTTTCTGTTTGATTAATCGTTTGTTTATAATTATTTGTCTTCTACGGAGATGTTTCACTAGTCAGGCAGAGGACCCTAAATGCGAACACATATTTGTTACTTGGTACTGCTGCAGAATTAAGGGCGAGCGAGCTAAATTAGTTTAAGCTTCCGGTAGTTATTTCTGCTGACCCGTTGCAAGGCGGTTCTTCTGTCGCCGTTCGTCTTTGTTTGTATGTCGTTTACGGCCACTGTGCCGTTGTCTCTTTTCATTAGTTATTCTTATCAGTCATCTTTTTCTGCTTTTGGTGTCTCGGAAAGGCAGTGCTGCGTGATTTGGACGTTTATTTCATTTACATGTTCCCGTGTAAAAGTCTACAAAGTGAATCATAATCTCTCCCGTTAACACTGAAGAATGTAAAAAAAAAACGAGACATATGGATTGCACAGACCGTGCAGGCGTCCTTCACCATTCCATGCGTCCCCGCATAATCGATGCATCCACTCCCTACGCACTACTAGAAATACTAGATAAGGTAAAATAAAGCGATGTACCATAATACAGTATTTGATGCAAACGTGTGGATATGTAATAAGGATTCTTTTCGATTGACAAGTTTTTTTCCTTAATGAGTCTGACGTGTATCTTTCAAGTCTAATGAGATTTGAATTATGTTTTCCGACAGCACAAAACTTATGGGCCGCATCAAGTGAAAATGTGCCTTCGAACATGTGCAAAATGCGCAGATTCATTTCATCCTGCACATGCGCACAATATTATCCGAGCCTTTGCTCTCCATTTATACATTCTGTAGTATCCAATGATTCTATCAGCGGACAGTGAAGGCCCTTATCAGACGGCGTGGATGCGCAGGCTGATCCGGGCCTTCGCTGACCGCTTATGCTCGAAGATAGATTGTTGCATGGCGCGGCTTTTATTATGTATCGGCGATTTCGTTGATTGCAAAACATTAAACGATAATGGCAAAGAAACGGAAGGATTTTGATGGAACAATATACTCATACACTGGTTGCCTGTGATCAACCGGCGCCTCTGTCTCTTGCCTAGACATTTGCTGTCCAGTTTAAGGAAGGGTCTAGGTACAGTTGGTAGACTGTATGTATTTTAACAAGGAAAGCAACTTTGGTAACATCCGGTTTGTTTTATTGCACACCAGTCCCGTCAGAAATATAATCTACTGTAATTAGAATGAATTTGCTAATAATAAATGCGACAGGAAAAGGGCAGCTCGCAAGGGGAGCAAATTATTCCGTTTAAGCAAAGTCAGTTTTAAGACGGAGGTTAAACTACAACTGACAGATGTGTCTCCCACTGACAGTGAATTGACTTCCCTTAAATGTGATCCACAACGCGTTGAAAACCAGATTTGTCCTGGTTCCGAGGTTATAAAACTTTTTTTCATGCTCAACTCAACTGAGCATGAAATTTGTCCTGCTAATAAATCTCAAATTACTAATAATTGCAAATTTTTTCTTGCTAAACATAGCTGAGCATGAACATTTTTCTGCTAATAAATACGAAAATGCCAACTATTGTCGGCATTTTCATATTTATTAGCAGAGAAAATTTCATGCTCAGCTGAGTTGAGCATGAAAAAACTTTTATAACATCGAGGCCTGGACTATTCCCGCAACAAAGACATTTTTACAGGGAAGACTTCATGTTTGCTTTGCTCCTGCACATCAGATCCCTTCTGAAAAGGCATCTAATATAAAAGAAAATAACTTACTCCTAGAGGTTCTTTTCTATTAGAGCAGACCCCTTTTAGCTGCATTTTCTAAAGGTGTATCCCCTCCCCTTACGGAGTTGAGGTTTATTCCCTTATTTGTATTGCGTAGTTTATGTATATTAGTCGATATTTCTACAACGGTACGAACAGCTTTGATAATTGCATCCGTGATAACAATATGTGTATAAAGGTACGAACATCCGTTATAATGATATTTGTATAAAGATATGAACATCCATCATAACTATATTTGATTAAAGGTACGTGCATCCGTAATAACGATTTGTATAAGGACACGGACACCCATAATAATGATATTGTATAAACGTACGAGCATCTGTAATAACGATATTTGTATAAGGATACGAACATCCGTAATAACGATGTTTGTATAAGGGTATAAACATCCGAATTAACGATATTTGTATACGGTTCGAACATCCGTGATAACAATATTTGTATAACGGCATAACTGATTCTCTTACCATTACGCAAATATCAAATAATTTTTCAAAATGTAAAACTGAGTAATATGCTACATTTCTAATTCTCAAGAGAACATTATGTACATTTCAATTTAATAAAGTCATAGCTATTGAACGCTCTATTAAGAAACCTACAATTCATAAACTCTTAAACTCATTCTTATTTGCAAAGATGCATGTCCCAATATATGTATGCATGTACTTATTTATGTTTATATGTACCTGAGTGCGGATCAGACAGACTGAATAGGAATTTTGGGAGTAGAGCTGGGATAGAGGGAGCTGGTTGCTATGCTATTGTTAGTTTACAAAGTGTGAGGTTCCAGTCGCGGTTAGCTCACTCTCCCTCTTGGCACCGTTGGTAGGCTATGTTCTGTGTTTTATGTCGCTTCCTGGACATTTTATTTTCTTTACTATTATGTAGCGAGGAGATATGAGAGAATACGTCAATAGTCTCATAATATTAGTATACATATATGATAAAAGCACATTGCTGAAGCATAGGCCGGCGAATATTAATGAAGCTGTCCAGGAAAAGCCTTAATCACAGAACATCAAGATGAAGAATACAACAAACCACAATGGACGAAGTTCAAGCTTATCCTGATATTTTCTTGAAATATGAGAGTGTCAGAAAATTTGACACTTTCAATTTTCTTGTCAAGCTCTTAACGCCATGTTTACGTTTCAACTACGATTCAATGAAATTAGTCGATATAAAAAGTACATTGTATTCACGAGTACATGAGGTCGACGACCAACGTTGAAAGTACAATAATGCAAAAATGGCCTTTATTGGATTTTATTACTCAAGTAGCATGACGCCTATTATTATTTATTATAATTATTTGTTTTCAAAAACCAAACCGTTTGAGAATCAGTGTGCTTGATAACCTGGAACGTCATTACTGTTTAAAACAATATGAGCCAGCGCACGACAAAGCCTAAATAAAGCTTGTCTGATCAAAGTCTTTGCTGATCGCATGTGCCTTCTATAGTCTCCAGAATACCATAAGAGGGATGAACGAGAACCCTTGCCATACTCGGTGGATGTACAGGCTGATCTGAGTCTTTGCTGGTCACACAGGTCTCATTGTATGTTTTGTCTTTCGTTGACTCAAATGTAGCAAATTCCTCGAAATTTATTCTATTCTGTCTTTATCGATGGTTTCACATACATACTTATGTGTCCTAAAATAATGCCATATAAAGCATTTATCTTTAGAGTGGTTCACGTAAACATTTACTAAATTTTATTTTTAAGACTCTGAATAATTATTGATTGAACGGTTAGTTGAAGTAGCTTCTGCAACAATGCCTAGCGAAGCCCGAATTTTATGATAACCTGGTTTAAAAACCTCTAGGCCCTTGAGGGTAAGCGAGGCTGAATTTCTCTTGGAGTACTACTCTTAACGAACATTATTCACTGCCTTTAGGAGTAACTTTTCTAATACGAGTAAATATAAACATCCAAAAGGTTGCCTTTGAAAATAAATAACAAAGAAATGAACAAGAATCAGAAACTCAGTTTTAGTAAGATTCTTCTTTCCCCGCGCCCGAATCCCGCCCACATACAGCACCTATTTAAGCGGTATTCGAATTTCAAAGATCCCAAAGACATAAAAATATAATCTACATTATGGTAAACTACAGGGTGACGATATATGGCCGCCACACGGCACTAAACATCGGTAAAAAGACCGCTTTTGGGAATGGATTCATATACCAGGACAACATTTATTTCTGTAGAAGTGATCAGCCTATGAATGTGGAGTCAAATATTTTCGACTCAGAGTGTTGCCCAGTTCAGGTGTAAATAGGCCATGAGAGGAAGACATTATTATTTATATAAACCCAGTATCATATACTGTATAATAATTTTGATATCAATAGTAGTAGTAAATTATAATAATCTTGAAGTACTAAACTCTTTACTGTATTTATTCAATCAGCTTTCCTGATGAAGTGTCTTAAAGCGTTTTCTGACTAAAAACAAGGCAGTCCAATCGTTTAGGATGTACACAATTTGTTCAACATATCTATCTGCACATTTTAGATAAATTAGATTTTAAACTAAATTTCCAGTTTTGACTTATCATCTACCATCATTCCGTCATAGTCACTATTTCATTTAAGGCATATACTTTCAGAGGAGACAGCTCTGTAAATATTGTTTTCGCCTTCCTACTGAGGCTTTGTCCACTCTAAATGGATAGGTTTGGCCCCTTTGCAGATTGGGTGTGGTATGCTGGATACCAAACAGGAAGTCACAAAAGTTATCTTTGCAACGTTGCACCTAAAATATTTTATTTTAAAACTGTGTTGTAGAATCTAAGCACCGAGGACATTACGTTCAATCCTCTGTCTGTACTTGTCAATCCACTGAGTTTTCTTCATTTACGACAGCTGGCCATATTATAACGGGTAATCTCAGTATCGCACACACTGAAACTCAGAGATGTTCTATTTAAGGACAATTAATATAGGGAATCCAGGTTATTTACTTGGAAACAGAATTCAAACAATCTTCTGTTTAATAGTATGCACGACTCTCGGCCAAACAGGAGGACATAGAGGCTGATACACTTTCTGAATGGGTAAAAACGTAGATGTCTTTGGTCAAGGGACGTATCAAGGTACTCAGCAGAACAATGTTCCACCGATATGAACAAGTATTTGGCGATCTAGGTGTTTCTACTGAATTAGCCGAACTCCATCAGGAGTTTGTTGTTGTTCCAGCGGACATGGCGTCTACAATATTGTGTTTGTTTGCAAAACACATTATAATAACTGCTTAATGGAGGAGCTTGGTATGAGTACAATAACAGAGAAACCGACATTCAAACTCACTAAGTTTTCTAGGGAATAAATTCTGCAAAATCACAATTCGGTTATGTTATTATTTTGACTCTCTTTCTCTCTCTCTCTCTAATGAAGATCTTGAATTTCCTTAATTGTATTGTATTCCTAAATTGCACAAGAATCCATACAAACTACGTTATATTGCGGGCTCAACTAAGTGCTCTAGTTAACCCCTCTCACAGATTCTAACGAGAATCCTTAGAACCGTGAAGAAGGGCATCAGAAGTATTGCAACACCAGCTATGTCAAACAGATGTTGATCCTAAAAAAAATCTAAAGAGCTCCTCATCACAAAAACATTTCCTATATAATTTTGACCCCCTTAAACCCCACTTTTATATAGTAAAACTAGGATTTACAGGGGTATACATTATTTTTCTTATTTCTGCTCAAAAACATAGATTGTGGATACTCGTTAGCGGTTCTAACGAATACCCACAATCTATGTTTTGAGAAGACATATGAAAAATATCAGAATTTTTATCTGAAACCTTTCTGTTTTTTTTTTTTTTTTTTTTTTTTTTTTTGTTTATTTGTTTGTTTTGTGGTGAAATTTTCAATGCATTTGAATAGGCGTGTTTCATAATGTACAAAATTTATAATTCAATGTTATTCAGTTATTCTGTTGTGTAAACAGTATTGATTTTTTTTTTTTTTTTTTTTTTTTTTTTTTTTTTTTTTTGATTTCTCAACTGTTTATACCACAGTTCCACATGACAAACTGAAATCCGAATTACCGAATATCCGAAGATATTATTAGTCAGCGATTCTTTTACACGAATGATAAGCGAAACCATCGCTTCCAGTATATTGTCTTTGGCTATGCAGATACATACTTTGTTCAGGGCTACTCTGATGTATCACAAAAATAGTCTGATGCAGATGTTGTAAAGACACTGGAACATCTAATTGGCAACATCTTTGTGGAGTTTGACGGACACATATTTCAAGAAACAATTGGCTTTACTGGGAGAACTAATTGTGCTCCATTACTTGACGGCTTATGCATATACTTGTATGAGGCAGAATTTATACAGGATCTCACGAAAGCAGGCAAAACAGGCATTGCCCAATAATTCAATTTCGCCTACAGTTACATAAATAATGTATCATCTCTGAATAATTCAAAGTTTTCAGAGCATATCAATTCATCTACCCATGTGAAATTGAAATTAAGAAAGCATCTAAGACGATAATGGCATCCTCATATTTGGATTTATATCTCTATATCGACGATGGAAAGCTCACTACAAGTCTTCACGGCATGCGGGATGACTACAGCTTTCCCATAGTTGATTTTCCTTTTTTATGCAGCAATAGTCTTCTGCACCAGCATACGGTGTTTACGTTTTACAGTTAATGCGTTATGCTAAAGCTTACACTGAGTGTCAGGACTTTATCGAACATGGAAGACTGTTCACTTTGAGACTGTAGATTCAGGTATACAAAAGAACTCAACTGTTGTCAAGACTTAAGAAGTTCTATGGGAGGCATTATGACCTTGCCAATCCCAACAATGTGGCTGTTTCCAGACTTATGTCTGATGTTTTTGGCCACAGCAAAGCCATAAGCAGACTTCTAGATCTAGCACATTTTCCCATATTTTCCTAAATCTCTGTTCGGGCTGATAGGCATGGTGGGCAAAGCATGCTTACCAAGTAATGTTTACTTTCCATGCACGCCTGATTACACCTTATTTATTTTGGATCCATGTTCGCCTGTATGAACTTCTAACCGAGTCTCCGATTTTCGTGATTTTGTGTGTTCTTTGTTTCCAAAGGCAAGCCTTTTTGACTTTTATTTCCTTATTTTACCTTTGTGTCTATCGACTTACGATTTTCCGGAATACGATTATGTTATGTTAACCCCCAGACTCTTTGTTAAAACTGTCAGATGTTTTGCCAGATGTATCTAGTCCTCGTAACATGTCTCCATCTGTACACAAGTAATCTTCTTTCGTTTGTTGGACAGATAGAAACGTGTAACAACTTAGGCTTAAAGGGGAAGTCAATGTTGGTAAAGAACATACTTGAGATGTTCAAGGTTTTGACAAATCATATATTTTGATGTACTTTTGATCAAGATCGGAATAAAGTTAAACAAAATAAGGCGTTTAATGATTAAAAAAAATACATATCAAGGGCGTCGAAATTTTGAATATTCTAAAAAGGTTTTAAACATTTCTAAATATTAGATAAAATATATTTGTTGTTGTTGTTGTTGTTGTTGCTTTCTGATAGTAGTTAATGCGGTTTTCAAGCAAAACCCATACCTGTCTAGAGAAGAACCAATATATACAGATATAGAGGTTGAGTATTGCAGCAAACCTTATTCATTTAGGTTTGCTTATTTAATTTAGGCCTTACCACGTCATTAAGGCTGACCAAATATTCAAATTAGCGGCAGCCAAAATATCAGTTTCGATATCTTTAAACCTTGATAATTTACTTATTTTTCATGTGTGTTAGAATGAATAGTGTGTCAGTAAGGTCTTGCATCTCATGTTTATTCTTCACCAACATTGTTTTTCCTTTAACCGTTTAGAAAAGAAGATATTGGTTATATATATTCACTGAGCATGGACCCAGATAGTTTGTATAAGTCATTAGGCCTACACATCTATTTAGCATGTACATTTGTTAGCGATAATCCTATATTTTAATCTAAAGAATGATCATTTTCCTTATTTCTCCACACAAAAAGAAACATACTGAGGCGCTTCTAATGAGTATTTCAACTTATTTTGGAGAATTAAGAAACTTACCCTGATAATCGTCTTATCTAGAATATTGTAAGCCATGCCATAGTCTATATATAATATGGGGAATGAGACAGATTTTAATTTTCTAAGAATATAAAGACAGCTTTCTGTTGTGAAAAGGCTGCGAAAGGTAAAATTCAAATCGAAATGTTGGTTTTACAACTTCATAAGTATGACCCTCCCGATAATGTAGACACTTTTATACGTTTTCACTATATATTATGGGATGAACTTGACTCTACCTTAAGCAGGGTATCTATTGTGATTAAATTATATGTCGTAATTGCCCTGTAATGTTTTACCTAAAGCATATGCATATGATGTAGTCTACCCCCATCAAACTAAAGATTTATACAATTATTAGAGCTAATTAAGACCATTCAGTGATGGGTCAGGTCTACGACACTCGAATCTTTTCTCAGTCACATTTATTAATTTATTTATTAATATATTTATTTATTAATATTTATTTATTTATTTATTAATTAATTAATTTATTTATTTATTTATTTATTGATATGTATACCTATAAAACACAGACAGAGATAACATATGGCCGATATAAACTTTGAAAGTGGCTGCATCAATAATGAAGACTTGAAAAAAATTGGGAAATTGTTTCGTAAAGCCATCAGACGCCTCAAGCTGTGCAGGAATAATTTGTCACAAGGAAACAAATCCCATCGCCGTTCTTGATTGGATTCTTCTTATGAGCCGCGCTATGCCAAAACGTATTTTCGGCCATATGCGGACAGTGAAGCCCCAGATCAGCCTGCGCATCCGCGCAATCTGATCAGGGTCTTCACTGTCCACTTACAGAATGATTAGTTCCTACAGGATACACGAATGAAGAGTAAAATCCCGGATACCATTTTGCGCATGCGCAGGATGAATCTGCGCATGTTCGAAGGAATTTTTTGCTTGACACGGCTCAGATAATGTCCTTAGATTTCAAGGACAGCTATGACCTAATGGCACAGTCTAATGGCACAATACAATACTCCAGATTAATTGTAATTTTGAAGTAAAATACGTTTGTTTTTTTTTTTTTTTTTTCTGATTTTAACAAGGAAAAGATATATACTTGTTATCAAAATCCTTTCACAAGTGCAGCTGAAATTTTCCATGAAGAATCAGTATAGTTTACATCTGAAATCAATACTTATCTAGAATCTCGAAAATGGGCTATGAAGACACCACAAGCTGGTAATCCGACGTCCGCAAACATCCAAACAACGGTCTATGCGTATTTCCTGCAATAGCATGGTTAATTCTACATACCGTTTACAATAAAGTCCGTATCCTAAACTTCGAAAAACAGAATGAAAATACCAGTACTGACCCTGATCAGACGCGGTGTCTGAACTGGGTCTACACGTTTTTGCGCGGGCCTCTCTGACCCAATACCTAGGGTAAATACGGAATTGGATCTGAATTGACCTGACATAGATTGTTCTTAAGCCTTTTCTTTCTAAATCATTCAAGACATTTCCTCTTTAAGGATTATTAAATACCTCTGAACGCACTAACCTAGATTAAATTTATCATCACAGGAAAAGGAGACGTAATGTCTGAAAACGAACCGCAACGTCAGTAAACGCCATGCGGCGCTTCTGATTATCCACAATACGTTTTTGTAAAGAAATGAGAAAACTATAATTTTTTTAAATGGCTTATCTGATTCTATGGGTAAGAAGTGTACATTTTATATATTTGTGTAAACATAATGATCATCAGACAGTGAAAATGTTCCGGCTGACCTTGACAGGCTTTTCCAGCATACGGCACAGGTAACATTCCGCTCTTTCTGATTACATTACGAAAACACGCCTATTCAAATATATTGAGAATTTTACCACCAAAAAAAAAAAAAAAAAAAAAAAAAATGGAAACTTTCAGATAAACAAAAATCTACTAGTTTTCACATATCTGCTCAAAACATAGATTATGGGTAGTTGTTAGAACCGCCTTGGCAAGGCGGTGGTAACGAGTACCCACAATCTATGTTTTTGAGAAGGGACCTATATTTTTTAGCAGAAATAAGAAAAATAATGTATACTCCTGCAAACCCCAGTTTTACTATATAAAAGTGGGGTTTAAGGGGGATCAAAATTATATAAGTATGGTTTCGTAATGGTTTAGTTTATCTCTCCGTTTGATGTGATACTAACTCCTATAAGGGGACTAGATACACTTTATTGATTTTCGTCATATTGTACCAGAGAGACAACTTTTGTGACCTTCAGTTTGCTCTCCTGCACACCAGGTCCCTTCTGAAAAGCGGTATACTGTGCAAGGAAAGAATTTGTTCCCAAGAGGAGCGCATTCTTTCCTTAAAGAGCAGATTTCTCTTCAGCATGGAAGCAAGATAACTTTGACAAAGTTACCTTCACTGAAGGTGTATACATTCTCCTTAAGAACAACCTACTTAAGTGATTAATCGTGACGGAGACATTTCAATATAATCTGAATAGCGGATTTGTAGAACTACGGAACTCAACACAACTGAAATCATCAGACTCGGTTGATTGTGTCGGTTCACGGTATTTAACCTTTACCACTCTCTGGGCATTTTCAGCAGACGACAAACTGATGTTATTTTTCTTATTTTTCCCAGAAAACAGGATTTGACATTTCATGCAAATTGTCTCCTTAGGAGACAATTTGCATGAAATGTCAAATCCTGTTTTCTGGGAAAAATAAGAAAAATATTTCAAAATGTCGTCTGCTGAAAATTTTACCCAGAGTGCTAAGCGTTAAAGAATATATTCTTCATGATTCTTAGTAATGCATGGAACAGAAGTTTGCTTTTAGACGTAACATATGAATGCAATAGTCCAAATGTATCCGAATAATTCAATATTATAGCAATCTATTGCAGTACTGGGCAAATTCTTTTCAGCGCTTAGCGACAGCTGCTGCGATACCCAAATAGTATGTATATCAGGAATTTCTTTGGAAGTATTCAATGTATTTCGTTTACTTTATAGCCATGAGAGGTGATGTATAGTCAACAACAACAACAACAAAAATAATGATAATAATAGTAATAAAAAAATAATAATAATTATAAATAAATAAATAAATAAATAAAAATGATTATGATAATAATGTATTTATTTAGCGAGGATGCAACGCTCGTATTTACAAAACAAAGTATAAAGCAAGCTAAAATTTTTAGGATGCTGTGCTATCTAAACATCTTAAAACGCAGTGACAATGATTCTGACTAGGTTAACTCTAATATTAGTATATAATATATTAAAACGTCATGCTCTAAATTAATATTTAAAGGTGACATAAATAAGGTGACTGGCTTAAATCGTCTTGAGTTCAAAAACTATAGAACAATATCGGGTCAACTAACAACTCTGAATTGAAAAAAAAATCATATTCACCAACACTCTATCGATTTCTCACCGGAGAAACTTGAACATGTCCGATGCAGATCAAGAAGCGACTAAGGTCTCCCGGAGTCAGTTGAAGATTACATAAAATGGAAGCCAATGTCCAAACAGCATATACCGAGCCCGAGCCCGAGGCCGACAGCGTACGACACAACTTATGGCGGCATCAGGCTGATATCTAAGCCACGTAGGACGTTGTGAAATAGTATGCAATCGTACATGTAATGATATCTTGCTTTGTACTAGTATAATTTCCATACTACGATCAAAAGGTTTTATCCTTTAATCTATATTAGCATGCGGTTTTGTGCAAAAGTAAACGTTTTGCCGGTATTCAAAACCAAAAGAAGCCTACATACAGTATACATGTATTTCCCTTTTGAATGGACCCTTTTCAAAAGGGGGACTGCCTGTAAAATCTTGACAGTTACCTCCCTGGAATTAGCCATTCTCCGCGAGCCATATTTCTTAACGGGGTCACTGTGAAACAAGTGAAAATTCAGAACAAACGATTCGTTCCGTCAGTGGAACTTGATAAGCTCGGTAGATTTATACAAGGGAGATAATTTTTGTGACTTCCTATTGATTTTCTGCACTCAGATTCCCTTCTGAAAGGGGGTATGCTCAAACAGGAAAGAATTTGCTCCCATTGGGAGCAAATTCTTTTCATTTTGAGTAGAACCCCTTTTCAGATGGGAGGTAAAAAAATTGACAGTTACCTATGAAAGTATATTTATTCCCCTTTATGGACGCAATTCTTCCTCCGTAGCTGATACGAGCGTACATGTACAATGGACCGGGTGACTTAACTGAGACATGATAAAACAATTGAGAACTCAGAATAAATATTTTGTGTCATTAATTTCGCCATATAAATACAAATAGCTCAGTAACCAGCTTTATTAGGGCAATAAATATTCTAAACTGGACTAATTTATAGCTCCGCCTGTCGATGCAGACACGTTTGTATTATATGCAGAGTTGATTTGCAATATTCCGTGGCCGGGAGGAAACGCAATCTAGCAATTAATTGATATATTGTGACGCTGTTTATTTCATATTTGTCTGTCTTTTATCCATATAAACGCTTAGCTCGCAGACTTGATTTGTCAATAAACTAAAAATAATGTCCCCCCCCCCCCCACACACACACACACACACACACCCAGATAATAAAATATTACCGTACTTAGCCTAAGTAGTCGGACATTTTAATTCCTTGCCATACTTGTCATACAATTTGAACAAGTCAATGTAACACCGGTTTGTGTGTTTAAAACCTGCTGGATGACTGGCAAACAGTGTAGACTGATCAGACGCCGCGGCGGCGTCTGATTAGAGTCTAAACTGTTTGCCCAGATCTGTCCGTTCGAATATTTAGTGAAAATATGAAAAAAAAAAAAAAATCAGTGAAGCTGGCTATAGGTGATTATCAGTCGTGGTTTATTTTTTAATGTTATAAGTCTTTCCTGTTTACTCTCGGCATGCCTTTCTTATTACGTTAACATGTCTGTGTGATGCAGACTGCCATGTTTCCCCATAATATAGTGAAAATCGGGATATGCAAGGGTCTACATTGTTACGCAGACTCAGAATTTTTCGGTTTTGAAGTTTGATTTCGATTTGTTTCGCTGTTGCTGTCAGTCACTTATACTTACTATATAAATTTGCCTAAAAAAATCAATACTCAACTAAAGCAATCGATGGATTACAGTAGAAAAAGACATATGAAATATGTGACGGCGTGAAAGAATACATATGACCAACAAAGTTTCAGTTCAGCATGTGCAAGAGCATCCACAGCATCACGAAAACATGCCTATATAATTTTGACCCCCTTAACCCCCACTTTTATATAGTAAAACTGGGGTTTACAGGGGTATATATTATTTTTCATATGACTGCTCAAAACATAGATTGTGGGTACTCGTTAGAACCGCATCGAGGAGGCGGTTCTAACGAGTACCCACAATCTATGCTCAAAACATAGATTGTGGGTACTCGTTAGAACCGCCTCGAGGATTTCTGCTCAAAACAGATTGTGGGTACGCGTTAGAACCGCCTCCTGCTCAAAACATAGATTGTGGGTACTCGTTAGAACCGCCCGTACTCGTTAGAACCGCTTCGAGGATTTCTGCTCAAAACGTAGATTGTGGGTACTCGTTAGAACCGCCTCGAGGATTTCTGTTCAAAACAGAGATTGTGGGTACTCGTTAGAACCGCCTCCTCGAGGCGGTTCTAACGAGTACCATCAATCTATGTTTTGAGCAGAAATCCTCGAGGCGGTTCTAACGGAGGGATGCGGTTCTAACGAGTACCCACAATCTATGTTTTGAGCAAAAATCCTCGAGGCGGTTCTAACGAGTACCCACTATCTATGTTTTGGGCAGAAATATGAAAAAATATCAGAATTTTTTATCTGTAAATTTTCATTTTTTGGTGGTAAAATTTTCAGTATATTTGAATAGGCATGTTTTCGTAATGGTTTGAGCAGGATCCTTGCAATAGAGAGATAAAAAAAACAACAACAAAACATGCAAGGCCGTTTTGTCTGGCACCCGCTCACTCTTCCACTTGACCTGCATGTGGCGTTTTTTTTCTTCTTAAACACCTTAAACACGCGCACTCGGTAGGCACGTACGATCGCATGAGCGAACAAAGAAACTAACAAATAAATGAAAGAAGGAAAGGATGAATAAATTTTTTGCCCTGTAATTTCGCATTCAAAGAAGCCGACCCATTATAGAAATTCACATCTTGAATACTATGCAACAAACAAGACAAACATTAGGTAAGATGCCTTTAATCATTAGAAGCTATGTAGAAGTACTCTGTTAATTTTTCTGTAATGTATGGCTCTAAGAAATATGTGGTCTGCGTACCCAAGCCATAAAGCATTCTTTAAACGTCCATCAGTGGCAAGTCAGAATATTCAAGTGAACAGACACGGACCCCAAAAGACAGGGTGCAATCAGGCGTCCTAGGAATTAAAGGATTGCGACAGTCTTTCCATAGATTAATATTGCGGCATGTCTAAATGAAAATGAGAAGCTATCGTGCGAAGAAATGCACGTACGGCGGTGAAATTAGATATCAACTTCGTACCCAGTGTTACACAGAGTGGGTGTGAATTTGAAGTTTCGGGTGTAAAGTGGGTTTCGTTTTAAAAACCTCTATTATAATATTGAAAAAAAAAAAAAAATGCCAACAAGTATCTGCTATTCTTCATCGCTTACCTTCTTTTGATGCTTCTTGTTATCCATTCTCCCAAAAGTGGGTGAAATTTGTAGTAGCTTCAAATAGTCTTATGCATTACTGTGTGTCATATTATATTTGAACGAAAGGGCCACGATGGTCCTGGATCCCTCACCTGATCCATATTTTACAAATGAAACGGTATGTAATATATGGTGGAGTGGTGAATTTGAGCAATTTTGGTAGACAGTGACCCAAGGAACAATTCTGTGAAATTATTTCAAAATCAGCCTAGCTGTTTAGGAGGAGAAGCCGTTTCAAGCTTTGCCTATTTTAGCCCTGGTGGCCATCATATTCAATGGAGCAAAATGATTCTGAGCACTTTTGTTAGAGGGTCACCCATGAAATATTCCTGTGAAATTATTTCCAAATCTGTCTAGTTTTATAGAAGCATCTTGTTCACCAGAGTGGAATGATTTGAGCAATTTTGATAGATGAACACTCAAAGAACATTTCGGTTATATCATTTCAAACTCAATCTACCCATTTAGGAGAAGTCGTTTAAAGTTTTTTTTTTCTATTTTTAGCACTGGCGGCCACCTTGTGTGGCAGAGTAAAACGGTTTGAGCAATTTTAGAAGAGGGTTGCCTAAGTAAGATTCTTGTGAAGTTATTTCAAAATCCATCCATCTGTTTAGGAGGAGAAGTCATAAAACGTTTTTTCGTCTGGTTTTAGCATTGGCGGCCATCTTGTTCAATGGAGCGGAACAGTTTGAGCAATTTTGATAGAGGGTTACATTCCTGTAAAATTATTTCAAAATCCATCCACCGGTTTAGGCGGAAACGATGTTTAAAGGTTTTCTATATTTAGCTCTTGTGGCCATCTTGTTTAGCCGAGCGTAACATTTTGGGCAATTTCGGTTGAGGGTGACCCAAGAAACATTCCTATTAAATTATTTTGAAATCATGTCATTGCCACAGGAGATGTCATTTAAAGGTTTTTCTATCTTAAGCCCTGGCGGCCGTTTTGTTCAGTTTAGCAGAACCTTTTTAGCAATTTTGGTAGAAAGTCACCCAAGGAGCATTTCTGTGAAATTAGTTTGAAATCGGGACATTAGCCTAGGATGAGATATCCTTTAAAGTTTTTTTTTTTTTTTTTTAATTTTAGTTCTGGCGTTTATTCAGTGAAGCAAAACCATATTAGCAATTTCCGTAGAGGGTCACCCCAGGAATATTTCTGAGAAATTATTTTGAAATCGGGCTTTTGACCTAGGAGGAGATGTTCTTCAAATGTTTTTTTTTTTTTTTTTTTTTTTTTTTTTTCTTCAATTTTTAGCTCTAACGGCTATTTTGTGCAGCGGAGCTGAACTAATTTTGGTAGAGGGTCACATATTTCTGTGAAGTTATTTTAAAATCGAGCCATTCGTTTAGGAGGAGATGTCGCTGTTTATGTTTTTCTATTTTTAGCTGTAGCGGCCATCATGTTCAGTGGTGCGGAACGATTTGAACAATTTTGGTAGCGGTCATTCATGGAACATTTCTGTGAAATTATTTTGAAATTGTGCCATTGGTCTAAGAGGAGATGTCGTAAAAGAATTTTTTTCTAATTTTAGCTCTGGCGACCATTTTGTTCAGTGGAGAGGAGTCATTTTCAGTTGACTGAAGACTGAACATAATCAGCATATCGTACAGTATTATATTCTTCCAACAGTTGACAGCTGCATGGATATGTAAAACGACTTGCTGTCTGTTCGCCGCGGGGCTTTTATCATTTATTCCTTGTCTTGTTCCTTGTCTTAGTGGATCCTGTCTAGCATTGTGATCACCTTTAGGATCTATGACTGTCGCTATTCCTGGACAACTTCTATACTACATTTTGGCGGCGACTTTTTCACTTATTTTGTTTATATCGGTAATAGTTTCTACATTTATCAGCTGTTCTGTCATAAACGAGAGCGACTTAAGACCGGAAACATAACTTGGCTCGACACCATTTTAATTTCATATATTAGTATATTTTACAAAAAAAATCGATTATCTGATAATGACATCAATCCGATTTCTTTAATTTGACTGGATATACATGGTAGATATTCCACTATTTTGATAAGGGTAAAAATGGTTGTGATGCTCTGTTTGCTTTCCTGAAAACCAATCCCATTTTTCAAAGGGGTCTACTGTTAAAGGCAATAGTTTGCTCCCCGTGGGAGCAAATTCTTTCCTTCTATAGTAGACCCTTTTCAAAAGGGAGCAAACAATTTCAAAAGAGCTGCTGTCATTGAATGCGTAACATTTCCCTTTGATAAGCTTACTATGAGATACTGATCTTGTAAGGCCGGTTCCTACCAATGCAGCTTCGTATTGTATCTGCTCAAGTCTTTTTTATGCTGCTAACAACTTTTCCAAAGATATATATACTTTTATATACGTAGCAAGGGTATATATTTTTCTCTTATTTCTGCTCAAAAATATAGATTGGCGGTTCTAAAGAGTACCCAAAACGTATGTTTTGAGCAGAAATATGAAAAAAAAAAAAATCAGCGTTTTTTATATAGAAATTTTCAGTTTTTGGAGGTTATCTTTTCTAGATATTTGAATAGGCGTGTTTTTGTAATGCTAATTCAGTTTTAATTCATATTTTCCTCAGGATCATTGTGCACATTCTGACATCTTTGAAATTGAGTTTCCGCTTAAGCCGATTTTGGGGACAGGTGAAAGGCGACATTTGCAGCCAGCGAATTGAATTAAAAATACACTTTGGTGTAGTACAAGGATGCTTTTTACAACCCCCACACGGCATTGAAGTCAAATGACATCTATGAAGATCGCTCTTGGAAACACCGAATAAAATAAAGAACTAAAATCGGAGTCTTAGTTTCATTGAGACTCTTTATATGAATGCAATATACAGCAAGAAAACATGCCTATATAATGTTGACCCCCTTAAATCCAACTTTTATATAGTAACACTGGGGTTTACAGGGATATACATTATCTTTCTGACTTCTGCTCAAAAACATAGTTTATGGGTATAATGTTGACCCCCTTAAATCCAACTTTTATATAGTAACACTGGGGTTTACAGGGATATACATTATCTTTCTGACTTCTGCTCAAAAACATAGTTTATGGGTACTCGTTAGAACCGCCCCGTCGATGCGGTTCTTACGAGTACCCACAATCTATGTTTTGAGCAGAAATATGAAAATATCAGAATTTTTTATCTGAAAATTTCCATTTTTTTGTTGGTGAAATTTTCAGTATATTTGAATAGGCATGTTTTCGTAATGGTTCGCTGGCTGCAAATGTCGCCTTTCACCTGTCCCCAACATCGGCTTAAGCGGAAACTCAATTTCAAAGATGTCAGAATGTGCACAATGATCCTGAGGAAAATATGAATTAAAACTGAATTAGCATTACAAAAACACGCCTATTCAAATATCTAGAAAAGATAACCTCCAAAAACTGAAAATTTCTATATAAAAAACGCTGATTTTTTTTTTTTCATATTTCTGCTCAAAACATACGTTTTGGGTACTCTTTAGAACCGCCAATCTATATTTTTGAGCAGAAATAAGAGAAAAATATATACCCTTGCTACGTATATAAAAGTGGGGTTTAAGGTGGTCAAAATTATTTAGGTATGTTTTCGTGATGTTCCGAACACCAGAATCATTAATGTATATATTATACACACATACAGACCACTTTTTGCGTTTTACGCAAAACATACGAGAAAGGCTTACGCTATTTCCCAGACAGGCTATGACACCGTCATCATTTTTGAAATCTTGAACGGGTTTTGTGGAATAGCTATCAATGTGACAGATATGCTGATAAGACATGAAGACTATAAACTTCCCAAATTAAATCTGAGATTTAATCTTCTCCATAAGGCATCTTTAAGTCATAAGTACCTATACGTATTTGATCACGGCGTTCAAAAACCTCCATTTTGCCATCTGTAGACTTCTGCACGGCAAAGAATCTAGCAATTTTACACATCAGCAAGTGTTTCGTTGTGCGCACAGAGGATCTGAACAGTAGAAGGGATTAGAATTGCTAACGGCGAATAGTAAACAATATTGATGTATACGCTGCTCTAGGCTTACTGTCTGTATATAAGGAAAAAAAGTGAGTTTTTTTTTTCTTATGACAGGGCTCACATACTAAAGTCGCCATCCCAAAACGTTACAAAATATAACGCTACAAAATGTACTAGTGGCCCAGCATTTCCTGCAAGATTGCATTTGTGCCCAGCGATGACTCGGGTCTTTGCAGGGCCCTCTATATAGTTAGCCAAGTACAGTCGAACTTCAATGGCTCGAACATCTTTGGGACCATGGAAATTCGTTCGAGACATGGGTAGTTCGAGCCACTGAGGGTTAATCATGGCACCAGTTCAGGAAGCAAATAGCGATAATTTAGGGAAATCTTTTCGATTTTCTACACAATAATTGTATGTTGTGTACCCATTAGAATCGCCTCGATGAGGCGATTCTAATGAGTACACACAACATACAATTCCATGATAAAATAAGAAAAAATCCCCAAATATTTGTTTTCTTGAGCTATTGGAAGGATTTTGTAGGAACTGAAAAAAGAGTTCGAATCATCCAGGGTAAACGAGCCATCCGTGTTCGAGCCATTGAGGTATTCAAATAGTCTTCAGACGGACTGCGAAGACGCTGATCTGAGGTTTTCCTCGGCGCACATGAAGTAAAGAAGGAAATGTTGTACCGCGGCTCGTATGTTTACGACCAATGATAATCAATCTTAGCCTCCGTAAAATACTCATCATTTCACATCCCACTCTTTGCTTGCAGACACATTTGTATTATATCAGTACGAAAATACGCATCTCTGTACGACCGTTTGTACCTAGCATGTAATAAATTCACTTTTGGTTGATATATCTGCCCACAGTAAAACATGTCTGACTATACTTTAGTCCAACGCAATTAATAGCGAATTGAATTTCTTGACATACCTGACTGTGATTGCCATAATCGTCTACACAACACATAGCAGGAACCCGCTTTGCTTTTTGTCGCTTCTCTAATCCTTACGCCTACCAGTCCTGCCAATGTTGTTTCCTGCTACTTTCGATTTCTAAGAAACAACATACTTAAAATCGATAAAAAGATGTTAACAAGAGGAGTCGTGTCAAAAGAATTTAGGTCAAATATCAGGGTAAAGCATATTAGGGATAACTGTAGGAATTTGTTTGTCAGAATATACATGTATATTTTAAATTTCTTTGCTGGAGCTTCATTGCTTGTGAAATAACATGACTTAGTGACTATTTCTATCTGACCCCATGCGACCCAGTTCAAAGTCAATATAGAGTTCATCAAAGTAAACCTCCTGATATATTCAGGATTGGATACAATGAATGGCCAATGTTTCCCTTTATTTGACCACCCCCTCACATGACCACGTTTCAAACTTAACTAAGGCGAATATTCGGAGGCTCTTAAGTGTTCACAAGGTTTTTTCCAGTATCTGACCTGATGACCTAGTTTTGATGCAATGTGTCCCAGTTTTGAACTCTTACCTGAAATTGTCGAAAAAAAATATTCTGACCAAAACATGGTCATAGAATGCTTATAATGTTTTCCTTTTATTTAATCTGATGACCTATTTTTACCCCAAATTTCATATTATAAAAACAAGTATTCAAACTAACTGCCATAAGAACATATATTGAAATAAAGGCAGCGCCAAGCAAACACGTGTCTTCAGGCATCCGCGCAGTCTTATCAGGGCCTTCGCTGTCTGCTAACAGAATCAGTGGACGCTATAGAATGTATCAATTGAGAACAAATGCCCGGAAAAGACTTTGCACATGCGTGGGATGAATCTGAATCTGTGCATTTTGAGGATGCTCGAAGACACATTTTCCTTGGCGTGGCCAATATGTTATCTAGAAAATTCAGAAGGATTTCTCTTTATTTATGTTTTGCTGTGACATTGTTCAAGTTCGATCCAGAAATGTGCACTTCGAATATTTTGGTCACGAGGTTATAAAACTTTTTTATGTTCAACTGAGCTGAGCATGAAAATTGCCCTGCTAACAAATAGCAATTACTAACGATTGCAAATTCCTCTTGTTAAACAGGGCTATGCATGAAAATTTATGTGCTAATGAATATGAAAATGCCAACTATTGTTGGCATATTCATATCTATTAGCAGAGAAATTTCATGCTCAGCTGAGTTGAGCATGAATAAAGGTTTTATAACCCCGGGGCCTGGCTCATATTAACGGTATTCACGTCAAATATCTTGTATATACTGTGTTCACAAGGTTTTCTTATGATTCGACATAAAACTTTAACTTTGACCCAATATGACCTAGTAACATGTTTTAAAATAAGTCTGGAAATCTGGAAGTCAAAACTGCCAGTAAAATTGATTTCAAACCCGATAGTTATTTTATTGCTGACCGTTCTGTGGTTCTGGTGCTGTTTGTTGTTTGTGTGGTCTTGTGGGTGCTCGCTGCGGCTTTTTTTATATATATGTTTCTCTGTTTGTTGTCGTATTGTTGTGTTTAGCTGATCCTGCCTAGCCCTATGATTAACTTGTTAGGGAAGATGGGGCTGGTTGCTTTACTGTCTGTTGGTTTGTGGCTTGTGTATTGTCTGTCTTGATTTGTTTGCTCTTCCTCTTGGTGTCAAACGTGGGCTATTATCTGTGATTGTGGCTTTTCCTGGATATCTTCATTACTAATTTTGAAAGACATTACGAAAACACGCCTATTCAAATATACTGAAAAGTTTACCACCGAAACAAAATGAAAATTTTCAGATAAAAATACTTGATATTGTTTTCATATTTCTGCTCATAACATAGGTTGTCGGCGAGGCGGTTCTATCGAGTACTCACAGTCTATGTTTTTGAGCAGAAATAAGAAAAATAATGTATACCCCTGTAAAGCCCAGGTTTACTATATAAAAGTGGAGTTTAAGGGGGTCAAAATAATATAGGCATGTTTTCGTGATGTCTGGCCTAGTTGACTAGTTGCTTGCCTTATTCGACCTAAAGCTTTTAAGACAGACATTTTGAGCATTTTACTTATATTAAATAAAACACTGGTCTATAGTATGTACACAAGATTTTATCTTGTGACGTAGTTGTTTACCCCATGTGACCCTGTTCAAACTTGACCTCGATTTTATTGAACACTCATTCTGAACAATAAAATTTTTCATGTAGATCATAGAAAATGCATGTTTAATGCTTCTAATTAGTACAAACACCTTCTCTAAGAGATTGCCTAGTTTATGACCCCAAACGACACAGTTTGAATTTAATCCGGATGTTATTACTTTGTTAACAATAAACACTTGAAGCCACATAAACACTGCAACCCCTGAGCGGACTCGGCGTCCGTCTTTTTTGGCATACTTTAGTCATGGATTAACAAGTCATTTCGATGAGTCGCGTACCACAGGTGATATAACCCTATAATACATAAACATATGCTGCTAATGGAAATACCAATCAGGGCCCAGTTGTTCAAAGCTAACGACGTCGTTAGTTAACGATTCGTTAAAATTTACATCGAGTGATACGCAAATATGCTGAAAGTTTTTGCTGAAAAAATGTGAGTAGCTTTTGCAGTGCAAAAGCTACTCACATTTTTTCAGCAAAAAATATCAGGATATTGTATATTGAATCCGCTAAAACAGTTAACGAAATGACCCTTAACGAGGTCGTTAAGCTAACGACGCTTTGAACAACTGGGCACAGCTATTTACAACTTTGACAACCTCAGTTCTTTTGTTTATCAAATGAAAAACATAATTATTAGACAATCACCTTTCATTGTAGAGCATCTGATTTCGCTATAGGTAGGCGGGGTATCAGGATTTTTTTTCTTATTTCTCCATATAAACATATGTTTTGGGTACCCATTAGAGCGATTCGTATTATAACATATGTTTTCGTCGATAAATAAGAAACATATCAAAAGTTTTGTTGATAAAAGCGCTTTTTCTGCAGTTATGACCTGCCGAGTGTGAAATGATGCAATCTTTTATATAAATGATATACTAGGCATTGTCCAAATGGTAGTGCAGTTTCTTCCCAGTTGATTACATAATACAATAATCACCACGAACACCTCATCACGAAAACGCGCCTATATAATTTTGACCCCCTTAAACCCCATTTTTATATGGTAAAACTGGGGTTTACAGGGGTATACATTATTTTTCTTATTTCTGCTCAAAAACATAGATTGTGGGTACACGTTAGAACCGCCTCGTCGAGGCGGTTCTAACGAGTACCCACAATCTATGTTTTGAGCAGAAATGTAAAAAATATCAGAATTTTTTATCCGATTTTTTTTATTTTTTGGTGGCAAACTTTTCAGCATATTTGAATAGGCGTGTTTTCGTAATGTTGTTTAGGATTGGAATCATCCGGCAGACTATAAATGCGTATTATGTACGTAATCCATACAAAATGTCTTGAAGACCATAATATCTCATTATGTTCATAACTAAACAGATATTACAGATGCAATTTTCATTGAAAAAGAAGCAGTAACATTACACGTACGTCATCGGTGAGGTAAACGAAACCTACAAAATTCTAAATAGTCAACAAAATGTCAGATAATCCGGATGTAATATATACAGGCATTACAAAAATGTATCAAGTGTATAAAAAATGGGTAAACATTCAGGGAGACAACTCTATCCAGACTGTTTGTAAGTTTTCTAAAAAGAATTTATTCTAAAAAGATAGAATTGGCTCGCTTTGAAAGCAAACTATTTCATTTAGAGTAGACCACATTTTGTTCGGGGTATTATTTGCTGGTACGCAAACAGGAAATTACAAAATATGTCTTCCTTCTAAAAATGGTAGACCATCTACCAAATTACATTGAGTCCCCTTAGTTTTCATTTTATCGTAAACAGGACGCTTCTTTTTTGTCTGGCTTTATTGTCAAAGGAGATTGATTATGCTATATGTCAATTTATACTTAGACAGGCAAAACAATTTTGAAGGTACTGGATATATTTTATAGATTTCCGCCATTTTAGAAGAGATATAGTTGTGCTAATTGCCGGTTAGCCATCCTACACACGAAGATTTCTCTAAAAAATGTCTACTCTAAAGAACAATGATTTGCTCTCAAAGGGAGCTATTTCTTTATATTTAGAGAAGATCTTTTTTCTGAAGAGACCAATCACAGTTTTATTGATTCTCTTTGAAAAGTGTATCCATTACACTTATTTCCGAATAATCATTACGAAAACAAGCCTATTCAAATATACTGAAACTTTAACCGCCAAAACATGAAAATTTTCAGATAAAAATTCCGAAATTTTCCATATTTCTGCTCAAAACATAGATGGCGGGTACTCGTTAATCTATGTTTTTGAGCAGAAATAAGAAAAATAATGTATACCCCTGTAAACCCCAGTTTGACTGGGGTTTAAGGGGAGCCAACATTATATAGGCATGTTTTCGTGATGGGAAGCTGGTGTGCGCATGCACTGAGATTGGTTTTGTGTGTCAGTTCAATAACCTACTGGAAGTACCATAAATATACCCGATACCTTAACCCTTTACATTTCTTGTTCTAGAGTACTTTGCTAGCTGCCTTATGTATTAAAATGCCGACTCAAAGGTATTTAGTTTAATGCTTGACCAAACTGTTTTCTTACGGGCATATTGTTCCGGTTCGTTTTCATATACACAGGCATATTTGTCCAAATGCTTAGTATAAACACGGGATACAAAAAAGCTCCACAACATAAGAAAAGAACCGTTATAACATATACGAACATCAAAGATTCGGGCACACAGTCTAGCCAGAAACTATGCCATTCGCTCACGTAAGCCAGATCCAATTTCAGCCAAACAACTAGATATGTGGCATTTACTGATATCGTTACTTATATGTTTTTACTATAGGGATCAAACATGGTTTTTCATGCATTAACATTCGTCAGATCCCGAGGGAGGTGTTGACAACCGAGGCCTCCGGCCTCGGTTTTCAACACTTCCCTAGGGATCTGGCGAATGTTAATGCATTGAAAAAAACATGTTCGATCGCTATTATTGCATAAAAAATGAAAACATTTGCTACATTTCGCGTTATTTCTTGCACTATTTTGTTTCGCCTTTTCACCGATGTCTCACGAAAGCAATTTCCACGGACTATGCTCGTTCTAAGGCCGGGCAGTACTCATCTCGTAACGACAGCAAATCTGTGGCCCCGGTACGATCATATTGAAAGTTATGTAGCCGTGCATTAACAGCGAGGTGAATTGCCTTGTTAATACAACGACTTTCGCCGGTTAATGCACGGCTCTTAATAACGAGCGACTCTGCTTTTTTATGCAATGATAAGGGGCTGCGCACTGAAACATTGATTCAACGGAGAGATCGAAGAGCCCCTTTATCGCAACCATTCTCAAATGGTGTTGCACGATCATCTATAAGTGCTGTCTAGACTTGAATTAAGCATATTCAGTTATCCTGAAAGGAAGCGTGGAAGTATTAAAAACTAATCCGGCTTTTCCGGAACTGGGTCGGAACATTGAAACATCGTAGTTGATTTTTAAGATTACGTTTTTCTTAAGAATCTGATATAAACTGTTTTGCCGCAATTCCTATATGTATATGGTATGTTAGACGTTTTAGTACTATATAAAAAAATATATTCTCTTCAATATATTTCAGATAACACACAGTGGGTCTTCGGCATCAGTAACGAATTAGTATATGTGTTTTATAATTTTATATATAGAGGTAGTGTTTGTCTTTATATCTACAGGCAATGGTCTTTTATATGTATTGGCAATATTTCTTCACTTCAGCAGCACCGTGTGTAAATGAGCCTTGCACAAATATGCATCCCGTGAAAGTCTAGTAAGCCGCGGCCACCGCATAGTAGGGATACATCGATTTAAAGTAAACTTCAAGTCCACACCAGGCCACCAGGTTATAAAACTTTTTTCATGCTCAACTCAGCTGAGCATGAAATTTATTTTGTTTATAAATCTTAAAACACTAACAATTGTTTAAAACTTCTTTCATGCTCAACTCAGCTGAGCATGCTCAGCTGAGTTGAGCATGAAACAAGTTTTAATTGTTGGTATTTTTATTTTTATGACCAAGTGAAATTTCATGCTCAGTTGAGTTGAGCATGAAAAAAGTTTTATAACCCCGGGGCCAGATTCTGCGGCTTTGCTGGTTGATCTGGATTTCTACAGCTCATATATATCCTGACTCTGCTCAGACATATGCAATTGCGTACCTTTACATGCAGTGCTGCATGCTTTCACTTGAAAAAAAAATGATAAAAATATTAATCTTTTTTTATAATAAATGCTAGACCAATGACTAATAAGAAGGTTTTACGAACGTGTGTTAACATAATGCAATTTCATACAGACGTTTATGACTCTTTGAACTAGTTTAATCGTAGTTTTCTTTGTAGACTTGATCCATTACACTGATTTATGCAAAGAAATCTTTGCGGCTGAGGACACGGCAAGAGCGGCTTATTTTCGCGGACACCTCAGCTTACTTTTATTTACCAATGATTCTTCCTTCCTGTTTTTATCGTCGCATTTGACATTTAATCAACCGACTTTTCAACGTTCATGCCCGGCCATGTCATTTACGCAAATATGAATCATAAAATGAGAAATTGTACTTTCGGACATGTTCAACCGGGAAAGATTCATATCAGCCTGCGTCTTTGTGTACTCTGATAAGTGTCTTCGCTTGGCAGTTTTTGAATATCTAGGTATCTTAACCCTTAAAGCGCCAAGAGAAACTGCATCTGAAAATGTCGTCTGTTTATGTCGTCTGCTGAATATTCTTGCAGACTTTCCAAACCTAGTTTTGCATTCAGGCAAACAGTGTGGACCTAGATCAGACTGCTCCTAAAGGAGCAGTCTGATCTGGGTCCAAACTGTTTGCAGAAATGACTTTTCAAGTAACCGGTAGAAGACAAAGCAGACGACAATAGTTGTGACTGGCGCTTCTTCAGGCGGACAGCAAGACTCAGGTCAGACTGCAGTCTGATCTAAGTCTACACAAGGATATCTAAAAGTACATTTTTGGGTCGATTGTTTACAATCGAGCCTGAGTATACATTTACAAAACTTTCCTTAACGTTGTTGTCCACGTGATTATAATTGACCAATGAAATCAAACCGCGCGTTTGTACAAAATCCAGGTAACGGTTATTTATAGCCGCGCTATTCTTGTCACTGTGGCGTCAGAATGCCGTGTAAAGAGGGTTATCTGTAAACCCTGGACTGGGACATTGGTAAACAGTGCAGATTCAGATCAGACGCCGCAACGGAAGTTAATGGTTAGATGAAATAAATTTACATCCCCGTTTAGGACCATTTTCTCAGCCTACACTCAGAGACAATCGACCCACCAGTGCTGTCAGTGCTTTGATTTCATCTTTTGGCTCATAAGTTAATATATTGTGGGGGATGGATAAACTTGCTGGGAAGGCAACTCTACCAAACTGTTTTTGCGTCCGTTCTGTAAATGCGTCTACTCCCAGGGCACAGAACAAGCATTTAATTACAGACAAGACAACGCAAACAGTACAACACAAAGACATAACAAACAAACGAAGAGAGAAAGAACAGACATAATGGACTTGTAGTGTTTCTTTCTTTTTTCTACTGACCGTTCCAAGGCTTAGCGCCTCTTGCAAGTCTTCTTTGTGCGTCCGTGGCTTCATATGTGTGTGAAACAGCTAGTGTAAGACAACGCCAAATATAATAATATGTGGTGTTTGTTTTGTCATTATTTGTTGTTTATCTTTCCCTCATTTGGTTTCTCGGAAGGGCTGTGCTTCCTGATTGTGGCATATCCTGGATATTTTCACTTATATTTTTGATACGTTACAAATTGCGACTGTCAAAAGTAAGGCAGAAGATAACTATCAAACTGTTTCTGTCTCCCTCCAGAAAAAGGGTCTAGCCTCCCAAGGCATCGGACAAAAAACTAATTACAAGACATGTCAACACAAAACAGCACGATATAAAAATCAACATAACGAACAAACGAAGAGGGAAGGAACAGACGAAATGGATTTGCAACAGAAATACCGCCTTCAAACTGTCAACAGTAAAGGGACATTGGCAAACATAGTAGACCCAGATCAGACAACGCAGAACGCTGCGTCTGATCGAGATCTATACAGTTTGCATTAAAAACACTTAGTAGTCACAAAAACTAGCCAGACCCCCTTCTATTGGAAATGAACCGGTCCAAACATCTATGGTAGAAGACTCCACGCTGCCCTCACTGTTCTATTTTGACGAAGATTTCAAACATAAAAAGAAAACACAACACACATACACACACACACACACACACACACAATAATAATAACAACAATAAAACAGAAAGTAAAGATGGCAGCGGTGACAACAATGCTAGTTTTAAGTTCTAGAAAACTTATTACAAATAAGTAAGGAATGTGAACAGCCTTTTAGAGCGTTTTAACTAAAGTAACAGACCGAATTCAGGTCCGACTGCCGTCTTTTATAATTCAAACCTTATATGAATTGTTTCCACGTCCACGAGCAGGCGGTATCGTAACATATTCGAAATGTTAAAGAAAAGGCTCAGCCTGAGAATTTGCGGATCGCTTTGACACATTTCGGATCAAGTAAGTTTTCACAAAAATGTATAATACCTACAGCAAGATAATAATACGTGTAATCATTCAAACCAATCGGCGAGCCGAGTCAACAGAGTGTCACTTTAGTTTAGAAAAAAGATATATACACAGAGAATGTGTAAGTACATATTTACCTGAAATAATCGGACACCTCAACAACTTACACAGACTATACTTATTCTAACATTTGAACACGCCAATTTACTACAAGCGACTCTCATTATCTCGAAGTCCAGGGGACTCTCTGAAATACTTCGGGATATCCATACCTCGACATATCAGATTTGCAGAACTGATGAAAAGATAAATCGAACAACCACCTTTCACAAATATGAATATGTAATTTGACTCCTGAAATTATAGATCTATTGAAAATAGTGTGGAAAAGACGAGCAATTTCTCCTCTTTTTCACAATATTTTGTTACCCGTTGTTAGATTTCCATGTTGAAACAGGGACCAGAATCTCAGTTCGAGATAAGCGGTTATTCGCGACAAGCGAAGTCGAGATAACGAGATTCGACATATACTTGTTGAAACGTAAAAACTAGTGGTTGCTTGGCAAACAGTACAGACCTCGATAAACTAATAAAGATAGTCTGGCCCAGAAATCTTGTGTGTGTGTGTGTTTAGATTTTTTTTTCTTGGTATTCAGTTTTTGCAGGCTTTTCCATTTATACGTTTACACATCTGCGTAATGTATACACCATGTCACCTCCATAATAGAGAGCAAAAATGGCGATATACAGGAGTATATATGAAAAGCGAGTTTCCTTATTTTGTTTTTTTAGCTTTTAACCCTGGTCCTGCTGAACCCTGAAATGCCCTGCCTTTGCAAGGTGTATATCCAGATCATTGGCTACTTCAGAAGCCAACTGATCTGGCTCTGCACTGTTTATCATTAAGTCTGAGAAATTGTATCAACAACGTGGATCAAGTAATCTGACTGGCTGAAAATTAGAAAATGCCGTGGCATGTTAATATATACATGGCAAGGGTTAAATCTGATTTCAGTTGGTTCTGTTATTTCTGTCTGTCTTTTTATTCGCACTGAATATATAATCGCCTACTATAGTTATTTCCTTCCCTTTCCCCAAATCATACAGACAGGGTCAATAGAAAAAGTGCACAAAATGCGTAGATTCAAATAATCCTGCAAATGAATAAATTCTCATCCGCGCCTTTGCTCTCAATTGAAACATTCTGTAATATCCAATGATTCTGTTAGTGGACCGCGAAGGCCCTGATCAGACTGCGCGGATGCGCAGGCTTATCTGGGCCTTCGCTGTCCGCATATGCCCGAAGACATTTTCGCATGGCGGGCCCATAGATTAGTAGAGTCGCTAACTAAATAGCTCCATGTAAGAGCAATATCCAGATAAAGTTTTTTTGTTTTTTTTTTCTTATTTCCTCCCGAAATCATACTGTTTGGGACTCTACGAGGCGCTTCTACTAAGTACACAAAACACATATATTTTCGCAAAGAAATAAGAGTTATATCTTCCTAATATAATTATTAAAAAAAATTATTAAGAGCGATGACTTAGAAGTAAAACATTCACATGAACTTTGTTATGGCCGGCCTCAGTGGCTCAGTCTGGTGCGCGTCCGACTGATGATCAAGAGGTCGCGGGTTCGATCACCGCCGGGTCCAGCAACATTCTTTCGTGGAGACTAATCATCAAAAAAAAAAAGAAAAAACAACTAATTTTACGGTCTTTCTATCTCTTCCGCTGGTTCAAGAGAGGGACCAGTCAGTTTCCTGAGAAGGAATGTGCACAGATACTGGTAAAATCGCTTAGAGGACTAAGCCTGCCCAGGAAAAGTGTGATTACGTACACTGACATAACCCAAATGTGTTGATTGGGTCGTTAAACCTCATTTCAATCAATACTTTTTATCATAGTACCCGAATACGTATAGAAAAATACGGTACCAGATTGATAAGAATGATACAACAAGAACAAATCAACAGGAAATTTATTCAAAACCTCGCGGCTTAGAATAAATCAAGAAAAGAATAAATCAGTGCCAACAATAATTGGAGCCGCAACGTGAGAAAACGTACCTTCTGATATATGCTCCAAACGTAGACTCAGATCAGCCTGCGCATCCGCGCAGTCTGATCAGAGTCTTCGTTGTCCGCATGAAGAAACTTTGCATCCTTGGCTATCCAAAATGCGTCCAGAGAGGATTCTGATCAGACTGCGCGAATGCGCAGGCTGATCTGAATCCTCGCTAGCCGCACATGTTCGTAGGTACATTTTCGGACGTTGCGGCTCATTTGAAAAAGCGTTTATATATCGTCTCATCATTACAGCAGCGTTTATCGGAACGAAGCAACTGTCGAATCGGTTAATGGAAAACTATGCCTGTTTTCTTTTCAATCAAATCATGACTGATGATAGGTATCCTATATCTGCGTATCAAGGCGGACAATTTTCTGTAAATAAGGTCATTTCTTTTACAATCTATTTGTCCCATTTCTTTCCGTCACTGATAACCCATAATAAAGGACGGTGTTTTGTTACACAACCAGTTCGAATAGTTTCCAGTCCGAACAACTGTCCTGATTTAGTTACGTAGGTTAAGATTTTAGAATCAGCCATTACGCAGAAATTACGTAAACCAATGCGTGTGGGCACGTGTTGGCGTACGCGAGCGCGTTCCCGAACGCTAATGTCTTTCGTTTAAGGATACGATTTCAGAAAAAAACAACAAAAAAAAAACATTTTTCCCCTCTCCTGAAAAAAAAAAAAAAAAACTGTCAGCATTGTACAGAAAGAGTTTGCTCCCATTTGGAGCAGAGATTTTTCTTGTTTTATTTTATTTTAATTTTTTTAATTTTTTATTTATTTATTTATTTATTTTTTTTTTTTTTTATCTTTTTAGTATATTCTAATGAGAAAGGACATTGGGAGCAATGAACACACTCACAAGACTAAAAACAGCTTAAGTGTCAGGATTTCAGGACCAGATAAGCTAGTTTCGGCCAGTTATGCCTCACCAGTGATGTTCATATATTGTATAGATTCTCAAAAAAAAAAAAAAAAAAAAAAAGTACGAACTAGGATCAGGGATCACAAAACGACCGGAAAATGAACCAGCACACGACAAATCCTACAACAAGACTTGTGCAATCAGCAAAGTAAGATCAGCCTGCGCATCCGCGCAGTCTTATCAGAGCCTTCTCTGATCGCATGTGCCTTCTATAGGCTGCAGGCTATCCAAAGAGGGATGAACGAGAAGCCTTGCCATACTGCGTGGATGTACAGGCTGATCTGAGTCTTTGTTGGTCACAAAGGTCTTATCGAAGATTTTGTCGTGCGCCGGCTCAAATATAACCTACACTATAGTGAAGTACGGAGAGACGAACACACGATACAAACACCAGCTGTAGAGACTTTTTCAGATGTGGTTTGGTGTGTAGGAAACAAAACAGGGGATCACAAAAAAAAGCTACCTACCGCGTAATCAATAGCGGAAACTCTACCATATATATCTACTCCCTTTAACTCTTTCGGCGCTAAATTTCAGACGACATTTGTCGTCTGTTTTTTTATTTTTTTTATTTTATTTTTTTTTATTTTAACAAACTATCGTTTGGAAAGACGTTTATATGTAAAGTTGAAAGACTGAATGTCAAACAGCGTAGATCCAGATGAGACGGCTCATTGAACCGTCTCATCTGGATCTATGCTGTTTGCAAAAGCCTTTTATTATCGCCTGTGGCAGTGAAAGGGTTAAGCATGCATATGCTTTTAATTTATCATCACGAAAACACGCCTATATAATTTTGACCCCCTTAAACCCCTCTTTTATATAGTAAAACTGGGGTTATAGGGGTATGCATTATTTTTCTTATTTCTGCTCAAAAATATAGATTGTGAGTACTCGTTAGAACCGCCTCGACGAGGCGGCTCTAACGAGTACCCACAATCTATGTTATGAGCAGAAATATGAAAATTATCAGAATTTTTTTATCTGAAAATTTTCATTTTTTTTTGTCGTAAAATTTTCAGTATATTTGAACAGGCATGTTTTCCTAATGTTATTCCTTTAAAGGGCATTTAGGACTAAAGACTGACGCTGATACTGTTTTAATATGTTATGCCCACTCATTGTATTTAGGTTATTGAACGAGGAAGGGTGGAAAACCAGAATAAAGGTGTTGATGTTATTACACATCTATTTAAGTGATATCATTAAACAACTCATTACTTCCACTGGGGCTGATAATGCGGTTAAGTGGTTTCATAATTATATCATAAATCCCGACTCGCTGTCTCAGCTCGCTGCAATGTTAGGAAATATACCTTTGGACATACGCGCCCAGTGAAAATTCGGATCAGCCTGCGCATTCGCTCAGTCTGATCAGAATCCTTATTGCGCGTATTTTGGATAGCCAAGGATGCAAAGTTCCTCCATGTGTACAACGAAGACTCTGATCAGACTGCGCGGATGCGCAGGCTGATTTGAGTCTTCGTTGGGCGCACAAGTAAGAAGGTACGTTTTCTCACGTTACTACTCATGTAATTCTAAAAACAAAAGTCATCCTCGCGAAGAATAAATATCTTGACATACTCAAAAGGAAATAAATTATTGAAATTATATATATTATAAGAAGATATATTTGTTGAAGGTTGAAACCTGAGCCACTTTTGATGAACCAAGATGAGAGTAATGTATATGAGTAACAACATTTTATTTGAAATTAATATATCTGACGTTCGTTTGGCAGCTATTGTTTCGTAGAATTAATTAGAAAATGTATTCTGATACTCAATAAATTTCATAAATAAACACCCTCACTGAGAATCTAAAGTATCCGCAAATCCATTGTAAAATGATTGTACATACTTATCATGAAATGCATTATCATTACGAAAACACGCCTATTTAAATATACTGAAAATTTCACCACCAAAAAAATGAAAATTTTCAGATAAAAAATCTGATATTTTTCATACTTCTGCTCAAAACATAGATTGTGGGTACTCGTTAGAACCGCCTCGTCGAGGCGGTTTTAACGAGTACCCACAATCTATGTTTTGAGCAGAAATAAGGAAAAATAATGCATACCCCTGTAAACCCCAGTTTTACTATATAAAAGTTGGGTTTAAGGGGGTCAAAATTTATAGGTGTGTTCTCGTGATGATGTGCATGTACCATAAAATTAGGCTTTCATATTTCATGCAAAATGGAGACAGTTTGCATGAAATTTCAAAGCCATTTTTCCTGTGAAAAATAAGAAAAATGTTTCTAAGTATCGTCTGCTGAAAATGTTGCCCAGCATTCTATGCATTAAATAGCTAACTAGACTTGCGTCTCATTACGAAAACACGCCTATTCAAATATATTGAAAATTTTACAACCAAAAAAGGAAAATTTTCAGATAAAAAATTCTGATATTTTCCATATTTCTGCTCAAAACATAGATTGTGGGTACTCGTTAGAACCGCCTTATTGAGGCGGTTCTAACGAGTACCCACAATCTATGTTTGTGAGCAGTAATAAGAAAAATAATGTATACCCCTGTAAACCCCAGTTTTACTATATAAAAGTGGGGTTTAAGGGGGTCAAAATTTATAGGTGTGTTCTCGTGATGATGTGCATGTACCATAAAATTAGGCTTTCATATTTCATGCAAAATGGAGACAGTTTGCATGAAATTTCAAAGCCTTTTTTCGGTGAAAAATAAGAAAAATGTTTCTAAGTGTCGTCTGCTGAAAATATTGCCCAGCATTCTATGCATTAAATAGCTAACTAGACTTGCGTCTCATTACGAAAACACGCCTTCTCAAATATATTGAAAATTTTACAACCAAAAAAGGAAAATTTTCAGATAAAAAATTCTGATATTTTCCATATTTCTGCTCAAAACATAGATTGTGGGTACTCGTTAGAACCGCCTCATGGAGGCGGTTCTAACGAGTACCCACAATCTATGTTTGTGAGCAGTAATAAGAAAAATAATGTATACCCCTGTAAACCCCAGTTTTACTATATAAAAGTGGGGTTTAAGGGGGTCAAAATTATATAGGTATGTTTTCGTGAATTGCCTCTGCTTGCTAATCCCAAAGCAAAATTAAATGTGTTTGAGAAATGGCCAACTGCATTGTTAAAATTAATGTTCTTTATTAATCTTCTGTCTAAACTTTTGGGGTAAGTAATACCAATGCAGTTAACTACAGAAACGTGCATGTGTCTTTCACGCAAGATTTAGTACGTATATATGTTGATATATGAGCCGGGGCACAGCATTTTCGCGCATCCGCGAATTCTGATCAGACTTCGCGGATGCGTAGAAATGCGCGAAAAGGTAACTGTATCGGTAGCCAGGGATCCAAAGCGTCTTTAGGAGGACAGCGCAGACTATGGTCAGACATCGCGGATGCGCAGGCTGATCCGAGCATTCGCTGGACGCGCATACAATAATGTAGGAAATGCTATGCCCCGACTAATATTGTATATAAATGATCTGCTTATTGAGGTATTATTGAAACTATTGAGAGCAATTTCTCCTCTTTTCCATAATAGTTTCAATATATCTCTGACTTCAGGAATCAAATTACATATTCATATGTGAAACGTGGTTGGTCGATTTATTTATGCCTCTATCTTGCAAATCTGATATGTCAAGGTACGGATATCTCGAAGTATTTCAGAGAGTCCCCTGGACTTCGAGATAACGAGAGTCGGCTGTAGTATAAGAGATGTCAATGAAGAGCCTCAGTCACAGAACAGCCTACCAAAAACACCGTGAACATCACGAAAACAAGCTTATATATTGACCCCTTTAATCCCCACTTTTATGTAGTAAAACTGGGGTTTACAGGGGTATACATTATTTTTCTTATATCTGCTCAAAAACATAGATTGTGGGTACTCGTTAGAACCGCCTCGGCGATGCGGTTCTAACTAGTACTCACAATCTATGTTTTGAGCAGAAATATGAAAATTATCAGAAATTTTCATCTGAAAATTTTTTTTTTTTGGTGGTAAAAATTTCAATATATTTGCATAGGCATATTTTCGTAATGCACTGAACACAATAACAGGGTCCACTAAACACAACAAGGCAACGATAAGGACAAAAACATAAAAAGAACCTGTAACGAGTAGCCACAAAAGCCGATTTAAAAGCTGCAAGAAAACTGAAAACCCGACTAATATTGTGGACTATTGTTGACCCACGTTTTAAATATACATTTTGCTGTAACATGGGGCTAAAGAGAACATTGGCTCGTCAATGGAATGCGTAGATTGTTAGTCGATAACTATAGAGAAAATGCAGATATTCCGAAGTTAATTTTGTCATTTTATAACAAAGACATAATATATGGATACTCACTGAAATCACCTTACTAATCTGCTGTATCCTACATAACCATGTAAATAAAATACATTATGAGCCAGCGCATGACAAAACCTATAAAATGGCATGTGCGTCCAGCAAAGACAGATCAGCCTGGGCATCCGCCTAGTCTGATCAGAGTCTTCGCTGTGCACTCAATGGGCAGCTAAGGACCAAAGCTATCTTCATGCGGACAGCGAAGACTCTTATCAGACTGGGCATCCGCCCAGTCTGATCAGAGTCTTCGCTGTGCACTCAATGGGTAGCTAAGGACCAAAGCTATCTTCATGCGGACAGCGAAGACTCTTATCAGACTGGGCGGATGCCCCGGCTGATCTGAGTCTTCGCTGGGCGCACATGCCATTTTGTAGGTTTTGTCATGCGCTGGCTCATATAGGTTGCCCTTCGAAATAAAGGTAATCGGTATCGCGGCTTCATTAAATTTGACTCTCTATATGACAGCAATGTAGTTTTCAGGACTGCAAACGTACCAATCTATCTTTTAGCAAAAGACGTTTTAAAATATTTAAGACTTTCATAGAAAGTAATGTTTAATCAATTAAAGACTGAATAATCTCTCCCACACTATATATTGGAATAGTCCATTTTCGATTTTAGGTATGTCAGGCTATATTATATAGATATTCCTAAAGAAAAATGGTTGAACTACTTGCAAACAATGAAGATATTGATCAGACGATGCGTTCTGCGGCGTTTGATCTGCACTGTTTGCCAATTACCCGTTTAGCGGTCTCCAGTCTTCAACGGGTTAATTCATTCGTAGAGTAGAAGCTAAAGTTTAATATGTCATGTAAATCATCTTCTGATTCATAAAAGGAGTGACTCTCGGAAACAAATGTAGATGGGTATCACAAAGCTGCAGCTTTCTAGTATTGTTACTGATGAGTTACGCCTTAGTGAGAGCGTATATTCTAATCTTGCTGTACATTATTCTGTATGTCAGTAGACTACCGCTCATACTACAAGAAACAATCTAAACATATCTTTGTTGTCAATAACCAACTGTGATTATTAGTATTTTATACAGAAAAAATTATATTAACATATATTATACGCCCTGAAAAAGGGGGATTTTTAAATATGTTTTAGTTCATACATATTTATTTATTCCTATATCTGCAAGTTTGATAAGACGAGATTGCACCATAAAATTTATTGTCGATGGCCGGTCGATATAGTAGTATCAGTGTGATAAATATTGTTAGTTCTTCTGGTGAATCTCTAAAACTAACATGCCGAACATTTATATTAGCTGATGATTTTTGGAATAACCATAATTATAATATTAAACAGGCAAACAAAAGTCCTTTGGCTGAAGAATCCGAATGCATTTGTTGTGTTATTTCATAATAAGTCTCTAACATCGTAATTGCATACAGCTCTTGACTTTTAGTATACTGCCGGCAAAATCGCGAATAGAAATTATCAATAGAAAATTATTTTCAAATGGAACTTGCTATCATCTCAGTTGACCGTTTTAAGAGTTAAAATCAGAGAGCAGCTTAACTTACATTGACCATAGCACTTCAATGGAAGATCACATGTATCTAACAGTTATATTTTCTTATCAATGATCCCTAAACTGCTAAAATAAAAGAAGGGAAGGAATACATTTTCAGGGGCGGTATTCCATCAGAGTTGTTTTGTTTCCTTCTGAAAAAGGTCTACCCTAAAAGGAAAGAATATGCTGCCAGGGGAAGCAAATTCTTTCCTTTTAGGGAAGACACTTTACAGAAGGGGCTCGATGCAGGAAAACAAACAGGGTGTCACAAAAGTAGTCTCCCTTGAGCAAATTGCAGAACAATTATAATATAGAATCCATTCCCCTGAACAATGTCGTGCCAAACATGGTACATGTAATAGAACATGATTATGTGCGTGTGCTCAGAGGTATAACGCTAAACTGAGTCGTGCCATGTGTTGACAGAAGCGGTATTCTGGCATATGCAATATGTCATTCTCAGACAATACACTGTGCGAAATGTCTGACATTCTCAGTTTGCTAATGTATAATGCTTGCTCATTTTATTCTAGAATGGTGTTTAAACCTGTATTTTAATTTGCATGGACATGGGACATTGGTTCGGTTGATTCAGCATGCTGAACAAGTTACATATTCATTTGTGAAATGTGGTTGTTCGATTTATGTTTTCCTCAATTCTGCAAATATTATATATGGAGGTATGGATATTTCGATGTATTTCAGAGAGTACCTTCGACTTCGAGATAACGAGAGTGACTGTACATAGGAAATGCACACTCACGAACCACAGCCTTCCCGAGAAACCAAAAGAAGGAGAGATGAAGACTCAGATCATCTATCAAAACTGCGACCAGTGACGATTCTGATCAGACTGCGCAAATGCGCAGGCTGATCTGAATCTTCGCTGGACGTACATGTCCGACGATAATTTTTGGTGTTACGGTTCTTGTTGTGTAGGCGACCTATGTGTACTCAGACAAGACTACACGTGTGTGAAGTCTTGTAAAGATATGCGCAGTGCCCATAAATCTCAAATTATATTTCATGATCACTAAACCTTTAAGAGGATTTCCAATAATTCATGTATAAGGAGCCCATAATTCTTGTTTTTCTAGTGATTATGACTTGACATTCATGGCCTGGAATTTTTCATTCAATTATTCGTTCATTCATCGCTTGTGTATTAATTTCTGTTATTAACGATTTCTGTTAGTGCGCCGCATGCTGCTCGTGCATGGATGAAAATGATATTCTATTAACCATTACGGACCACATCACCGAAATTCCTTATTAGGGTCCTGTTAAATAAAGTGGCAGTTCACAAATACAAACTATTGCATTCATTAGCACGCACTGGTCCAGGTCACATGGCACAAGTCAAGTCCATGCAAGGTATATTCTATGATCTTAGCCTCTAATGGCGGTATAGTTACGCTGTAAAACTCTCATGAAAAACTGCAAACCTGACGTCTTTATTAATTCTTTGGGTAATGTACCGTTGCAAATCATCAATAATGTTTGTTTTGATCTCTCATAACATGGTGATTTTGGAATTAAATACATTAATATTTTTCTGAGTCCTATTTTAAATTTTTCGTTCATAAATCAAGCGATGCACTCCATAAATATGTGAAGATTTACGTAAGAATGGTATACTGCTAGTTCCTACCTATCATTACGAAAACATGCTCATTCAAATATATAGAAAATTTCATCTCCAAAAACTGAAAATTTTCAGATGAAAAAAAAAAAAACAACTGATATTTTCATATTTTTGCTCCAAACATAGATTGTTAGAGGCGGTTCTAACGAGTACCCAAAATTTATGTTTTGAGCGGAATAAAGAAAAATAATGTATACCCATGTAAACCCAAGTTTAACTCTATAAAAGTGGAGTGAAAGGAGGTAAAATTATATAGGTAAGTTTTCGTGATGTCTGCTTTTGACATCTTTCAAGATGTCGGAATGTCATTTATTTGTTGTTGTCTTTTTATTTATTTATTTATTTTTTTTTTTTTTTTTTTGTTTGTTTGGCCTGCCGCTTAACTCAGAAGAGGCAAATCTGCACGTTTTTTTTTCTTTTGTCATGACTTATTGCACAATCTTTTGTCGTAACTACCTGTGTAGAAAAAAAGCGTATTCTATTTGTTGGTTTTAAACATTTCGTTTTGCACATAGTAAAATGGCTACAGATTAGGCAAAATTCAATAGGGTAGGTAGATTGAAGACAGGTTTTCAACCAATTTCACTTATTTTATTTAAAATTTTCACAGTTTATCGTGAAACATGAAACATTAAAATAAGTGGAGAAAATCAAATATTATTTTCTTGAATAAAATTCACAAACGTCAGTTTAGTTTAGAAATTGTAATTGTCAGAATAAGGATTGACCTTACAAAAATGTTCTTAGATCAAAACAACGAAACATAACACTATGGTACAAATCGTTTCGGATAGGATATTGACAACCAGAACAAAATAATATCACAAAATAAAACGCCAATCCAAAAGACGTTTTTCCAAGTAATGTCGAAAGGACAGTAGTCATCGGTACATGTACATTCAAATATGTTATCGACGTTACTGCTTCTATTTTCAATGATATATATGTCACCATTGAAAATTCCAGTTTAAATTGTAAATACAAACTAAAGGTCATGTTATTATGAAATTTCTTTCTTACTGTCCATGCGATTAAAATCGTGTCAGTAGATTAATTAAAAGAAAATCAGACGAAAGCATGAAAATGGTTAACGTCGATTTTTCGGCTTTGTACTTCATAGGCAAGTAACGTATTTAGGGTCATTGATAGCCGAAACATCCTAAAATATCAAGTTTATATGTTGTGTTAACCCTTCTGACGCGTTATGGATCATAAGGACCATTCATTCAATAATTCATTTTCCTATACAGACAGCAATAGTATAGAAGACCTCATGGAAGAACCCCAATCACAGAACATAACCACTGGCACCAAAAAGAATAACCAAAAACAAAACATGACATATAGATACCATAAACCAAAGTAAAGCAAAGTAAATAGCTCCAGCTTCCGCAACCAGGTGATCATAATACTAGACAGGATCCCAAAATAAACCAATAAGTCAAATAACAGTACAAAAACTTGAAAAAAAAAAAAAAAAAAAAAGAAAAAGAAAAAAAAAAAAAAAAAACAGCAAGAAGCAGCAATGCCACAAAAATGAACAAACAACACCATAACCACTGTCTTAGAACAGCCAGTATAAAAATCTAACAGGGGTGCAAAATCGATTTTACTGGTCACACCATAATGCTTGGAATTTAAAGATTATATTGCTGAAGAACGTAGACCTTGACCAGACTGTGCGGATGCTCAGGTTGATCTGGGTTCACGATGTTGTTTGATCTAAGGATGCTATAGATTAAACATTCAAAGAAACGTTCTGGGCCCAGTTGTTCAAAGCTAACGATGTCGTTAGTTAACGATTCGTTAAAATTTACATCGAGTGATACGCAAATATGCTGAAATTTATTGCTGAAAAAATGTGCAGTGCAAAAGCTACTCACATTTTTTTCAGCAAAACATATCAGAATATTGTATATTGATTTCTCTAAAACAGTTACCGAAATGACCCTTAACGAGCTCGTTAAGCTAACGACGCTTTGAACAACTGGGCCCTGAATACTAATAAAGAAAGTTTGTTTCCTTGTCGATATTTCCTCATCTTGTGAGGACATGAACGGATTTCCTCTTTATTGTTTTATCTGATTACATGTCAGAAGCAAGTTTGAAACGATAAAATGCATTCATTCAATGTGCCAAAAGATTTGCATTTCTTAAGGTGTATAGCTATACTTGCTAGATTTTCTGCCATTTTTGACAAGAGAGAACTTGTGTGGCTTCCTGTTTGCTTTCCGTTACACATATTCCCTTTTGAAAAGGGGTCTGTTCTAAAAGGAAGAAATTTGCTCCCTGGAGGGGCAAATTCTTTACTTTTCGAGTAGACCCCTTCTCAGAAGGAAACAAAACAATTTTACAGAGTTGTCTCCTTTGAAAGCGTATCAGTTACCCTTAAACGTTCGGTAATATCCGCAATATAATCTAATGAACCTCTTATTTGCACAAACAAGTACGTATGACCCCTAGACCCTACATAGGAGATTTCGCACTGTAGCAATATCATTTCAGACGCGAAAATATGTTTTATAGCATATGTCAAATGTAATGCTTCAGAGCATTCTGCGCATGCGTATATACTTATCAGGGTTATTACCGCCCGTTGACATGTTCTGCAGTACCCAATGATTTTTAAGCGGTTACTGTAAATCTCTTAAAGGCGATCATTTTATTTAACACTATTGGCGATCTAGTCACAAACCGCTGTGCACTCAATGGGTAGCTAAGGACCCAAGCTTTCTTCATGCGGACAGCGAAGACTCTGATCAGACTGTGCGGATGCCCAGGCTGATCTGAGTCTTCGCTGGGCGCACATGCCATTTTGTAAGTTTTGTCATGCGCTGGCTCATTTTTCTCTTCTTCCTTTTCAGTTGTTATATTAAGGCTAGTGGTTCCATGCAAATTATCGGAAAAACAGAACAGGATCCGTTTTTTTTTTTCCTCAGAATTAATTTACCAACACTTCAGCTGGTGTTACATGTAAGAGCTGTGACGGGGACATAAAACGACTCCCCCTACTTAATCAATATGTGCATTCGAACCGCAACATATGAAAACGTACCTTCTGGCCTTCTGGCATGTGCTCCCAAAGAAGACTCAAATCAAATTGCGCATCCGCGCAGTCTGATCAAAGTCTTCACAGCCCGCAAGCATGTACAAAGTTAGACCGGCCTTCCAGCCGAAGGATAGCTTCTCTTCCTTCATCTTTATCTTCGGTCAACAGACCGGCTGCACAACAAACACCTGCGATAGCGCATCCAGTTAGCGAAATAAATATCATATGTATACACACAATAATCGAGAATTTGACATTTCCGGAGGATATCCCCAACGCCGTGAATATAACCAACGCCGGAGAAACATGGTAATTTTTTTCTGCTGATTATAGTTTTAATCTGGTTTCAGAAAATTTAATTCAAATTGTGTGGATAGTGTTTACCTGAAATACATTTCATGTACGGTCATTCGTAATTGCACCGAAATGCTATCCAAAACATAAAATTGTGTATGCTAGGTTTTCCGTAATTTATGTGAGTCTATGTGATAAAAATTACAGGATATCACAGTCTGTAACTAAATTCGCCATTTTTACTATCTAAAAACCATAAATGTAGACATATATGGTAGATTGCGTCTTCTTATAAATCAGTTTGTAATACAGTCGGACTTCAATGGCTCGAACATGGGACCATGGAAATTCGTTCGAGACATGGGTAGTTCGAGCCACTGAGGGTTAATCATGGCACCAGTTCAGGAAGCAACTAGCGATAATTTAGGGAAATCTTTTCGATTTTCTACACAATGTGATTGTATGTTGTGTGTACCCATTAGAATCGCCTCGATGAGGCGATTCTAATGAGTACACACAACATACAATTCCATGATAAAATAAGAAAAAAATCCCTAAATATTTGTTTTCTTGAGCTATTGGAAGGATTTTGTAGGGACTGAAAAAAGAGTTCGAATCATCCAGGGTAAACGAGCCATCCGGGTTCGAGCCAATGAGGTTATACTGTACATCCTTAGCAGCGCTATGTCGGATATAACATTAACGCCTGAGTAGGATGCGACCAACGCCTGGGGAAGATTTGAATAGATACGACCAACGCCGAGGCACTTTTTTTTTCTTCTAAATTCTTTATTCTAAGGTTGTTGAAAAACATTTTTCGTATTTATTATGTTTACATGTTTTTTAGATCTTCCACCCGAAATGCAGTATTCTAACAGTAAAATGTTGTTGTATATGAAAATATAGTTCATTGGCGATTTACGATATGTTTGTGATATGTTTTGTGTAAGCCCAGCCCCTACAGTAGGGTCATGGGATAGCAGGTTTTGACTTACATAAAATGTTAACATTGCCTGTTCATTATTTGAGCAGGACTTTACCACAAGAATGTCATCTCAATTGAGGGCATATTACGGAACTTTGCTTAGAGAAAAATCATTGCTATACCACTGTTTCACAGGCGTCTTGGTTACAAATGTATATTTATATTCTCAGTGCATTTACAAAAAAAAACTATAGTTAACTGTTGGGACGTAAGATCGTTCATACTTCAATATATTCTCAATGCATTTTAAGAAAAACAAAACTTTAGTTAAATATTGGGATGTAATGTTGTTCATACTTCAGTGAATACATTGACTCACGCGTGATCATTACATGACGTCAAAGTAAACCATGATTCTCTCCTGTACGACCGGACTATGTCGACGTTATGACGTCAATCACGCTGTTTCCGCTGTTAATAGGTAAACTGCGTACAATTGTTTCCTTGTTTCACTTTTAACACTCGAAACAGATTTTTCGTCCAGTAATGATTGGAAAATAATATAAATGTAAGTAATTGAGGCAATTTATTTATATAAGTCTGAGTAGCTTCTATTACTTATGGGTAGTGAAAGTATATTCTACGATCTATATAACTCACTTTTATCTAAATGACAAATAGAAAGATATGATAGGCGTTGATCGTCATGATGAATGGCAGTATGCTTTGCCATTGCCTTAGTTCCTGCACGTATTACGTGACATGAAAAGGGTGACGTTAGAACATTTTGTCCAACCTATTTTCTTGAGTGTATGTTATTATAGCAATAAATATGTTTAAAAACATTTACGCTATAGCTATTATATTGTGTAGGCGAGCTATGTGTACTCTGATACGGCTACACGCGTGTGAAATCTTGCCTAGTCATGTGCAGTGAAACTATTAAGAGGATTTCTAAAGTTCTAGAATTAGGAGCGCATATTTCTTCTTCTTGATTGCTTTCTAGTAATTGTGACTTCAATTTGGGGCTTAACTCGGTATGGAAGGGTTCATTCAAATATTATTCGTTAATTCATTGCACTTTCGGTAGCCTAACTATCACTTGTGTATTAATGTTTGTTCTTAAAATTGCTATTAGTCAGCCACATCATGTTCGCGCGTAGATATTAAAGTCACGCTATTGAACATTACATACCACTCATCACCGACATTACTTATCAGTGGTCTGTTGAATTAAGTTGCAGTGTATTGAGAAATCATTGGTCCAGGCGGCCTATTATATACGTCAGTAAACGTACCTTCGCACATGTGCGCCTAGCGAAGATTCTGATCAGCCTGCGCATTCGCACAGTCTGACCAGAATCTTCACTGGGCGCATTTTGGATAGCAAGGCATATCAATAAACGTAAAAAAGATTGTCCTTGGTAACAAAGAACATACTATGGATTAGAAAATGGGAGTCTCGGTTTTACTGAGACTCTTCATAAGCAGTAATGAAGTTTGTAAAACTGCTTACGCCCTCTAAAGTTTCTTCATGCGGACTACGAAGACTCTGACCAGACTTTGGATGTGCAGGCTGATTTGAGTATTCGTTGGGCGCACATGTCAGAAGGTACGTTTTCTCAAGTTGCGGCTCATATCCTCATAGGCTTTGGACGCAAAACGAAAACACGCCTATTCAAATATATAGAAAATTTCACCTCCAAAAAAGATAAAAAAAAAAAACTCTGTTTTTTTTTTTTTTTTTTTTTTTTTTTTTTTGTTTTTTTGTTTGTTTTTTTTTCATATTTCTGCTCAAAACATAAATTGTGGATACTCATCAGAACCAAAATTATACAGGCACGTTTTCGTGATGGACATCCTCTGTGAATCACTCGTGCAAAAACTGCAATCATGACGTCTTCATCAATACTTTTTTTAAATGTACCATTGCAAATCTTTAATAATCTTTGTTTTATTCGTACCACGGTGTTCTTGGGATTAAAACCATTGATATTTTTCTGAGTCCTATTCCGACATTTCCATTCAAAACTGAACGATGCACTCCGAAAATATGTGAAGATTTATGTTAGAATTGTACTGCTTCTGTGCTATCAACATCTTTTAGTGAGCCTTTTTTGCGTTTAAGCTTGGCGCTTTACACAAAAGAAGTAAATTTACAAACCTTTGTCATGATTCAAATCAAAACCATTTGTCGTGCTTTCAACATCTTTCAGAGAGCCTTTTTGCGTCTTGGCTTGGCGCTTTACGCAGAAGTAAATTTACAAACCTTTGTCATGATTAAAATCAAAACCATTTGTCGTAACTACCTATACAATAAGTTATATTCTAGTCATTTTTTTTTAAATCAAATATTTTCATTTTTCCCATTGTAAAAATCAAACCATCTTATGTAAAAAGCTGTAAGGTAGATAACTTGAGGCAGATTTACAACAAGTTCTGCTTGTTCATTTTTTTCTGAAATTTTCACAATGTTGTTGTGAAACTTCAATAATTCAAATTCAGAAAGAAAAGTAAAATTATTTCCTTAGACAAAAAAATTCCACAAAATCGCTTTACTGTAGAAATTTAATACTTTGGACCAATTTTTGGTCGAAATTTTAATTTCAGGGTACATATTTGAGAACAGAACATAGAATAAGAAAAGACAAATGGTTTTGATAAGGTATGGTCAATAAGGACAAAATATTTCGATTTTTCGGTCTTAAATAAAACGCCAAGCAAAACAAACGCCTTTCCGAGTGATGTCGAAAGGACAGTAGGTTTCTACTTATTCTACAGTAATTCTATGGGAACCGTTTCCACCTTTATGTGTACTTAACTAAGACAGATTGGCCTCACTTTATGTCCAGACCATTCTGCTTTCGATACGAGTATCTTACAAATATTCAGAAAGTCGTTTTATTATTATTATTATTATTATTATTTATTTTTGTTTGTCTGGCACTTACTCAGAATTAGTAAATTTGCACATTTTGGTCATGACTTATTGCAATTTTTTTTTTATCTTAACTACCTATGTAGAGAAACATTATTCTATCAATTGGTTTTAAAAATTTCATTTTTCGCGTAGGAAAAATGGCTATAGATTAGGCAAACCTCGATAGGGTATGTAGATTGGAGACAAGTTTTAAACAAGTTTCACTTGTTCAGCTTTTCTTAGCTGTTCACAGTTTTGACGTTAAACTTCAGTGATTGGCATTGGCAAATCAGTGGAGAAAAACAAACATTATTTTCTTATATACAAATTCCAAAACATCACTGTAGTATAGAAAATGTATAGGTCAGAACAATGGTTGGCTGTACAATAATGGTTTGAGATCAAACCGTAGAAACACAACATATAAATCGTTTCAGATAGGATATGGTCAACCAGAACAAAACAATCATTACAAATTTTTTTCAAGTAAAAGCACAACACATATAGGTTTACATTCAAATATACTATCGACGTTACTACCACGTTTTTCAATGATATATGTCTACATTGAAAAATCCAGTTTAAATAGTAAATACACCCTTAGGGATCTCCAAGAGTCTCAACACATTGCTTCTTTCGAGTCCTCATCTTTGCTTCATTATAGGCTTTACCTGTGATTTATTTGTTGTCCGTAATGATTCATAGGTGAGTTAGAAGACCTCCACGCGGACCGGACAAATATATGTTTTTATCACTATGGAAGCTGAGGGTGAGGGTTGGGATCGCGTAAAGCTAGTTTAAGCCCCCCTCCCACCCACCATTCCAGTGTTTTATTACTGACCGTTCCAAGGCGGTACATACATTGTGGACTTTCTGTTAAATGTTCTGTAGTGTTTCACTTACTACTGCTTTTCTTTTAACAATTATGTAGCTTACATATATTTTCAATTAAGTTTGGGTGACAAAGCTGCAATCTTTGGGGAAAGGGCTGCCAACTCTGCTTGCCATCTCTTCTTTTTGTGGCTGTTTAATTTTGTTTGTCTGTCTTTCCCTGAAGTGTTGAGAACTTAAGGTGGATCTGATTGTATCAGCTCCTGAGTTCACTTATTTGCAACATAAACTAAACTATGTAGTTGCTTCCATAACGTCCATGGGAATAAAATCATATCAGTAAATTTTAATGTTTGTTGATTAAAAGAAAATCAGATGAATCCTATAAATCTGGTTCACTCCGATTTTCCGGCTTTGCATTTCTGATACAAGTGACATAACTAGGGTTACTGATAGCCAAAACATCCTAAAACATCAAGTTAATCTGTTGCGTTTATCCTTCAGACTGTGTTCAGTGCTCATAAAGTTTCATTCGTTCGATAATGCATTTTCCTATACAGAAAACAATAACATAGAAGATGTCTAATAAGAGAGAACATAGCCTTCCTTCCAGTGGGACCAAAACGAAAAGCAAACGAATGATGACATACATTACAGATACCACCAGCCAACGGAAAGCAACGCAAACAGCTTCCACTTCCTAACAGGACAAAACATAAAAAGGCCCGCAGCGAGCAGCAACAACCCAGTAAGTATTCTTTATACATCTATATTTTATTCAATTATAGAGATTTATAAAGACTGCTAGCTGGGAATGTCAAACAAAGAACAAACAACACCAAAGACATCACCATAGCACGGCCAGTATTAAAACGCTACCGGAGATGAGGTGTTAAATCGATTTTACTGATCTCTAACATAACGTGTTGAATTTATTGAGTATATTGCCGGACACGTAGACCATGACCAAACTGCGCTGATGCATAGGCAGGTCTAGCTTTACGCTGGTCGCATATGTCATAAAGTGTATTTCTGCTTTGCAGGGCACAACTGTAATACAATAAGGATATTGCCATTATTGCATATAAATACTGATTGTTTCCAAAAGGAAATATTTCTAACAAAAACTCACAGCAAGAATATGATTACAAGATCGCAAATGTAAACATGCTTCTTCTTTGTATTGTCAATACTTGCACCGGACGATTAGTACTTGTTTCATAGCAATTATCACATCGGCGCTGTTTTTCTGTCTGATTTGTTTGTCCGATTTATTTATTTATTCATTGAGATAAACGCATATTGGCTTGACAACTACTCCACCACGTGGTCCTCAGAAAGAGTAAAAACAAATCATTATATACATACAATACATACAGAAATATAAACACGTATTCAGCAAAGAATATTAAGTTGAGTATCTATCGAAAAGTGCATCAGAAGACACTGTTCACTGTATAACTTTAGGACGTTGAAAAAGAGTTCATAAAATATAAGGCGCATAAACCTGATGTATAAAATGCTTATATTTCACAGTCAACATCTAAAATAGTTAAAACATGGTTTAATAAGCAACTCTAAAAATCCCTGTCACAGGTAAAAACATTAAAAGTAAATGTTTACATTATGCTTGAAAACGGTTAGTAAACAGGAGAGGGTAAGATGTACAAAAAGATATAAAAAAAAAAACGTGACACAGTTATAGATTTAATAGATTAATATTGCATTCCATACATTATGCCAACAGCAGCTAGAGACGCTAATCACATGGTTATTGGTTTGAACACAATGCAATGCAAGTATTAGCTTTCACAAAAAACCTTGGTCTACGCTAGACCATGCTTTATGTGAAATAAAATTCAGAAATGTTTGCCTTTGGAAACATAGAACACAAAAAAAAAAAAAAAAAAAAAAAAAAATCATGCAAATCGGAGAGTCGGTTTGATTGAATCTCTTTATATGCAACACTGTAGTGTGCGAGGCTGCATACGCCTCCTATCGCCGGCTTAAGCGATATTCGATTTTCAAAATAACCAAGATAGGCTCAATGATCCCAAAGGAAATAACTTGGTAATAATAACGTTGAGCAGATGATGAAAATAGTATTGGACCTGTCCATGACCTTTCATAGAGTGCTTCCGAAGCAAGGAATGCTTCCAGAGCAAAGACGTAGAGATTTATTACAATTGCAAAAGCAAAAACAACAAAAAGCTATTTTCTTCAGTCTGATTATCTATGAGTGTCCTTGTGACTTCTTAATTAAAGACGGTCATGACGTTAACAAGACCATATAATGTGTTCCCTACTTTCTCCCATCATAGATGATGAAAACATGGCTATTCAGGATTAAACAACAATAAACCAGCTATCGGAATTTTGCATTTGCAGTTTTTAATCCAGGTCCCAGTTGTTCAAAACTAACGATGCCGTTAGTTAACGTATCGTTAAAATTTTGATCATTAAATATGGCATACACGCTAATATTTTTTGCTGAAAAAACATGTGAGTACCTTTTGCATTTGCAAAAGCTACTCACATTTTTTCAGCAAAAATACCTGTGAATTAGATATTGTACTTACTACATCAGTTAACATTTTGACCACTAATGAGCTCGTTAAGCTAACGTTACTTTGAACAACTGGGCCCAGATTTTTAATGTGTTTATTACTTATATTAATCCTTTTGCACTGCATAAGTCTGTTATAACGTATTTAATAACCTAATCTACCTCATGGCTATAAACCACGACTAATATAGCTTTTGGTAAATGGGGATTCAGATTCATAGTTTTTCTCACTTCCACCCCACCGTCACCCCCACTCCCTCTCCTCTCCTGAAAGTACTCATTAGAAGCGATATACAAAGGTACTCCTAATAAGTACCCGCAATACATGTTATTGCGGAGTTATAAGAATAATATCAATATTTTTGTGTAATTAAAAATCCCTTATTTACAGGTATGGCTATTGAGTATGCATTATATGAACTTGTTAAGGTAACGTTAACATTCCCATTTCCTGCGCTCGTGTCCGGATTGCATTATACTTACTTTAGTATCATTTAGTTCCGACCACATTCGTTTGGTATTAAATTATATCTTACGCCATCACGTCTTAGCATCATAAATGTTTTGACAGATGTAAGAAGCACTGTGTCCGTCCCTTTTCACAGGCTTGAACCCTATGTGCGCCTCTCAAAACTATTGCAAGACGGTAAAGTGAAACTAAAATTTTGTGGTATATTAATAAATTCAGATTTATTTATTTATTTATTTATTTATTTTTTGCCAAATCAAGTATTTGTTTTTGCTGACCATTCCAACGTGGTTCCTCTGTTGCAGTTTTTCTTTGATTGCATGTCGTGAATGCCCTGCTATTGTTTGTTCCTGTTTTCTTCTTCTTCGGTGCCTCGGGAAGTCTTTGCTTCGTGATTGTGGCCTTTCATGAATAGCTTCATTGATAATGTATGTAATACTCCCTTTTCTGGAACGACTGACATAGATTGTCACGGCTACAAAATGTAACGATCATCACATAAATATTCTCCGGAAATGTGATGGATGATTCCCTGTTCAACCTCTTTTTCCCCTTTAAAGGTTGCTGACTGAGCTAATTTTGATATGAAAAAAAAAATCATAGAAGCCCCACTTTTGTTTCTAACTGAGTTTTCCAGACTGTTGTTTCGGTATTTATAATGTTCGTAAAATTAAATAGAATAAGTGTTCTGATACATTTAGTTTCACGAAAATAAGTTTAGCTCTCAGTGAAGTTTTGAAGACTCTGCACACTCATTGTGGAAGAAATATACTTTCTTATCATAAAACACATAAAAATACACATATTCCTGAAAACTTTTAAGGGAACTAGAGTATAATCATTTTATTTATAAAATTATTACCTCCATTGACCTAACTTGGCTACGTAGCCTAGTTAGAAAGTACATATTTAGGCGACATTTTCTCCTATAATTCTTTATTGCACAGTCTTAAGAAGCATTTTATAACAAACTAGAAGTAGTTTAATTTCGTTTGGGAATTGTATTTTTAGACAACAAAAAATAAGGTTATATCGATATTAGTATTAGTTCCGCCAGCTACCTTTAATTAATCCATTCACTCCCGAGTTTCTGAAGTGAAATCCGACCTTCAATTTGGGAATGTCCGTTGATGCTAATAGGGTTATCAGTCAAAAACGGAAAAGCAGGGTAGATCCTGATGAGACGGTTCTTGACAAGCCATCTCATCTGGATCTACACTGTTTGCACAGATATCGGTTTTGGTCTGCCGGGCCGAGAGGGTTAATAAAAATGACATTGATCAAGTGATTTTTATTGGCCGAGCTACAGGTCCGAGGTCAGCTGTATTGGCCCTCCGCTTTCTGCCTAAGGCAACTACAGCTGGCCTCGGACCTGTAATTGGGCCAATACAAAATCTCTTGAATAATAATATTATAAATCTTGACCGGCACTTTTTATAAACATGCCATTAGGTGAATTCCTTATTAACACATTACAAGGAGTGGTCAACGAAATGCTCTTTTATGAAGAACGCTATTTAAGTTTACAAACATGTGGGTCTAAAACTGTGAGGCATTCACACTAATATTCATTATCGCTGAAAGCTTCAAAGAGTTGTCAGCTATCTGATGGTGTTTACAAGCAATTACTTGCGTAAGCACGGTCGTTACCATGGTAACATTGCAAAACATTCCTAATAGGGAGAAGTCCTGGTCTGAGTGCCTACATAAGTACTAGCCTGAAGCCCACATTTGCTATCTCAGAGATTTCAATTGAGCTTGAAAGTTAGACGAAGTACCACTGCCGTAAAAATAGCGTTTTTTCTGTAGTTGGAACAGAATTCTCTTACTTGGGTAATTGATATGTGACGGCTTCGTGATATTTGTTGATATCGGGTTCGTTTGTCGAATTCGAAGATGGTTGGCTCCCTAGAAGCGAGAGATATAATCATTAAATAAGCGGTGTCATGTGAAATGTTGCCTTCAGAGCATATGCGGACAGCAAAGGTCTAGATCAGCCTGCGCATCAGCGCAGTCTAGTGTCTGCCTTCGCTAACCGTTTTGGAATCATCAGATGCTGAAGATTATACTCTATGGACAAGCACAAAAAGTATTTATCAGACAGGCTGGGCTGTCAAACTGGTCTGAGCCTTAGTTTTCGCATATGGCCAATCCCGCATATTCTTATTTACATGAAGCTTGACTAAAAATAAGCCTTAAATACGTCTTTGGCATGTATTTTACTAAACCAAAGGGTGCATTCCACAGTTTCGCACTTCTGAGCCTGGGGAAAAATGTCAATAACTAGGGGTAGGACTAGAAACCAGTCTGAAAATATGTCAATAACTAGGGGTAGGACTAGAAACCAGTCTGAAAATACTTTTTGATGTACATTTTAACCAAAACTGAAGTTTTATGCTTGTCGGTTATTGTTAACATTGCAGAAAAAAGACTTTTAATGAGGTCACATGACCTTATAATAAAACAGTGTAGGTAAAATACGAAACTGTTGAATTCTGTCTGGTACCCGGTTTTACCTTGTCATAAAGTGTAACATGTTTTTCTGTGGATTTTATCTTGAAAACGACGTGGCATACAGGTATTGAGTTTTAGATAAAATGATATTCTGTGGGTGCTCTGTTAAATTTTTAACTGTTCCAGGGCAGTGCATGGTCCTGTAGTTGAGGATAATCATTCGAAAATTGCACTTTTTTTGCATAAAATTTGCCGCAGTCGGAGGTGGATGGGGTATTGTTTACATTAGTGCAACAGCAGGTTTTGGTACATTGCAGTTATTTTTATGATGATTAAATTATTATTTGGTATGTTTGCAATTTACTGATACAGTACCTAATGGACATGTACTGTTATATTTGCTGTGACTGCATTTTATTTGTGTGACGGCTGTGAACAAGTAGAAATGGAAGTCAAAACTATGGAGTGCACCCCAAAGGCTATACAAACGGTCTGTACTGGACACAGCACTCTTCATTAAGTACTCAGTCGAATGATAGGATACGATACCTTAATAACTCAAAGTATTGGGCAAACAGGCTTGATCAAACAACGTGGACGTAGAAACAGATCAGACGGCGCAAAACCGTGGAGTCTAATAAGGGTTTGCTCTGTTTGCCATTCACACAGCAGTTTTACACATATTTATAGTAGTAAAACGGAATTGATCAAGTATTAGGACGAATATGGTAAGGGTTTAAAGTGTCCCAATATTTAAGATTACTACAGTATCATAACGATGCTATAAGCCAAATACATGTATGATGCATGAACCTACACTCATTCGCACAAGTTACAATTACGTGCTTCATATCATAGGTTACCGTATTTACCGTCAATCTCGGAACCATATCTCCTTACCATACTTGTCCTAAATTTACAAAGTCTAGTTTACTACTTGTGTAACTATTGATGCTTTAGAAAATTGCTGGATATATGGCAAACAGTGTACGCCAAGATCAGACGCCGGAACACGCGTTCTATCTATGTTTTGTTCGCGTTTTATGTTTACATGCTCACATTCATTGTTTATTTATTTATTTCTTTATTTATCTAACTGTGTACATTTAAAAGTCATCACTCTAGATACGGTGATTCTTGCTACATTTATATATTATGTTTAGATTACTCGTCAGAAATGCCCCGCACGGGCACTTTTAGTTAGTTCCGAAAACATATGAATTACCGTAGAGAAATACGAAAAACATTTATCTGTATACATCTCTTATCTTAAATATGAAATCATGGTATATCTCATGTAATACAGGTTAAATACGGTAGATTTGGTTATGAAGATGTTAGGAAACAAAAAAGTTGACAGAAACAACAAACAAATTCAAATAAGGTTTACAGGATTCCTTCATTCTGAAAATTCCCCTTATATACCATTGTCTTGACTATATATTATGGGGTAATAGATGGAGTATGTATTGCATGAGCTTGTTAACGTAATGGTAATGGTAATTGCAGCTTGTCGTCGTTGCCATATTTGTCTAAAATATTCGGATACCTTAACTCTTTACAAAACTTAGCCTTGCATTTTAGCATGTCCATGTTACTACATTTTATGTCTAAATCGGCCGAATAAGAAGCAAATAGTGAAGTCTGATCAGACGCCGCGTTATGCGGCGTCTGGTCTGAATCTACACTATTTGCTCATGCCTGCCTGTTAGAATATCTAGAGTAAATACTGCAGCTTTATTTCAAAATTGCCCTTCATGAATATTTATGTATGTGTCTATTTGTCTTAAAAGCCCCTGAAGAATATTTTGGAAAACTCTTCAAACATGTCTCAGTCCTTGTATCGTTACAGACAGAGTAAATTGATCTATTGGCTTGACATTCAGATTTTAATGCGGTTACCAAGATATGTCCACGCTGCAGACAGGTATAACACTTGACAGCTAAATGCACTCGTAAATTCTCGCGAGATGTCCAATCGCTTCAAATTATGCCTTAAAGTGTAATGGAGATCCAAGTTATTATTGTAATGACAAGTGGTTTTTAGTAAAGCATGGGGGACTACCTAATCTGTAAAGCAACGCGTCAGATTATGCGATAATTATAACGATAATTAAAGGAATGATTTGCTATTTTGGCACAGGAAACGCATAACTGGGACCTGCTGAAGATCTGATTCCTGTTAGTACCTAAAGGTAATGCTTTTAACCAAACTTTTCAAAATGTGTAAATGTTCTGGTAGTTCCCTTGGCCGGAGCTTTGGTTTAAACATTATTTGTTTTTGCATAAACTGACAAACATGTACAGCAGTTGACACCTGGAAAACAAGACAAGGATATTCAAAAGGGATCCAGGAGAAAGTCTACTGACTTTTCTAAATCTGTATCCCGTATTTCAATTAGAATGACGATATCAATAATGTGGTTTGTTAGGTCAGTTTTAAAAAGAACCCTTTTTAGTGAAAGTAAACTAGAAGTCAGCAAATATGTGAGGAGATTACAAATAACAGAAAATACACTATTAGACACATATATAGAGGAGATAACAATAAATAGTTATTGATAGTTAAATAGTTACCGTAGACTTCAGCTACGCGACTCTGCAACTGGAGTTAATTCATGTCAGTTGTTGCAGTTATATCATCGTTATGCCCAACTTTTGATAGAGACGTGCTATATGCATCAGGTACGCAAGTAACTAAGTGATATAAGAGTAACTAAGTGATACAAGAGTAAGAAATGAGCACTCCACTTTGTATGTAAAATTCATATTTTAGGAAGGTCGGTTTGCATTTAAAGTTATAAATCTAATGATGATTTATTAAATATTGATAATATTTACTTTGACCAAATGGTGGACCGCATATACCATACCGAACTTCAATTAAGTAAGGCCAGTTCTGCCAATACCGAGGCACTTTTATTTTATTTTATTTATTTATTTATTTCTATTGGTTTTGAAACTATCTATATCTAATGGTACAAGTTCCATTGAAATTTATGATAAACGGGACGCTTTTTAATTTGATAGAGTCAATTTCCCTTATCTGGATGGCGATGTTTTTCACGTACCTGATACGGGGTAAACATATCTCATCTTATTCGATTCGCCAGAGCTTCTTCAAACCTTAGTGTCTTCAACTGCCGTAACAGATCCCTTACTGCCAAACTTCTAGGCAGGGCCATCGTTATCATAAACTTCATAAGGCGTTTTCGAAATTTTATCGCGGACACGGAGTGTTGGTAGAAATATATGGTGCTAACGAAGAAACTTCTGCAACAACGTATATATGGATCCAAAAATTTACGATGACTTAGTTTACAGAATTAGAAAACTTGTGGGGAAATCTAACTTTTCGGAACTATGCCAGAAAGCTAATTAACCGTAATAACAGAAGAGGACCTTGCCTACAAATTATGCTGTAGACTACATGCCTAGTTGTCAACCCAGTCACTGTTGATGGTTATGCTTTACTCTTTAATTGCACGATAGCGGTTCGTGAAGGTTTCAGAAATGTGTAGGGGCTTTATGATATGTCTTTGGCTTTGCCCGCCGCGGTTCAACTATTGGTTTTCTTTGGCTTGCAGTGAGTGTAGAATTAGACATGAGTACTCGCCTTTGTTTATTATAGTGATTTATCTGATTTTTATGTTTACGCTATGATGCATCGACTGAGTTGGGAACCAATATGCGAACCGAATTTTCAGGTATTTCTGAATTATGAGTGGCATAGGGGACCAAGGGTGAAGTTAGTTGACTGTAAAAGTGCTTTCAACCCCAAGGTAGTTTATACTACAGACCGTCCTAAGGCAATGGTCCCGGTGTTGCTCTTACTCTGTGTAGCTTTGTGGTTAATTCTACGAGGCGATTTATATCAAGTCTTGCCTTGCGTCTTGTCCTTGTGTTTTTGAGCTCTTTTAGCACAGCGATCATCTCATTTGGGGAAGGAAAGCTGGTTTGTGTGCTTTTCGTGCGCTTGTTTGTTTTGCTCGTGACGGTTTGTGTGTTTTTTTTGTGTTTTTTTTTTTTTTTTTTTTTTTCCTCTTCCTCTTGGTGTCAGGGATTGGCTGCGACTTGTGATTGTGGCACTCTCTGGACTTTTCTTTTTATCTTTTACAAAGAACTATTATGCCAAATTCGAAGCCAGGAGGACATTCCGACTTGCCCACGGTGTTTGATCTTGAACTAAAATCTCTCTACATCATCTCTTTGTATTTGTTACATGCAAATTGTTATAATTGTACTTATAATATAGGAGTAAACAGCATTGATGATTTGTTTGCTTTCTTCAGGTGTTAAGGTCAGATTTCCATACATTAGGTTTTTGCAGTTGGGATTGTTATTTCAGAGACAATCCATTATTTCGTACCTATGGTTGTGAAATTGTGGACAATGCAATAAGCAATGATTTGTATCTTCAACAGCTCACCAGCTGCATAATGGATTATCGATGATATTTTTAGAATGCAATTGCTGATTCAGAGAACTACAGTTCATTCTAAGTCTGGTGTGGAATATTTGTTCTTTCCTCTTGCCATCGAAATAATAAGTGGGTGCTTTGATGTTTCTTTCATTCAATTTATTTTTAAAACTCGCTAAAGTCGTTGGATCAAGCGTCTTTTGTGACGATTCCATTCACGAGTGACACAAATGAATTGTAATAGGGCTGAGTGTTTGCGTGTATTGTTTGTGTATCTTCTACATTACGCAAATTATAGGAAGAACTATTGCCGACAGAATCAGGAACTTAGACTGATGAATAATTTGGACATAGTCCATTTTGCATCTGATATTATAATAATAATCATTTATGATCAATACGTCTAGATGCAAGGAATTCCCATCATGTATCTTCAAGAAGCGCATCAACTGAAATAAATTTGGTGGCGCCGCTTAATATCCGTGCGGCCTCGTATTGGATGTTTCTTTTCTTTTTTTTTTCTATTTCATTTGCCTCATATTGTGTACAATTGTCCGATACCGTACCTAAATAAAATGAATTGTAATAGGGCTGAGTGTTTGCCTGTATTGTTTGTGTATCTTCTACATTACGCAAATTATAGGAAGAAATATTGCCGACAGAATCAGGAACTTAGACTAATGAATAATTTGGACATAATACTCCAATCAGGGACGAATAAAGGAGAAATATATAGTTTCTAATGATTTCCTATCTAGTTGGAACAATAAAAGCAGAGATGAGATTCTGATTTTGAATAATTAAAAGTCACCAACCATCTTGATGTACATAAATGTATTTTGGAGAGGTCTGCATTGAGTTTAATAGTTTTTGGGTTGTCAACTATAAAGTAAAAACTCGTGTCGTCTGAAAAAAAGCCTAATGGTAGAATTTATACTTTCCACAATATTATTTTCATAACTAGGAATAGTAATGGTCCAAGTATTGAGAGCCTTGAGGGACACCTGCTTTAACTGAATTATACTTGGAAGTGGCTTCCGGTAACACAGCTGGAGCTTTGAGGCATAACAATAACCAGTATAACTGATTAAAATTCAGAAACATAATGATAATAAGACTTTTAAAGTAGCATATGACAGGATTGCACGCTTTTCTTTTCCTTCTTGTTGTTTCTTTCTTTTTATTTATTTATTTATTTAGTTAGTTAGTTAGTTAGTTTATTTATTTAGTTAGTTAGTTGGTCAGTTAGATAGTTAGTTAGTTAGTTATAAGGTTACAAACTACAATACTCTGAACACTAGGAGGTTCATTGCAAGGCTTTAGAGTATACCTAGTGGGAATGATAAAAGCAGATATTGTCTCACTTTATCTACTAAATGCAATGTGAATCTGCATTCATTAAGCCTTATAGATCCTTATAGTCTAACTGCATTGGTCTCAAACTACTGTTCTCACAGCAGAGCGTTTAATTCCTTGGATCATGCCATTCAGTATTTGTTGCATGTAAGGGAAATAAATTCACTTTGAGGAGAAGCAACTCTGTCAAAATTGTTTTACATCTGTTCTGCAAAGAGGTTTACTCTAAAAGGAAAGAATTTGCTCCCGTTGGGAGCATTTTGTTTCCTTTTAGGGAAGACTACTTTCCAGAAGGAGCTTAATACGCAAGAAAGTAAACAGGAAGTCATAAAATTGTCTTCAGTTTAAGAGAGTGACGGGTGTGCCAATCTACCAAGTGTATCGATTTCCCTTAATTTAGCCCCTGGTAAACCTAGATATCACTGTATAATTTCTACTGTTTTATTTTTGTCTTAAATTTCAATACTATTTTAACATTATTTAGAATGACTTATCATTTATCAATTCACATTCACGATAAGAATTTTATCCTTATTTTATCCGGCTTTGTTATCAGACATTCAAGACACAAAAATCAGTGAAGATACCCAGGAAATGCCACAATCACAAATCAGAAAGGTGCAGAAAGAAAAAGAAATGAGGAATAAGCACTGACAAAACTGACGCCATTTATTGATAGAGTCCAACAGGGTTGACCCTTGAGAGCACAGAAAACACTCACAAAACTTAAAAAAAAAAAAAACAAAAAAAAAAAAAACAGCTAAGTGTCAGGTTTTCTGGGCCAGACTTGCTAGTTTCAGCCAACTAAGAGTGATCAATCTCCTCATATAGATTTTCACAAATTCCTGAATGGGCTCAAACCACCGACGCATGAACAAAAAAGGAATGAAAAGAGGAGCCTTAGAAGTCACAAAATGTTGTCTCCGTTGTAAACGAATGACGAAAAATTTACAGTAAAACCTCAATTAACGTGGCTAATTCAAAATCTTTTTTTAGTCCCTAGGAAATTCTTTTGATAGCCGAAGAAAACAAATATTTAGGGATACTTTAGGAATTTTTCATATTTTATTGTGAAATGTATGTTGTGTGTACTCATTAGAATCGCCTCATCGAGGCGATTCTAATGAGTACACTCAACAGACCATTAATTCATAAAAAAAACGCAAAGACGTCCATGTATTATTCCTATTGGCCTCCTAACCTGTCGCTATGATTAACCCTCACTGGCTCGAACTACCCATATCTAGAAGAAAAGATGTTTGAGCCACTGAGGTTCAACTGTATCTAGTTCCCTTCATTTGGCTCCTTGTAAACATTATTGTAATTGAGACTATTTAACTTGAAATAAACGGCAAAAAGCTTGCCTTTGGAAACAAAGAACAAATTACAGATAGAAAATGAGAGCCTCGATTTCATTGCGATTCTTCATAAACAGTAATGAAATTTGCAACACTGCTTACGTCCTATAGCGTATACATAAGCTGAGCTCTATTTTCAAAGATATCACAATGGGCCCAGTGATCCCAAAGGAAATGAAGATATAATCTGCACTATGGTGAAAATCTGCGTAACTGATAGACACAGACGTGAAAAATCTTTTGATAAGGCTAACATTAATCATTACACTGACATGTACTGATGCTTTTATTTTTATTTTGAAAGTAAATAGTATTTTAACAATATTTATACTGCTTTATCTTTTATCAACTCATATTACAATATGAAATTTATTCTCACTTTTATCTTCTTATCTGACAAACAAGCGATACTTCAAATAGGAAGAACAAAATGTGCAGGTTGAACTAGGTATTTCCTGCGTTAGAAGGGTTTGGTCATGCAATCTATCTGTCTATCCATCTATCTATCTATCTATCTGGAGGCAAGTGTATGGCGAGATGGTATCAGTCAATTCCATATATATTTTTTACTTCGTATTTCAGAACTGGCACTGTATATAGCAATTTGCAGTTTGTTTGTTTATTTTCCTATTCCCGATCGTTCGCATTTCTACACTGTTTTCTAGTTAAAAGTCTTCAATCGGTATAGTATACGAATGCAAACTGTTTCCATCTGTCAGATTAGTGGCTGGCTTGAGACGTTACAGATTCAAATAAAAGTTCTGTTCTGTTTTTTTCTAGTACATATGACTTCTTTTTGTACTGTTAAAATACGCGATAAAACATGGCTTAGAAATATTATCGGAACAGGGGCTTATTGCACCAGCGGATGAATAGCCTCATACAAAATTGCATAGATCTATTGTTTACTTTGTCGCTTCCACCATTTTTCGATAGAACTGTTATCATAAAAATAATAAAAGAAATCTTTGTACAATGTAAAACATATCAAGTCATATCTAATCTGGAATGATATTTTTACCTTCATTCTGTTAATCAAATTCCTGCCATTATGCTGACAGCGATTTCCCCAGGAAATAAACCACAATGTAAGAAAATGAACCATCGGGCATGTGCGGCCAGCGAAGACTCAGATCAGACTGCGCATAAGCGCAGTCTGATCTGAGTCTTCCCTGTCCGCGAAAAAGCCCTAGAGCCTTGGCTATCCACGTAATTCCAGCGAAGATAGATCAGACTGCTCGGATACACAGGCTGATCTTAGTCTTCGCTAGGCACTCGTGTTCGAAGGTACATTTTCCTGACTTTGCAACGCCAATAGTTCTCATTGCGAGGCTTAGACTTAGGTGTTTGTGCAATCAAGCGGAGGTATAATTGGGGTCACTACACGGTCACTGAATAATCATTTAATTCAAATGTCAGTCTTGCTTTACAAACGTCAGTTTTTTTTCGTAAATGACATTTAATCTACGAATGCTTAAGAGAGTATCTTTGGTTTCTGTTATTACCATAAATACAATAAAGTTTGGACAATGGAAAAAGTCCTGATACCGTGTTTGTCGTCAGTTGTCGGACAGAAATGCCTGAGTAAACAGTGTAGATACTGATTAGACACCACAGACCACACCTCTGATCTGTCTCTGCAAATGTTCGCCACTCGCCAAACAATATTTGAATAGATTTATAAGTAGTATAATGGATTTGTTTAAATTATGAGATAAGTATGTAAGGAGTTAAAGAGTTCCAATATTAAGCAGAAACTGTTAGGCTTTCTGGAGCGGCAATTCTGTCAAAATGTTTTGCCTCCCTTCTGAAAAAGAACATTCTTTAGAAAGAATGTATTTGGTCTGCATGCCAGCAAATTCTTTTCTTTTGAAGCAGATCCCTTTTGGGAAGGGTCCTGACCCAGTAAGCATTCTACGTAAATCTACATCGGGCCGTCATCGGCCCGTCAGCTACCCTGACGGGCCGATGACGGCCCGATATAGATTTACGTAGAATGCTGACTGGGGATGTGGTGGAAGGTATTGTACCAAATAGCGGAAAATACTACCAGGTATAACCTTTCAACTATGGAGTCTGAGCAAATATACCATACGAATATGACATGTATACCTAGCAGATATTCAAAGCAGCCCTTCTCAGCAGTCTTAGAAGCTATGAAACATTGGCTATTCACAGAGCTAGCATTCAGCGAAGTCTATGCTGAGACTACATGGCTGCGTAAGCTGATCTAACTCTTCGACTGGCATACGTATTACGCCTCTTAAGGTTCATTTCTCCCGTTAATATCATAACATTTCCAACGACGGGAGGGCAATCAGTCCAATTTGCAAATGAAGGCAATATATTGGCAAGGTTGGGTAACTGACTCTTAGTTTTTATGTCTTACTGTTTAGGGCGTTTGAGATATAAAATGAAGCAAATAAGCTGCTGGGATTCATTTTCTTTTCACTGCGAGCATTGTATTACAAGAGATTACATTTCCTGGAAGATGAGCCGTACTTTGAACATAAGTACACTTTGAAGGACTTAGACACATTTTTAGGGGACATTACTATGTAAGAAAGTGTTTTCCTCTCCTTATATAAAGGGGTCTACTCCAAAAACATGAATTTGCTCCCATGGGGAGCAAATTCTTTCTTTTTAGAGTTGACCCCTTTTTAGAAGGGCTCAGTGTTAAGGAAAGCAAACAGGAAGTTACAAAAATTGCCTCCTACTTGGAAAAAATGGCAGAAAATCTACCACTTGTATCAAGTTCCCTTAAAATGTATATTCATATTAGAAAAAAATTACAGAAACTATAATAAACTTATTTTCATCTCTCCAGTTTTTATTAAAGCTTAGCTTTAGATAACACCTTGATAATGGATTGTGCTTACAGTTTGATTTCGCACACGTTGTTTCAACTCAACTGATCTAACAGGCAAAGGTTGTTATTAGCTTACCTTGGCAGAAGGCTCCAGGGGATCTTTTAGGATGGTAGGCCATCCGTCGTTCCTTCGTGCGTCAATCAACACCTTTAACCTTTAACTTTATATCTCCACAGTCTGTAGGCTGAGCTCAATCATTTCTCGACTATAAAATGCCTCTGATGGGGCATCGATGAAGTAAGCTTTTCATGGAAAGCCAACGAAAAATGGTTGCTATGGCAACCACAAGGTCCCCGACTTACAATGGGAAAATTTGTCATCGCTATAACTCCTTCAGTTTTTTAATCGGATCTTCCTGAAACTTGCAGATAAGGTAGACATGGATAACATTTCGAACAAGCTCGAAAACTGTCCAGATCGGACCATTAATCTTAGTGTTACATTCCCTTGATTGTTGAACAAGCCTCTATTTGACTTTGTCATCAGCGTAACCTATTTAGTTTTAATCTAATCATCCGGAAACTTGCAGATAAGGTGGACATGGCTGAAATCTCAGACAAGTTTGAAAACTGACCAGCTCCGATCATTAATCGTGGAGTTACGGCCCCTTGATTGCTGAAAAAGCCCCTGTCTGACTTTTCTCATCATCATTAGTTCAGTTCCGACGAGCTCTTCCTGTAACTTGCAGACAAAGTGGGTATGGATAAAATCTCGAACAAGTTTCAAAGCTGGCCAAATCGGATAATTAATTTTTGAGTTACGTCTCCTTGATTAATGAAAAAGCCTTTGTTTGAATTAGCATAATCAGCACAAGTCATTCAGTTTTAATCGGATCTTCCTGAAACTTGCAGTTAATATGAGCTTAACTATACCTTATTTAGTGCCACAGAGGCCTTTCTGTATTTTAAACTTCATCAGTGTGGCTAAACCCCAAAAGTTTGGAAATGAAACGTATGATGCGCATGTCTTGGCAAGCACCAAGACATATGGAAAGGAAAATAAGCCTAAAATGTAGATCCCGAACCCGCTAAGATATATGTCATTTTGACAAGTCAGTTTTAGAAAATTTTTGAATTTGTACTATAACAAAGCTTTAGGTACAAAAGATAGGTATTTAATTCAGTACTTAAGTACTGACGTTAACACCGCAGTATCCTTTACGAGTAAGATTTTTCAGACATGACTTTGTTTCAAGATAACTTTTTCTACAGTTATCATAAAATGAGGTTGAAATTTGATGAACAGAAAGACTCTGAGGCGGTACAGCTCAAGTTGTTTCGAGGTTACAGTACACCAACATCATTAAAGACTGTTCAGCAGATATGATTTCATTTCCGGCAAACTCCTCCTGCAGTTTTCATCATATCGGGTTGAAACTCGGTGGGCAGTTAGTCCATGCGGTACCATAGCGCATGATATTTTGAGGTGACAGTAAACCAAATTTTGAGTTATCACTATTTATTTAAGGTATTTAGACATAACTTGGTTTTCCGGATAACTCTTCCTATAGTTTTCATTGAAAAATGTTGAGGAATCGCGGTGGACAGTTAGACTATGGGGTGGTACAGCGCATATTATTTCCAGGTTACAGGACACAAAATTTGGCAGAGTCATCACTCTTTAAAGATTGTTTAGATATAAACTTATTTCCGGTAACTCCTACAGTTTTCTTCGGACTATTTCGAGGTTGCAGTACACCAAAAATTTGATAGAGTTATAACTCTTTTAAGAGAGTTCAGGTAAGATAAGACTACACTTCACTTCTGGCCAACTACAGTTTTCTTGTTTTGTCCTTATTTCCTCACAGAACATATGTTTTGGATATTTGTTAGAATCTGAGGTGATTCTAACAAATATCCAAAACATATGTTTCTTTAAAGTATTAAATACAATATTCTTGCATAATTTGTAACTAATTGTTACCTGTTAAGCGAAGGTTTTGTGAAAGACAAATTGTCGTTATAATGAATTTTGTCGTTGTATCGGTATAAAGAGGGTTGTCTGTAAATAAGTTGGACCGGCGCTGTCGGAAATAATATGATTGGGGCTTTCAGTCATATGGAGACCGGGCATTTAGGGTCTTTGTAGCAATTGTTACAAACTGGAGATTATTATTGTGATTTCATGTATACCTAGAGCTATGTAAACCGCGTTAATTCCATTTCTAATATGGAAAAAAAATTTACATACCTTAAGACAAACACATGTAGCAACAAAGACAGATAAAAATAAACAAACTGAAAGCAGTCCAAAAAGTGACGAAATCATTATCAAATATATTGAAAATTTCACCACTAAAAACTGAAAGTTTTCTGATGAAATTCTGATATTTTTCATATTTCTGCTCAAAACATAGATTGTTGGTACTCGTTAGAATCGACTCGCCGAGGCGGTTCTAACGAGTACCAACAATCTATGTTTTTGAGCAGAAATAAGAAAAATAATGTATACCCCTGTAAACTCCAGTTTTACTATATAAAAGAGGGGTGTAAGAGGTCAAAATTATATAGGTATGTTTTCGTGATCATTCTCTTCATTCCCTTATTTACACTGTATGTTATGGGGAAAACTGGAATTTACATTAATATATTTCATACCATAATAGTAATGACCGACCTCTAGAAGAACTGAGTTGACGATCAATTAATCCATACAAAATATAGTGCCATTATCCAGACTGTGGTTCAACCTTAAATGGCCAATGACATCGAAAAGACGCTCTAATAGGATTACAAGACAATCGTGTTGTCTCAAGAAAAGATTTATGTCGTTTTTCATTTTTTCTTACCGCTGTTTTTGTTTCTCACTGTTCTTTAGAAAAACAAACATTAACGGGTAATGTGTTACTTTTTCAAGCCATTTCGTGTTCAAACTTTGGCAAATTGTTCATTTATTTTAGCACGTTTGTTCTAAATATTCCAGCTACATGCCACTGGTTTTGTTGCGATGCTAAAATTGTTATTTATCATAAGCGCTAAATAAGAAAAGTTAAAAATACAAAGCAGAGAGTTGGTGAAAATAATGATACATATATGATGAAACATAGTTGAAATGTACATATGACATGTTCAGCAGAGACTAAGATCAATCTGTCTATATGCACAGTCGGATCAGAGTCTTCACGCTGTACGCTGTGGCTCGCCAAGGATCAAGGCTGCTATCTGGGAAAAATAAGACCAAAAAAAATACATCAGTTTGTCGTCTGCTGAAATTTCCAAGTTAAGTATTCAACCTTTAGCACAATACAAGCGATATTGACCATTTCAGCGCCAGGCTTCAGATGACATTTTTCGTCTACATTTTAAGCAAACTACATACTGGAAAAAAGTTTCATCTATAATGAAAAGACAGGATGTCATACAACGTAGGTACTGATTAGACGGGTTATTTAGATCTACGATGTTTTGCTAACGTCTTCTAATTGTCGCTTATGGCAAAGAAACAATTAACAGGCAATGCAGGAAATGGGTAAGTTATTATTATTATTATTATTATTATTTATTTGTATGTTTTTATCCTTCATTCAAATCTTCTCCGTCGAGGGCATAAAGCCAATGTTCTTATCCACATTTTATGTACTTTTACTAACTCTACTTTATTATTGACTATGTCAAGCGAAAATGCATCTTAAGTATTCGAAGACACAGAATTTCCGTGAATCTTCAGAGTTAGTCACGATCACGACTTTCAGTCCATTTCAAAACTACTGGTTATAAAGATTTATACTGTTTCCCGTGTTAGACCTCAGCGATGTATATACAGATGTAGCTGAGCATTCTTTGATTGTACTTTCTTTACGATCTCTCACACCATGGCACGGGTAATGAACTGTTCTTGGATGCGATCTACCTTAATACCTACACAAGGCGTATTTTTATTGATAGATTAAGGCTGGATTCTGTCCTGCTTTTCGATAACTCGCTTGGACCCCAAGCGAGTATCGGAAAACAGGACAGATTCCATTTCCTCAGACTTTATTTGCCAACACTTCTGCTACATGTGTTAAAATGCCGTAATGTGGCCACAAAACGTATCCCTTTGCTTAATCCATCACGAAAACATGCCTATATAATTTTTACCCCCTTAAACCCCACTTTTATATAGTAAAACTGGCTTTACAGAGGGTATACATTATTTTTCTTATTTCTGCTCAAAAACATAGATTGTGGGTTCTCATTAGAACCGCCTCACCGAGGCGGTTCTAACGAGTATCCACAATTTATGTTTTGAGCAGAAATAGGAAAAAATTTCAGAGGTTTTCATCCGAAAATTTTCAGGTTCTGGAGGTGAAATTTTCCATATATTTGAATAGGCGTGTTTTCGTAATGATTACGCGCATTTGAATGGCGACGTGGGAATACGTACCGTCTGTCATGTGCTCCCAACGTAGACTAAAATCAGCCTGATCACCGTCTTCGTTGTCCGCATTAAGAAATTTTGTATCCTTGACTCGTCAACATGCGCCTAGTGAGGATTGGGGTCAGACTTCGAGAATTCGCAGGCTGATCTGAATCTCCTCGGGGCGCATGTCCGAAGGTACGTTTCTGAGTTGCAGCTCATTTCATAGTTTCGGATTTAGAAAGCATTGAAATAGTTAAGATCACTGCTCGGCAACTACAAGTTTAATGCTAAGATTGCAGGATTAAAATTCATGTGTTTTGTTTCTCTTAAATTTAGCAGATAACAGGGTTTGACATTTCACGTAAATTGCCTTCTTAGGAGAGAATTAGCATGAAATGTTAAAACCTGTCATCAGGCTGCCATCTGCTGAATTTGACCCCTACTGCCTAAATGTTAATGAAAGTGTTTCAATTCAAACCAAGGTATATTTTTCTTTCAAGTTGTTAGTGTTGAGATGATTCAAATGAAATACCAAGGCATATGATAAGGTCAAAATAAACACAGCTTTAAAGTGTTATTTACTCATGATTAAATTCAGCATATACTAACGCTTAATCGGCGGGTTTCTGTATTACCTCTGACGAAACAAACATTACCTATTGGAAAAATCGATCCTCAGGCTAAACGTCACAGCTAGTAAAACTCTGATTGAACGTTCCAGTTGGTATTGAAGCAATGCTGTGATTACGCTTACAATGGACGGGTCTGAGAAAACAGATATATTTTCTTACGCTTCTCTGCCTTAACGCTTAGCTCTCTGTGTAAAATTTTCAGCAGACGATATATTGAAATATTTTTCTCAGGAAACAGGACTTGGCATTCATGCAAATTGTCTCCCAAGAAGACAATTTGCATGAAATGTCAAATCATGTTTTCTTGGAAAAATAAGAAAAATATCATCAATTTATCGTATGTTGAATTATTCCAGAAAGTGGTTAAGGTTAAGAACAAATTTTCTTTGCAGCCAAAAACGTGAAAAAGATAAGAATTAAGTAAAGACATAAGTATTATCTTTGTAATTTTTAATTCGAATGTAAGTTTGACAAAGAACGAGTTTTATCAAAAACTGCGTGATTACAACTTTCAGAAATTTTTTGTACGCTTAAATTTTTAAATATTACTTGTTATTCATATGATTTTGATTTGTCTTGCAGTTTACAAAGTAAGCAGTTTGGCACTGCAAATTTTAAAGGCATGGAACGATGATACTGACCTAGAGTTTAGATGCAAACGGTTCTGAGGATTATTGATATTGGATATTAAAATTGAAAAAATCTAAACGGAGTATTAAGTACTATAAAGTACTCTTAGAAAGACCTTGTAAGTTAATAGAATATAAAATACACAGACATGAATCATACTACTATTATCATATTTTAATAACAGCGGGACGAAAATCAAAGGCAAAGTATATTTTGTAAATTATAAAATTTTGTAACTGTGGAACAAAGTAATACTTTATATTTCTTATGGAGTAGTATACAGAGGTTTACTGGCCATAGCGTCGGTGGATAAATCCTACATATGTCAAGTGCGCGTTAGTTAGATCATCATTTGTGTTTAAATACGGTGTTCGATTTCAAATGCTAAATAAAATTAAAAATGGAATATTAAACTAGAATGCAGATTTGTCTATAAGTGGTTCTCTTCTAAATAGGAATAAATTCACTGGACGACGTGTTCTGAAAAACTTGGATTTGTACCATATATTAGCAAGAACGAATCCGTTTATATAAGGAAAGAATAACTCTTGTTCAAGAAAATATTTGAATTGTCATTTTGCTCTGCAAAATAACACAAACATGAATTTTAACATAAGCGAGCCAGGGAACGCTTTTGATCCGTGTGCTGTTACTCTTAATTTTGTTAATCTCATTCTGCTCTGTCTCTATTCTGTTCTGTTTATGGTTGCCGTTGGCGGGAACCTTTTGGTCCTTATGGTCGTGCTTGGTCAACAGCGTATGCGTACAGTTACAAACTTCTTTTTGTTAAACCTTGCTATCGGAGATATAGCAAAAGCTCTCATCTGTATTCCATTTACTTTCGTTGCAAACGTTTTGGTTTCTTACTGGCCGTTTGGGTCTTTCATGTGCCCGTTTGTTTTCTACATGCAGGCCGTGGTTGTTTTTGTAAGCGCTTTTACCCTGGTGGCAATGAGTATAGACAGATATGTTGCCATACTGTATCCTCTGAGACAGAAACTAACAAAGAGAAAGTTGATTTTTATAATTGTATTAATTTGGGCGTTTGCCCTTGCCGTGCCTCTTCCAACTGCTTTCAAATCCCATGTAATGAACCCGTTTGAAAATGATACTGAAGAATGCCAGCTAGGATTATGTATAGAAGACATGGGTCACGAAGAACTCAGACATATCTATACCATGACAATTATGTGTCTACAATATTTTGTTCCATTAACGGTGCTAATGTACACATACTCTAGAATTGGATATGTAATTTGGATTAAAACTACCCCTGGGGAGGCTGAACGGAGACGAGATGAAAGAATAGCATCATCAAAGCGAAAGGTAAGGTGTACGAATTTAGTAGTGACTATAAAATGTAACTTATGATATCTAGCGAAGATGCATGCTAGTCTGCGCATTCTGATTACAGTCTTCGTTGTCCGTGTGCAGAAAATAAATAAGATGACACCCAGTATCAAAAGCTAGAATCACACAATAAGCCTCCAACACCTTTGATACTCAGCTATTAATAAAACAAACGCTGGCCAGACAACACGGATGCTCTGGTTGATCAGAATCTGTACTGGCCACATACGTCCAAATATATGCTTCATTCATGACCTCATTATACCTGTTTGCATGGTGATACTCTCATACAACTCCACTGTCTGCACATGCCCTCCTTACACCTGTTTGCATGGTGATAGTCTCATACAACTTCACTGTCCGTATATGCCTTTATTATATCTGTTTGCATGGTGATACTCTCATACAACTTCACTGTCCTTATATGCCTTTATTATACCTGTTTGTATAGTGATACTTTCATATAACGTCACTGTACGTATATCCTTTTATTACACCTGTTTGCATGGTGATACTCTCATAAAACTTCACTGTCCGTATATACCATCATTATACCTGTTTGCATGGTCATACTCTCATACAACTTCACTGACCGTATATGCCTTCAATATACCTGTTTGCATGGTAATACTCTAATACAACTTCAATGTCCGCATATGCCCTTATTATTCCTGTTTGCATGGTGATACTCTCATATAACTTCACTGTCCGTATATGCTTTTATTATACATGTTTGCATGGTGGTACTCTCAAATAAATTCACTGTCCGTATATGCTTTTATTATACATGTTTGCATGGTGATACTCTCAAATAAATTCACTGTCCGTATATGCTTTTATTATACATGTTTGCATGGTGATACTCTCAAATCACTTCCCTGTCCGCATATGCCTTCATTATACATGATTGCATTGTGATACCGTCCTACAATTTCACTGTACGTATATGCCTTCAATAGACCTATTTGCAACGTTATACTCTCAAATAACTTCATGTCCGTGTATGCCTTTATTGTAACTGCTGCATGGTGATACGCTCATACAACTACACTGTCCATATATTCCTTCAATACACCTGTTTGCATGGTGATACTCTCAAACAACTTCAATGTCCGTATATGCCTTCAATAGACTTGTTTGCATGGTGATACTCTCATACAATTTCAATGTCTGTATATGCCTACATTATACCTGTTTGCAGGGTGATACTCTAAAACATTTTACCTCGTATATGCCTTTATTATACGTGTTTGCATGGTGATACTCTCACACAACTTCACTGTCAATGAATGCGTTCATTGTAACTGTTTGCATGGTGATACTCTCATACACCTTCACTGTCCCTATATACCTTTATTATACCTGTTTGCATGGTGGTACTAATACTACATCACCGTCCGTATATGCCTTTATTATGCCTGTTTACATGATGATACTCACATACAGCTTCACCGTCCGTATATGCCTTCAATATACGTGTTTGCACGGTAATGCTCTCATACAACTTCAATGTCTGTATATGCCCTAATTGTACCTGTTTGCATTGTGATACTCTTACAACTTTACTGTCCGTATATGCCCTCATTAAACCTGTTTGCATGGTCATACTCTCATACAGCACTGTCCGTATATGCCCTCATTATACCTGTTTGCATAGTCATACTCTCATACAGAACTGTCCGTATATGCCCTCATTATACCTGTTTGCATGGTCATATTCTCATAAAACTTCACTGTCCGTATGTGCCTTTAATATACCTGTTTACATGATGATACTCTCATACAACTTCACTGCCCGTATATGCCTTTATTACACCTGTTTGCATGGTGATACTCTCATACAATTTCACTGCCCTCATTATACCTGTTTGCATTGTGATACACTAATACAACGTCACTGTCCGTATATGCCTTTATTTTACCTGCATGCATGGTGATACTCTCATACAATTTCACTGTCCGCACATTCCGCAATATACCTGTTTGCATGGGGATGCTCTTATACCACTTCTCTGTCCGTATATATCTTCATAATATTGTTTGCACTGCGTGACTCCCAAACAAATTCGCTGTACGAATATGCCATAATTATATCTGTTAGCATGACGATACTCTTAAATAACTTCACTGTCCGTATATGCCTTTATTATACCTGTTTGCATGATGATACTCTCATACAGACTTACTGCCCGTATATACCCTTATTATACCTGTTTGATGTGGTGATATGCTCATATAGACTTACTGCCCGTATATGCCCTCATTATACCTGTTTGCATGGCGATACTCTCATATAACCTTACTGTTCGTGTATGCCTTCATTATACCTGTCTTTATGGTGATACTATCAAACAACTTCACTGTCCTATCATGTCTTCATTATACCCGCGGCATACGAAATATGCAATGGGGGTATATAGTTTTTGTTTTTCCTGTGTATCTGTCTGTCAGTCTGTTAACATTTATTTTGTGTCAAAGAAATCTCAGAAAATACTTTACCTAGAAACTTGAAATTTTGTACACATGACAAGTATGACTAGTTGTATTGTGGAAAAGAAAATAAGGGTCATGGGGCTAGGTCCCTTAGAGTTATTATCCTTTGTTTTTCTGGCTATACTGATGGCCATGGCATTTATTTGTGTCAAGATATCTCAGGAACTACTTTACCTAGAAACTTGAAATTACTACACATGACAAATATGACTAGTTGTATTGTGGGAAAGAAAATAAGGGCCATGGGGCCAGGTCCCTTAGAGTTATTTTCCTTTGTTTTTCTGGCTATACTGATGGCCTTGGCATTTATTTGTGTCAAAGATATCTCAGGAACTACTTTACCTAGAAACTTGAAATTTTGTACACATGACAAGTATGACTAGTTGTATTGTGGGAAAGAAAATAAGGGCCATGGGGCCAGGTCCCTTAGAGTTATTTTCCTTTGTTGTTCTGGCTATACTGATGGCCATGGCATTTATTTGTGTCAAAGATATCCCAGGAACTACTTTACCTAGAAACTTGAAATTTTGTACACATGACAAGTATGACTAGTTGTATTGTGGAAAAGAAAATAAGGGCCATAGGACCAGGCCCCTTAGTTATTTCCCTTTGTTATTCTGGCTATACTGATGGCCATGGCCGAGGGTATTAGTGAGCATATGCTCACTTCATGGTCTAGTTATATCTGTTTGCTTGGTGATACTCTCATACAACTTCACTGTTGGTATTTGACTTCATTATATCTGTTTGCATGGAGTATTCACATGCTTTTCTTCATCACAGTACTTTTGATTATATATATATTTCACTGTGATGTTTCACAAATGAGGTAAAGGACCCGTATGCGTACCAAACATGCATTTATAGTTTAGAGCTGCTTCAGAATCAAGGATGAGGTTTCCTGCGAGTAATACTGGTTAAACCCGCCTTCCCCATTTCCAACCCACCACTGCATCAGAATTCAGGGCGAGTTCTTCGATTGAGGAAGACCAGTGCCCCAAGTATTTTTTTTTCTGCTCGAAAAGGTGGTACTTTATGGTTGTAGTCTTGATCCGGTCACTTCGTATTTATTTCTTGAACAATCAACGGTGCAGCTGTTGGAGAGATGAATGATCCCAATGGAAATTTTATTTTTAATAAAGCATATTGCAGCGTTCACCAGGTTTATAAGGTCAAATATTCCACATATATTATGATTTAATTAACAAAACCACCCTTGCCACGCTAAATAAATTAAGATGCTACGCCCACTTCTAATTGTAAGCTAATCAAATTGCTTGGCCCTGGTTGTTGATACAAATTAACATACTGAATGACAAGTAGGGCAGACCCAGATCGGTTGGCTTCTAAAGAATGGCATACACGGGACTAACACAACCATGGTGATGTTTGATGATGAAGGTTTGTCTAACAAAAGCTGGTGTTACAACTTCAGCAGTCGAAGCTTCTAACTCAGTACAATATTTAATGTCAGATGACTGCATAACAGTGCCCTCAATTCCAAATTCAGACATGGTCATTTGCTGTAACATTAATCCCTTTTATTATATTTGTTTGTGTAAATGCCTAATAAGTATTTCTTTTGTTTTTTAATGTTTTGTTGTTGTTGCTGGGACATGCATAAACAAATCAGATATTGTAAGTCAGCACGGAAACACGCAATCCTAGTAAACGCCGATTGAGACAATGGAAATTCATGTTTTTTAAGTTGCGTGTGAATGTTCCGTTAAACGTGTTGACACAACATGCCTCGTATTCTCGTTTATCTCTGTTTTAACACAATTTGCTGATTCACCATCGTTGAGCGTTCTTTTGTTTGTTTTGTTTTTTAATGCACCTTTTGCACTAAAAAGATAAAATGTTAAATTTGTCGAAAATAACTGAACATTATAATAGACGACTACAACAAAATGTGTTTTCGACACTAGGCAATTCCATATGCTGCAACGTGATGTCCGTAATGTCCGTGATGCAGCGGAATGACGTTATTTTTCAGCTTACTCAGATAACTGCTCCATGTAGGGACCGAAGGGTGTTCCGTTTCTTTACAATGACATTTCTTTATAAATGTTTCAGAAATTTTATCGTATGATATCGATAAATTCACATCCATAAACGGTGCTTCGGTATCGAAAAGAGCTTCGTTTCAGTGAAAGTCAATGGGACAGATCTACTCAACCATTTGCTTGAATGTATGACCGTATTTACCTAAATATTTGATCACCTTAACTCATTACCATACTTGTGCAAAATGTAAGCAAAATGTAAACAAATCCATGTCACATCTTGTCAGTGTGTCTAAAAACTGCTGGTGTAGACCTTGATCAGATGCCGCGTTAATTTTAATCTACATTGTTTGCGTAAACCCATTTGTCCGAATACATAGGGTAAATATGTAATCTCGGATTTGATTCACCGTCTTCTGTGTCTTCCGGGATATCCGGAAGGCCCTCGATAAAACAAATGATTTTTTGGAAGAAAAATCTCGCGGGATACTTATATCATAAAAATGTTCTTACAAGCAATATTTTAGTAAAAATAAAACCATTCAATAAGTAAATCTTATTAATATCAAAAATAAATTGAAATGAAAGCTAAGCAAAAGGTGTTGCTAATACTTGTTTATATTTGTTGCTAATAATTTAGCTTACTTCTGCAAAACATTCCTGAGAAGTGATTTCGGCCAAAACTGTTTATAGTAGGTAACCTAATTATAGTTGTTAATGATTTATCTTAAAATCAAGAAAATTTAGGATTTTTTATTATTATTTTATCCATTTATTAATTTTTTTTATTTTATTTTTGTTTTCTTTTTATTTTTTTTTTATTTTTTTTATTTTTTTTTTATTTTTTTGTGCGTGTGGATTTAATGAGTCAAGTTTCTGTTCAGTGTCACGAAAATGAAATGCATTTGACAATTTTTCTGCTCCTGTCTGCAATATTGAATGGTGTGATCTTTTCAATTAACCAAGCTTTTAAAAAGCAGGTTTGGTAGAACATTCCGGAGGATCTTCTGCGTCACTAGATTTAAAATCGTCTACTTATGAAGGTTCTAGAGGCTAAATCAAGTCTGATATAATTCTGTTTCCGCCAAAGAGCAGTGACCAGTTCTTCAAAGCATCGTTAGCTTAACGAGCTCGTTAGTAGTCAAAATGTTAACCATTCTAGTAAGTACAATATCTAATTCACAGGTATTTTTGCTGAAAAAAAAATGTGAATAGCTTTTGCAAAAGCAAAACAAAACAAAAAAAAAAACAAAAAAAACAACAACAAAAAAAAACAAAAAAACATTTTTTCAGCAAAAATATCAGCATATAGGCCATATGTAATGACCAAAGTAAGTTTAACGTACTTTAACAAACGACATCGTTAGTTTTGAACAACTAGGCCCAGATATCTAATAGGTTGTCATACAGTAACTCTCTAGCTTCCATACATTTATAACGATGTAATGTAAGTGCTATTTCTAGGCTAAGGCGGTGGTCCCGGTGTTAGTCTTACTCTTTGTTGCTTTGTGGTTTATTCTACGAGGCGATTTGTTATATGTCTTTCCGTGTGTCTTGTGTTTTTCAGTCCGTTTAGTATTGCGATTACCTCGCTTGGGGAAGAGAGAGCTAATCTTAGTGCTTTTCGTACGTTTGTTCGGTTTGTGCTTGTTTGGATTTGTCGGTTTCCTCTTCCTCTTGGGGTCTGGGAGGGCTGCGGTTTGTGATTGTGGCACTTCCTGGACTTTAACCTTACCTTTTGTTTGCAGTTCTTTAAACACAAATAAGTTGCTGATATCATTATTTTCATGACTTGATTGGTTCATCTCAACTAAGTTGTAAGAGAAACAACACTTACTTTCCTCCTTAGAAATGCACGGATGTTTTGACAAAACTTTCGCTTCCCAAGTAGGATTTGCGAAAGAAACGAAAAAAATAAAAAAAACAAATCGGGAAACTCAAGCAATCTGTTAGTACATAATCTAAAGGATCGCCCCTTCACTGCGAGAAAATTTATCAAAAGAGTCACTTACTTTGACAAAGACAACTTCACCGCCTATAAAACGTATTCATTTTCGGTACACCAAATTGTCATAAAACATAGCATGTATGCGCCTGCTGAACACAATTGATAGGTCGATCACAACTAATGCAGAGATATTTTATTGGTCTTGGATTCATCAATATACTGTCAATGAGAAAAGTAAAAATTCAAAGCATTGAAAGCACTGATGGGTCTCTAGATTGTCTCTAGACTGGGAAAATGGTTCTGAACTGAAACTTAACAATGTTTCATGTAACCCTTAACTTTCTTATTTAACTCTTAACTTCCGGTAATTTAAGCAATTTAGTTGTAAACAATCGACCCAAAAATGTTAAAAGTTAACTTTTCGAGGAAGGCTACATTTGTTCGCTAACATTGAAAGTTTCTTTTATTCGAGAATGGCAGGGGCGACACATGAACTTTCTCAGGACCAATGGGATTGTTTTAAACTTCAAAAATATTTATAAATATTAAACTTCATAAATAGGTTTATAGAAGAATTTTAGAAGTCGTTAATGATCATTAACGGTTTTAGCTCATTAATGATGGTATAACAGTAGCTGACATGAAATTATAAACCTGATCTTTCAAGATGAAATAATGAAGTAGTTTTTTATTGCATAAGCGCCTTGAGTCAGCCTCCAGTGTGCCAATCTGCAATCGGATATATGACCAAAGAATGTGTTATGGTGTAAGTAAAACAAAATAAAAAAAAAAAAAAGAAAAATAGGTGACTCATTTAGAGTATTCTGGCATCTGGGAAATAGCTTAAGCCGGTACTAGGGAACGTATGCAGCACTACAAAGTATTATGTTACCATATGAAGAGTCCCAATGGAACCGAGACTCCGATTGTCATTATTTTATGTGTTCGTGCCTATATAATTTTGACCTCCTTAAACCCCACTTTATTTAGTAAAATACATTATTTCTTAATTTTGCGCAAAAACATATATTGTTGATACTCGTTAGAGCAGAAATATGAAAAATATCAGAGATTTTTATCTGAAAACTTTCAGTTTTTGGAGGTGAAATTTTCTATATATTTGAATAGGCGCGTTTTCGAAATGTTTGTTTCTAATGACAACAGTAATACATTTATTTGCCATTTACTAGTACTTATATACTTATATATATTTTAAGCTCATTAAATGAGATACAAATTCAGTTTTTAGAAACCATGCCAAAAACTGTTCATTTTTTTTTTCAAATATATGTACAAAAGTCATCTTTGGATTGAATCTATCCTTAATTCGTCGAAATTGTACCGCTGGCCATTCCAAGTTCGCTCTTCTGTTGAATTTGCTCTGTTTTCGTATTTCAAATGGTACTACAAATGTGATGTTTTGTTTTTTTCTTTAGGTGTACAGCATCCCTTTTTTCGATGTCTTGGGACGGAATACTGTGCTTCGCGAATGTGATATATTTTGAGTATTTCATTTACATTTTAAGTATTATCTGCATACGTCTGCTTCAAGATCACTATCATGTAGTAGTGCATAGCTAGCCACTGAAAAGGTCCATTTCTTTAGCTTAGTGCATCTCTGTAATCATTGACATCATCAAGGACCTTCCGTAATTGACATGAATAGATTCTAGACCCTTGACTGAAAAGAACACATATAAGAATGAAAATAGTTGATGAGCTTGTTTCCGTATATTAGGCCTCATCGTTGATCCTTATATAATTTTTCAAAACTCCCGGAATAGGCCCAATTGTCACAAATGGCCAGAAATATAAATGCACTAATGAAGTACTGAGAGAAGCTTTACGGCCGCCACACGGCACTAGCACATGCTGTAATAAAGATAAATAGATTCTGAACGGAATTACCCTTGAGAGCAATGGACAAACACTGCACAATGAAAATAGCTAAATACTCAGATCAGATTCATACAGACATTTAATAGAAGTTCTTTTTTATTATCTTTAGAATTTCTGGATTTAAATATAAGCAGGTGGCATATTCCTATGCGTAAAAATAGCTGTGTTTCCGCTAACATGCTGAAAAACAATTTGGTCGGTAGGTAGGAGATACTTTTCTTCTTATTTTTCTATTTTTTTTTTTTTTTTTTTTTTTTTTTTTTTTTTTTTTTATTCAGAAAAGAACAGGGTCGGGCCTGTAATTTTACAAAAATACAGGTATTTTGTTGAGGGTTGATGCTTTACTTTTTTTTTTCATTTCACATTTTACTGATAAAAAATAGCAGAGTTGGGTGTTTGAAATAGGGTCGGTCTGGTTAGGGGAAACACAGCTATTTTTCACGCATTATTGTTCTCACAAAAACTAATGCATGAAAACGTCGCCTTGTTTTCAGTGGGTGAATGTTAATGTATCAATCAAAAAATTGTGCGCATTGCCTGAATACAATCTATATCAATACAAAATCTTTACAATAAAAAGTCTAAAAACGTAGTAAAGAAGATGTCCAGGAAGTGCCATAATATTAGAATATTAGCTACCAATGATGTCTGGAGGAAGAATAAACAAAATACGACAGCCAGAACAATGATATCATAAGCCAAGCTAAAAACTCATTTTCCCCTTACGATGACAGACAGGACCAAATACAACAATATGGCAACTAACAGGAAAAAAAAAAAAAAAAAAAAAAAAAAAAAAAAACACGGACAAAAATGCCCTGCGACAAGCAGCCACTAAGCCCTACAAATAAGGAACTACACCAGAGCCGCCATGGAACGACCAGTAATAAAAACTACTAGTGGTTTAAATCGGTATTACTTGCACGATATCTTCAACCTAGCTTCAATTATCGCTCAAAAAACGATCATAGCGCAAACAGCAAAGTGGACAACAATTAATTAAAGGTGACCTCATTGCTAACATTAGAACAAGAAATTCTTGCACACCAGATAAGGAAATCCTGGATTTAACTCTGTGATAGGAATTCTTAACGTACCCAGGTTATCCTTTCCAGGATAAGATAAAATGGAGAATTCTCACGTGTTTGATATGCACTAGTTGTAATGAAAAAAAAAAAGGTAAACGAAAAGTCCAGGGAGTGCCACAATCACAAACCGCAGCCCTTCCCAGACCCCAAGGAAGAGGAAACCGACAAATCCAAACAAACACAAATCGAACAAACGTACGAAAAGCCCTAAGATTAGCTCTCTCTTCCCCAAGCGAGGTAATCGCAATACTAAAAGGACTGAAAAACACAAGAACAAAATGACACACGGAAAAACATACAACAAATCGCCTCGTAGAATAAACCACAAAGCAACAAAGAGTAAGAGTAAGTCACGTACGCTGTCGTTTAGGTTTACGTCACTGAACGTAATTACGTCATTAAACGCCACAATAATGTCATCACAATATGGCGGACGTCAGCAATCGAAGTGACTGTTTTATCAAATTATTATTTTAGAAATGAAAGGTGTGCCAGAAAAAGAATCTCTCATGGGTTTAAGGAGTATACAGAAAAATCCGTCCCTCGCGATCACAGTTTGCATCACTCGGCAAGCCTCGTGATGCCAGACAGTGATCCTTGAGACGAGTTTTTTCTGTCTACCCCTCACATCAGTGATAGCTCCTTATAGTATGACATGAAAACTAAATAGGAAGCAAAGTGGGCAGCCCTACAGTACCCGGTCACAGCGCTAGAATTCAAACAGAACCCATTGAAGACTGGAGATCCCTAAACGGGTAACTGGCAAACAGCGCAGACCCAGATCAGATGCCACAGAATGCAGCGTCTGATCAATGTCTCCACTGTTTGCGAATAGTTCAACCATTTTTCTTTAGGAATACCTACATCATATAGTCAGACATACCTAAAGTGGAAAATGGACTCTTCAGTATATAGTGTGGGAGAGTTTTTTCAGTCTTTAATGGGTTAGTATGCAGCGAGTGGCCGCATGACCTGAAAAAAGAAGCACCAGAACAACCATTGCCTCCGAACGATCAGTAGCCAATGCTTCCGAGATGGAGGAGTGTTTAAATGGATTTTACTAGCGTCAACTCTTCAGCCTACGTTCAAATGTTATACACACTACAAAATAATTGTTCGGTAATTAGAAGTGTCGAAATCAAAATAATTACATTTTGCCGTAAATGTTAAAGAAATTTTACTATTTGCAACCGATAAATTCCAATCTATAAAATCCATAAGGGGTGCTTCGATATCAAAACTGAAGTTCAATGGGATAGATCTGATCAACCATTCGTTCAAATTGAATGTTAGCACTATGAAGCAAGTTATTTGGATATCTAGAAGTAGAATTGAAAGCTTCAATAATATCAGATTTGTATTCACAGAAAGAGCAACGTGGCATCTAACTCAAAATAAAATAAAAACGAATCTACAGCAAGGAGGTTTCACTTTCACATAGTTTCATAAGAACCCTCACAATTTGTCTATGAGGTTTTGTGCCATATGTAATGAATAGATTGTTCACAAGGTAAGTAAGAGCTTCAGAAACTTTTACATGACCATAAATTATAATTCAACATTGCTAGATAAACAGACATGGAGGTTCGTAATAAAGGGGAGATCAGGTATTTACTATAAATATCAATCTCTTCCTTGGTATATACTATGCGTACCCTGCTTAGACGTTAATATGTCAGAACAGATTGGAGATTTTATGTGCGGCTTTTGTTTTGATTAAAACTCATGTTTAAACAGTACCATAAGGAAAACCTAAATTTGAAATATTTATGTTATTTTTTCTATAAAAACATATACATGCACCACATTTTATTTATGAACTAAGTACAGTCGACTCTCGTTATCTCGACCTCGCTTATCTCGAATAACTGCTTATCTCGAAGTGAAAATCTGGTCCCTGCCTAAACATGAAAATCTAATAACAGGTAACAAAATATTGTGGAAAAGAGGAGAAATTGCTCCTTAGGAGCAATTTCTCCTCATTTCCACAATATTTTCAACATATCTCTAACTTCTTGGGGTCTGGGAAGGGCTGCGGTTTGTGATTGTGGCACTCCCTGGACTTTTCTCTTACTTTTTTTCAAGAGTCCAATTATATTTGTTAACTGCGGTTGATCGATTTATTTTTTCCTCAATTCTGCAAATCTGATATGTCGAGGTACGGATATCTCGAAGTATTTTAGAGAGTTCCTTGGAATTCGAGGTAACGAGAGTCGACTGTAATTTTTGTTTTAATTTGTGCCAAACAGCCTGCATACCAATGCAATGTTTGGCCTCCTTTCTATACCGTTTTGGTTCGGGCTTTATACGACGGCTAATACTGAAATTTACAAGGTTTTAAGTGATAAAAACCGAGGATTCAGGAGGGCCAATATTTTACGGTGTTAACCAGTCGATGAGACTTTTAACACAGTGATACTTCTGTTTGGAGCTTAGAATGCATCAAGATACCTGCATATGTCGCAAACAAAGCAATATTTAAAACAAAGTCTGTAACTATCTGCATGGTGAAATCAAGTGACAAAAATAAATCTACTAAAAAAGAGGTTTTGTTGACTTTCAACAATTTAAAAGTTGAAAGCAAAATGTTGATTAATAAAACTGTCATGAAACGGATGTTTTTACATTGGCCCTGTTACAGGTCCTCGGGCGTCGTATTGGCCTTCGGATGGCTGTATTAGCCCTCAGTTTTGCCTGGGGCCAATACAGCAATCCTCAGGCCAACACGACTGCCCTCGGTCCTGTAACAGGGTCAGCATGAAAACAGCTATTTAATAGCATTATATAACAAATGATTTAACAAACCATATAAGGTTGTACACCATTTTTGCTGCTATAGTATTTGTTGGCTGGTGCTGAAGATCATGCCACATAGATGCACCCAGCAGACCTTCCGCTTTTTGGACTACCTTTTTTTCTTTTGATGCACACCTATCTCTTTCTGAAAAGAGACCTTAAAAGGAAGAAAATCTTTACTTTTAGGGCAGACCCTTTTTCAGACGAGAGGCAGATATAGTTTGACAGTGTATCCACGAAACTTCAGTAAAAACAAAAAACAATGAAACTTTGTCGTCTCTGAAAAAGACTAGGCCCAAACGTGTGGAAATGAACGGCATGTACTTCCAACGGAACTCAAATCACCGCAGGATGCGCAGACTGATGTCTCCATTGTCCGCATGAAGAAACTTTGCGGCTTAGCCTAATCCTTGTCCACGTTTGTATTTATGATAGGCGATATGTTTTCGTGAACGGGCTTGAACAGATTATTGTGAACAGTGTTAAATATATAATGAAAAATATACGATAGGACCACTGTAATACGTAAAAAGAAAACAAGAAAGGCTCCAAAGTTTTTACCCTTGTCCTTCTGAATAAATCTAATTTTCAGCTAATCAGATTACTTGATCCCGATTGTTGCTGTAAATTTGCTTACTTAATGGCAAGCAGTGCAGATCCAGATCAGTTGGCTTCTTCAGAAGCCAACTGATATGGATCTACACTGTTTGCGAAGGCAGGGTATATCTGGGTTCAGCAGGACAGGGGTTAAAATAATCATCTACAAATACCGTATTCGACCTAATTACCGCACATACCCCTATAATTGCACAATCACGCAATGCCATAATCTTCAGATTACAGCCAGTGTACGCTTTTTCTACTTCTGTTGTGGGTATCCATTTGAATTGCATTGTCAATGCAATTAAATATGAGTACCCAGAACACATGCTCTTATAAAGAAAACCAGAAAACACACACACACACACACACACACACACACACACACACACACACACAAAACATCGCATAAACACCATTAAATAAGTCATTTGCTGACCTTGTTTTTAAAGTCTACTTTTTGTAGGTGGCTATATATTTTTACTACAAGTTTCCCCAGTCATTCGGAAAAACCTATGTGCACGGTGCGGTAACTGATAAAATAGGGTGTCAGTTTACCAATGCAATAGCATTTGTACAACGATGAATGTCTTTCTACGTTAAGGTAATCTATAAAAAGTAAACAACACTGTAATTTTGATGTTAATTAATTTCGTGTTCTGTCAAATTATAGAATTTGCTGAGGAAACAAAACGTAAAAACGATATTAAAACATCAACACCGATAATAAATGTTTCCTTGTTTTGCGGTGTACTTTTAAAACCCTTGTCCTGCTGAGCCCGGATATACCCTGCCTTTGCAAACAATGTAGATCCAGATCAGTTGGCTTCTGAAGAAGCCAGCTGATCTGGATCTGCACTGTGTGCCATTAAGTATGTGAATTTATAGCAACAATCCGGATCAAGTAATCTGATTGGCTGAAAATTGGAAGTGGGCGTGGCATCTTAATTTATTCAGCAGGACACGGTACAATCTTTTTCACAGAACAATTGCGCCGCTACTTGAGAAAACGTGCCTTCGTTCAAGCTAGCTCAGCGAGTATTCAGATCAGCCTGCGCGTTCACGCAGTCCGCTCAGAATCTTCACTTGCCAAGAATCCGATCAGAATCTTCACTTGCCAAGAATCCGATCAGAAGCTTCACTTGCCAAGAATCCGATCAGAATCTTCACTTGCCATGAATCCGAGCAGAATCTTCACTTGCCAAGAATCCGATCAGAATCTTCACTTGCCAAGAATCCGAGGAGAATCTTCACATGCCAAGAATCCGATCGGAATCTTCACTTGCCAAGAATCCGAGCAGACTCTTCGCATGCCAAGAATACGATCAGAATCTTCACTTGCCAAGGACTCAAAGTTTCTTCATGCGGACCGACGGCTCTGATTAGACTGTGCGCATGCGCATTCTGATTTGAGTTTTCATGTCATAAGGTGCGTTTTATTACGTGGAGGCACAACTGGGTTGCAAAGTGCAGTCGACGCAATAACTTGTTGCAATTCAACTTATCAAATCAGCATTTTAATTGAAACATAGAAATGTTCGATATATCTGTAGGAAAATGTTTCGTCTGCATCCACAACCCTTTCGCATGTGTAAAAAAATATATTGAATAGAAAGAATATATGACCAAAGATCTGTAAATGTTATTGAATTAACAGCACAATCAATTTCTGAACTCGCATGTTACTGCCACTGATTAATCTGGCACTGGTTCTTTTTAATACATGTAATAAACCAAGCTATTTTTGATCAGACAATAAATGAAACGCAACGTGAGAAAACATATCACGAAAACATACCTATATAATTTTGACCCCTTTAAACCCTACTTTTATATAGTAAAAGTGGGATGTACAGGGGTATACATTATTTTTTTTATTTCTGTTCAAAAACATCAATTGTGGGTACTCGTTAGAACCGCCTCGCCGAGGAGTACCCACAATCTATGTTTTGAGCAGAAATATGAAAAACATCAGAGTTTTTAACCGGAAAATTTCAGTTTTTGGAGGTGAAGTTTTCTATATATTTGAATAGGCGTGTTTTTGTAATGATACCCTCAGATATGTGCGCCAAACGAAGATTCAAATCAGCCTGCGCATCTGCACAGTCTGATCAAAATCTGCGTTGTTCGCATGAAGAAACTTCAAAATGCATCTAGTGAAATGCTAATCAGATTGCGAGAATGCGCAGGCTGATCTGAATCTTCGCTTGTCTGAAGGTACGCTTTGAGACGTTGCGGCCTCAAATTCTAGATTCACTAACGGTGCAAGAAACGTGCAAACAATGAGTGCATTCGTGTACAGTCTCTTACAATACATTCGAAGACGTATTTTTTTGGGCTGGAATATATAATGTGCATCGTTTGAAAAGAGTCCTTATACAAGTTGCTAACAGCGAAAGCACATATCAACTTGTGCATCCCAGGCTACGATTTCTTGCTGTCTGGTTAGAGCCATATCTGTTAGATGATATGATTTCACAGTAAATAGTGATTTGTAAATTGTCAACGACCATCTTACCCAGGCTGCATGAATGCTCAGAGTTACCTGGGCCGCGTAAGAAAACTGGTTTAACCCCGCGCCACTCCTCCCGTCCCTAACCTAGTACAGTCGAACTTAAATGGTCGAACATCTTTGGGACCATGGAAATTTGTTCGAGAAATGGGTTGTTCGAACAACTGAGGGTTAATCATGACGCCAGGTCAGGAAATGAATGCCGATAATTTAGGGAATGTTTTCGCTCTTCTAGACAATAATGGTATGTTGAGTGTACTCATTAGAATCGCCTCGATGAGGCGATTCTAATGAGTACACACAACATACAACTTCATGATAAAATAAGAAAACAAGAGGGCCACGGGTCGCTCACCTGAGTGACATAGCGAATGCAGATATGCAGATGTTATGCAACATTTTTCCAATCCTGTCATTGCAACTAATAAAAAGATCATTATTTAAGCAGTTATTAATTTTGAAGAAGAATATATATGGCATGACAGTCAATGGAGCGTGATCATTTGAACAAACTCTCAATCACATTTCAACAGTAGGATCAATGTGAAATTTGGTGGCAAAAGGCCAAGTGGTTTCTGAAGAATCATGATTTTATACATGTAAACAGCTCAGTGGCAGGGAAATATAATAAACATAAACAGGATGGCAGCCATCTTAGATTTCCAATCAGAATGATTTTAGCTACTGTTGATCTACGAGTCACCTTGATACTTCCAATGAACTTTGAGTCAATTGCCCTTTGGGTTCAGGAGAAAAAGTTCAAAACAGGCTTTCAAGATGGACGTCATGGCTACAATTTGGGATTTCCTATCGCAATGATTTGAGCTATTTTTATCTACAAGTCACCCCGATGCTTCCTACCAAGTTTCGAGTCAACTGGCTTTTCAGTTCAGAAGAAGATGGGAAAAATAGATTTTCAAGATGACCACCATCTTGGATTTCGGATCGGAACAATTTTAGCTATTTTTATATGTACAAGTCATCCCGATGCTTCCTACAAATTTTCAAATCAACTGGTCCTTTGGTTCAGGAAAATAAGCGGAAAAAAGTTTCAAGATGGCCGCCATGGTGGCCATCTTGGATTTCCGAGCCAAACAATTTAAGCTATTTTAGATCTACAAGTCACCCCAATGCTTCCTACCAAGTTTCGAGTCAAATAGCCTTTCAGTTCAGAAGAAGCGAAAAATAGATTTTCAAGATGGCTGCCATGGCGGCCATTTTGGATTTCTGATAGGGACGATTTTAGCTATGTTTGATCTACAGGTCACCCTGATGCTTCCTGCCTAGTTTAAAGTCAATAAGCCTTTCGGTTCAGGAGAAGAAGTGAAAAATAGATTTTCAAAATGGCCGGTATGGAGGCCATCTTGGATTTTCAATCGGAACGATTTTAGCCATTTTTCTATAAGTCACCCTGATGGTTCCTACCACGTTTCAAGTCAATTGGCTTTTGGGTTTAGGAGAAGAAGCGAAAAAAATATTTTCAAATTGGCCACCATGGCGGCCATCTTGGATTTTCGTTCAGCAGGATCTTAGCTATTTTTGATCTACAAGTCACCCTGATACTTCCTACCAAGTTTGGAGTCAACTGGCCTTTCGGACCAGGAAATGAAGTGAAAAATAGATTTTCAAGATGGCGGCCATGGCAGCCATCTTGGATTTCCGATCAGAACAATTTTAGCTATTTTTGATCTACAAGTCACCCCAGTGCCTCTTACCAAGTTTCGAGTCAACTGGCCTTTCGGTTCAGAAGAAGAAGCGAAAAATAGATTTTCAAGATGGCTGCTATGGTGGCCATCTTGGATTTCCGATCGGCATGATTTTACCTAGTTTTGATCTACAAGCCATCCTGATACTTCCTAGCAAGTTTGGAATCAATTGGACTTTCGGTTCAGGAGAAGAAGCGAAAAATACATTTTCAAGATGGCTGCCATGGCGGCCATCTTGGATTTCTGATCGGCACAATTTTAGCTATTTTTGATCTACAAGTCACCCTGATGCTTCCTAGCAAGTTTGAAGTTAATTGGCCTTTCGATTCAGAAGAAGAAACGAAAAATAGATTTTCAAGATGGCTGCCATGGCGGCCATCTTGGAAGTCCGGTCGGCAAGATTTTAGCTATTTTTGATCTTCAGGTCACTCTGAAGCTTCCTGCCTAGTTTAAAGTCAATAAGTCTTTCGGTTCAGGAGAAGAAGTGAATGAAGTCATCCCGATGCTTCCTAGCAAGTTTTGAGTCAACTGGCTTTTAGGTTTAGGAGTAGAAGCGAAAAATAGATTTTCAAGATGGCTCCCATGGCGGCCATTTTGGATTTCCAATCGGCAGGATTTTAGCTATTTTTGGTCTGCAAGTCACCCTCAGCTGATGCTTCCTAGCAAGTTTGAAGGCAATTGGCCTTTCGATTCAGAAGAAGAAACGAAAAATAGATTTTCAAGATGGCTGCCATGGTCTGGTCGGCAAGATTTTAGCTATTTTTGATCTACAAGTCACCCCGATGCTTCCTAGCAAGTTTTGAGTCAGGGGCCATCTTGGATTTTCGATCAGAACGATTTTAGCTATATTTGATCTACAAGTCACCCCGATGCTTCCTACCAAGTATCGAGTCAATTAACCCACGGGCGTAGGAGGAGTAGGCTTTTAAAACAATTGTTGATGCCGCACGACGCACGACGAACGACGGACGACGCACGACGGATATTGACTGACCACTTCGTGCTCAGGTGAGCTAAACATTTGAGCAAATTTGGCTCAGTGGCTTCAGACGGGAAGTTGTCTGAAATTCTAAACAATTTTCCAATACAAATGGTATGGAGCTCATACAAATGCATAGGGAAGCAAACTTGACCTTGCCGTAAAAGGTCAAATGTCAACGTACGACAATCTTTTTAGCAACTTTGGTAGATCACCTGTCCCCGATGATTTGTGCACAGATTCAGCCCCAAGGTATCCTCGGTTCTGGAGAAGAAGATTTTTAAAGAGTTTTACCATATATGGGCATGGCGGCCATCTTGGTCAGTGAATTGCGACCATTTTGGCTATCTTTCGTTCCCCCGACCTAAGAAGGTTCAATATGAAATTTGAGCAAATTTGGCTCAGTGGCTTCAGAGGAGAAGTCTTTTGAAATTCTCAGAAATTTTCCCTTTCAAATGTATGGGGCACATACAAATGCATAGGGAAGCAAACTTGACGTTGCCGCATAAAGGTCAAATGTCAACGTACAATATCTTTTAGCAACTTTGGTAGACTGGTAGACTTCTCGTCCCCGATGATTTGTGCAAAGATTCAGCCCCAAGGCCTTCTCAGTTCTGGAGAAGAAGATTTTTAGAGTTTTTTTTTTTTTTTTTTTTTTTTTTTTTTTTTTTTACCATATGTGGGCATGGCGGCCATCTTGGTCAACGGATTGCAACAATTTTAGCAATCTTTGGTTTCCCTACCCTAAGGTGGCTCCATATGAAATTTGAGCAAAATTGGCTCAGAGGCTTCAGAGGAGAAGTCGTTTGAAATTCTAAACAATTTTCCCATTCAAATGTATGGGGCTCATACAAAAGCATAAGGAACCGAACTTGACCTTGCCGTAAAAAGGTCAAACGTCAACTTACAACAATTCTTTTAGCAACTTTGGTAGACTTCTCGTCTCCAATGATTCCTGCTAAGATTCAGCCCCAAAGCATCCTCGGTTCTGGAGAAGAAGATTTTTAAAGGTTTTTACTGTATATGGGCATGGCGGCCATCTTGGTCAACGGACCGCGACCATTTTAGCAGTCTTTCGTTCCCCCAACCTAAGGAGGCTCCACATGAAATCTGAGCAAAATTAGCTCAGCGGCTTCAGAGGAGAAGTCGTTTGAAAATGTAAACGGACGGACGCACGGACGGACGCACGGACGACGGACGAAAAGTAATCACAATAGCTCATCCTGAGCATAGCTCAGGTGAACTAAAAATCACTACGACAGTATTTTTTTGAGCTATCGGAAGAATTTCGTAGGGAGTCAAAAACAGTTCGAATTAGCTATGGTAATCCAGCCATCAGTGTTCGGAGCTATTGAGGTTCGACTGTATTTTGTTCTCTAGAGTCCGTTTTAAGATGGCTATTCTTTTGTAACTTTAGATCTTTAGAGTGTTCCTATACCTGTTGCTGCAACTGTGTTGTATTGTCATTGTTGGTTCCATATTTATTTATTTTTTTTTTGTTTTTGTGTGTGTGCCTTGAGATGGCTGTGTCTTTGGCTTTTCCATGGTAACTATATTTATATTTTTATCATTCTCCAACCTTGAACTAATTTGATTTTGTTTGCTCGATCTTTTTTTCTTCCGTGTTACAATATCAGGAGCTTGCAGGTTTGCAGTTTCTGTATGAATTTTCTTTATAGGACAAGTTTGTATATTGCACAACCTCGTGTTCTGCAGTTTGCTGCGAATTTGATCAAATTCGGATGCAGCATAAGGAAGCTATCTAAGTGTGAAGATTTCAAACTCCTTTTAGTTTATTCACATTTCGGATATTTCCTGAGAATGTTTGGAAACAATAGTCCTTAAATAAGTATATAAAATAACTAAATATACGGTTTGCAACAATATTGTACCATTGCTTTCATGTGTATGGTTTCGTCTATCGAACTTCATTTTTTTATCCAAACGACGGATTTCCTAGGTAACTTTATCTTATTAAACGTACTGAAGGTTTGCAAAGCTGTTTATAATCTTTTCTCGCTTTTAGTTAATACTGTTTGGTTCCATTAATCTGCTCGGAATATCATTGTCAATTTAAAAACGGAAACTTCTCAATTATTTTTTTTTTAGTTTAGTTCCTACTATCATTTAAGTTTAATTCAGGAAAATTTATAAACTTTAGGGGTAGGCAACTCTGTCTAGAGTGTTCTCTTACATTCTAAAAATGGTCTACTCTAAACGAAAATAATTGGCAAGTATTTCGTTTTAAAGTAGACCCGTTCCCAGAAGAGATTTGTGTGCAGAAGGGCAATTAAGAAGTCACACAAGTTGGTTTTCTTGTAAGAAATGAGAGAAAATCTACCAAGTGTATCATAAGCTTAGCACTCGTTACGTATAGTACGCATGTGCGTTCGGAAAGTAGTTGCAATGAACAGAGATCATCAAACATAACATATATTTTCGTCCTTTATCATAGGGGCTACTCTTAAAGGAAAGAATTTGCTCCCAGAGGGAGCAAATTCTTTCCTTTAAGAGTAGTCTTCATTCTGAAAGCGATACCAGGCCGATAGTTTTGTAGGTCGGTGTGCGTAAGAATAATTCCGTTCTGATTATGCCTCTGTGCATTCAATCCTTTCCTTTAAGAGTAGCCCCCATTCTGGAAGCGATACCAGGGAGACCGTTTTGTAGGTCGGTGTGCGTAAGAATAATTCCGTTCTGATTACGCGTCTGTGCATTCAATCTTTTCCTGTGAGAGTAGCCCCCATTCTGGAAGCAATAACAGGGAAATAGTTTTGTAGGTCGGTGTGAATAAGAATAATTCCGTTCTGATTACACCACTGTGCATTCAGTCTCCGAAAATACCAATAAGACCCCAGTAAAAGCAATCAACTTTGTACGAGCCTTCATCTTTACATTCCTTTTCTGCCCAATCGAGTTAACACACCTATGTAAAATGCATCTTTCTAATCTATTCCTCTATATCCATTTACACTTTCTCAACAAACTTGTCAATCAAGAGATTAATGAAGTCAAATAATATATTTTTAAATGATGAAGGTGTAAGGTTCAAAAGCGTTTTGAAAAAAAAATGAACAAATGAGTTGTGTTTTCGTATATTGTTTTCCACGATATGTCCGGCAACCGTTTCATCAGTGAATCGTATTCTGAAACGAATACTAGCATGCTCTTATATTTCTGTACTCCTGCAGCTATCATAAAACTTCAGGTGCGTCAAACTCCAATGACGTTGTTTTTTTTTGTTTTTTTTTTGCTTGTTTTTTTTTTTTTGTTTTTTTGTTTTTTTGTTTTTTTATATGTGTGTGTGTGTGTGTGTGTGTGTGTGTGTGTGTGTGTGTGTGTGTGTGTGTGTGTGTGAATTACATGCTTTGCTCATGAATTATTTGCCCATAAACAAGCAAAATCAAAACGAAATTAGTTTTTTCCCTTTTATTAAGTATATTTCGATGTTTTGGAATCATATGACATATTCAAATTGACGCGCTTCTGGCATCAGGATAATCAAACATAACAAAATACTCTAGTTTATGAACATAAATACGTATGCGTACATTTGTATCTGTTAGAGCAAACACATTTTCAGATGTGTAGCAAAACCCCTTTTGATAGAGTTACCTTGTCTTTAACTCTTTCGGTGCCAAATTTCAGACTATATTTGTCGTCTGCTTTTTTATTTTAACAAACTATCGCTTGGAAAGACGTTTATATGTAAAGTGGAAAGACTGAATGTCAAACAGCGTAGATCCAGATGAGACGGCTCATTGAGCCGTCTCATCTGGATCTATGCTGTTTGAAAATTTATTATCATCGCCTGTGGCAGTGAAAGAGTTAAATATGTTGCTAAATTTGTTTTTCAAGTAAAGCTCATTTTTTCTGACATATTTGATTATGTCTATTATTGACTGAATATTAATATATTGAACATGATAATGCATTTAGAATCATTATCAGTACAGAATCTGTATCAAAAATGTATCATTGAAAGAGATAATAAACCAAGTACATTCTTAATTCGCGCATTAAAGGGAAAGACACATTTCAACATTAGTATATTACATTTTGTATCTTAATTATGACAAATACGAGTTTTGTTTGTTTGTTTGTTTCGTATCGGTTATTTAAAGTTTTCAATATTCTGAGTTGCGAACCAGGCTATGAGTAAATGACAACATAAACTATTAAAATGTAAATGAAAAAAAGGTAAGAGAAAAGTCCAGGGAGTGCAACAATCACAAGCCGCAGCCCATCCCAGACACCGAGAGGAAGAGGAAACAGACAAAACCAAACAAGTGCAAATCGAATCAAAAACGTACGAAAAGCACTAAGATTAGTTTTCTCTTCTCCAAGCGAGGTAGTCGCAATGCTAAAAGGACTGCAAATTACAGTAACAAAATAACACAAAGCAAGACTTAAAACAAATCGCCTCGTTGAATAAACCACAAAGCAACAAAGAAGTTAATTAAGTTGGGGAAAGGCCCCTTTCACGAAGCACAGCCTTCCCGAGGCACCGAAAGGAATAAAAATATGAAAAAAACAAAAAAAAAACAAATGACGATCAGCATATCAAAATGTATATATATTCTTCGTACCAAACGGACTGAACATACTTCCGATTTATTATTTAAACGTGACATTACTGTATTTTATAAGATTCAAGTGACTGAAAATTCACAATCATGGTAGTCTCCATGTTAGCCACATTCTTATTTAATGATGTTGGAAAACCGGGATATAAAATAATAAGCACTATAAGGCGATTGTTTACTTTTTAAAATCATTTTATTTATTTATTTATTTATATTGCAAATCTGAAGCTATTATCCTCATTCTCAATTAGGTATAGTTATGCTCATATTGTTAATCGGATTTGCAACTCTCTCGGGAAATATTTCTTGTATTTTAAACTCAAGTTGCACTAACCTGTAACAAGAAATATTTTGCATTGCATAGATATATTTAAGCGAACTTGATAACCTCATTTGTTCTATTTGTTCCGTTTCAAAGAGCGGAATGTTCATGAATTATAAGAATATATTTCCCATCGGTATTTACATGTAACATAACGTGCTCTAAACAAGTGACTGCAATAATCGCCGCTGTTACTTGTTAAGACCTTTCATTGGAAGTTTCAATTAACTCATTCATTTCCACAGGCGATGATAATAGGCTTTTGCAAACAGCAAAGATCCAGATGAGCCGCCTTACCTGGATCTACGCTGATTGACATTCAATCTTTCAACTTTATATATAAACTTCTTTCCTAGTGATAGTTTGTTAAAAAAAAAACAGACGTCTGAAGTTTGGAACCGAAAGAGTTAAGAAGAATAAATAAAACGGGCAGCAATGTCAGAAACCGTGCCTTCGGACATGTGCGCCCAGCGAAGATTCAGATCAGCCCTCATTCATATATCTGGTCAGACTCTTTACGGGGCGCAGTGTGGATAGCCATAAAGGCAAAGCGTTTTTTATCATTACGAAAACACGCCTATTCAAATACACAGAAAATTTTACCACCAAAAAATGGAAATTTTTCACATAAAAAATTCTAATATTTTTCATATTTCTGCTCAAAACATAGATTGTGGGTACTCGTTAGAACCGCCTCGTCGAGGCGGTTCTAACGAGTACCCACAATCTATGTTTTTGAGCAGAAATAACAAAATAATGTATACCCCTGTAAACCCCAGTTTTACTATATAAAAGGGGGGTTTAAGGGGGTCAAAATTATATAGGTATGTTTTCGTGATGGGGTAGGTATTCTCACGTTGTGGCTCAGATCTATAAAGACGAAGAGGAAGAAACCTTTTCATAAAGGGCCTGAAATTTCATAGGGTGTATTTGTTTTGTGATATAGTATGTTTGACTTAATAAAACCGGTCCCTGACTTTTGTTCTTTTGTATGTTTTTTTTTTTCCAAAGGCTATCTTTAGATGTTTATCTTACTTCACTGCAGCTGGTGTTAAGTGCCATGTGGCAGCCGTAAAACGTTTTCCCCGTACTTCACCGTAGTTCAACTTATAATTTTATTTCCTTTGATATCATTGAGCCTAGTCTGGTTACTTTGAAAATCGAACACTGCTTAAGCCGGTGATATTGGATGTGAGTATGCGGCCTCTCAAACTGCATGTTGCACATAAAGAGACTTAAAACTTAATAAAACCCGTTTTCGTTTCGTTATTTTTTGTGTTCTGTTTCAAAAAAGCTATCCTTTAGATTTTTATTAGTCACTGGTGATGACGAAATCCCCCCCACGAAGCAACATCAGCAATTCTATGCAAGGTTTAACCCATTTACATCACGAAAACACGCCTATATAATTTTGACCCCCTTAAACCCCACTTTTATATAGTAAAACTGGGGTTTCCAGGGGTATACATTGTTTTTGTTATTTCTGCTCAAAAACATAGATTGTGAATACTCGTTAGAACCGCCTCGACGAGGCGGTTCTAATGAGTACCCACAATCTATGTTTTGAGCAGAAACATGAAAAATATCAGAATTTTTTATGTGAAAAATTGCCATTTTTTGGTGGTAAAATTTTCAGTGTATTTGAATAGGCGTATTTTCGTAATGTATGCCGAGTGGACTCTTGTACCGCAACTATTTAGTAGGGTTCATATTCAACAGAATGGTTGTCTGATTAGCTTTTATTATTACCATTTTTATAAGAAGTTTTATATTTAATGCAAACAGTGTAGATCTAGATCAATCGCCGCATTATGCGGCGTCTGATCTGGATCTACACTGTTTGCCAACGTCCCTTCTGTAGGATGCTAGGCATAAATGGATTAAAACTGGCTTTTCTTATATACGTATGCCTGCTTTTTCCGCTAACATTTGTTTCTGTCTTGTCACACTCAATATTTCATGAAACGCTTCATGCTTAATACTTCTGATAAGGTCTTTTACGATCTGTAGATAGAATTTTGCAGGCGATATGCTTTGACAGCATTACAATGAGGTATTCAGAATCAATGAAATCCAGAAATAGTAGGTCAATTCTCCTGTTGCCAATTGGAACACATGAAGCTTTAGTTATTATTTTACAGACTTTGTTCTGTATTTCTGTACTGCAAGCCGGAACATTTATATGCTGCACGAACATGATTTTATTCAGTTTTTTCTACTTGCCGTTACAAGATGTGTTTCTCCATTGCTGGTCTTCTTTGCTTGTGCGCCAATTCGGCGTTTGTTTTGTTACGTGTACCTCAAGTCTTCTTTCTTTGTTGCCTAGGATAGGTTGTGCTTCTTGGGATCTTTATTTCTGACTTTTTATGATTGCACATTATGTAAACAGGTCTGTATAATGTGCGCCTCCTTCTTGGCCAGTGAACTTGATAACCTCATTTATTCTATTTGTTCCGTTTCAAAGAGCGGAATGTTCATGAATTATAAGAATATATTTGTCATCGGTATTTACATGTAACATAACAGTAGTATATGGTAAAAAAGGAGTATACATAGCTAAACATTATAAGGCAATTTTTGAAGTTAGCGTTTCGACTTTTTTCACATTTATTATGACTATCAATCTTTAATACTGCGAACTCTGCCTTAAGTTTGCTAATATCAAATTACTTCTCTTTTGTCTCTATACATACTGAAATTCATGGATTGCGTGGCTAAATATAAGTCTGTTATGCAGATATAGTTTTCATATTTCTTCATGGAAATATATGGTGTATGTGCTAATTAGAAGCGCCTCAAAGAGGCGCATCTAATTAGTACCCACAGCATATGTTTTCATGGAGAAGTTAGACAATAATAGAAGTTAGTTAATAATATTTTGACCGAAAACACTTTTATCTAGACTTTGATCTAAGAAGTATACATTTCACATAGGCGTAGATATGTAATGAACTGAAAATAAATATTGACGCCAGTCTCAATGTGATACGATGTTAGACAGCAGATGGTGAGAAGGACAGAAACGTATAATGCTTGACTGCTTATACGTCCTGTATCAGAAACGGTAGCTGGTTTACATTTCTGCCATTCTGCCTCAGTTAGCATTCTGCTTAAATCTATAAATTTCCAAAGATGTTCGAGCCATAAAATTTCGGCTGTGTATTGTGTATGTTTCCGTAATAATACAAAGGATTGGGACAGACATACCTGAGCAAATAGTGTAGATCCAGATCAGATCGATGGTTAAATGCGGTTATTCTGGGTGCCTAAATCGTTCAAAGTATCTGCTATTGGTACCATGAAATCTATGTTCTACAAGTATTAGCTTTCACAAAAACTTGGCCTATGTTTAGTTGGCGCTTTGTTAAAGCTAATACTTGGTTATAATAACGTTGAACTACCCATCAAAAATAGCATTTGACCAGTCCATGACATTTTCTAACATGCTTCCGGGGCCATGACAAGCTCTAAAGTTGTCTACGCACATAGGTATAGGCAGTTATATTCTTTTGTAGCATCGATTATTAATCTGTTTGAATTGGCCTGTACATTTTTACTTACCAGGGCCCAGTTGTTCAAAGCTAACGACGACGTTAGTTAACGATTCGTTAAAATTTTAATTGAGTGATACGCAAATATGCTGAATTTTTTTGCTGAAAAAATGTGAGTAGCTTTTGCAGTGCAAAAGCTACTCACATTTTTTCAGCAAAAGAATTCAAAATATTGTATATTGAATCCGCTAAAACAGTTAACGAAATGACCCTTAACGAGCTCGTTAAGCTAACGACGCTTTGAACAACTGGGCCCAGGTGTTCTCCTGAGTTTATAAACTTAGTCACCATAAAACGCAGTTTCCAATAGGACTTTTTGAATACCTTACTGTTACTTAACATCAAAGGATTAGATATGATGTAGATGTTGTGTGACAGACTGCATGCTTAATGACTAACTCAGTTTTGGTTAATAACCTTGACCCATTTAATTGAACGACTAACTAAATGAAAACTCAGACTTATGTCTTTTCCAGAAGGGTTTTTAGAGTTCCGATCAAAGCTGCTAGAGAGAAGGCGGAAAGATGAGAGATACAGTACGGTAGTTTTCATTATTCTTCATAAACAGACTCAGTGAAACCGAATGTAGGTTTTGTTGTTTTTTGGGGTTTTTTTGTTCATTTTTTACAATCGCGACTAAATATACATATACCAAATTTCCTTAAGGTAGTTGTCCACGTGAATATCATTGACCAATAAATTAAATTGCGCGTTTGTACGATATCCAGGTTACGGTTATTTATAGCCACGCTATTCTTGTCGCTATCAGAGCGCCGTGTAAAGAGTATTATTTGTGAAACCTGGACTGAGACATTAGCACACAGTGCAGACCCAGATCAGACGCCACTCAACGCGGTATCTGATCCGGGTCAACACTGCTTGCTTAAATTAAAGGAAGTTTCAGAATATGTTCTGCCTGACCTTCATCGTTTGTGGTCTGTCTCAGCACGATCCTATTGTCTGACTGTAGTCCAGACCTCTTCTTCGTTTCATAATAGCACCGAGACGTTATTCGTATTCTTCTGTGTTGATCTACGGACGAATTAGGAACACAGCTTGGACCCAAACGTTTGTGACACTGTTATTTAATCAGGACTGAGAGGAAGAGTTTGGAGACATCCATTTTGTTTGATCGTTCTGGGCGATGCTGTCTCTTGTTGTCATTTCATGACATTAAGCCCTTATGCTCGGAGGGCTGTATTCCATGATTGTGTTCTATTCTGGGTATATTCTTATTTACTTTACTGCGGTTGATTCAGTCACGTGACCTTATGGTGTAGCAAAATAAATAAGCCCGTATGAAAAAGTATACAGTCAAACCTGTATTAAGCAAGCACCTATGGGAAAGCCAAAAATTGGTTGCTTAATACAGGTGTTTGCTTAATATAGGTAGATTTCCACTTCTTTGCCTTTTATGGGATCTGAAATAGTGGTCTTTAAAGGCTGGTGATTGTTTAATACAGGATGCCTTTAGGGCAGGTTTGACTGCATATGATGCCAATATGTACTGATGGAAATTTAAAATGACAAAATCTCAAATGCCATTAGTTTTCTTATTATGTGCCTTCAGGTAGATATTGATAAATTCAAATTATTATTGAAGTGTCGACATTAGTATTGAAAGAATTTGATTCATTTAATTCTTTATCATCAGTCATTTGTTAAAAAATTATATGAGCCGCAACGTCAGAAAACGTACCTTTGGATATGAGCGTCCAGCGAAGATTCACGCAGTCTGATAAGAATCTTCATCGGCTCATTTTAATAGCGAAGGAGATTCTGATCATACTGCACGGATGCGTAGACTGATTTGTGTCTTCGTTGGGCACACATGCCAGAAGGTACGTCAGTTATCTTATCAATAGTTAGCAAGAAATTTAAGTACCTAGAAATTGTATGAAGTTTCATCACGAAAACATACCTATATAATTTTGACCCCCTTAAACTCTACGTTTATATAGTAAACTGGGGTTTACAGGGATATATATACATTATTTTTCTTATTATGCTAATAAATCCATAGATTATGGGTACTCGTTTGAACCGCCTCGGCAAGGCGGTTCTAATAAGTACCAACAATCTATTTTTTGAGCAGGAATATGAAAAATATCAGAATTTTTAATTTGAAAATTTTCCTTTTTTTGGTTGTAACATTTTCAATATATTTGAATAGGCGTGCTTTCGTAATGTGTTTGCAGCGCTGGCCTGGTGTTCCTCAGACATAGTCAGCATGAAGTCTGTCTCATAACAAACAGAAATAAATTAGCAAAAAATGGCAAACAATTAGTTTCCCGTAGGAATAGCAGCACAGAATTGAGCTTTAGCTTCAATAATGTCTCAGATTATTTACTTTTCAAGGGTATATTCTCATGCAAATAATTGGAATAACGCCATGACTGCTAAATTCCTTACCCAAGACTTTCGATAGCATACATTTCGTAAGGATTTTTTTTTTTTTTTTTTTTTTTTATTTTATATATATTTCTGATCTGGGCCTTCGCTGTCCGCTAATGCCCGAAAACACTCTGTCATCCCCTAACTAACGATACACCACTTTTTTCTGTATCTGACGACTATATAACGTTCAGCATTATTGGTCATAGTATATACACAACTGTTACATTATACAAAAGGATATGCAAATAGTTACCTGTTGTTTCTTCTGATACTTTTGTGAACATATTAAATAAAGTTCATTTCCTCGCATCAAGATGGTAGGTTTTGAGTTAATACATATAATTAAGGATACAAGTAGATAATCTATTGTAGAAATACGTGTTTTTATCTATGAGCAAGTAAAAAAAAATCACCTCTTACCTAACAGATGTTCCAAGGTAACGCTTACTTTGAAATTACCTATTGTCAGAATTCTGACGGTACAGTCACTTGTCTACAGATATGCGCGAAGGAATAAACAAGTTTCAGACGAACTTCTGAAGAACATCAGACATCCAGACTTGATTTACTGTACATCTGAACAGTTTGTTTTCAAGGCGTCAGACTACCATTGATTTCCCATATATAGTTTATACTTTTTGTTTGCATATGTTCTGTATGTTCTTTTTTCTGTTTTTCGAAGACAGTGGCACAATCTTGTAAGCGGTCACGGCAAGTGTGAGGGTACATGTAAATAATACACCTGATGATTTTCTACATCACGAAAACATGCCTATATAATTTTGACCCCCTTAAACCCCACTTTTATATTGTAAAACTGGGGTTTACAGGGGTATACATTATTTTTCTTATTTCTGCTCAAAAACATAGATTGTGGGTACTCGTTAGAACCGCCTCGCCGAGGCGGTTCTAACGAGTACCCACAATGTATGTTTAGGGCAGAAATAGGAAAAATATCAGAATTTTTTTATCTGAAAACTTTCATTTTTTGGTGGTAAAATTTTCAGTATATTTGAATAGGCGTGTTTTCGTAATGACTTTCACATTCAAAAAAAAAAGAAAAAAAAAAGAAAAGAAAAGAAAAACGCCTAAAACATACAATTTTGTTAATATCTGCTGAAGAAGTGCCTACATTATACATTTTGGCCAATTCTTATACCAACGCAGACAAAACCATGTAGTTTATAAACAGGCAAAAAATCGACCTAAACGTATAGCTGTTTACGAATTGACATACACATGTACTTTAGCAGCTAGATGTGTTAATGAAGTCGGTTTTAGTTTATAGCTTCCAAGAATATCTCATCATGGCAATGAAAAATGGCCTTTTATACGTTTATTTTATTTTTATGCTATTGGCAGTTTTATTAAAGTGATACTATCATCATCTTAACGGCAAGTTGCCAGCAAGGAAATATAATTGAATTCGATGCCAGTACTAAGAGGGAAACTGTCTAAAAACCATATAGTTTATCGTTTCAAACTGATTTTATGACTCTATAACAGTGAGTTTTATGCGATAAAACTGTCTAAGCAAAAGGATTTGGAGAACAACAGAGGACATGCTAAAGACGAGTATTTGGTGATAATTCTGGGATATTGTTTTCACATTACAGAGACACGCCTATTCAAATATATAGAAAATTTCACCTCCAAAAACTGAAAATTTTCGGATAAAATACTCTGATAGTTTTTCATATTTCTGCCCAAAACATAGATTGTGGGTACTCGTTAGAACCGCCTCGCTGTGGCGGTTCTAACGAGTACCCAAAATCTATGTTTTTGAGCAAAAATAAGAAAAATAATGTATACCCCTGTAAACCCCAGTTTTACTATATAAAAGTGGGGTTTAAGGGGGTCAAAAATATATAGGCATGTTTTCGTGATGAGTTTCTTCATAACAATCATATCTTGGGTTGGGTTTCTAATGAGTACCACAAGATATGTTTTTATGGAGAAATGAAGAAACAATATCCTAGAATACCAAGAACTCCTCCTTATTCATCACGAAAACATGCCTATATAATTTTGACTCCCTTAAACCCCGCTTTTATATAGTAAAACCGCGGTTTACAGGGGTATACATTATTTTCTTATTTCTGCTCAAAAACATAGATTGTGGGTATTCGTTAGAACCGCCTCGCCGAGGCGGTTCTAACGAGTACCTACAATCTATGTTTTGAGCAGAAATATGAAAAATATCAGAGTTTTTCACCTGAAAATTTTCAGTATTAGGAGGTGAAATTTTCTATATACTTGAATAGGTATGTTTTCGTAATGAAGTCCTCTGAATACTAAAACGATTTGATAAACCCATTAATGTCCAGTGAAGTCTACTACCTTACACATCAGATATGACCATTTTATTTAAGGGATGTCTGCTTTGCTTTTTAACATTATTTTTTAATAGAAGTTCCTGAAGTTATTGCAAACAGTGTAGACACTGATCCTTCTCGGGCGTCTGATGTCGGTCTACACGCTTTTCCAATGTCTCCCTCAAGGATCTCAAAGAACGCAAGGTAAATGTGCAACAAAGATAGTAAATAAAGTTTCCTATATTTATGTGTGTGCTGGTCGATTATTTTCTATTTTCACATAACAATGTGCGGGTTATACTGACTGGCAATTTTACTTGAAGACAACGATACCGTTTGATTCTTTTTTCAGACAGGTTAGAACTTATATTATGAAAAGAATAATAAACAATAAGTGAAAATAATACACAAGAAATGTCACAACTTAAACTTCTATACAGATACGGTTCTTCATAAATTGAAATCGAAGGGTTGTTATGAGAAGCATGCGTTCTTAACTTCTGAGGCGCACGAAAACTATAACTTATGGTCATGTCAAAAAGTTTGTGAAGCCCTTATACACCTTTTGGATTATATATTTATTAGATTAGGCACTACCTGTACACAACAACTATTCCAATGGGTACTAATTGTGCTACCCTTGTGGATTTGTTTTAATTTTGTGATGAAAGTGATCTCTCTGTCTCTCTCTCTGTCTCTCTCTCTCTCTCTCTCTCTCTCTCTCTGACGAAAAATAAGCTGATACCTTTTAACTTATAAATTCTATTTCTATATACCTAGATGACCTGCTGAATATACCTAGATGACCTGCTTGATATTGATAACATTTATTATGAAAAAAGACCGATCAGATCTATCCCACCGCATTCTTCTGCTACCAAAGCACCTTTTTTTTTTTTTTTTTTTTTTTTTTTTTCCGAGTGTGTGTGGGGGGGGGGGGGGGGGGGGGTGGTGAAGGGGGTTTGGCTTTTGGCTTTATCAATATCTAATGGTATAATATATTAAAACAATTACGACAAACGTGATGGTTTTGATATTATTAATTTACCGTTTTCGAAATGGTAATATGCCTTGATCTATCTCGTACAGAGTATACGTATCTCAACTTATTCGTTTTGTAAAATTCTTCTCATTTAAATGATTGTAACTATTGCTCAGCTTATTCGTTTTGTAAAATTCTTCTCATTTTAATGATTGTAACTATCGGAATAAAGTTCCTTACACAATGCTATCGGTATCATAAATTCCATAAAGTACTTTTTTTTTCAAAATTTAACCGACGACATACCGAATTAGTTGATAAGTGTAACGTTAGCTTGAAAAAAATTCTGCAACCAAGAATATTTAGAACCAGAATTTTAGGTTGACCTAGTCTATAAATTCAGGAGACCTGCCAGGAAATCCAATCATATTTTCATCACTTCCGGTAGTGAATGGTGATAGACGCTTGTTTTTTGTTTCGAACAATTTTGTGTTGCAAAATGTGAAAAATGTGGTGATTTTGCTTTTTTTGTGACTTCGGTGAATTAACTATGTTCTAGTTATGAAATTTAATGATTCAGGATATTCATAAAGGACAATGTATTGATAATACAGTGAAGGTATAAACATTCTAGATTTTATCTATTATGCGGGTAGGCCGCCATACTTAACATTGTTTACACATATGAATTCTAATAGCATTCCATAGTACTATTCATATAAACGTAAAATAACGGTAAATTTACTGCTCGCGGGCCACACCGCCACGCTGAACGATTCCAAAAGTATACTGCAAAGCAGAAAGTAACGTGTCAGGCCTCTATTTACTTAAAACATAATGGCTGAAACCAGTTTAAAACAGTTGCCGTCGTTTTCTGCTGAAGACGAACCTCAGAACACTCCTGGTAAAGGCGAAAAGAGTAAAAAGCGGGAGGCCTCCTCCCCTCTGATGGTGCAAGACATGCAGCCAGAGAAGAAAAATCGTCACGGGTCCGGCAGCAGTGTCTCTACGGAGTCTTCAGCCTCTGCGTTTCAGGACGTTGCCGAGACAGACGACACCAGTTCAGTACCTTCTGTACACGTTCTCTCAAATCCAATTAATCCTACAGATATTTTGCAGATTGCTAGTGAACTTAGATCGCTTATGCTACCTGAGATTAGTGCCATAATTAAGCAACAAATTCCAGATCTCAAGACGATTGTATGTGAAGCTGTGCAGGCTGCCACACGCCCCTTGCAGGAGGAAATACAGACACTCAAAACGGAAAATGACCAATTGAAGAAGGCCTATACTGATCTTGAGAAGAGAATTGTTCAGATTGAAGCTGATAAAGATGCCCTTGAACAATACAGTCGGCGTAACTCATTACGTATCTCTGGAATACCAGAACAGTCGGTTGAGGTCACAGATGAGATTGTGCTCAAACTCGTAAATGACCTAGGAGTCACTCTGAATTCTTCTGACATTGACAGATCTCATCGTGTAGGGAGGATCACGGATACAAGACGAAAAGATCGCGATATAATAGTGAAGTTCACGTCTTATAATGCAAGACAGAAATTGTATCGACAGCGTAAAGAACTCAGAGATTCTGAGAGTCTGAGTGGAGTTTTCATAAATGAGGACCTCACGCGTATTCGCTCTAAGTTGCTCTTTGATGCCAGAAGTCTTGTCCGTGCAAAGAAGCTTCTTGCATCTTACTCATCTGATGGGAAGATCTTTGTGCTGGACGAGGCAATTAAGCGGCATGTAATAGGCACGCATGAGGAACTTCGCAAGTTTGGTGATCCTGAGGGAGCCAGACAGGAGCTAGCAAAGGCAAAGCGGCGCTCAGCGTCATTTGCCAGTGCTAGACCCTGTCGTCAGGATCAGTCTGTGTAAGGACACTCATCATGCTCTGGCAAGCGATGAATTAACTTTCATAAACAGTATACGCCTGAAACCATTGTTTACATAGAATAAGATGTTGTGTACACGGTCCATTGATGCTCGTGGATTGAGTTTTTCATTCAATTACAGATTACCATATTTACCTGTAGTGATTGCACACGTAAGTTAAACCGGTATAGAACCAGACCGAGCTGCTGCAAGCAGCAATTTGATCTGGTCTATATCGGTTTTTCACCCAGGCATCCGTTCTGGTATATTTTCGCCGAGTAGTTTGGGACTGTTTGGGTTTTGAAATAACTACGGTGTGGGGCCAATTCGCTGAATAATTGGAGCAGCTTCGGTACATGTTGAATTTGGCCTTGTCTGACGACCTGTGACTTCTGGTTTCGAGTTTCTATTTCAAGTAATATAACTGGGAACCGGAGGTCTCGGGTCGCCAGGTGGGGTAGTACATTTATCTTTATCTTGTCGATGCTGAAATATTGGCAGTTTGACCCCTTAACTTTAAAGTCTGGCAGCCGAGCATTGACTATTTTATTGTCTATAATGACACATGGTAATGGCGAAATTACATGATATATATATGATAATAAGCCGAAATACCAAAGCTGTCGCCTATATTAACCTCTACTATCTGGGCTAATTCAGCAGACGACATCTTAACGATGTTTTCTCTAAATTCTCACGGAGGGTGGGTCTTGACGTTTCATGCAGCCTGTCTGTTAAGGACACTTTGCAGGGGACGTCGGGACTGGTTCTCTGGGTCTGGAGAAGTGGGAAAAAAGTTACAAATGTGTCTGTTGAAAATTCTACCCTGCTTGCTAATAGTTTGATATAATTTGTGCAACAAAAGTAAAGATGTAGCGCTTACCTTAAATATTCGGAGACACACAAACGTGGGTAAACAGGGTGAACTCGGATCGGACGGCGTTCGATCAGAGTCTGTGCTGTTTGCAGTATTTACCAACGGACAGGTGTCTGAACAGGTTAATGATATTGAAGAACACGTGTGGTCAGATAGTCCGTCGTCCGAGTATGTTTTGGTGTGCACAATGGTTAATGCTATCATTTTATACTAGTACGCATGTTTACCGTGTCTGCCCTAGGTGTTCGGGCAGACAGAAGTATGCAAACGTAGTGGGCGCAGATCAGGTGCCAAAGAACTCAGCGTCTGATACGGATTTCTCCATTTGGAACATACCCAGTAGTAATGTTGATGCATCAATGGGTAGTGAATAGTTGACTGGAGGTATTATGCCGACTTGCTAGGTAGGAAACGGTAGGCAATACATTACTGTTTGTACAGCACGTGAAATAAGCACGTAACACGTATTAGATACGCCATACGTCACTCAGATTTAAATAACTCCACTCTAATGATGTTTTCTATAACTACTTACAAATCACTTTCTTCCTGGTTCAATCGACACACACACACACACACACACACACACACACACACACACACACACACACACACACACACACATACATACAAACATACATATATACATTCTGCTATGCCAATACATACATACATACTCAGCATATGAACTTAACTACACATTCTACTAGTCCTTTGTCTTTACATGCATGGCTCTTTAGCCTGCTTTAAATATCACCTATCTGCTTGTCCAAATAGAGCTGCCCAAATATTCAGAACTTCTTACATATATACAAACATATTACTTGCATACCACCTTATTTTCTTACTTATATACATATAATTATCCTACCATCCGACTACCTTATCTACCTCAACATATTTCACACTTCACCACTGTACCTACATATATGCCCCTTTAGCCAGTCTGATCACCTACCTGCATGTCAACACAAAAGCTGCCTAAATACTCGTAACTAATTGCATATATATAAACATATTATTTGCATACCCACTTATTTTATTAATTATGTATATAAAAAACAACTAACCTACCATCCTACTGCCTTATCTGCCTGAATATATTTTACAGTTTACCACTGTACCCACTTAATCCTACACTTTCATAACATTCCTTCCAGTTTTCCTTCTTATGAAATTATTTTTATATGGAATAAGATTATTGTACCATAAAATTTAGAGTTTTTGGTTTCACCGAGGTCACGTGACCGCAGTTATGTTTGTTGTATGCATTCTGTTTACTTTCAATTTCTTTCTTCAATCTTCTGTGCTCTTGTTGACCAATTTCATCGTTTGTGCAACACGCTTATCTGAAGTGTCCATAATACTGGTGCAATGGTTGAGAATCTGTGATGTTCCGAACTTGCCGACGGGACTTGTCTTGATTTATCTACACTTTCTATTATGCAGCACCAACAATGCCTAGTACTGTTAAATCAGCAGGTCCCGGTGGTTTCTTCGGTATATCGCAGACATTGCGGCTGGGCGCGGATAAGAAAATTACACATAATAAATTCCATATAATTATTCTATTCATGTTCCTGACATTTAAACGAGGCGACCATAACATCAGTACATCATGCTTGAGCATCTCACTAGCACTTCAGCGCAGTAACGAAGTATACAGGTATATTAGGTATCCATACCGGCGCACACAGCAGCCTTTAAACGATAATTTCAAATTTACTAGCTTCTGCATATTTTACTTGGCAACAAACGTCTCAGTTCTCTTTGTTATTACACTCATTTTACTAAGTGGAGATATTCATCCAAACCCTGGTCCAGACTCTGTCAACGGTGTATCAGATTCCACGTCAACCACCAGCTCCGACAGTTCATTTAGCTACTTGGCTAACCATCTCAGTCTCATGCACCTTAACGTCCAGAGCATACTTCCTAAACTCGACATAATAAAGTGCGAGTCAATAGCATACGACATACTTGTCTTTACCGAGAGCTGGCTGAAACCAGACACACCGAATGAAAAACTTATTCTTGATAATTTCAAGTCACCTTTCAGAAAAGACAGGTGTGATCGTCCCGGAGGAGGAGTCCTGATATATACAAGAGATAGTATACAAAGCAAACGCAGAATAGATTTGGAAATGCAAGATTTAGAAGCTGTTTGGGTAGAAATAACCATTAAATCCAAAAAGATACTGATTGGGGGATTTTATCGCCCACCACACAGCAATACAGACTACTTTAACAAAATAAATGAAAGCATTGACAGAGCCTACAGTACTAACATAGTAGATATCTTAATCACGGGAGACTTCAACTTTAACATGTTCTCAAACGAAAACAATAAAATGAAAGAGTTAATACAACAGTACAATCTAAACCAGCTGATACGCGAACCAACGCATTTCACCGAACATTCGGCTTCATTGATCGACTTAATATTGGTGCGAAACACAACCAGCATCGTTACTAGTGGAGTTGCAGATTCATTCATACCTGACCAGATAAGATTTCATTGTCCTGTACTTGTGCTCTTAAAGTTTTTACGCCCAACAGTCAAATCGTATAAAAGACGGGTATGGAATTACCCACTTGCTGATTTTAATAAATATCGAGAACAGCTAACTAATTACGATCTCCAAAACAAGATTGAATCAAACTCAAATATTGATGACAACGTTTTATGTATAGCAGACTGCATTATGCAAGCAAGTCAAGAATCTATACCTAACAAAATAGTTACCATCAGGCCAAATGAGAATCCATGGATAACGGGTCATATAAAACGCCTTATCAGAAAAAGAAAACGCACCTTTAAAAAATATAAGAAAACTTCTAATATGTTTCTTTTGGAAAAATACAAAACACTTCGAAACAGAGTAGTAAATGAAATAAGAAAATCAAAAAAGGAGTATTTTGATAAACTTGAAGGTCTGCTATCTAGCGCAAGTTCAAACTCGAAATTGTTTTGGAAGACATCTAAACAAGTTCTCAAAACATGTCGTAACTCAACAAACGTTCCCAATTTGATATATAATAACGAACACGCTGAAAGTGACATTGATAAAGCCAATATGCTAAATAATTACTTTTCATCGCAAGCTAAAGTTGCAGACGACGACAAAAACGTTCCACCTCTACCTCGACCCCAACATACAATTCTATCCTCATTTGTTATAACACATCAAGACGTTTTTGATGTTCTTTCTAAACTGGATGTGAGTAAAGCATGCGGTCCAGACCTCTTGAGTCCTCGCCTTCTTAAGGAAGGCGCTTCTGTTCTTTCGAACCCTCTCTCCATTGTTTTTAACAGATCACTGAGTCAAGGTTATTTCCCATCTTCCTGGAAAGAAGCTAATGTTACACCAATTCACAAGAAGGAAGATAAGTCTCTTCCCCAAAATTACAGACCCATCTCCCTCCTTAGCCCTATAGGAAAAACTATGGAACGTTGTGTGCACAAACACCTTTATAACTACATAGTTGAATATAATCTTTTGACTCCTTTCCAGTCTGGTTTTGTTGCAGGTGATTCTACTACTTACCAGTTATTACATACTTACCATACTTTCATTGAAGCGGTTGACAGTGGAAAAGAAGTCAGAGTTGTTTTTTGTGATATAAGCAAAGCCTTTGACAGAGTCTGGCACAAAGGACTTTTACATAAACTCTCGCATATTGGGATTTCTGGAGATCTTCTACAGTGGTTCAAAAGTTACCTCTCTGACAGGAGACAGCGAGTTGTTTTAAATGGTGTAACCTCAGACTGGGCTTCTGTCCTAGCTGGGGTTCCGCAAGGATCTATCCTCGGTCCCTTACTTTTTCTCATTTATATAAACGACATTGTTAATGGTATTACTTCTTCTATACGTTTATTTGCTGATGACACTAGCTTATATATTGTTGTCGATAACCCAGTAACTGCCGCTCATCTTCTGAATACTGATTTAGATACTATAAGTAAATGGGCAGCTGACTGGTTAGTTGACTTTAATCCTGCAAAGACAACCTCTCTTCTTATAACTAGAAAGCTGCAACCTCAACTTCATCCGCCACTTGAAATGAATAGTATTACACTAAAAGAAGCCTCTACCCACAAACATCTAGGTATTACTTTTTCTAGCTCATGTACTTGGTCCGAGCATATAAATAATATTACTGATACTGCTTGGAAGAGATTAAATATTATACGAGCGCTTAAATTTAAAATTAGTAGGCTAGCTCTTGAAAAGTTATACACAGCATACGTTCGGCCCTTATTAGAATATAGCGACTCTGTATGGGACAATTGTTCAAACGACTGCAAAAGGCAGTTAGAATGCATTCATAATGAAGCCGCCAGAATCGTATCAGGTGCAACAAAACTCTGCAGCATTGAAAAAATGCTAGCAGACCTAGGGTGGGAATCACTTCACGACAGACGACAGAAACACAAATTAGTTATTTTTTATAAAATTGTTAATAGCCTGGTCCCAGATTACCTAAGTAATCTCTTACCGCCTCTTGTACAAGAACGTACAACCTACAGTCTCAGAAACGCAAATGATATCCGGTCTATTCATGCACATACAAACCTTTTCTTCAACTCTTTTTTTCCTTCTACCATCAGAGCGTGGAACGACCTTCCAGATAATGTCAAAGAAGCCAGCACAGTTTCCTCCTTCAAATACAGACTAAATAGGGATCTAAGGGCGCCACCCAAATATTTTAATGCTGGATCTAGAATAGGACAGATACTTCAGGGCAGACTTCGCATGGAATGCAGCTCACTCAACTCGGATCTCTTCCGTAAAAACATCGTGCCTAATCCGTCGTGTTCTTGTGGTGGATTCGAAAGTGCATTCCATTTTTTCTACACATGCCCTAAGTATGCAGATGTCAGGAACAGATACCTATCTGATCTATTACCATCACACAATGTTCATGACTTATTATTTGGAAAAGAAAATGCACCAGATAATGATAACGAGCTCCTTTTCTTAAAAGTACAAGACTTTATTATCAAATCCAAACGGTTCGTGCAATAGCTCATAATATCACATGCTACAATTATAAGTCCCAGCTTCTAGTAAAATTATCTATTATAATAACACCCGTTGAGTAGCACAAACTGGGATCGGTCAACATCCTTTCTTCCCTTCTTTTTTTTTTTTTTTTTTTTTTTTTTTACATAGAACATTGGCACTGTCTCTTTTCAAAGTAAAATGTCATAATGTTATGCGCACGATGTATATGTTGCTCAGAGATATGTGGTAAGAACTTGCTATAGTTGAAGTCCTCACACTGAGACTGTCTATAATCAGTAATAACAAATTTGATTTTAATATCTTACCATATCAAAAACATATTACTAAGTGTTCTGTACCTAGTATTGTTGAAATTGCAAATGTTCTCTCTCTCTCTCCCTCTCTCCCTATCTCTCTCTCTCTCTCTCTTTCTCTCTCTCTCGCTCTCATTATAAACAATATCTACCATTCACATATGTTTTGTTCATGTTGTATGATTCAGGAAATGACATGTATAAGCTTTAAGCTTACCGTCTGATCCTGACACATTAATGTTGTGAAACTAATTTTCATGTAATTGAAACAATAAAATATTGTTTAAACCAAATCCAATCATATTTTTATGAAGAATTCAAAACAAATTATTGCCGTTATGAAACGACGGAATATAATTTTGATAATATGCGACCTACTGCATGTTTAGTTTCAACCAACCTGTGGTTAATTGCTATGCTTTCCGTTGTAACTGCACGACGGTGTGTCGGTTTTCTCAGACTCTATGAAGGTGCCGAACTAAACATTTCACCAGGAGGAGGATGCCTGATGTAATGTCTTAGTTCTAGTGTAGGAATCGACCAGACTCTTAATTTAGCCTCTTCGAGGTACTTATTCATTGCGCCAGATCAATAAGAGGGTTATCCAGATAATATTTTTCTTATTTCTCCATGAAAACATATGTTGGGGTACTCATTAGAAGCGCCTCTAATGAGTACCCACAACATGTTTTATGGTGAAATAAGAAAACATATCAGTACTTTTGAGTGACTTTTTAAGCCTATTTTATCATATTGTTCACTTTTATTGGCCACAAATCTGGAATGAACCAAACAGATAGCTTTTAATTTCGTTTCTTTAAAACTTGCCTGTAAAAATATAAAATGTGAGAAAAAATATGTTTCTAAAATACAATTTTTCGATTAGTTGACTATAAAAAAGTCTTTCCTATCATCAGTCACAAGAGGCAAAATTGATTATCGATTATAATCGATCATCAGTGGCAACACTACTTTGTTCAGGCCCACTGTGATTCAACTAATGATTTTCTTTAGCTCTGGCTGCCAGTGCCTGAGGCGACTGTCACGAGCCCTCATTTTTGTATAATCATAGTGATTTACATGTTTTTTTCTGTGATGTTTCACCGATAAAGTTATAGAACCTCTATGTGAGCTGAATAATCATTTCATATTTTTTTTACAACATTTGAACCTGGGGTTAAGATTTCGTAACATTTGAATCGAATTAAATCCCGGGTTGTTCATACTACTGTCCGTCCTAAGGCGTTGGTTCTGGTGTTGATTCGCTGGGTGCACATGCCATTTGTAGGTTTTTTTCATGCGCTGGCTCATAAGAGTGATAGTGTAGGTACTGATCAGATGCCACATTCTGTGGCATATGATCTGGCTCTACGCTGTTTTTCTTGCCCATATGTCTGAATACTTACGATATTATACTGTCTACGAACTCGAACAAACTTAATGAAGAGAGTACGTTTAGGTCACAGTCTTCTAAAATTCAGGGCACCGGGTTGCTTCCATATGAATAAAGTTCTATACTAAATAGTTCCAAGTTTCCAAAGGGTTTGTTATTATTATTATTATTATTATTATTATTATTGTTATTATTATTATTATTATCATTATTATTGTTGTTGTTGTTGTTGTTGTTGTTGTTGTTGTATTGTCTGCTTTGATGCCAGAATTGCTCAAAATGTACAATATAGGCCATTCTGCAGTATATTTTAACACAGTTGTATATTTTGGATTGCTGCTTTGAATCTCCAAGTAGAAAATCATCAGGGATACGAATAACCCTTACATCTTCCGTTACCTCCTACAAGATCTGTGTCAGTGTTCTGGAAGAGGCGGAAGCTAGTTACATTACAAATAACCTACTATTCCGTTTCATGTCTTGAAAATTTTAGAAAGACTACCAACAATATAGGTAAAGATACCCAGGGAATGCCATAATCACAAAGCACAGATTTCCCGAGACATCAAATGAAGGAGAGAGGAGTAAAAAATAATTATAAATCAAATATCGGATATGAAACCACCGACGCACAAAAAGAACTGCAGCAGACGAACCGCCTTCGAACGGTCAGTAGGAAAACGATTGGGGTTTTGATCATTTGGCCATTTGAACTAAAACAAACAAGTTGTGGGTTGTCAAACATTTGCAAAATATATATGATACATAAGGAAAATCAATGGTTGCCAAGGTTTGGCAGAGACAATTCTGACAGCGATAAGATTAGATTGATATTGCAGACCTGCTTATTAAATTTTATTCCAGTGCACGCGGACAAATATCTCCATATCAGAATAATAGACAATGAAATATATTGTAAAGATTCTACGCCGTCTCCATTGCATGATGCAAATCGCATAAAAACAACTTATGAAGTACAGTATTGATCAATAAACGAACTGTAATTGACAGCTATATTATTTTTAGCTGATTTATATAAAACTGAAGATTTGTGTTATTTATTACTGTGGGAACATAATTATTTTAAGTTCTGATTTATCACAGATACACGTGTGCAAGTTTACGGGTAATTGATTAACCCATTTTAGTCTAAGACTCCCAGAATAGTAACTGGCAAACAGTGCAAACCCAGATCAGATGCCGCTCAATATGGAGTCTGATCAGGGTCTCCACTGTTTGCAGATAAATTACCATTTTTCTCTAGTAATATCTAAACCACATAGCCTGACATACTTAAAATTGAAAATGGACTCTTCCAATACATAGTGTGTGTGTTGGGTGTATTCAGTCTAAAATAGGTTAACAAACGAACTGTAACTGACACCAATGTTTGTTATTTAGGTATAGCTGATTGATAAAAACTCAAGATTGTTGGTCATTTATTACTGAAGGAACAATATCAGTTTAAATTCTAACTTATCAAAGCAATATTGGCACAGAGGAAAATGTTATTACGTAGTAAAGACGTACGGTGAATGTTTTATCTGTAAAGACATGGTCGCCATGAAATTGGAAACAGTCTAAACTGAAATTTGTACCTTTTCCAAGGAACATCAGTTCACTAGTTCAGCAGAAAAAAAGTTTACATCCCTGTCGGCTGATTCCTTTCTCAAGAAGGGCTGCTCTTAAATCATAGCTCTACATCAGAGACCATGAAAAACATATATTGTGGGTTCTTATAAGTAGCCATCACGAAAACACGCCTATTCAAATATATAGAAAATCTCACCTCCAAAAACTGAAAATTTTCTGTGCTTCAGCTGCCCCTGGGTCTTGCCCTGTGTTGGGGTTGAAGTGAAGGTCAGTATGCCCTATATTTCACGCTCCAATATCCTGAAGAGTTTTCACAGTCCGGCGATTTTGCTTTAGATTTTGAGGACTATTTCATGTATAAACGCCATACTTTCTGATTATGTGTCAGTATGACCAGAAATTTGACCTCAAAATAAATGTATGTCCCAGTGACCTATATTTTATGGTCCAGTGCATTTTTCTTATATCTTGAAGTATATTTGATGCATAAACATCATATGTATATATTATGCGTCAGTATCACCCGGAGTTTGACCTAAAATTAATGTAGATGTGTGACACAGACCTACATTTCATGAACCAGTAATTTTGCCTAATATCTTGAAGAATATTTTATGTGCAAACATCATGCTTATGGATTATGAGTCAGTATGACCCAAGATTGACCTCAAAATAAATGTAGTTCACAGTGACTTACATTTTGCAGTCCAGTAATTTTGCTTTATAATTTGAAGAGTATTTGATGTATAAACATCATACTTATGGATTATGAGTCAGTATCACCCGTAGTTGGACACCAAAAATACATGTAGGTCAAAGTGACCTTTATTTGTTTGCTTCTTTGATTTTGTCCTATGTTTTGAATAGTATTTGATGCATAAACATCATACTAATGAATTATGAGTCAGTATGACCCGAAGTTGGTTAGATTTTACATTGACGTGTTTCTTTTGGGTGTTATAATGTATGTTTGGAAGTTGAAATTTGGTATGCTATTTACCCAAACCTAAACCTTCAAATCTGTGCCAGTCAGTCCTGGGTATGCCCTAGGGGTACGGTTAGGGGTCAGAATGATAACAGGTCAGTTTGAGCATTTGGGAAAGAGTTGTTGCCATATGGGAAAGAGCAAAGGGCAGGGGCATTTGCATACTTTGGACACGTCTAGTTTTTTATTATTATTTCCGTATTTTATAGAAACCTCTGTATTTAATGAAAGCAGGGTAGGCCCTGATCAGAAGCCGCAGAATTGTAAATTCTGTGGCGTCTGATTTGTGTCTACAGGTTTTGCAAAGGGACGCTAGGCATAATGTATTAACTATATTTTTATTTCATTTTCAGATGGTAAAGATGATGATAGTTGTTGTCATTATTTATGCTATATGCTGGCTCCCGATCCACGCCATAAAGCTAGTAGAGGAAGGAAACCCAGACATTTACGATTTCAACTACTATCAGGTGATCTGGATATCAGCGCACTGGTTGGCCATGAGCTACGCCTGTTATAATCCAATTGTCTACTTCTGGATGAACAAAAGATTCAGAGTCGGCTTTAAAGGTCTAATGTTTTGTTGTAAAAACTGCAAGACTTCTGTGGCCCACGGAAACAATAGTACAAGAATCAATGTCCAACCTCAAAGCAACAGTCACTCAAGCAGCAAATACAGTCCAAGGAATAGCATGGACGACCATTGTACCAAGATTGTACATATGACCCTTTTGCAAAAGGGGGAGCCACTTTGATTGATGCTTTTTATAAATAGCCATCGTTATATATAGCATTAATACTTAGCACGCTAAGGACAAAATCAGCAGATGACAGATTGATGATATCTTCCCCAGAAAATAGGACTTGACATTTCATGCAAATTATCTTCTAATGAGACAATTTGCATGAAATGTCAAATCCAATTTATTTATTTATTAATAAGAAAACTATTTCAAAATGCCGTCTGCTGATTTTTTACCCAGAATGCTAAGCGTTTAAGGCTTCAAAATGGATTACCTCTATTGACAGTAACGTGTCCTACAGTGAACAATGGGGTTTCAGATGATCTGCTGTTCAGGAATAAGATATAGAATGGACATTTCTCCTTAACCCTTAAGGCGCTTATCACAACTGCAGCAGATTACCCTTTTGCAGAAAAAGAAAGACTAACCAGACGATAGATATGATATTTCAAGTTCGTCTCTCAGAAAAAAAAAAAAAAAAAGAATGGCGTTTGCTACAATTTTGTTTAGCCCATTAAGTTTCAGCACAAGGGCGAATCCAGTAGACGACAAACTAATATTATTTATTTATTTATTTATTTACTTATTTATTTATTTATTTATTTATTATCATTTTTGTCGGGCAATTTGCAAGACATGTAAAGCAATTTTAGCTCACTTGAGCCGAAGGCTCAGGATGAGCTATTGTGATCACTCCCCGTCCGTCGTTCGTCCGTCTGTCTGTCCGTTCACACATTTAAACGACCTCCTCTGAAACCCCTGGGCCAAATTTCTTCAAACTTCATGTGGAGCCTTGTATTGAAGGGGGGATTGAAAATTTGTAAAAAAAAATGTCACGGTCCGCAAATCAAGATGGCCGCCATGCCGATATATAGCTCCCATAGTCTTATAATGGGAAAAACTTAAAAAACCTTCTTCTCTGAAATCATGATGCCCACAGCTTATATATTTTGTATGTAGCAATTGTTTAATGGTCCCCTACATAAATCCTGCCAATCAAGCCCCTAGGGTCCAAACTGGGCATGCCCAAGGGGGTCGTGAACTCCCATATGCTTATAATGGGGAAAAAATCTTCTCTGAAACCATGAGGTCCAGAGCTTATATATTTAGTATGTAGCAATGTTTAGTGGTCCCCTACATAAATCCTGCCAGTCAAGCCCCTGGGGTCCAAATTAGCCGCACGTCCCGGAGGTCATTAGCTCCTCACAGACATATAATGGAAAACAATTCTTCTTCTCTGAAACCATGAAGCCCACAGCTTACATATTTAGTATGTAGCAATGTTTAGTGGTCCCCTACATAAATCCTGCCTGGGGTCCAAATTGGCCACGCCCTTAGGTCATTAGCTCCCATAGACTATTAATGGGAAAAATCTTCTTCTCTGAAACCATGAGGCCCACAGCTTATATGTTTAGTATGGAGCAATGTTTAGTGGTCCCCTACATAAATCTTGCTAATCAAGCCCCTGGGGTCCAGACTGACCACGCCCTGGGGGTCATTAGCTCCCATAGACTTATAATGGGAAAAACTTAAAAAATCTTCTTCTCTGAAACCATGAGGCCCACAGCTTATATATTTAGTATGGAGCAATGTTAAGTGGTCCCCTACATAAATCTTGCCAATCAAGCCCCTGGGGTCCAGATTGACCACGCCCTGGGGGTCATTAGCTCCCATAGACTTATAATTGGAAAAACTTAAAAAATCTTCTTGTCTGAAAACATTAAGACCACAGCTTACATATTTAGTATGTAGCAATGTTTAGTGGTCCCCTACATAAATCCTGCCCATCAAGCCCCTGGGGTCCAAACTGGCCTCGCCCCTGGGGTCATTAGCTCCCATAGACTTATAATTGAAAAAAAAAAATCTTCTTCTCTGAAACCATGAGGCCCACAGCTAACATATTTAGTATGTAACAATGTATAATGGTCCACTACATAAATCCTGCCAATCAAGCCTCTGGGGTCCAAACTTGCTAACCCCCGGGGGTCATTAGCTCCCATAGACTTATAATAGGAAAAACTTAAAAAATCTTCTTCTCTGAAACCATGAGGCCCACAGCTTATATATTGAGTATGTAGCAATGTTTTGTATACATAAATCCTGCCAAATAAGCCCCTAGGCTCCAAACTGGCCACACGCCGGGGGTCATATGTATATATACTGTATAGCTAAAGAGCCTTCAAAAATTTCTTCTCTGAAACCATGAGGTAGAGAGCTAACAAATTAAGTATGTAGCCGTGTTTAGCAGTCTCTTACATAAATCCTGCCAATCAAGCCCCTTGGGTCCAAACCGGCCACGCCCCGGAGGTCATTAGCTTCCATAAACTTATAATGGGAAACACTTAAAAAATTTCTTCTCTGAAACCATGAGACCCACAGCTTATATATTTAGCGTGCAGCAATGTTTAGCGGTCCCCTAAAAAAATCCTGCCAATCAAGCCCCTGGGGTTAAAATGGCCACAACCCGGTGGTCATTAGCTCCCATAGACTTATAATGGAAAAAAACTTTAAAAAATCTTCTTCTCTGAAACCTTGAGGCCCACAGCTTATATATTTCGTGTATAGCAATGTTTAGCGGTCCCCTACATAAATCCTGCTAATCAAGTCCCTGGGCTCCAAACTGGCCACACCCCGAGGGGTCATATGTTTAAATAGAGCTATATAGCTCAAGAACATTCAAAAATCTTCTTCTCTGAAACCATGAGACCCAGAGCTAACTGATTAAGTAGATAGCGATGTTTGGTGGTCTCCTACATAAATCCTGCCAATCATGTCCCTGGGGTCCTAACTGGCCGTGCCCTGGGGGTCATTAGCTCCCACAGACTTAAAATGGGAAAAACCTAAAAAGTGGTCTTCTCTAAAGCCATGAGGCCCATATCTTATATATTTAGTATGTCGCAATGTATAGTGGTTCCCTACTTAAATCCTGCCAATCAAGCCTCTGGGGTCCAAATTGACCACACCCCAGGGGTCGTATGTTTATATAGAACCGTGCAGCTAAAGAACCTTAAAAAAACTTCTTCTCTGAAACCATAAGATCCAGAGCTAACAGATTTAGTATGTGGCAATGTTTGGTGGTCTTCTACATTAATTCTTCCAACCATGCCCCTGGGGTCCTAATTGGCCCCTTCTCAGGGGGTCATTAGCTCCCAAGGACTTGTAGTGGAAAAAAAATAAAAATCTCTTTCTCTGAAACTATGAGGCCCACTGCCTAAATATTTAGTATGTAGCAATGTTTAGTGGTCCACTACATACATCCTGCCAATGAAGCCCCTGGGGTCTAAACTGGCCATGCACCGGGGGTCATTAGCTCCCATAGACTTATAATGGGAAAACCTAAAAAAAATTCTTCTCTGAAACCATGAGGCCCACAGGTCATATATTTAGTATGCAGCAATGTTTAGTGGTCCCCTACATAAATCCTGCCATCCATGCTCCTGGGGTCCAAACTGGCCATGCCACGGGAGTCATTTACTTATAATGGGAAAAAAAATTAATATCTTCTTCTCTGAAATCATCAGGCCCACAGATTATGTATTTAGTATTTAGCAATGTTTAGTGGGTCCCCTAAATACTGCCAATCAAGCCCCTGGGGTTTAATCTGGTTTTACTTATGGCCCATTGAAAATTTCAGCATTTTAACCTTGTAAGCAAAATATCTCAAAAACTGTTTAAGCCATTGCCTTGAAACTTGATGGGCTAATAGGGAATGATAAGTAAATGACCTGATTAACTTAAAGCAGTTAACTCAGGTGGGAGTTGTGGTTCATGGGCCTCTTGTTTATAATTTGCAACGCTATATTCTAAAGAAACAGTTTGGATGAGATATCAAATCCTAATGTCTGTGAAGACAAAAAATATTTCAAATGGCAACTTGTCGTCTGCAGAATGTTTTAACCAACAACGAGGCATCGACATGCTATTGACAAAATTAACAGATGAAAGATAAGGGGTAACATTTCCCATTATTCCAGAAAATAGATCTTAATATTCATATATACAGATAAGTTGCATGTATGTCAAGCCCAACTTTATGGAAAACACAAGAAAACTATTTTCAAAATATCGTCTACAAATTAGTTGGAGTATTTAGGAGTGATTATGAATTGGGATCCCATCCTATCCTTATTATTGCTATTTTTATCATTACAATTACTTTATTTTTTAAGGAAAATAAGACTTGGCATTTCATATTCATCGTCTCCTAGGAAGACGATTCACATGAAATGTTAAACCGCATTTTTGTCTGAAAAATCAAAATGTCGTCTGTTGCAATTGTGATTAACGCGTTTAGAGTTAAGCTATTAACATCTTCAACTGTTGTCATTGCATATATTATATACATTTGTACATACAAAGCAACAGTTGTAAAACAAAATAAGTAAAGTCTTTGCTAAGAATAACTGCTAGAAAGGGACAAGACCTTGTTGTGTTCAAATAAATTATGGTCCCAAGTTAATGACATCCAATCTTTGGCAAGAACTGAAATAACTTCTGGTCCCAAGTTAATGATTTAAATCATATTACTGGAAACCAGTACCAGTTTGTGATACTTAAGTATAAGACTGAGTTGAAATCACCTCTGGTTCCCAGATATGATGGCTGTCATATAAGTAGAAACGAAAAATAATATTTGGCATAAATTGTACGATTGCGCTGAAGTAGATTCTGGTTCACATTTAATAAACTATGTCTTATAATTTTAAAGTAGCGACAATCTATTCCATTTAAAGATATTTAAGGGTATGACTATGATTATGCATTACGGAAACATGCCTATTCAAATATACTGAAAACTTTACCACCAAAAAATGAAAATTTTCAGATGAAAAATTCTGATATTTTTCCTATTTCTGCTCAAAACATAGTTTGTGGGTACTCGTTAGAACCGCCTCGGAGAGGCGGTTCTAACGAGTACCCACAATCTATGTTTTTGAGCACAAATAAGAAAAATAATGTATACCCCTGCAAACCCCAGTATAAAGGTGGGGTTTAAAGGGGGTCAAAATTATACAGGCATGTTTTCGTGATGGACTACGATCAGATTACTTCTAGTTCCAACGTTATGATCGATGTCATATAATGAGAAAGCAGCATCAATTTTGATACGAAAATATAAGATTTTTTTACAGACTCATGCTTTGACTCATGCATTGTGTCTGCTAGTTTAGTCATAGCGGCTCATATACACAATAATTACGAAAACACGCCTATTCAAATATATTGAAAATTTCATCACCAAAAACTCAAAGTTTTCAGATAAAAATTATGGTATTTTTCATATTTATGCTCAAAATGTATATTGTGGGTACTCATTAGAACCACCTGCGGTTCTAACGAGTACCCACAATCTACAGTCGAACCTCGTTTCTCGAACTCGCTTATTTCGAATTACCGCTTATCTCGAAGTGAAAGTCTGGTCCCTGTTTTAACATGAAACTATGACAACAGGTAACAAAATAATGTGGAAAAGAGGAGCAATTTCTCCTCTTTTCCACATTATTTTATATATATATTTCTAACTTTAGGAGTCAAATTACATATTCATTTGTTAAATGTGGTTGTTCAATTTATTGTTTTCCTCACTCTCTCAACTCTGATATGTCGAAGTACGGATATCTCGAAGTGTTTCAGTGAGTCCCTTGGAAATCGAGATAAGCGGAGTCGACTATATGTTTTTGAGCAGAAATAAGAAAAATAATGTATACCCCTGTAAACCCCAGTTTTACTATATAAAAGCCGGGTTTATGGGGGTCAAAATTATCTGGGTATGTTTTCGTGACGGATACAAAAAGATAAGATTTATTTACAGACACATGCTTTGCCCAGACCAGTATTGTTCCCGCTAGTTTTGTCATAGCGGCCCATATACACCTGCATATGGCGCTTTTTATGTAAATACTTAAATAATTTACGTGAAATGGTTAAATGAAATGTAACATGTTTCTTGTTGTTCAGTTCTTCTTTAGGAGCAGACATTAGACTTCCGCCTACACATAAATCAGGATACGTCGGCATGAAGATGTTTGATAATCTATCCTAAGATTATCTGAAAACAAAAATCACCGAGATAGGTACCTTGAGTTGATATCAGTTGCATGGTAAATTCTGATATTTTAGAATTCCTGTACGGCGTATGGATGTATAAACAAAGCCACAACGTCAGGCAATGTAACTTCGAACATATACGCCCAGCATTGGCGCAGCCTGATCGAAATTCTCATTGGGCGCATTTTGGATAGCCGAAAATGTAAAAGTTTTCATGCGGAGAACGAAGATTCTGATCAGACTGTGGATGCACAGGCTGATTTGAGTCTTTGTTTGGCGTACATGTCAGAAGATACGTTTTCTCACGTTGTGCTTAAATTGATTATGGAGATAATAAACAGAACAGGCCAAAATCACGGAACTCAGTCCTCCCTAGGCACTGGATAAGTGCTTAATTGCATGAAATGACCGTACAAAAGAACACACTGTCAAAAGAAGAACAAACAAACGAAAACACAAAAACGTAGACCCTGAAAAGCATTTCCAGTGGAACAGTAATAAAAGAATCGAGTGGATCTTTTGTTTCTTTCATCACTGGTTGATGTGATCCGCATGGCGCTAACCGCTGAGGAGTCTTGCGCCTGTGATCTAGGACAGGTGTGCCATCACGAAAACATATCTTTTTAATTTTGACCCCGTTAAACCCCACTTTTATATAGGAAAACTGGGGTTTACATGAGTATACACTTTTTTTTCTTATTTCTGCTCAAAAACATAGATTGTGGGTACTCGTTAGAACCGCCTCGCCGAGGCGGATCTAACGAGTACCCACAATCTATGTTTTTGACCAGAAATTTAAAAAATATCAGAGTTTTTATCTGTAAACTTTCAGTTTTTGGTGGTGAAATTTTCAATATATTTGTATAGGCGTGTTTTCGTAATGCTACTTCAGCACACAAATATTGGCAAGGTCATGTTTATATAGTTTGACTAAATGATGAAGCACGGAAAATGGAGACATGTCATTTTTGTTGTATTATTTTTATTATTATTTTTATTAAGAAACATTTACTTATTTACGCTTGGTGGTTTGTTCCATAGTCAAAGCTGGAGTAATTAAGGCCCCGCATTACCGTGTGCCTATAGTAATTTAATCAATGCGTCTTTCTATTTCTCTGTATATCTGTCTGTCTGTCTGTCCGGTCATATGTTTTCTAATGGCCATAGCTCCTGTAGTATTTGACTTAGACTGATGCATTTCGGTGTGTGGGAACATTTAGTGAATACAAAAATTGGTCTTTTTGACTTTTGTCCAACATTTTAAAAAGAAAGTATTGCCAGACTGTGATAATCTCTGTAATGTTTGGCTTATGGTCACCAAATTACGTATTGGAATACATCAGGTGAAGGTGTTATGTTGTAAAGCAAAAATAGCTGACTATGGCCTGTGGTTTGACCTTTGACCTTTGATCTATATTACTTAAAAAATCTTTTCGTAGACAGACATTTTATAATTCTTTTAGCTTTTTAAATGGGTCTTTTACAAGACTGAGTTTCTCATTGCATTGAAATGCCAATAGCTCCAGATAAAACTTTTTTCAACCGAAAAGTGTTATGTTTTTTGGTGTTTTTTTTTTATCATTATTTTATTTCTGTACAACTCATTACGAAAACACGCCTATATAATTTTGACCCACTTAAACCCAGTTTTTACATAGTAAAACTGGGGTTTACAGGGGTATACATTATTTTTCTTATTTTGCTAAAAAAACACATAGATTGTGGTTACCCGTTAGAACCGCCTTGCCAAGGCGGTTCTAACAAGTACCCTCAATATATGTTTCGAGCGAAAATACGAAAATTGTCAGATTGTTTCATTTAAAATTTTTCAGTTTTTGGTTGTAAAATTTTCAACATATTTGAATAGGCTTTTTCATAATGATTTGTCGGTGAGGCACTTCTAATGAGAACCGCAACATATGTTTTCATGCTCAAACTAGAAAATATTTATCAGGGCCCAGTTGTTCAAAGCTAACGATGTCGTTAGTTAACGATTCGTTAAAATTTAGATCAAGTGATACGCGTATATGCTGAAATTTTTTGCTGAAAAAATGTGAGTAGCTTTTGCATTGCAAAAGCTACTCACATTTTTTCAGCAAAAAATATCATAATATTGTATATTGAATCTGCTAAAACAGTTAACGAAATGACCCTTAACGTGCTCGTTAAGCTAACGACGCTTTGAACAACTGGGCCCTGGATGTTCCTTTTAACTGGAGCTATGACAGACCTTGATCAGGCCCCAGTTTTACTATATAAAAGTGGGTTTAAGGGGCTCAAAACTATATAGGTGTGTTTCATGATGGTGCGCGACATTAGGCGTTAATGGTGTATAAAATATACCCTGAGTTTGTCTCTGTGTCAATGCGTGTAAGAGTGGCTCCTGAAGACATCTCATAAAATGACTTGAAACAAGAATATGGTACGAACTGAGAACTTCAAACACAGTACCTCTGAAATACAGAGCATTAATTCACTCAAATACGTCATTAACTGTACTGTAAACATCTTGACAAAAATGCATCTGGAGATAAACACGAAAGAGCACAATCACGGAGCACATTCCTTACAAGGCACCGTGTATGTATCCAATGACATGAAATGACAGCAAAAAAATCACCATTCCTTGAAAACGGAAGTCTATTAAAAACAGTAAAAGTTGTAATGTTTAGTAGATTATCTCTGCTGACCTGATGTTAGCAAGGTGCTAAGAGTGGAACCCAGTCAGCATTCTACGTAAATCTATATCGGGCCGTCATCGGCCCGTCAGGGTAGCTGACGGGCCGATGACGGCCCGATGTAGATTTACGTAGAATGCTAGCTGGGAAGGGGTGGTGGCAATGCGGAGCTTCGTCTAAAATATGAGTGAAAAAACCAAGACATGCTACAGTTGTTTATACATGTAACTGAAGCAAACAAAATAAAGTTTAAACCAAGATATGAAACAAGCACGAAGCACAGCCCTCCACCCCCGTTTGGGCAAAACATTAATAAGGTCAGGAAGTACCGCAATCACAGATCACCACCTACCTTCAATACGGAGAAGAAGAATGAATGAACAGGAACATCCACAGTCAAAACATACATATACAAGTGCTGCCACTGATGATCGATTACAATCATCAATCACTTTGCCAATCGATCATCAATCACTTTGCCTCTTGTGAATAACGATCGAAAATATTTTTATAGACGACTAATAGGAAATTCTGTTTTTAGAAACATATTCTTCTCACGTTTTATTTTTATAGGCAAGTTATTAAGAAATGAAATTCAAAGCTGTTTATTTGGGTCATTCTAGATATGTGGTCAATAAAATTGAAAACAAAATAGCTTTAAAAAAGTTAACCCAAAAGTATCGATATTTTTTCTTATTTCTTGATGAAAACATATGTTGTGGGTACTCATTAGAAGCGCCTCCGCGAGGCGCTTCTAATGAGTACCCACAACATATGTTTTCATGGAGAAATTAGAAAAATATTATCTGGTAACCTCTACTATTGATCTTGAGCAATGAATAAGGACCTGGAACAGGGCCAAATTAAGAGTGAATATATTTTCTATAAGTCGATTATTAATCGATGATCAGTCGGTTTTAGAAAACCTATGATCGACTATGAAATTCTGGCCGATTTCCATCATTAACAGATAATCTACCAGATCCTTCTTCCCAGGCGAGCTAGATAGGACAGGATAAACACAAAAACAAAATACCAACAAGAGAGAACAAAACAACAAAACGTACCATTACGAAAACATGCCTATTCAAATATACTGAAAATTTCACCACAAAAAAAACTGAAAGTTTTCAGATAAAATTCTGATATTTTTTTCATATTTCTTCTCAAAACATAAATTGTGTGTGCTCGTTAGAACCGCCTCGCCGAGGCGGTTCTAACGAGTACCCACAATCTATGTTTTTGAGCAGAAATAAGAAAAAATAATTTATACCCCTGTAAAACCCAGTATTACTATCTAAAAGTGGGGTTTAAGGGGGTCAAAATTATATAGGTATGTTTTCGTGATGCACGGCAGCCAGAGGCCACAAAGTAATACAAATAATGAACAGTATCAGAATTTCTGCCTTACACTGATAAACGAAACACTGTCGATTTAAACCAATGTTACAGGATCCTAATTTTCGCCCTTTATTCGGGCATTATTTAAAATACATATGTGTGTTTGGTTCTCACAAAGGCTTCCAAGACCGATCAGTTCATCATCACAGAAAAACAATTATACGATCCCCTCAAAATAAGAGCGATTGAACAAAGATTAGGTTCAGATCTTTTTATTTCAGTAAACCGGTATACTTCTCATAGATACTTTTATTTTATACTATACATGGATACATTACTCTGTGAGTCTATTAACCAAGGATTTAAGGAGGGAATGGTGCAGAAAGTCCTAAGTGTGTAGGTGGTATTATAGGATAAAAAGGGTATGGTAGGAGATTAAAAGAGAATAGAAACCATGGTCCTATCTAAACCAGACTATCCATATCCTTTTGTATAATTAACCCATTTACGCCGAGTGGATTCTTTCGACATAACCATTTGGAGTGTCCATTTCCAATAGAAAGGGTGTCTGGTTAATTTTTATATTGCCACGTTTTATAGAAATTCCTGTATTTAATGCAAACAGTTTAGACCCTGATCAGACGCCGCGTTCTGCGGCGTCTGATCTGGGTCTACACTATTTGCCAATGCCCCTTTTATTGGACGCTAGGCTTAAATGGGTTAAGTTCAGCAAGAATATTAATATAAACGAGTAGATTCTACATCATTCTACATTCTGACCTTTTAGCCATGTTCAAGGTAGTAGTCTGAAATCTGTATATCAGAGAAAATGTTATTAGTCTGAGAAGGCGTTTCTTCCAAATTTGAATATCTTAAAAGCTTTTAAAAGTCACCAAAAAGAATAGGTTAGTCTGTATCTGCGAATTCCTGGTAGACAAACAGAGGCTGTTCATTCTAGTACGCATACGCATGCCTAATTTGAATTGTCTGCTTCGAAAGAGCTTAGAAATACAGCAGTAACCCAAACATTCAACCTATAACAGAGTTTTACATGTTGACAGTTTACCCCAACCCTGTGGAGCTTCTGAAGTCTGGGCAGCAAACAGGGTAAGAGTTGTTCGAACGTTATCTGACCAATTAAACCCTTTCATCCCTGCTGACCAAAACAAATACCTTGCAAACGGTGCAGATCAGATGATGAAAGAGCTGCACTGTTTGCCATTGTTTTTTTTTTTTTTTTTTTTTTTTTTGACTGACATCAGTATTTGCAACAGTTGATGTGCCCAAATTCAAGGATGGAAGAGCCCACTTCATAAATAGAGGTTAAAGGTTTAAGTGGAAGATTATCGGGACCGCAACTGTATTCCAGAAGTTACCCACAGATTCATATATATCTCTATACAGAACAATGGAACTGGAACACATAAACAGGTACTATAGCTATTAAGGGGCTTGACAGATTTTCCGCAACAACTGGTCTCCTGTTTGCATTCATGCCAAGTTTTCTGCCACTTGTAAAGCAGCCTAACTACTACCATTAAGTTACTTGCTGTGAACAAATCGGTGTAAATATGTTAAAAACTACGGTTTGCACAGGGTATTATTAGCTAAGCACCGAACACGTCAAACGGGAAACGAAATAGTGGAAGCTCTGATAAATAATATTTAAATAATTTGGTCACACAGCAAATGTGCGAGCAAGTTTCGTTTCATCATTGTGTTGAAGACTTAATTTATATGTTTTCTGTGTCGATCTACAGACGAGTTAGGGAAACCATGTGTGGCAATAACAATTATCTGTAACTGCTGTATAACGAAAAGCTTTGATACCAGTAGAAAAATTTAAATGCCACCATGCCACCTACCACACGTCCCTCCACCACCACACACAAATCAACTACGCTATTTATCGTTTGTTTGTTCGGATTTCTATAAAGTGCTAATTCTGTTAAGTGCTGTTTAATAATCGACAAACAAACCAAGATGAATTGCAACAAAAGAATCGCCTTGGAACGAATAATTGTATAGATGAGGTATAGGAATAGTCACAATCATAGATCATAGCCTAGCAATGAAATAAAGAGGAAGTGCAAACAAATTATGACAGACAGTACACAAGCAACAAATCACAAAAAAAGCAAAACAGCCAGCTCCCTCTTCCACAACAAGATGATCACAATGCTAGACAGGAAACCAAACACAACAATAAGACAACGAACAGTACAAAACATAAAAAAGGTCCGCCGCAAGCAGCCACAAGATTACACAAAGAAACAAAAAACAATACCAGAATCACAGCCTTAGAATAGGCAGTAGGGAAAGCTACATGGGGTGTTAGATCGATTTCATTGGCACCAAGTGTTTATTCTTGGTTCAAATGCTGTAAAATAATATCTGCTTGTGGCTTAAACTAGTTTGTTCTCTATTGAAGTTTCATTACTCCTAGTCAAGCTGAACCTGATGTCTTCTTTGCTTTTCTTTCTTGTTTTTTTCGTTTGATTTGACCTGTTTTTCCAAAGGATCCCAATTTCAGAATATTAACCCTTTCAGTCCTGCAGGCCAAAACAAATGAGCCAGCGCATGACAAAACCTACAAAATGGCATGTGCGCCTAGCGAAGACTCAGATCATCCTGGGCGTCCGCTTAATCTGATCAGAGTCTTCGCTGGGCGCTCTTTGAGTAGCTAACGACCCAAGCTTTCTTCATGCGGACAGCGAATACTGGCTCAAATACCTTTGCAAACAGCATAGATCCGGATGATACGGCTCGTTTCATCAGGACCTACACTGTTTGCCATTCTGGCATCCCCATTTGGCACAGTTGACATTCCAAATTCAATGCTGGAAGAGGCCACCAGAAACTTAGAGCGCAAAGGTTCAAGTCTCTTATAGCAAGAGATGCTAGACTCTATCTCAACTTATTAGATTCGCCGGAGCTTCTTCAAATCTTAATGACTTTAACTACCGTAAATAAAAGCCCTTACTGCCAAACTTCTTAGGCAGGGCTATCGTTATTTTAAACTTCGTAAGGCGTTTTCGAAATTTTATCGTAGACACAGTGCCATGTTAGAAAATTATAGCGTCAGTCTGAAAACACTTCTGCAACAAGATATATCGGAACCAGAATTTTACGGTGACTTAGTGTACATATTTAGAAAAAAATTAGGTAAATCTAACTTTTCGGAGCAATTCAGAAAACTTATTAACCGTTATAAAAGAATTGGCTATAGCCTGGATATTATGCGGCAGACTACATGCCTAGTTGTCAACCCAATCATTGTTGATGGCTATGCTTCACTCTTTAATTGCACGACGGCGGTTCGGGCCTCAGATTCAATGACGGCCTCTTCGTAAAATTTTAACCAGTGGGTTGGGGTTTGACGATATGTCTTTGGCTTGGCCCGCTGTGGTTCATCTATTTGTTTTCATTTACTCTGGTATACTGTAGAATTAACCATGAGTACTCGTCTTTGTTTATTATAGTGATTAATTTGATTTTTATGTTTTCGCTTTGATGCATTGACTGAGTTGGGAGCATTTATGCGAACCGAATTTTATGTATTTCTGTATTAAGAGTAGCATCGGGACCCAGGGTGAAGTTAGCTAGCTGTAAAAGTGCTTTAAACCCACCGGTGGTTTACTGTACTGACCGTTCTAAGGCGGTAGTACCGGTGTTAGTCTTACTCTTTGTTGCTTTGTGGTTTATTCTACGAGGCGATTTGTCTTACCATGTGTCATTTTGTTCTTGTGTTTTTCAGTCCTTTTAGTATTGGGAAGAGAGAGTTAATCTTAGTGCTTTTCGTACGTTTGTTCGATTTGTGCTTGCTTGGATTTGTCGGTTTCCTCTTCCTCTTGGTGTCTGGGAAGGGCTGCGGTTTGTAATTGTGGCACTCCCTGGACTTTTCTCTTACCGTTGTTTACTGTATAAGTTATAACCATAGTGCCATGCCTTCTTGTCAGGGAAAAATAATTTGCCATCTACTAACTGTCATCTATCAGACCAGTTTAACCTAGGTTAGTTGGTCTGGTCCGTTCCACAACCGTCAAACTGATTGGTTGCGTCAAGTTAAAATAGTTGTTTAATCTCGGCTTCATAGATCGCTCTGCATGCTGGGTAAAATTCAGCAGACGACATTTAAAATGTTTGCTTATTTTTTCCCAGCAAATAGGCCTTGACATTTTATGCAAATTGTCTCATTAGAAATGCCAATGCTTATTTTGTGGGAAAAAATAGCAAGAAAATATTATAAACCTGTATGCTAAATTTGCCCAGACATAGCAAAGTTTATACGACCCGGATCAGACTGAATATCTGTACAATACTACATGTGTTTATAACATTTTCAGCAGTGATTTACTGAGATTTCTCAGTGAATTATAATCGATAATTCACCGAGTGAATTATTTCATTTCGAATGTTTTGACGTCATCATTGTTAGGCGACGTTGCTGACGTAGTTTGTAACAACAATAACAATAGTTGACGTTTCGCGGAAAATTTGATAAAATCATTGAAATCAGACTGCAATTTTAACGTCCAGTTGGCGTTTTTGAGGTAAGACCTGCAACACAAATATAAAGTATGATTTTCTTGACAATCAGTTCAACTTTTGTGACATGTTTGTGTCTGTATTTCAAGCACAGGATAATTTTTGCATTAAAGTGAAAACAAGATGGCGACTGATTTTCAAACTACGAGGGTGAGCCAATAAGTAACCAGCCTAACATATTTCCGGTTAAGATCTACCTCTTCTTTTTCGACGTAATTGCCCTCTAGTGTGATGCACTTAGACCAACGGTGTTCAAGTGCCATCAGCCCAGAACTGAAAAAGTCAGGGTCCTTTCCACTGACCTCAACTGCCGTTACGACTTCTTCATCAGACTGGAAAATGAAGTCCACGGATATCCTTTTTCAAATTTGGGAATAGGAAGAAGTCGCTAGGAGCTAGGTCAGGCGAATAGGCAGGATGTGGTATTAATTCATACCCGTTTCGCTCTACAGCATCCATTGCAACAAGCATGCCTTTGCATCACTAGCCATGTTTGACATTCAATATCTTATTAAAGAATGACTCGGTATGTGTGCAATTTTGTACCCATGTATAAAACATATATTGAAACAAAGCATGAAAATCGTGACCGTCTCGGTCCATCGGAAATGGGATAGGCTGGTTATTTATTGACACGCCTTCTAGCACGCCTCTAGAAATTCATGTACTGACTGGAACAATTTGGTAGGAAATCATTACGGCTGAATGTAAAAATTGAAAAGTTATTACACTTTTTTAACAGTGTTTTACTGAGATTTCTTAGTGAAATATAATCGATAATTCACCGAGTGAATTATTTCATTTCGAACGTTTCGACGTCATCATTGTTAGGCGACGTTGCTGACGTAGTTGGTAACAAAAATAACAATAGCTGACGGTTCGCGGAAAATTTGATAAAACCATGGAAATCAGACTGCAATTTTAACGTCCAGTTGGCGTTTTTGAGGTAAGACCTGCAACACAAATATAAAGTATGATTTTCTTGACAATCAGTTCAACTTTTGTGACATGTTTGTGTCTGTATTTCAAGCACAGGATAATTTTTGCATTAAAGTGAAAACAAGATGGCGACTGATTTTCAAACTACGAGGGTGAGCCAATAAGTAACCAGCCTAACATATTTCCGGTTAAGATCTACCTCTTCTTTTTCGACGTAATTGCCCTCTAGTGTGATGCACTTAGACCAACGGTGTTCAAGTGCCATCAGCCCAGAACTGAAAAAGTCAGGGTCCTTTCCACTGACCTCAACTGCCGTTACGACTTCTTCATCAGACTGGAAAATGAAGTCCACGGATATCCTTTTTCAAATTTGGGAATAGGAAGAAGTCGCTAGGAGCTAGGTCAGGCGAATAGGCAGGATGTGGTATTAATTCATACCCGTTTCGCTCTACAGCATCCATTGCAACAAGCATGCCTTTGCATCACTAGCCATGTTTGACATTCAATATCTTATTAAAGAATGACTCGGTATGTGTGCAATTTTGTACCCATGTATAAAACATATATTGAAACAAAGCATGAAAATCGTGACCGTCTCGGTCCATCGGAAATGGGATAGGCTGGTTATTTATTGACACGCCTTCTAGCACGCCTCTAGAAATTCATGTACTGACTGGAACAATTTGGTAGGAAATCATTACGGCTGAATGTAAAAATTGAAAAGTTATTACACTTTTTTAACAGTGTTTTACTGAGATTTCTTAGTGAAATATAATCGATAATTCACCGAGTGAATTATTTCATTTCGAACGTTTCGACGTCATCATTGTTAGGCGACGTTGCTGACGTAGTTGGTAACAAAAATAACAATAGCTGACGGTTCGCGGAAAATTTGATAAAACCATGGAAATCAGACTGCAATTTTAACGTCCAGTTGGCGTTTTTGAGGTAAGACCTGCAACACAAATATATAGTATGATTTTCATGATAACCAGTTAAACTTTTGTGACAGTTTTGTGTCTGTATTTCAAGCACAGGGTGATTTTTGCATTAACGTGAAAACAAGATGGCGACTAATTTTCAAACTAAAGCACGCCTTTACTGTATTTAAGAAATAAATTATTCCAAACCGTGCTCAAATGCCTAAGATAAAGCACAGTTGAGTTTGGGTTGTACCCATTTGAGCACGAGCGAGCGCAACTGTGCTTTATCTCAACTGTGCTTTATCTGGGGCATTTGAGCACGGTTCGGAATAATTTATTTCTTTTCTAACACCCCTCATTGAGCGTGGTTTGCATAAATGAATTTTTTTTTATTGATTTTCATTATTATTTTTATTACCTGACTTCTCCTTTAGTAGTTGACAATACCTCTTAAGTATTACGTCACGCGGTTACGTAGTTACAAGGTTCGATGACGAATATTCAAAATGGTGGATAACTTACGCGAATCAGCTGACGGTGTAAAATATAAATAAACGATGTATTAATATAAAAACTTAAATCCTGTGTTCATGAAAGAATTGCAAAACGTATGAAATTTGAGTGTCGCGATGGACTTTAATAAGGACAGATATAAAACAGCATAGAAGAATGTTAACCGACTTACTTTCGTTTTCGAACGTCAACAAATACACGATGGAAACAGGAAGTAAAACGAATGAGTTTGAATGCTGTAAACTGTAGAGAAACTCATCAGGTAAAACAAAAGTCAAAGAACTGCAATATGCTCATAGATCATTTTCTGTCTTAATTAATAATATAATTTATTATGAATATGAATGTTTCGGCCAATATTGTAAGCTAATCTAGCGTCCATAGTTACCAGGGTGCGAAACTTTCGCAAATATGATTGGTTTCCCGTCGATAGCGCGCGACGAAATTCCTGTGCTCAAATACCTTAGATAAAGCACGGCTAGAAATGTAAAGACAAATAAGGAACAACACGTGCAGGGGTGTTAGAAGTCGATATATTCTATAGCTTCCTTTCATTCTGTACGAAGACTGCGAAGGAGTTCAGACTGCGTTCTGGAAAATATGAGCCTTAGTTATCCGAGAATCCCCCGACAGTTTCTCATAACACGGTTCAAATGGATATGTTATCATGACACGTAGTGAATATATGTACACGTAATAGTGATGATATGTACTGAGGATATGTACAAGAAATAGTTAATTTGTGTCTACACATGTAGTAATGGGTATGTTTACACGTAATAGTGAATATGTGTACACATAATAGCGAATATTTGTACACGTGATAGTGAATATGTGTACCCGTTGTAGTGAACACATGTACTCACAACTGATAACTGGAAATGTCTATTTTTGAAGGCAAGTGAGCACATGAAGTGCAGCAGAAATGAATACAGCATGAAGTCAGCTACGGTTCAAGGTAAACATGTATTATTAGCTCAGTGGCCCATCGTCATCTATTTCTTGCGCAACCTGTGACCGATAGCCATTAACGAACACACGAGAACACTTATAGTCTGGTACTAAAGCAAGAAGATATTTATGGTCATTGTCAGTTATGAATGTCACAAAAATACTAAAACCAAGCTGTACATTTAAACTGGTAACACTAGCTCACAGAAAGCTACATACATGTATACAATAAATATGTTCGGAAAAGGCCATGGTCACAGAACAGAGCCCTCAATTCATACCGTCAGCGGATTATAATTCTAACGGGGCTATCAGTTCCCTAGTACGAGCATGCTGTGTGCTGGTTGCCTATCATGTGACTGGCTTCTGAGAGCTTATCAGGAATACAGATAGTTACACATGTCTGTTGCCCAGTCAAAGCTGGTACCGGAAACAGATTTCAACAGACGACACATTGAAATATTTTCCTGTTTTTTTCTTTTTTTTTTTTTTTCTTTTTTTTTTTATTATTATTATTATTTTTATTTAATTATTTTTTTTCAGAAAACAAGGTTTGACATTTATGTAAATCAACAGGGTGGCAAAATGTCAAACCCTGTTTTCTGGAAAACAAATAGAAAATATATCATGAAATTGTCGTCTGCTGAATTTGCCCATAGAGTGGTAAAGGCTAAAAGACCACAGTATAGGGAATAAAACTTGAAATCATTTCTTAATCTGATCTTCTTAGTTTGCAGCAAGAGTTACACAAACACATTAATGCCAATCACTGCTGGAGTCAGCTAGCCAATGCTATGACACTTGTAAGTTGTTTCACTCTCCTCTTGTAAGTTGTTTCAAGGATCATAACCCCGTTAGTAGAATTATAAGCCTCTGATACTCTGATAAAGTTTTTACTGAATACTTGGTTGCCAACTTTATCATAAACTGTTTTGTTTCTAGTCATTTATTGTCGAATACTTTAGAAAATTCTAATGACGTTTCAAAATGATCTGCTTTTGTGAAGGACACAGTAATATGCATAATAGGTAATATTCTAATCATAACTCCGATCTTGGGATCTGGCAATCCTTGAGGTGTAGTAGGGCAATGTTTTTCGACATTAAAATCTACGGAACTTCAGAAAATCGCAAACCCTACATCTGAATACAGTAAAACATAAGAAAATTCAAATTTGAAACTTCTCTGAGACTTCGGAGCCTACCTTCCTCTACAACTTGTATCTAAGAAAGTTTCTTTGAAAAAGTATATTTAGAAACTTATCGCGAACTTTCAACTTGAAAAAGACTTAGTACCTGTGCATGTATTTTGTTTGTTTGTGTTGAGGTTTTACGGCCCAGTCAACCCAATGGGGTCATGTCGAGCGCGTTCAGTTTACCTAACCACACGTTTACTGGGCAGGCTTAATCCTCTAAGCGGTTAACCAGTAATGTGCACATTCTTTCGCCAGAAACTGACAACTGCCCTTCTTGAACCAGCGGAAGGGATAGAATGACCGTAGAAAATATTTCATGATCAATCTCCACGAAAGAATGTTGCCGACCTCGGCTGGGGTTGAACCCGCGACCTCCTGGTTTCCAGTCGGACGGCGCATCCAACTGAGCCATCGAGGCCGGCTCACCTGTGCATGTATTACCGGACGCTCAGTTAATCCCCACATAATAAATCTTATATGGGCGTTCCATGATAAATGAAACGCTACCATCGATAAATGGTACATTGCCGCCGGTAAGTGATATAATATCAATGATGTATCGTTGATAATAAATTACCAACGATAACTGATACACACCTAATGTGAATGGTAAAATATCCAATGATCAGCGATGCATCACCGTCGATAAGTAATACATTACGAAAACACGCCTATTCAAATATATTGAAAATTTCACTACCAAAAACTGAGAGTTTTCAGATAAAAATTCTCATAATTTTCATATTTCTGCGCAAAACATAGATTGTGGGTACCCCTTTAGAACCGCCTCGCTGCGGCGGTTCTAACGAGTACCCACAATCTATGTTTTTGAGCAGAAATAAGAAAAATAATGTATACTCCTGTAAACCCCAGTTTTGCTACATAAAAGTGGGATTTAAGGGGTCAAAATTATATAGGTATGTTTTCGTGATGGAATAGCAGACGCGAAAAGAAAACCTTTATTCGGTGCATATGAGTACACCAACGCCAATGTAAGCTTGCTGGTCCGCCCAGTCTAATGTACATGTATATCGATATCATCTACATTACCATAAGATTCTGCAAATAGACAGCGAAAGCCCTGATAAGACTGATCAGCTCTATTTGAGTATTATTGGACACTCATTTTCGAAATATAGTGTCCATATTTTTTTACTACAAATGGAAGGCCAGAGGAAAAAATAAAACATCAGTAAAATAATGGTGAGCTCAGACACAGTTTATAGACAAGTAACGTCAGGTACAAGCTTATAGAAAAGGTATAGAACTCAGCCGTCATAGCACCCGACCCACCGTCATTCAATTTTAAAAGGACAGGAAAACTGATATCCTTGACTGGATCACATACTAGGCAAACTGTAGCATATTATCTACAATATAACCTACCGTATATCCTATCCTTTATATCATTTAACGTTCAGACTTACCAACAACTGAATTTGTCAAGTAATGCTTATGTCACATCAAAACCGATGGCCGGTCGACCAGACAATTTGATCTTGACCGGCCGATAAAAACATTCGGCCATTCGGCCGACTGGAACTCTTGAAAATATACCTCATCGATAGCCTTCGGTGATGCCAAAGCTTTACATTAGGCTTATCGACGGCCGATCATCGGACGATTCGCGGCAGATTTTCTTTTCCTGCCAGGCGACAAAACATGAGTCAAGTGACGATCTGGTGAGATGCCCGCGAAAGTCGTCCGACTGTCGATCGACCAGAAGAAGCTTTACTTCGCATTTGGGCGATAAACAGCAGGTCGTGCGGTCCGAGACGTTATCGCACCGTCCGGCCTCACGCACAGATGTTGGATGTTGAGTTATCGCAACCAAGCTGGCATTCTTGCAAAAGCCATGACTCAAAGTATGATGGGTCAGTCGTTTATATAGTGATGGGCGTGGAACATTTTCGTCTGTCGGACGGGCGAGCATCAGTCGCTTGTCGGGCGCAAGACGGCAGCTGATCGGTGTATCGGTCGACCAAAGGCCAGTCAGGCGATTGTCGCTTGGTTATAGCCCGATTTCCGGCTGTCTTTGCAGATTTTGGGTGAAGTCGGCCGACTTTCATTCGATTGTCGCTTAATGATCTGCAGACAGTCGCCCGACGCTGTACCCAAACACCAAATTTCAAAAGTAATCGGCAGACCAAAGGAAAATATATTTGGCCATTATAATCAGAACGCGATCGGCCGACGAGAAAATCAGTCAAAAGCAGGAACAAATTCGGCCAACTGTTGCCCGAGACTAGTCCGAACTGCTTGACAGACCGTCGGTCTGCTGGTCGATTTAGATAATGTAACAGCGGTATGAATCACCATATATTCGGATTCCTATAGGCCTTGTTGGTCTGCGTAAAAAGGGATTTTTCTGCCATGTATGACCAAACTGTAACCATCAATTCTGATTTTTTCAAAGTGATATTATTGTTCCAAAGCAGAAACAGAATTTACCAAACTGAACAACAAGGATCAATGTACATAAACAGACTGATCAAAGCATGACATGTATTGAAAAAAAAAGAGCAAAATGTACCGTTTGTGCGTGTATGCTAACTAATAGGTCCCCAAAGTGTATAAGCATAGCCATGACTGACAGATTATTGTTTCTTCTGTAAATATCAATGCATTTAATTGCTCTTACAGCATTTTACAGTTACCATCAAAGCCAATAAACAGATTTCAGAAGATAACTAACCAGCTGGTCTCTTTGGATATTGAGAGACTGTTTCGTCCTGTCTAATATGCCATTTGTTAAAAGTATATTACGATTATTAAAGTTTAAACAAAATATATATGCTCGAATGACACACATTCGCTTGATGTGTAGCTGAAACTTGACCTAATGGTGTATCACGTCTCTTGTGGTTATTCAGACATCGAGATCAAGCGATGTTTTTGCTGACGTGTCTACAAGTATCCCATATCAGTCGCTGATCGGGATATAATAGCTCCATGCTCATTTCTGTTCGTGTTCATTGCTCTTAAAGGTCACTCCCTAATCTAAGTAGGCGATCAGGTCCAGTTGCACTTACAGACTAATATACATTCTAGCTTAAGAGGACGATACACATTGTGGATTTTGTGATACTGGGCATCAACCCATTATAGCCGGGAGACCCGTAAAAGGGTAATTGGAAAACAGTGCAGACCCAGATCAGACGCCGCAGAACCCGGCGTCTGATCAGGGTTCCCACGGTTTGCAAATAATTTAGTCATTTTTCTTTAGTAGTATGTAAATTTCATAGCAAGCTGTACCTAGAATTGAAATTGGACTCTTCTAATATATAGTGTGGAAAGTCTATTCAGTCTTTAATGGGCTAATTGCTTACGGAGACTGGCTATCAATGTTAGATTTTCTGCAATCGTTTTACAACGATATAACGTTTGTGACTTCCAATGCGGACCAAACATATACAGTCGAATCTCAAACATCTTTGGAACCATGGAAATTTGTTCGAGATACGAGTAATTCGAGCCACTGAGGATTAATCATGGCATCAGGTCAGGAAATAAATGGCGATAATTTAGGGAACTCTATTCTGTATCCTGCGCAATAATGATATGCTGTGTGTACTCGATGGGGCGATTGATTCTAATGACTAAACACAACATACAATTTCATGATAAAATAAACAAAAGCCTAGATATATTTTTTTCTTGAGCTGTCGTAAGAATTTCTTAAAACGAGTTTGAATCATCCAAGGTAAACGAGCCATCGGTGTTCGAGTCATCGAGGTTTTAAAGTATTTGCAATTGGAGCTGCATCAGACTGAAGGGTGACGTTTCACGCGAATAAAACTAAATTAAGCCCCCCATCCCCACCCCACCCAGTAGTATTCCCTGCTGATCGTTCCAGTGCGGTTAATCTGTTGATTTCTCCTTTGTTTGTGATGGTTTCTTTGTGGCGTTTGTTTTGTCATTATTTGTTCCGCGACTTGGCATTTCCTGGATATCTTCACTTATATTTTCAGGTTTTCCTGTTTTAACCCTAGTCCTGCTGAACCCGGATATACCCTGCCTTTGCAGTGTAGATCCAGATCAGTTGGCTTCTAAGAAGCCAACTGGTCTGGATCTGCACTGTTTGTCATTAAGTATGTGAATTTATAGCTACAATCCGGAGCAAGTAATCTCATAGGCTGAAAATTAGAAGTGGGCGTGGCATCTTAATTTATTCAGCAGGACAAGGGTTAAACAACAAGCCCATACTAAAGAGAAGCCTTACTGTGAAGGAAATTAGAGTAAAATCTTTTCGTTTAGAGTAGACCCCTTAACAAAAGGGAATCAAAACAATTTGGACACAGTTACCTCCTTTGAAAAGAATCATTGCCCCCTTAACTTGTTAATGCCTAGCATCCTAAAAACATGGACCTTCGGCAAAAAGTGTAGCCCTAGATCAGACACCGCAAAAAAAAACTGCTAATTAAGACCATGTCATTGGCAAATTAAATCTGAAGAGGATGGCCTTGAAAACAAACACATAAATTTCACCTAAAAAAACTGATAATTTTCAGATAAAAAAAAACTCTGATATATTTCATATTTCTGCTCAAAATATAGATTGTGGGTATTTGTTAGAACCGCCTTGGCGAGGCGGTTCTAACGAGTACCCACAATCTATATTTTGAGCAGAAATAAACAAAATAATGTTTACCCCTGTTAACCCCAGTTTTACTATATAAAAATAGGGTTTAAGGGGTAAAAATTATATAGGCATGTTTTCGTGAAGCAAAACAAAACAACAACAAAACAAACATATCATTTATCGTCAGGTAACTTGCCATTACCGTAGCAAGAACTAAGTGTTTTTTGCTTTTAATATGACTCAGCAGTTGTTGTTTTAAGAACTAATCGTAACAACCTTATCAGATCCTTACGTCTAAGGCTTATTCTTCTACTTCTTAGAACTTAAGATAAATTAGCTTTTAGTTTGAATCTTCAGTTAATGATTTTCTGCTATTTTCAGAAATAGAAAGGGTGTAGAGAACTTCGGCTTGATGGACTGTCGTGAATTAGAGTGGCACTAGCTAGGTTGGAGAGATGCTAGATGAGTATTGATGGCCAACGCTGGAGGCCTGACGGGAATAGGCCAATATGCTTCTTACACAAAAACCATATTGGAGCGGTTTCCAATGATACATTTATATATTTCACCCTAGCCCTTGTGTTGAAATAAACTAGGGCACACTGTGATTTGCAATACAAACGGTTTCTGTCATAAAGCAATCCCATGGGACGTTTGTTCTTTCCTGGGGCTGTGTCTCAGTTGAGTGTTTTGGTTCTGTTTGGGACTATGAGGGTGTTACAGACCCTTTTTTGAGACGTATCAATATACTTTGTACACACACAAATATACACTGGTAACAAAATAATCCTGACATTTTGTTCTCTGAAATGCCTTCTTTCCGTTGCCATTTTAAAATAACATATGATCCGGTACGCAGCATTACCTTTTAGAATGTACATGCGCCTAGCGAAAACACAGAGCAGCCTGTGCAACCACACATCTGATCAGAGTCTTTGCAGGGCACTCTGTGGGTAGTCAAGGATCCAAAGCGTCTTCAGGTGGTCAGGGAAGACCCTCTGCAAATGTGCAGACTAATCTTAGTTTTAGCTGGACGCACATGCAATCTTATGGGACATGCTGTGCCCCGATTCATATAATCGTAGGGTTGAATAGCCCTGAAATGACAGCTTCTATGAGAAATTCATGAAGTTCTTGAAATTCTGATTTATAACAGACGCCCTGCCCAATTACGGTTTATAAGATACTGTTAGTGACAGCGTTACCCAGAATCTAGGAATATTTGAGGTCAAAAAGTAGGAAAAATAAAAAAAAAATCCATAGGGATTTTCGTCTTCCGCTATATTTTTATTTTAGCTGTAAGCATGTAGAGAACGACTCCGCACAAGTTCTACTTTTAAGCTTGTCTTAATTCTGGGGAACTTAAAAGACAGTGCTAATGGAAACAATTTATTAAAACAGAGATGAAAAAGGTGACAGTTTGACCATATTCTCTTGTACAAACCAGCATTTAGTGAAAGCGAGAAAATTAGATAATCATTGTTTAAGTAAACACGGTACTTTTTAGCAAGGTAAACTCCATTCGGTAAATCGTAGTACGGTTTAAGAATTTATTGAGTTCTCTCCCCGGAAAGAAAGCAGTCTTCGGACCTTTACCGACATACATATACATTTGTTGTTGTTGTGCTGACTTTTAACGCTACCAGGCACCCGAGGCACTTGGAGGGAGCGGCGATTGTGTTATGTAGATTGTTTGTCATTTTCATGGACCACCTATACACATTTGGTACCGCTGTCTGTCACCAAGCGTCTCACTGTCCACTTTATACTCAACCCAGGTCACGTCGAGAATGAGATAGGCGTTCTGAAAATTGTCTCGACCCGAGCGGGAATACATATCCATCAATATGATACAGCTCTTGTTAGAAACTAATTTCAAAAACTACTGAGAAATACAATGTCCTCTAATTTTTTTTCAAAATTAAAACTCGACATATCAAGAAAATATTATTACTTTCAAATAAGGTAAATTGACAACATACAATATAAATCAACTTTACTTAATCACTTTTACTTCGAAGAAACAGTATTTCCACATCACATGGTTCTTCTGAAATTTCTGCGTTTCTGGGGAGGTAAGTAGAATAATATGCTTGATAAAATCCAGACCTATTGATAAAAACCTGACTTGCTTGTAGAACCTGTACATTATCATTATCATTGCAACAAGTGACCACTTGGTTCTGATCTGCGTTGGCTGAATATCTATTGCACAGGTATGTAAGCGTTTTTGGATTTAAAAAATACCTGCTATTTTGTTCAGTGTCAGTAGTATACATAGACTGCATCATAGTCAACCTCGTAAATCCAAGGGAAATAAAAAAGAAAAGTACACAGCGACACAAATACTTATGAATAGCGACTAACACGAGAGGTATGAAGCTATACGACAACGATGGAACATTGAAATGTAATATTAATAAAATTACATTTGTTTACGTTTACCTTATGCATATGCATTTTCTTTTGTGGACAAGTTCTCAAATCATAAACTAACACATATATATATTTAAAAGTCGTGATTTCGACTTGCACCGATTCAGCAAAAGTCGGACTACTTTTTAGTGCGGATACAGTGGTGGTTAAAGTCACTCGCGTTCAAACCGCCTCTGGCAACTTAGAATGGCAGATAGAACTGAACAGATAAAACTGAACTTTAACACCCAGCCTAATTATTTGAAATATTTGGACAGTGTGTTGCTAAGCAAACGCTATGAACTAGAACAGACATTCCTTTGAAGAAATTTATTGTTGGACATTCTTAGAATATATTCTACACTAGATAAAATATATAAAAGCTTATATTACAAAGAGCAGCCTTATAAACTGCGAGCTGTTAACATGCCATGGGTGGTGGCGGGGGGAGGGGGCGGGGCGGTGTTTTGCAAAACAGGGTTTGTCTGACACGTGTTAAATGTGCTTTTATGTTTAACCTACATTATATAGAGAGATCAGGGATAAATTCAATATACATTATATTTCAGCTAAATTATACAACAGCACTGTATTGCACAGCATACTTTTTTTTGATTATGTGTTTGCCTTCTGTGACATTATATGCTTGCCTGGCAGCATCACACACAAGGCTATTAAATGACTGTACTTCTACAGACACAAACCTCTGCTTCATTGGTTATGTTTCATGACTGTCTCTCGCACAGTGTCTGTAAATCGAGGGTTGAGCGCAAGACTATGGTAACTCAAACGTATTTTTGAAACCCTTGTTTAGGGGCAACTTGGACCCCTTTGTAAACAATGCAAATTTAGGTGCCATTGCTCATATGAGCAATGGCACCTAAATTTTCATTGTTTACAGAAAGAAATGTTGTAATCTTCATAACGCCTTCATGGTGAGGAGATTAGGTTTGGGGAAAAACAATCATCTGACTTACGATAGTCTTGCGCTCAACCCTCGAAATGCCGTTACCACTGATTTTTCATTATGTATATGTAGTCCACTTTCTGTGTAAGCCTTTGAACATGGGAAACGACCTATGGCATATGAAACCAGCATAGAGGCCGATCAGCTTGCGCATCTGAGGGAGAACTGATATAATGGGTTTCGTTGTAAACTGATAAATTAAGTCAATATTTGAGATTTCAATTCAACCATAAAACAAAAAACAATCATAATTTGTCATTGAAGGCACTGGTCGCGCAAGTGGATGTAGGCTCTCATTCTATTGCGTTAAGCATCATATTGACTTATACTCTGAAGAAAACTATCTTAACCGAAAAATGCATACATAAGTCATCATGAAATGTAACATTATTCATTTTCCTTATATTAGTTTTATGTCATTGTCATAAGAGTTTAATTCAAATATAGTTTTTCCTGGAAAGAAAAGTATTCATTTATTCCGGCGATTATTCTCAATCAATTCTAATCAGAGTTCTTTCCTACGCCTGAAGAAATTGTTGGTACGCGTTTTGAAAGATAACGGAGAAATATAATTGCGCCACATAAAGTAAAATGAGTATGTAAGGGGTATGGATACACCTTTAAGGGGCGCAACTCTTGTGAATTTTTTTTTGCCTACTCTCTCAAAAAGTTCTACTCTAATAAGAAATAATTGGCTCCTCTTAGAAGCAAAGTCTTTCCTGTCACAGTAATCCCTTTTCAGAAGGTTTTGGTGAGCAGGAAAACAAACAGGAAGCCACAAAAGTTGTATCCCATGTAAAATTTCGTGCAAATTTACCAGATGTATCATTTTACCTTAATGCATAGACAAGATCGCCCCATGCATTCGCGTAGTCGTACCAAAGGCCTCACAGTTCGTCTTGATAAAACACTAGATATGAGATTACTTTTTAGCATGGAAAGCCAATTAAAGTTATCTTTTATTTGTTTGTTTTCATTGACCATAGATAAGAGATTATAACCATGATAACTACCAGCAACGTGCTACTCCATTGAATTGTAGTGGCCAAAGACATTCGCTGCTGTTTTAACCTCTTATATATTTGAAAGAAGCGATTATATGTGTAAGCATGTTTATTATTTTACAAAAAAAAATGCCTCGTGTTTCTTTCATCACGAAAACATACCTATGTAATTTTGACCCCCTTAAACCCCATTTTTATACAGTAAAACTGGGATTTACAGGGGTATATATTATTTTTCTTACTTCTGCTCAAAAACATAGATTGTTGGTACTCGTTAGAACCGCCTCATCGAGGCGGTTCTAACGAGTACCCACAATCTATGCTTTGAGCAGAAATATGAAAAAAAATCACGATTCTTTATTTAAAATTTTTCATTTTTTGGGGATAAAATTTTCAGTATATTTGAATAGGCGTGTTATCGTAATATGGTTTATGGTATCTGCACTGCCTATCATGGTTTGTTTACTCTTCCTCTTGGTGTCATTGATAGGCTATGTTCTGTGATTGTGGCTCTTTCTAGATATCTTCAAAAGTATTCTCAACGTTTCATTACGAGAACACGCCTATTCAAATATATAGAAAATTTCACCCACAAAAATTGAAAATTTTCAGATAAAAAACTCTAATTTTTTTTATATTTCTGCTCAAAACATAGATTGTGGGTACTCGTTCAAACCGCCTACCCACAATCTATGTTTTTTGAGCAGAAATAAGAGAAATAATGTACATCCCTGTAAACCCCAGTTTATTACAATGTAAAAAGTGGGGTTTAAGGGGGATCAAAATATAGGCATGTTTTCATGATGTGTGCGAATTCTCTTCTTCTATAAGGAGATGATACGCATGCAATCTCGTCATATTTCCTTGAGAAAATTAAAAAGAAAATATGTATAATGTGTCGTTTGTCAACTTTGCCATCAGCATGATAAGGGATAAGTGTCTTCTGCTATTCCAAATCTAGAAATAAAGTAAATATTGAATATTGAATGATGCTGTACAAAATAGTAAGGGATGAAACACAGAGGCCCAGGTTCTGATTTTGACGTTCGCCGATCGCACACGTATATTTTCAAAACATTCGTACTGTATATTAATAACGAGTCTTTTATCATGATCTATCTTAACCAATAAAGCAAAGAGAAGTATTGAACTGTCAAAAAGCGATGAATGTAATTGCCTCCCTTTGCAAAATTTGCTGCAAAAGGAATTAACAAAAATTGCTGCAAAAGGAATTAACAAAAGGAAGTTACCATTTAACAAACTGGTTACTTCCCTAAAATAGCATCATGTTTTTATCTTATTTGAAGCTAAGATGTTACTGTTCGAATTTTAAAAATTGAAGATTGACCGATATTGATAAAAGTATTACGTCCTATAGATCAAAGGCGTCTGCGTGATTATCGTCAGGGTTTCGACCCTAGGAGTATGGGAGACACTAACTATCTGTGACTAAAGGATAATATCACCCAGACGTTACTGTACATACTTTTGTTTTGTGTTCATTTGAAATGTAATGTACTATTGCGATTAAAAAAACTGATCAGAAATTGTTTAACTTTGTTTGCATAGACAGATACTTGGGAAACTAAAGCGAGCTTTTTACTTATAAAGTAGAACGTGTGTCTGTCTCGAATTTAAGAGAGAAAGATCAGCTATATAGTTTTTACAAGAATTTGAAAAATGTACACAGGCTAAGTTAGCTACGGAGCAAGGCACAGTCTTCGTTTACATCCTACATATACACAGTACACGTACTGAATTTCAGAAATTCCAACCCAAATAATTTAATGCAACTTACATCACGAAAACACACCTATATAATTTTGACTCCCTTAAACCCCACTTTAATGTAGTAAAACTGGGGTTGACAGGGGTATATATTATTTGCCGAGGCGGTTCTAACGAGTACCCACAATCTTTGTTTTGAGCAGAGATAAGAAAAATATCAGAATTTTTTATCTGAAAATTTTCCTTTTTCGGTTGTAAAATTTTCAATATATTTGAACAGGCGTGTTTTCGTAATGGAAGGACTTTTACACTTTCATAAATCCACTGAGCAGAAATCTTGGAACTATCTTCTTTGTATAGATTTCTAAAATAAATTATTTTGCCCAAGTGTTCAATGTAAACATGACCGAGGTTGAATTATAAGAAATAAATTTGATTCTTGTGGAGATTATGGATGTTTAAACGCCGGGGAATCACTAATAAACTTAACAAACAAAAATTCCTTCGTTATTCATTTTGTGAGCGATTCAACGGCATTTACACGTTGATAAAATCCATTCAAAAAGCAAAGTCATTTCTATACTATCAGTAGACATGACGTTTGTTATATATATATATATATATATATATATATATATATATATATATATATATATATATATATATATATATATATAGTTCAAGCAAAGTTCTGAAGTGCAAAGCCTATGCTTTAACTTTCTAATTATTAATAATGCTGACAACAAAACGTTTTGGTTGTTTATTACGTTGGTGTTGTTTGTTTGTTTGTTTGTCGTTTTGTTGTTGTTGTTGTTGTTTTTGTTTGTTTGTTTGTTTGTTTGTTTGTTTGTTTGTTTTGTTTGTTTGTTTGTTTTTTGTTTCTCAGAAAATAAAACAGTGTTTCATTCATTTTGCCGTTGACTTATTTTCTGTGAAAAAAAAATAACAGTAAAAAAAAAGAATCGCTTATTTTCATGTGATAGTTCAGTAAACAAAGCAAACAGTGTGCTAAAGTATAAATGTATTTGACAAGAAGTGGGTGTGTAGGGCGACTAAGCCTAGTTTTACACGGCAAAAAAAAAAATCTCGGTGAATAGCAATTCTATCTACGGTAGTGTCGTCAAACTCGTTCTTATCAACTATCAGACAATAGGTCTCATCATGATATCTATAAAGAGAATATTTCCTGTCTATTGGAGTCATTTATTCCATAACACAACAAGGTTAATGCAATCAGAACTGAACATTGTGCTGTCTCAAAAAAAAAAAAAACATTTACTAGATCATCGTGGCCATGACTTTTGCTGTAGGAGGCTTCCATATTGTAAAATACAGTTGACTCTCGTTATCTCGACCTCGCTTATCTCGAATAACCGCTTATCTCGATGTGAAAATCTGATCCCTGCCTAAACATGAAAATCTAACAACAACTCAAACGTATTGTGTAATATGGAGCAATTTCTCCTCTTTTACACAATATTTTCAATATTTCTCTAACTTCAAGCGTCCAATTACATATGTACGAGTATTTTTTAAATGTTGTTGTTTGAATTATTTTTTCCTCAATTCTGCAAATCTGATATGTCGAGATACGGATATCTCGAAGTATTTCAGAGAGTCCCTTGGAATTCGAGATAACGAGAGGCGACTGTAGTACAGAAGACGCCAAAGAAAGTCCACAATCACAGATTATGGCCTACATCACGAAAACATACCTATATAATTTTGACCCCCTAAAACCCCATTTTTATATAGTAAAACTGGGGTTTACAGGGGTATACATTAGTTTTCTTATTTCTGCTAAAAACATAGATTGTGGATACTCGTTAGAACCGCATTGCCGAGGCGGTTCTAACGAGTACCCACAATCTATGTTTTTAGCAGAAATATGAAAAATATCAGAATTTTTTTATCTGAAAATTTTCATTTTTTTGGTGGTAAAATTTTCAGTATATTTGAATAGGCTTGTTTTCGTAATGTACAAATTACATAAAGAGGAAAAGTAGACAAATTATGACTGATAGCACATACTTGAAATATTTCCATCTTCCCTCACTGAGGTGATCATAAGGATCAACGAAACACAAGAAGAAATTCCACAGGACCAAATCAGAAAAAAACGCCCCATAGCGAGCAGCCAAATAAAGAATGAATAACACAAGAACCACCGCCTTAAAACCGTCAAAAACAAAAAACAAAAAAAAAAAAACGGGGAGGTAGAGAAAGGAGTGGGTGATCGTTCGGGGTGGGTGATCGTTCACCGGTGCCAAAATCTTCACTTTAGGTTGAAATGTTCACACAGAAAACAACAACAAAAAAAAAATAAAAAAAATAAAACAACAACAACATGTAAATCAAATTAAATCTTTGTCACTAAACAAGGCTAATAGTTTAAACAGATTTTATTGCATCTAAACAAGCAATAGGGTCGGGCCACAAGTTCTGCCAACATTAAACAAGGCTAATGACCTGTGGCATACGCGCCAGACACTTACAAGCAGAAATAAATAAAATAATTAGTAGAACAATGGAAGGCCGATCAAAATTCAGCTGAAAACGAAAATTACCTAAATTAGCAAACTAGTGTTGCCTTCCACGTTCCGCTACAAGATAAGTTTTTTTACAAAGAGTAAATAAATATAGCTTCCATCATAAACATTAAAGTGAGTCGCTTTCGTTTCTTCTCGATAATATCCTTTTTTCGGTTTGGTACTAATTCATACCATCAAACTGCTTGTATACCTACGGGTACAAATTGAAGATCTGTTTCTGTTTTGTTACGAAAGAGATTTCATGTTGTCCCTTTCTTACGAAAGTCAGGCAAATATTACTGACGCATTCAATTGAACGTCTCGATATTTGGATGACTTACTTAATACTGGTAATGAATATTTGAAAAGGTGGTGCATAAGATTTATCGAAAAGAACAACAATTAAATACAAGACAAAATATTTGGACGTAAACGTCTAAGTACCGGCGCAAATTTTGTTCATGTTTACATAGAGATATGGGACAACGGTATACTAAAGTTTGATAAATTTTCAATTAACAGGTAAAAAGGAACAACAATGACAATGTGATTCTTTAATGTATGCTTTTATTAAGCTTTATGAAATTTCTCGATAGAAATGAAAAGATTTTTTTTTTTATATTTGCCGGGATCGTCACAAAGCAGCGATCCCTGCAAATATAAAAAGTCCTTAGTGAGCTAATGATCGAACAGTTAACCATATATTAAAATCCAAAGCTATATTAAGAGACCGGCCAATTTCCGCGCCGGTCAAAAACTAATACATTACGAAAACACGCCTATTCAAATATATAGAAAAATTTCACCTCCAAAAACTGAAAATTTTCAGATAAAAAACCCTGATATTTTTCATATTTCTGCTCTAAACATAGATTGTGGGTACTCGTTAGAACCGCCTCGCCGAGGCGGTTCTAACGAGTACCCACAATCTTTGTTTTTGAGCAGAAATAAGAAAAATAATGTATACCCCTGTAAACCCCAGTTTTACTATATAAAAGTGGGGTTTAAGGGGGTCAAAATAATATAGGCATGTTTTCGTGATGACCTCTAACACCGAAGCGCCGTTTCTGGATTTAAATTTATCAATGTCTAATGACGTAATCTTTACTAAAATTTATGATAAACGGAACGACTTTGATTTTGTAAAATATTCCATCATTGGATGGCGATGTGCTTCGTGCTACATCCTATAATATATATATTTCTCAGTCAATTCGTTTTGCTAGAGCATCTAGTCAAGTTAATGATTTTTATTATCGAAATAAAAGTTCAAATGTTAAATTTCTCAAGGAATGGTATAGTTATTATAAACTTCGTAATCCATTTTCTAAAACTATCGCAGTCATTCTGAATTAATGTCCACATATAACGTTGGTTTGAAAACACTTCTGCAAGAAGGTCTGTCCGAACCTGATCTTTATGGCGACTTTGCCTAAAATTCAAAACGAATGTTGGCAAAACTGAACTTACTGTGCAATTTAAAAAGATTGTCACTCGCTAAAAAAAAAAAAAAAAAAAAAAAATAGATTACAACATGGATATTCTACGGCAAACTGCATGCATAGTTATTAATCCCAATAACTGGATTAGGGCTGACAAATTTGCTTCCCTCTTCAACTGCACGACAGTGGGTCGATCTTCAGACTAAATGACCGCTCCCTCGTCAATCTGTTTCAGATGGTCAGACTATCAATGCCCGTGACCGTGCTCATCGTGGTCCTGTTTGTCGTTTTCTTGTGTTCCAGCTTCAGATCACCATTTATCCCTTTGCTTTGTTTCACAGATGAGGTAGAAAAAACCTATGCGGACGGAACGTATGTTTGTAATTTGGAGCTGCATCAGAATTAAAGGTATACCACAACCTCTTTCTAACACTATTGTTGGGATTCATAGCATAAACCGTGTTAGTTAAACAACCGTGTTATATCCAAACGAAAATGTATAGATTATATTGAAAAATGACCATTTATGGTCATTTTTCAATATAATCTATACATTTTTGGGATCCATCTTTGAACCGTGTTATATCCAAAACCGTGTTATAACAAGCCGTGTTATAAAGAGGTTGAAGGGTAGGGTTTAAACTCGTTAAGTCCCCAGTAGTTTTCCTGCTGATCGTTCCAACGCGGTTCTTTGTTGCAGTTCTTTGTTTATGCTTCCGAGGTTTTATATGTGGCGTTTATGTTGTTTCCTTATTTGTTCCTAATTTCTCCTTCTTTTGATGCCTCGGAGAGGGTTGTGCTTCGTGATTGTGGCATTCGCTGGGTTTCTTCACTTATGTTTTTTTTTTTTTTTTTTTTTTTTTTTTTTTTTTTTGTTTGTTTTTTTTTTTTTTTTTTTTTTTTTTTTTTTTTTTAACACTTATCCTGCTGAATAATTTAATTATCCACAAGCATTTCTGACTATCAGCCAATCAGATTACATCATAAAATGTTTTCCTTCAAATTCATAAACTGAATGATAAACAATGTAGATCCTGATCAGATGGCATCTGATCTGGATCTACACTGTTTGCAAAGAAAGGCGTTATTGTGAACAGCAGGATAAGGGTTAAACAAGATAAGCATGCGCTTCTCCTATGTTCTTTACACGGCATGCGCATTAAAATGCGTGCGAAGAGTAGGGCTAGGGTTCCAAAACTGTGATAATTCTCTTTTACATAAAACGTCTGCAATGGGCTACGACGAAATTACATGACGCGTCTACGAAAAAAAACAACCTATTATCTTGGCATTCTTCTTACACTGTCAATAAAATGAAACAGCTACGGTAGATAAGTAATCAAAGTCTGGTGTGTTGCGCGGAAGATCCAGATCTGATATCAGCTGAACTGATTTTGTCATGCCAAATTTGGTTGCTTTTAGCTCTTATCTTTATGCCATTACCCTTTCAGCCCTGCAGACCAGACATATACTTTTGCTGCAAACAGTGTACATCCAGATGCGATGGCTCAAAATGAGCCATCTTTTCTGGATATACACTATTTGGCATTCTGTTCTTGATGTTGAATCGATACCCTTTTCTGCAATAAATAACGGGCATGCACAAATTCAAAGATCGAAGAGTCCACTTCAGACATTCGGTAGTGAAAGTGTTAACAAAAGCAAGCTATACAGACAGGTTTGACGCGTCCGACTATAGCAACTGAAAGCAAATGCAAATATTTTGCTATTATATCGAGGTCTGGAAAACTGCACAATCTATGATACTCACATAATGAAATCGTTACTTGTTCATGAAATATGAGATCCCCAACGTCAGAAAACATACCTTCGGACATGTGCGCCCAGCGAAGATTCATATCAGCCTGCGCATTCGCACAGTCTGATCAGAACCTCCACTAAGCGCAATCTGGAGCACAACGGATACAAAGTTTCCTCATGCGGACAACGAAGACTCTAATCAGACTTTGCGAATGCGCAGTCTGATTTTTCACTATAGTTTTTGTTTGGTGCACCTGTTCGAAGGTACGTCTTCTAATATTGCGGTTCATAATACGTGACTGGCTGTCAGTAGAGGTTTCGCATATATATATATATATATATATATATATATATATATATATATATATATATATATATATATATATATATATATATATATATATATATATATATATATATATATATATATACGTTGACGTTTCGATGATGTTACATGTGAGTTACTGCGGTTACATGCGAAATATTTATGTGCCGCCAGTCAGATCAAAATTTCACAATGTTACAGTAACATTTCATGAATATGCATTCGTACACACTATTTTCCGTGTTTTGTCTTGTTACTCGGAAGTTTCGATGATGTTACCTACGAGTTACTGCGGTTACGTGCAGTTATATTTGTATGCCGTTATTCATCTCAAAATGTTACAGTGTTACAGTGACATTTCGTGACTATAAACTCGTGATGATTATATTCAGAGGTTTCTTATATGTTACGTTGAAGTTTCGTGATGTTATATGGGCTTTACTATGGTTACATGCGAAATAGTCATGTGCTATCAGTCAGATAAAAATGTGACAATGTTACTTTAACATTTTGTGAATATGCGCTCGCACACACTTTATTTTGCGTGTTTTGTCTTGTTACTTGGAAGTTACGAAAATGTTACATGGACTTTACTTACGTTTCATGACTACTAATAATGCGTCGTTTGTCAGATCCAATTGTAACAATGTTAGAATTACATTTCGTGAATATGAGCTCGTGTAAACTAATTTTTAGGTTTCTTGTATGGTACGTTGACGTTTCGATGATGTGACAGCGGAGTTATTGAGATTACATGCGAAATATATATGTGCTTCTAGTCACATCAAAATGTTACAATGTTACAATAACATTTCCTGAATATAAGCTCGTTCATTATAGATTCATTATATGTTACGTTGAAGTTTCGATGATGTTATATGGGATTTACTGTTGTTACATGTGAAATATTAATGTACCGCGAGTATCAGATTTTACAGAAAATAGGTCAGTATTTCATTCAGGTTTTCAGAACACTTAAACGTGTCTCATTTTCAGTGGGAAATAAAAGAAAGATGGCTTATTTTTCTGTGATAGTTAAGTAAACAGAGCGCTTACGCTAAAATATATACGACTTGGGGTGGATGGTTGGGTTACCTAAATTTAGTTTTAGATGGCAAACTTTTCTCGGTGAATAGCAATTCTATCTGAGATAGTGTCGTCAATCTCGTTTCATTATCGTCTCTGTAAAGGGACTATTTCCTGTCTATTGGAGTTATTTATTCCTTAATACACCAAGGTTAATGCAATCAAAAGAGACAATTGTGCTGTCTCAAAAAATCTACTACATCTCCATGACATGACTCTCGCTGTAGGTGGCTTGCATATTGTAAAATGATAGAAAAAAGTGTCCAGGAAGTGCAACAATTATAAAATATGGTCAAACTATTACACAAGGAGAAAGAGTAAACAAATTATCTCTGGTATTATATATTTAAACTATTTCTCTCTTCCCTTAACGAGGAGATCACAAAGACCCCCATAAAACAAAATATTGCACAGGACGAAACCGGAAAAACGCCTCACAGAGAGCAGCTAAACCAAGAATGAATAACACTAAAAAAAAACATTGCGGTAACAAAATATTAACCTGAAGTTGAAATGTTCACAATCTTCACCTTAGGTTGAAACATCACGGAAAAATATGTAAATCAAACTAAAACATTGTGATCAAACAAGGATGAGGACTTGTGGCATACACGTCAGATACTGACACCCAGAACTAAAGACATTCATTAGTAGAACGACAGATGGGTTGATCAAAATCGGCTGAAAATGAAAACGACCTTAATTAGCAAACTGATCTTGCCCTTCACGTTTTGCTACTACATTTTTATAAAGAATGAATTAATACGCCTTGAACTTCTTTACCCTTAATACTCTATGAGCTAATTCAGTCGACGACAAGTTGGTGCCCAGTCAGCATTCTACGTAAATCTATATCGGGCCGTCATCGGCCCGTCAGGGTAGCTGACGGGCCGATGACGGCCCGATGTAGATTTACGTAGAATGCTAGCTGGGTGATATATTTTTTTTCTAGAAAACATGGTTTGACATTTTATGCAAATTATCTCTAATGGAGACAATTTGCATGAAATGTAAAAACAGAAAACATGTTTTGATATTTTATGCAAATAATCTCTAATGGAGACAATTTACATGAAATAGCAAAACATGTTTTCTGGGGAAAATATGAAATCGTTCAATATGTTGTCCGCTGAAACTTTACCCAGAGTGCTAAGCGATAAAGAAAATAAACATGTGGCTGCTTGTTGAGACCACTGGTGCTTCTCCTACATTATTCACACGGTATGCACTGGGCTTTGCATATGCATTACAACACATGCACAGACTAAGGCTAGGGTTCCAAAAACGGTGATACAATGATTTTTTTTTTCTTTCTTTTTTGTTGTTGTTGTTGTTGTTATTTATCTGTTTTGTTTTGTTTTCTTTTGTTTTTTGTTTTGTTTTGTTTTTTCTTACATTAAAATCTTCAGTATGCTAGACATGACGGGTCTACAGAAACAAGCTTAATATCTGGGCATTCCTTTTACACTGTCAATAAAGCAATACTGCTGCGTAGATAAGTAATCAAAACCTGTTTTCTTACGCGAGAGACCCAGATCCGAGATCAGTTGACTCAATAATGGCATGCAAAATTTTATAAAATGCATTTGCTTTTAGCTCTTATCTTTGTGCTTTGATAAAAGCAAGTTTTACAGAGACGTTATATGTGTCAGATAGTATCTAAAAGTATGTGCGAAATCTATATATGCTATTTTATTGAGGTCTGTAAAACGGCACAAACAATCTCACACAATGACATCACGAAAACAAGCCTATATAATTTTTACCCCCTTAAACCCCACTTTTATATAGTAAAACTGGGGTTTACAGGGGTATAGATTATTTTTCTTATTTCTCCTCAAAACATAGATTGTGGGTACTCGTTAGAACCGCCTCAGCGAGGCGATTCTAACGAGTACTCACAATCTATGTTTTGAGCAGAAATAAGAAAAATATCAAAAAATTTTATCTGAAAATTTTCATTTTTTGGTGGTAAAATTTTCAGTATATTTGAATAGGCATGTTTTCGTTATGAAGCCGTTACTTTTAGATGATATCTATGAGCCACTAGGTCAGGAAACGTAGCCTTGGGCATGATCGCCCAGCGAGAATTCAGATCAGCCTGCGCATTTGAGCGGTCTGATCAGAATCTCTACTGAGCGCATTTTGGATAGCCACGGATGCAAAGTTTCGGCATGAGGACAACAAAGGCTCTGATCAGACTGCGTAGATGCGCCGGCTGACTTGAGTTTGTTGGGCGCACATTTCAAGAGGTACGTTTTTTACGTTGCAGTTCAAAATAAGTGACTGCCTGTCAGCAGAAATGCTATGAACTGTCGCGTGATCTTGCAATAGACGTTATCTTGCCACAAGTGCAACAAGGACACTAGTACAACAAAAGTAAGTTAAATAGACATATATCAAACAGCTTTTTTAGAATCTCAAGAATAAGATATCGAACAGAATAAAACGTGACAGGAGCAGTCACATGGTTACATAAGGAATAAACAACACCAGAACCATCGGATTACACCATACATAAACGCACTAAGCACACCATAAAAACAAACACACTAAGAACACCATATACAAACACACTAAGAATACCATATACAAACACACTAAGAACACCATATACAAACACACTAAGAACACCTATACGGACACACTAAGAACACCATATACAAACACACTAAGAACACCATATACAAACACATTAAGAACACCATATACAAACACACTAAGAGCACAATATACAAACACACTAAGAACACCATATACAAACATACTAAGAACACCATAAACAAACACACTAAGATCACCATAAACAAACACACTAAGAACACCATATACAAACACACTAAGAACACCTATACGGATACACTAAGAACACCATACAAATACACTAAGATCACTATATACAACCACACTAAGAACACCATATACAAACACACGTAGAAAACCATATACAAACACACTAAGAACACCATATGCAAACACACGAAGAACACCATATACAACCACACTAAGAATATCATATACAAACACAAGAAGAACACCATATACAACCACTTAGAACACCATATACAAACACACTAAGAACACGATATACAACCACTTCGAATATCATATACAACCACACTAAGAACACCATATACAAACACAATCATGGAGATACAAAAATATGCCGTTTTCAACAGTCAAAATATTTGAGACAATAACAAAGAAAACATATCTATATATAAACCGTAAACAGGCAAACACTCAAATATGAGCCAGCGCATGACAAAACCTATAAAAAGACCTGTGTGACCAACAAATACTCAGATCATCCTGTACATTCACGCAGTATGGCAAGGGTTCTCGTTTATCCCTCTTTCGATAGCCCGAAGGCTATAGATGGCACATGCTATCAGCGAAGATTCTGATCAGACTGCGCAGATGCACAGGCTGGTCTGAGTCTTCGCTGTTTGCTGGTCGCATAAATCATGTAGGTTTTGTCGTGCGCTGGCTCAATTATTATTTTGCTTTGGCGTTGTAAGCTGTTTAGACAACGAACCGAATGCGTCCAAATATAATGAATGTCTACAGGTAGCGACAAGTTTGGCAGTGTCTGAATGGCAGTTGAAATACGAGGGGCGGTCAGAAAATATACTTTACACGTGTACCATCTTCATGGGAGCGTTTGTATTCCCATCGCAACTATGAAGTAGGCCTACCGCTGAGGTACCGATTTACAAGCAGAAATCAAAGCCTCCCTGGTCTCATTTTTTTTCAGTTCTGGCAACAAATAAAAGTCTGGTCTGGCAAGGTCTGGGCTGTTCGAAGGGTGAGACAATAATTGCCGTTTGAAGGAGTTTCTACTGTAGATGAGGTAGTATGTGAGGGTGGGGCATTGTCATGTAAAAGAAAGACGTATTTCTGGACTGGCCTCGGACTCTTTCACAATGACTTCTGAATGAAATCTTGCAGTCACAGTTCGATCTTTTGGCATGAAATGAGCCAGGATTATTCCATGTGAATCCCACAAAGCAACCGTCATAACCTTGCCAACAGATGGAGATAGCTTAAACCTCTTGGGAGATAGGTAACCAGCTCGTTTCCACTGCTTTCATTGTTTCAGGTTCAGCACGATGAACCCCCATTTCAGCGCCACTGACAATAAAATTCAAAACCTAATTTTCCTCGTGGTTGAAAGACCCTAATGTTCTTTAGCTATGGTCACCCTGGATGCCTTCTGGTCTTCTGTTAGCTGTTTCGGCGCTCACGTAGCACTTACCTTACCCGTAACTATTTTTTCGTATGACATAAGATCCCAGTTAGCATTCTACATAAATCTATAGCTGACGGGCCGATAACGGTCCGCTATAGATTTATGTAGAATGCTTACTGGGATGTGCCGAGCTTTATCGATGCTTAACTGATTAGCTACCTCCTGCAATGTCACTCTGCGAACGTTACTGACAAAACCTCAACATCCGCCACCAGCGGGCCTCCCTGGCATAGGCTTGTCCCTCACGCTTGTCCTGCTCTCCCTAAACTGTGAAACCCAGCTTTTAAAGATTGAGCGTGATATGCAGATTCTTCTTTCATGGTTTATTTTTGTTATAGTTCGTCTTTGAATGTGTGTGTCGCTTACATCTTTTTGTTTTGTATAGCCATTTGACCACTTTGTGGGAAAGTAACTGTCCGTTTGGCTTTCTGCTAGTGATGTTTATATTAGGGTCTAGTTATTTCGTGTTTGTGTTTCTTTCCCTTTGATGTCTCTGATGGATGGTGTGGGATAACTGTATCGATTCCTGATCATTGCCTTCCCTTCTATTAAGAAAACTTTTCTGCAACCTTTGAAAAATGTGGCAAAGTTTGTCACCATATAAAAACAGGAATTTTATTACAAATCTCTGTTCCTCCAGTTTTAAGTCCACGGTAGCCATAACACCTTCATTGTTTAAGTGATTAAAACTTTGTGTACACACACTTCTTATTGAAAATAAACTGACCGCTCAATAGACGATAAAATATATTTTTGATAATGTATAATATTTGTAGGTAGCTGCACGTGGAAAGACAGGAGCATGAAAAGTCCGAATGTTTTCCGACCCTTACCTTCCCCACCCCTGCCCCCCAACCCCACCACGCGTAATCCAGGAACACAACTACCTGTATAGTGCTCGTGCTCGTGCTCGGAGAATAATTTGACAGTGATGTCACGGCAGCTACCACTCTACCTGGGTAAAGCAGGTTTTGCATGAATTATCGGGAAAATGTTACAAATAATTTTATGTAGTATGCAATCTTATTGCTATAAGCGTGTTTTAGTTTAGTTAGTTGCAATAGCGCAGTTGCTAGAGCGAACTCTGGACGAACGGTAAGATGATTGCTTAATGCACGAGTCCTAGCAGTACCTCAGCATTTTTTTTAATTACTTTTACTTCGCTTATGGTCCTTGTATGTTACATATTATTATTATTATTATTAATATTATTATTATTATTATGGCTTTGTTGGCATTCGTACACAAAGGACACGCTTCCAATGTTCTTGTCTCTATATATATGTGCACGGATTGTCAGCACGTGGAAATCATTCAAACTAAAAGTATTACTAGACTTACCAATTTACGTGTTGTCTTTTTTTTAACTATATATTTTAAATCTGTTCCATGTAAATGCGGATTTATGGTTACCGCTGCTTACAATATTTATTGAAGGTACCTATTCGGTTGGCATTTACCTATTTATTAAAATGGACTTGGTCTAACATTATAAACAATCAGTGACGTCACTGTCAACTTATCCTCCGAGGATAGTACGTGACTTTATTTTACTGCGATGTTTCATTGATAATGCGTATGACCCTAATCGGACCCATTACGAACACACGCCTATTCAATTATATTGAAAATTTTACAACCAAAAAAAGAAAAAATTTCAGATAAAAAATTCTACTATTTTTCACATTCCTGCTCAAACCATAGATTGTGGGTACTCGTTAGAACCGCCTCACCGAGGCGGTTCTAACAAGTTCTAACAAGTACCCAAATTCTATGTTTTTTAGCAAAATAAGAAAAATAATGTATACCCCTGTAAACCCCAGTTTTACTATATAAAAGTAGGGTTTAAGGGGGTCAAAATATTATATAGGCATGTCTTCGTGATGCGAACACGTATTTGGAGCTGGATCAGAATTAAAGAACAGGTTTCGATCGAGCAAACCTTATTTAAGGACCCCTACACCGCAGACGTTCTAATTTCCGAATGGTCGTTCCGAGACGATTCCTCTGTTTGTATGCCAGTAGTTGTCATTGTGTGCCGTTGTGTCTTTTCATTGTCATATCAATTCTTCGTTCGTGATTGTTGCCTATTCTGGGTAATTTTATTTACCGTTTTAGCCCTGATTACAAAAAATGTGCGCTTAAGTTTTTTTGTTAACATCACTAGAAAAACTTGTTGTAAAATGGCCTCCTAACACGGATACACTTTAAAGAAAGATCAGCAAAAAACTTCATAAAAGCGTATCTAATGATACTAACGCAATATCTTTCTAACTTTATAAAAGCATCTGTTGTTGGTACTCATTTGAATTGTCTCGACTTGTCGAGGCAATTCAAATGAGTATCAACAACATATGCTTATATAGGGAAGCAGATACCTGGCCTGAAATCCGAAGACTACGAAATTTCTCGACTGTGTGCTTATAGGGTATGTGCGGTAATTGGATCGAATGCAGTATATTTATGTAATCCTTTTAAGGTCCCTTTCTTCACAGATTATTTTGTACCTGATTTGTATAGCCGACCTCGGTGGCTCAGTTGGATGCGCGGTCCGACTGGAGACCAGGAGGTCGCGGGTTCAACTCCCGCCGAGGTTGACAACATTCTTTCGTGGATATTGATCATGAAATGTTTTCTACGGTCATTCTCTCCCTTCCGCTGATTCAAGGAGGGCAGTTGTCAGTTTCTGGCGAAAGAATGTGCACAATACTGGTTAACTGCTTAGAGGACTAAGCCTGCCCATTAAACGTGTGGTTAGGTAAACTGACCGTGCTCGACATGACTCCACTGGGTTGGCTGTGCTGTAAAACCTCAACACAAACAAATTTGATTTGTACTGTATCGGGACTATGAGAGAGTTGACTACTCATAAAACACGTGTAAGTCGGCCAAGTTTTGTTGGGTTTTTTTTTTTTTTGTTGTTTTTTTTTTCATAGTCAATAAATAAATTCTAAAATGAATGACTCATGAGGGCAACGAACACACTCAACAACTTAAAAACAGCCGAAGTTTTATGCTCAGCCCAGCAGGTTTCGGCCAATTAGGCCTCAAAAGTGATCCTCATATAAATTTTCAAAGATCCCGTATTTGGTTCGGTGAACTTTTCAAAGATCTCGTGATAGAGCCACTGATCACAAAGGATCAGTAAATATGACCTACACTATACTGAAGGACGGGAAGACTCTTTACGGTTGCCACACGACACTTACAACGGATGTAGAGCACTATACTATAGCAAATGCTTTGCGGCTGTAATATGGCACTAACAGCTGTAGTGACGAAAAAGTAGATCATCACGAAAACACGCTTATATAATTTTGACCCCCTTAAACCCCACTTTTATATAGTAAAACTGGGGTTTACAGGGGTATTCATTATTTTTCTTATTTCTGCTCAAAAACATAGATTGTGGGCATTCGTTATAACTGCCTCGCCGAGGCGGCTCTAACGAGTACCCACAGTCTATGTTTTGAGCAGAAATGTGAAAAATATCAGAATTTTTTATCCGAAAATTTTCAGTTTTTTGGTGGTAAAATTTTCAGTATATTTGAATAGGCAGCTTTTCTTAATATTCATAAAGGGTTGACCTGAGAGCAATGAACACACTCAAAACTAACCCAAGAGGACCATGTGGTCCTTAGCGTTCAGCTGTGTTGAAAAACAGATCAAGGTCACTCAATGCCTACAACCGTCATTGATCTGGAAGACATAACTCTTAACATATCCATGCCCCACGTCCCATCTGCAAGTTTAGGGAAGATCCAAAATTAAAACCGACAGAGCTATGCAGCAAACAATGTTAATTATAGGCGCCTTTAGCAATCAAGGGACATAATCCTGTGTATCAGGTTGTGTACGTTTTTTTTTTTTTTTTTTTTTTTTTTTTGTTTTTTTTTTTTTTTTTTTTTTTTTTTTTTTGTTTTGTTTTTTTGTTTTTGTTTTTGCGAAATATCTAAAGGGTTATAACATATAACGTTCTTAATTTTTGGTGCACTGTAACCTCAAATGAATGCACGCTGCTCCACCTCATGGTCTTACCACCCAATAACTTTCAGCTTGATTGATGAAAACTGTACAAGGAGTTGGCCGGGAATAAATCGTTTAAAAACTATATTTAACGAGTAACAACTCTATCAAAATGTGGTGCACTGTAGCCTCAAAATAGTCGGATGAAAACTGTAGAATTTAACCGGACATAAGGCCTCGAACCACAATTTTTTCCATTACCTTCCATACAAAGACCTCTTGGGAAAAAAATTGCTGACAACTTTGCAATCGATGTATACTTTCTTCTGCTTATGTCATCATTTCTTACCTTCAAATTTATCCACTTTACACATGACCATGACCAACCCCTTTTCCTGCTGCCGTCTGTCGTTACAGCCCATGTAGGCTCACTTCTTAGGGATGTGCTTAGGTTCACCTGTTTTCCTGAAATCAAAAGGAAACAAAACAAACTCTTAATTTTCAAAACACCTACATGTTGATCTATCAAAAGAATCACAGTGAAGTAATCTACTCAGTCACTCTGGCATAAGACCCAAGTGAGGGACTATTTGTGCGACTATATTTCCTTATTTCGGACAACGAATCAGAGGAGCTAATTGTGGACTGGTTCCATAAAGTCATATCTGAACAATATTTCGAGAATTGTGATTCTATAGACATTTGTTGTACTGTAACCACGAAACCATTTGCCCTGTATCACCTCATAGTCCAACTGTCCTTCAAGTGTCCTCAACCCCATTCAGTGAAAACTGTAGGCAAAGTTATCCGAAAACCAAATTATGTCTGAATGAGCTTTAAAAATAGTGGTGAGATATAATTTGTCAAACGTGCTTACGACGGATAGGCCTACCATCCCATAAGCGCCTCTAAAGCCTTCGGCCCAGGTAAGCTAAAGAACCAAAGTGTCCAACTTTCCGTGACAGACTAGCTTGTTTGGTCAGTTAGGCCTCATCAGTGCCCCTCATATAAATTTTCAAAGATCCCGGAGTGGGTTCGATGATCGACCGACTCAAAGCAAAACAACTAGCTTCCTCTTCCCCTACGAGATGATCACAGAATCAGCGCCGGAATAGAACCTTTATACCTCATATAGCAGTAATACTGAAACATTAAAAAGGATCACAAGGTACGTATAGCGGATGAAATACAACTTAGCCGCAACATGAGAAAACGTATCTTCTTATATATACTCCCAGCGAAGACTCAAATCAGCCAGCAAATTCACACAGTCTGATCAGTGTCTTTGTTGTCTACATGCAGAAACTTTGCATCCTTGGCTATTAAAAATTCGCCCAGTGAAGATTCTGATCAGACTGCGCGAATGCGCAGGCTGATCTGAATCTTCGCTGGGCGCACATGTCCGAAGGTACGTTTTCTGACGTTGCGGCTCCAACAGGAAAGATTATAATATTGACGATAAGACTGGAATAGAATTTATGATTTTGCACTTAAAGTTACGAAACACCCTGCTTTTCAGTGGTTTCAAATCAGTATTAACCAACATTCTGAATGTAAATACATTCCTGTCTCCAGTTAAAATAAAGCCACAACTGTTGTGTTATTGCTGTCATTTACATGAAGAAACTGTCATTCGTCTCCTGTGGCAATGCAGTACATTTCAACAAATCTTAACAAAATTGAGCTACACGTTGCAATCATCTGATAGCCAGTGTAATATAACTGAAAACGCTTTCCTGTTTGGAATGAAGACATAAAAGAATTTCAATTTCATTATAATATAATAATATATGACAATATTGTAAACCTACTATTTGTAGTCATACGTAATGTAAGAGGAAGGAATCAAAATCTGTCAACATTTATTTTGCCTCCCTTTTCGAAAAGGAAATTGTTTGCTCCCACATTCGTTTAGAGACTATCTCTTTACATTAGATAATTGATATGCATGTGAGCTAACAGGAAATCACAAACATCACGAACACATGCCTATAAAATGTTGACCCCCTTAAACCCCACTTTTATATAGTAAAACTGGGGTTACAGGGGTATACATTATTTTTCTCATTCCTGCTCGAAAACATAGATTGTGGATACTCGTTAGAACCGCCGCGGCGAGGGAGACTTTTTACGGCCGCCACACGGCACAACACCAGCTACAGTAGAGTAAAATAAAAGTCAAAAAGGAAGACTGACAAAACTATCATTCGGATACGTCAGCGGAAATCAACATTAGTCATTGGACTGAATTTGGCTAACTAACTATTATGAAGTATAGGGTTTGTTTCTAATACGAGATGTATTACTTTATTGTCGGTTACAAAAAAAACACTTTTGGGCGTTAAATAGGTTCAGTATACACTTTTCATGAACAGAAAATGTTAAAATATTGATAAATTGTTCTCTTATGAAGACTAAATAATGCATCACGAAAACACGCCTATGTAATTTTGACCCCCTTAAACCCCACTTTTATATAGAAAAACTGGGGTTTATAGGGGTATACATTATTTTTCTTATTTCTGCTCAAAAACATAGATTGTGGGTACTCGTTAGAACCGCCTCGACGAGGCGGTTCTAACGAGTACCCACAATCTATGTTTGGAGCAGATATGAAAAAAATATTAGAGTTTTTTATCTAAAAATGTTCAGTTTTTGGAGGTGAAATTTTCTATATATTTGAATAGGCGTGTTTTCGTAATGGTTAAGTCTTTTCTAGGTATAGAAACGCATGATCATGCCTGACAAGAGACAGAGGTCCCTGTGTTGTCAGTTTGTGTTGAACCGCAAGTGTTAACCTTTTAAAAATGTTTCAAATTTACGACTTTTCTTGCTTCAGGAGCTGAATGTTAGATTGAAAAATATAATTTGATAGAAGTAGCACTCCATCCTTTTTCAGGGAGAAGATTTTAATGAAAAATAAAACCCGGGTTTACTTTCTTATAAAGCTATTTCAGTTAAAACACAATTATGCATTTTTCTGGTTTTCCTCTGCCAAGCAAACACTATGACGGAATAATTTTATTTGGTAACCCTTCTGAATAATATTAAATCTTAAATTTAGAATCAGACTTACATACATATAAACAAATATTACCAAACACTGAGAGATGAGTAGATGTACATATGTTAAAGGAGAGTACCAAATGTTATTTTTAAGGGCTCTGGGGAAAATATTTGATGCAATTTTACACAACATTCTGCACACTCTCAGTGAAGTCAGTAAGTGATGAACATCATTGTTTCAACAATCTTTCACTTAATGGTCGATGAATTCTTGCTAACTTTTTCCCGCTAGTGGCGACTTTTGTCGTCTGCCGATAACCTTTGCAAACATTTTGGACCCAGATCAGGCCCGACAAAACGATCAGGCCCGACGTTTTGTCGGGCCTGATCTAGATCCAAACTGTTTGACACTCTGGTGGTATTCCTGAAAGAATTTTTTTAAAAAAGTTGATTTTGAAAAAAGCTACAGTCGACAAAACATAGCATGCAAAATTACCCAGCATGCAAAGAATTAACGCTTAAACATACTTATTGAATCTTGTGCAGCTGGAAGACGCGATTTATTGCTTTTGTAAATTGTTTAGGTACAAATATGCATGACAAAACTCGCAATCTTCCTAAAATTATTGGGGTTAAAGACGTACAATATGTATGTGTCACTTGAGGGGACTCCATTACAAAAATACGCCTATTCAAACATATAGAAAATTTCGTTACCAAAAACTGGAAATTTTCAGACAAAAAACTCTGATTTTTTTTTTTTTTTTTTTTTTTTTTTTTCATATTTCTGCTCAAAGCAGATTGAGGGTACTCGTTAAAACCGCCTCGGTGAGGCGGCTCTAACGGGTACCCACAATATATGCTTTTGAACAGAAAAAAGAAAAATAATGTATACACCTGTAAACCCTAGTTTTACTATATAAAAGTGGGGTTTAAGGGGGTCAAAAATATATAAGCATGTTTTCATGATGGATAACCTTGGTAGAGTTTCACCATTTTCCACAAAGAGGACAGCTTGTGTAATGTCGTGTTTGCTTTCTTGCACAGACAAGACCTTCCTTAATTGTGACAGCAGAAAGATGCTGTATATAATGCGAATGCGTATGCCCAAATTCCTCGAGTACTTCAATCCAATCATTCTAACCAGGGTATTTTCTGTTAATTAAAAGGAACGCCACAATATGCCAAATCATGTCAAGCAGGTTGCACCATTTGCATTAATTCATTGTTGAGCGGCTTGTTTTAGAACGAGCACTGAAATCAATCAAGCTTCTGTAATTACAGTCAATGCTGTCTTAAAGGCCACCAATATCAATCCATCATCTGTCTTAAAAGACCCTTATTTCAACCCCTATTAAAGTAAAGAAGTGTAAAATTAACCTGTATTAAGCGAGCACCTTTCTTAAGCAACTACTGTTTAGCTTTCCCTTAGGTGCCTGTTTAACACAGGTTTGATTGAATATTCCCATATAAAAATATGTTGTGATATCCATACTTTTATGGAGAAATTGAGAAATTTATCCCAGAACTATTATCAAATATACCTCCTCTATACAATTCTTCCGGATAGATAGATAGATAGATAGATAGATAGATAGATAGATAGATAGATAGATAGATTTAAGAAATGTAACCTAAGCTGAGGAACTGTGAAGGTTTATGGACTGCCCGAAAGTCTGAGCTTGAACCGACGGAATGATATGACCCTAGCTGCACGCGAGGGCCCTATCTTTTCGTCAGTCCAGGCCCTGGCCGTCACAGTATCCGAAGTTTCGGTTTCTATTGTTTTAGTACATTGAACAGCTCTTGAAATTTTGAGCGACAATGGACAAGCACATGGAAATTGGCCACAACATTACAAACCGGTCTTCAGAGATCTCGCACTAATATAAGAACATATCAGCCTGCGCAAGATGTGCATAATTGCACAACAGCATGTTTTCATAAGATTAAATGAATAAAACTTCACATAAATTACTTAAAATACAAGAGAAAAGGTAGTCCTGTGGGCAGTGAAAATGAGTATGAAAGCTGGCCACGTATTGAGTTATCACGCTAATCACACAAGCAATGACAATAAAAATCCTAATAATAATGTGCAGTTTTACTTGGGCATTTGCGCAAAGCTCAAGGACTATATTCTTATCTGATGTAAATAGATATCTGCACAAAGTTATACAAATGAAAGTGTGTCTTTTTTTTCATAAATCTTATTATTGCTTCAGAAAATCATAAAGATTAGTTTTGTATGGTTCTAAAAAAAATACGTGAACACCACGTGAAATGTACAGTGAACCCTCGTTACAACGACAGCATTTGTTCCCAAAGACGTTGCCATTAAAATGAACTTACTGTTGTACAGAATACTTAATGAGCAGACTGATATGTAAGAAAGGTCTTCTTTTGTCCTTATTTCCTCACAGAACATGTTTTGGATATTTGTTAGAATCGCCTCACTGAGGCGATTCTAACAAATATCCAAAACATATGTTTCTTTAAAGTATTAAATACAATATTCTTGCATATTTTGTAACTTATTGTTACCTCTTAAGCGAAGGTTTTGTGACAGTCAAATTGTCATTATAACGAATTTTGTCGTTGTATTGAGTGTCGGTTTAAAGAGGGTTGTCTGTAGATTTCTCAGACAAAGCTCTAGGTAAGCCGCTTTATTCAACCAAAGATGTTGCCTTTTTTTTAATTCTCCGTGAAAATATAGCTGCTGTGGGTACTAAGGCTGGCACAATTAATCGGATAATAGATTAATTGATCGATAAATTCGTCAAAAATGATTATCGTTACAGATTTGCTAATAATCGATCATTTAATTTCTGTGTCTCTTACTTTACCGTATTTACCCTTTAGTATTCAGACACCTCCACTCCTTACATACTTAATCTAAAATTTGAACGAGTACAACTTATTACCCAATGTTGCGTCTAAAAATAGCTGGATGAGTGGCAAACGGTGTTGATCCTGATGAGACGCCGCATTTGCTCAGGCCTGTCAGATCAAATACACATAGTAAAGAACAACATATGGTAAGAGTCATGCTGAGACAGGCAGGTAAAATTATGACTCTTCAGTGATAACTAATCGATTATCGATCGCAATGGCGGGACCGATCATCGATTATCTTTTCAACTCTGATTAGCCAGCCTTACCTGCAACAGCATATGTTTTCATAGAGAAATAAGAAAAACATATCTGCATATCCCTCTTTTCTATAGCTTTGTAATCCATGACATTTCAGTAAACCGGCCTCGATGGCTCAGTCGGATGTGCGTCCGATTGGTGATCAGGAGGTCGCGGGTTCGATCCCCGCCGAGTCCGGCAACATTCTTTCGTGGAGATTAAATTAATCATGAAATATTTTCTACGGTCATTCTCTCCCTTCCGCTGATTCAAGAGGGGCAGTTGTCAGTTTCTGACGTAAGTATGTGCACAAGTAGTGGATAATTGTGAGAGGACTAAGCTTGCCCAGGAAAAAGTGTGGTTAGGTGAACTGACCGCGCTCGACATAATCCTTATTGGTTGACTGGACCATAAAACCCCAACACAAACAAACGAACGTTTCAGTAAATAATGCGGAAAATGAAACATAAGTTGGTATTAACCCTTTCAACCCTTAGTTTCTTAGTAAAGAGAATTGATGACTGGTGCGTTGAATTAAGGGGAATGGATACACTTTTGGGGGAGATAACTCTGTCGAAACAGTTTTGCCTTCCTTCTGAATAGGGATCTACTCTAAAATGAAAGAATTTGCTCCCTTTTCTTACCAATGCCAAGAAATTCTTTGTGACCGTGGATCTAAATAAATCTGTTTTCTTACTTGTTATACAAAATGATATAAATGTGTGGAAACAGAACATGAATATACTCTTTTAACAGCTTTTATTTAAAGGGCTTCCGTACTGGGCAAATCACCTGGGAAAGTAAAGAGTCTATGATGTGTCTGTCTTTTCTACAATGATGTCTTTTAGGATGAACTTTCTGAAATTGCATACGTTAATAAAATACTCTAATTATATTTGCATAAAAAAGTAGATGGCCGAAAGGAATGTCCTAACAATTCACTGGGGAAATATCGTGTACCACTTGAAAGAAACTTACAGCAAAAGAAGGAACATAACTCTTAGAACTGTAGTAGTAGTAGTCAAACGTAGTTCAGGTTTCGACTTAAGCAAATTGCATAAGGCAGGTCAATCATTTCGCCGTTTATAACGACAATTCAGTGGGGAAACATTGTGTACCATTTGAAGACACTTACAGCAAAAGAAGGAACATAACTCTTAGAACTGAAGCAGTAGCAGTCAAACGTAGTTCAGGTTTTGACTTAAGCAAATTGCATATGGCAGATCAATCATTTCGCCGTCTATAGCGACTAAGGTCTACATCAGGTATACATAAGGGGTCTGAATTCATTGTCAATGGGGGCAACTAAGTCTAAATTGAACTGTCCTTTGATCTTTACATTCACTATTCGTAATGATACGTTCATTGTACAAGTATTAGCTTTGACAAAAAGGTTGGTCTACGCTTAGCACACAATGTGTGCTAAGCATTTACCAAGCTTGTTTGAGAAGGTTATAACGTTGAGTGGGACTCCAAATTCCAATAACTCGAACACCGATGGCTCTGTTACCGTGGCTGATTCGAACTCGTCTTTGAGTCCCTAGGGTATTCTTCCGACAGCCCAAGAAAACAAATATTTAGGGGTATTTTAGGTGGTAAGTTTACCGTGTTCAACATCCTTTGTAGAAAGAATAAAATTTCAAAGCTACTGATTTCAGTCGGATTTCGCTGCAAACAGCGGAAGGGTGTGTTAAAGTGAGAAAAGTTGGAGCAGTCATAAGAAGTAAGAAGGGCATGTCCCCGAAGGAAATTCATGACAACCTCATTCAACCCTTGGGGATGAGCCTCCTTACAGCACGGTGAAGAAATTGGCTGCTGTAATAGGCTGCGTGGAGGATTATGAACGGTCTGGGCGCCATAAAGAGACCACTACAAACGGAAAACGTTGAGCATGCGCACAGTCTGATAATGTGTGATAGGAGAAGACGCCTATGTGATACAGCTAGACAAATAGGCATGTTCTTGGGGCAGTTCAGTATATCTTGACCGATATCTTAGAGCTGTCCAAGGTCTCACCTAGATGGGTCCCCAGAATGCTGACTTAAGATCAGAAGAAGAACAGGCTTGATATCTCTAAGTATCTCCTGTCTCTCTAGGAAGATAACCCGAAGGAATTTATGCGTCGAGTTGTTACCCAAATTGAGACTTGGGTCCATCACTTGATCCTTAGACCAAAAAGCAGAGTATGTAAAGGAAGCATCTGGCTCACTCCCTCCTAGGAAATTGAAGAGAGTTTTTTCAGCAGCGAAGGTGATGGCCTCTATCTTTTGGGATAGTCAGGGCGTTGTCATGTTGGATTATCTTGAGGAAGGTCGCATGACAAATGGTGCATATTACGCAGAAAAACTAAGACGACTCTCTCAGATTGTGAAGGAAAGAAGCGGAAAGTTGTTCTGCTCTTGCAAGATAATGCACCAGCCCACACCTCTCAAGTTGCTATGGCTGCTACGACAAAATGCAGCTCCGAGGTCCTTCCTCATCCCCCATATTATCCAGATTTCGCCCCTTCGGACTTATATCTGTTTCCAGATCTTAAAACTACGAATTCTGAAAGCGATGAAGGCGTCATAGATGCTGTTGATGAGTACCCGGGAGACCAGGAAGAAGGCCTTCTATTTTAAAGAGCTAGGCAGACTGGAATAGCTTTGGAGAAAGTGCTTCGAGGCAAAGGGAGATAATATTCAGAAATAATGGCATAATTTCTGCTCTTGGTGATTTCCGAAGTATAGGGGCCGATAACTTTTTTTTGTCTCTTGATCGAGGCGATCCTAACGAGTAAATTCAACATACCATTATTTTATAGACGGCCGAAAAACTTCTCTAAATAACCCCAGTTTGCCTCCTGACCTGGTGCTATGATTAACTCTCAGTGGCTCGGACTACCCATGTCTACAACAATTTTCCATGGTCCCAAAGCTGTTCATGCTACAGTGAACCCTCGTTACAACGACAGCGTTTGTTCCCAAAACACTGCCATTAAAATGAATTTGCTGTTGTACAGAATACTTAATGAGCAGATTGATATGTAAGAAAGGTCTTCTTTTGTTCTTATTTCCTCATAGAACATATGTTTTTGGATATTTGTTAGAATCGCCTCGGTGAGGCGATTCTAACAAATATCTAAAACATATATTTTTATAGTATTAAATACAATATTCTTGCATAATTTGAGACTAACTGTTACCTCTTTAGCGAAGGTTTCGTGACAGTCAAATTGTCATTATAACGAATTTTGTTGTTATATCGAGTGTCGGTATAAAGAGGGTTGTTCGTGCTATTGAAGTTCTGCTGCATTTACCTTAAAAATTGAAGAAAAATATTTTCACATCTAAAATTTGGTGCTTAAATAGTAAACGGTTTTGTCTTCTTAATGCCGTCTGCTGTATACGAAAAACCAGGCTCTGCAAGACATGTTGATTATAATTGATTATGTTACTTACAAGTGTCAGTGAATATCAACAACAAGTGCGATTTCAATATTATAGCCCTTTCAAAAGGGAAGATGTGAATTTTGTGCTCCTTATTTAGTATTCTTAACATTTATTGGCATGTTGTTATGCAGATTTTGAGGTATGGACTGCAACCCACATCCAAGAAATAGTTTTGACAGTTTTCATTGTCCCAATAGTGAATCTGCTTCTATTTTGGTTTCACACTTTTTCAACTGTACATTTTATTTGTGCAAAAGTCTCTCTCCCAGACTTGAGGTAATTGGACCTGATCTTAATAAACCCAAATAGTGCTGTATTTAAACAGTATCAAACGCGCCACGCACAAAGAAATAATAGTTTATATGCGTGTACAGCGAAGGCCAATATCTGGCAGAGAATTTGTGCATCCCAGTCAGGGCTTCCTCAGTCGCCTAAAGGGTACCCAGACACAGTAAAAACTATCACCGAACAAAGAGGGGCCCTGATCAAACTATGTGGTTGTGTGATTTGGGACTTTGCTTTACGTACATTCCAAAAGCCGCCTTTTTTCCGTTATTCACTAGAATATGGCAGACTGACTTATGTGCCCCCGTCTGGAACTTTCTTTCCCTCAAGGTCGGCCATAACTGTGGCAATATTACATCAAATGACCCAGTTTCTGCACAAGTTACATCATCGTCCAAAGATGATAATCCCACCTTATTAAGATTTGTTTTCCGTGGATTGAGACTTTGTTACAAGGGCTGTAACTCTGGAAATGGTATGAAATGTTTTTGTCTACGCCCATATATAGGGTTTGGTTCGGACACGGATGATTCTAGTTTTGAACCACACTGTACCTTTGACCTTTAGTGTGTTGATTATAAGTAAAACCCGAGATTAGATATAGCATTGAACAGAATAGAATAAATTTCAAATGTTAAAAAAACCTACATATACACAAGGTGTTTTTCATTCATGTGCTCTTTTTTCGGCACACTGCACTTATGTAGACATTCTAGAAGCTTACTTTTACAGCACTTTATCAAAAGTATATGGAATATACATCAGTCTTGACTGCAATTTCACTTTTAAAGTGGGTGGAAGCATTGGTACTGCTAAGCACAATTTATAGCATTGCCTGGACAGCGTGACAAAAATTTGATATTGTTCCTATAACTACTTATTTTAGTTTTGATGAGGTAAGCCTAAACATCGATGTAAAATTAACTGTAATTATTTTTAATGTGAGCTAGAGTCATTCCCATTTAGACGAGATTTTTAAACCTCTCCAATTCACCCTTTGCATTTTGGAATTTAGCCGATTTAGCCAAGATTTTCATGTAAAGAATCCAAGATTATTAAAATCAGCTTTAACATTTATTGTGTGCGAAGAATAGACCAAGCTTTCTGTGAAAGCTTATACTTGTACACAATGTACATTGTCATCCGACCACGATGCTTGGTGATGACATCATATTTGGTGATGTTTTTTCAGTCCGTTTTAAAATATTACCCGGACATCGATTTTGTCCCGAGGGCCATAACTGTAAAAGATTGCATCGTCTGACTTAGGCTTACACACATAGGATATGAGCCGGCGCACAACATTTCCTACAAGACTGCATGTGCGCCTAGCGGCGACACAGATCAGCGTGCGCATCTGTGCAGTCTGATCAGTCTCCTTGCATGGGCACTCTGTAGGTAGCCAAATTTCTAAAGTGTCTTCAGGTGGACAGCTAAGACTCTGATCAGACTGCACGGATGCACAGACTAATCTGAGTCTTCGCTGGGCGCGCAGGCAATCTTGTAGGAAATTTTTGCGCCAGCTCACATATATTCTGAGATTTTGGGGGACTCATATATGTTCTAGATAAGCAATTTTATGCCCCGCCACAAAAAGTGGTGAGAATATTGTTACACCTCCAAAAATTTGAGTGTCCGTCCGTCAGCGCCCTCATCATTCGTGTCCGCTCCATACTCCATACCTCTGATACCGTCTGAGATATTTTCACCAAATTTCACACAAATGTAAAGCACTTTAAAGACGACGTGTAGTACACATGAACCGTAACTCTGGTTTGCCAACTTTTGAAGTGACTCCCCTTTGCACATTGAACATAGCCATTTCTACAATATACTCGTGTCCGCTCTGTAAGTTGAAAACCGTTCCAGATATTAGTATGAAATTTCTAACAAATGTAAAACACCGTGAGACAATGTGCAAAACACAAGAAAAACAGTGTAAGTCTGGTTAACCTAATTTTGGAGTTGCGGCCCTTTGAACATAGTAGATATTGAAAATATCTATTTCTACTATGTACTCGTATCTGCTCTATATTTTCACGAAACTTCACACAATGTAAAGCATTACAAGATGGCTTGCAGAACACATGAACAGTAACTCTGGTTTGCCAACTTTTGGAGTTATTGCCTTTGAACTTTGAACATAGCCATTTCTACCGTGTACTCGTGTCCGCTCTGTAAGTTAAAAACCGTTCGAGATATTATTATGAACTTTCTCACAAATGTAAAGCACTAAAAGACAACATGCAGAACACAAATACTGTAACTCTGAATTAGCTAATTTTGAAACTTTGAACAAATGAAGAATATTGTGGTTATTAAGCAAATTAAGACATGTTTACAAATGGCTGCTAGAAGCGAAAAGAAAATGATAAGCTGATTTTAAAAATGCAAAATTCTGAAACCCCTGTAATAATTTAAATCTCTACATACCCTTGTTTTCATTATATGTCATGTATTGATACGTTACACGGGAACATATGGAACACATTACATAGATTCTAAAACGTAATGAATCGGTTAAGAAGACATGTTTTGGATGCATATTTTGTACTAAGAGTCATAACTCTAGAATACATTGCACGCATTACCCTATTTTACATGTAGGATTTAAATTCACACAAATCCGTTATGTACTGAATTAGTGTAGAAAGAGAGTTTTATTTTCATTCATCTATTAAATCAATCACTACATAATTTCCTCTTTTGTTTACTATAATCACTATGTCGTGACTAGCCTAATTAAAATCTGCTCTGACCTCGATTCTGATCAGATTCTCGCTGTTGGCGCTAAGGCTAAGGATGAATACATAAGTTCGACCTTGGCTGTATCATAAAAAGTGAAGATGAAAATAAGCTTTTAGGTGTACCTGTTTTGCAGAGATGCATTGATTACATTGGAAGTTTGCAGAAGGATATATCATTATAAAATACAGGTCGTTTGATATTTGTAATCATCCGCAAAATTTTGGCACAGTTATGGCCCTTTTTCGACTTAGTTTTTGTTCTTGTGTTGGTATTGGTTTTCGGTCTGTAAAACTTTTGCAGGGATGCATTGAATATATTTGAAGTTTTCAAAAGGATATATCATTGTAATATACAGGCCCAGTTCGATATTGGTAATCATCCACAAAATTTTGGCGAAGTTTTTGTTGTTGAGGTAAAATACAGGTTAAAGATATTGTTTCCCCTCAATAACTTTTGAAGGGATGCATAGATTTAATTCGAAGTTTACAGAATGGTATATTATTATAGCATAGAAGTCAAGTTTGATTTTGGTAATCATCTGAAAAATTACGGTCGAGTTATAACCCTTTATTTACTTCATCAATAAAATTTAGACATTCGAAAAAAGGTAAGAGAAAAATTCAGGGAGTGCCACAATCACAAACCGCAGCCCTTCCCAGATACCAAGAGGAAGAGGAAACAGACAAAATCAAACAAGCGCAAATCGAACAAACGTACGAAAAGCACTAAGATAACTCTTTCCCAAGCGAGGTAATCGCAATTCAAGGACTGAAAAACACAAGAATAAAATAACACAAGGAAGACATAAAACAAATCGCCTCTTAGAATAAACCACAAAGCAACAAAGAGTAAGACTAACACCGGTACCGTCGCCTTAGAACTGTTAGTAGAATAAACCACCGGGGAGGGGGGGGGGAAGGGGGGGGGGGGTTAAAGCACTTTTACAGCTAGCCAACTTCACCCTGGGTCCCGATGCTACTCTTAATACAGAAATACATAACAATTCGGTTCGCATAAAGGCTCCCAACTCAGTCAATGTATCAAAGCGAAAACATAAAAATCAAATTAATCACAATGATAAACAAAGACGAAAACTCATGGCTAATTCTACTGTATGCCAGAGTAAATGAAAACCAATAGTTGAACCACGGCGGGCCAAGCCAAAGACATATCGTCAAGCCCCAACCCACTGGTTAAAGTTTTACGAAGAGGCTGTCATTGAGTCTGAGGCCCGACGTTTGCAGAATGGTATATCATTATAGCATAGAGGTCAAGTTTGATTTTGGTAATCTTAAGAAAAGTGTTGCTTTTTTCATATGAAATGGTTGGTGTTTTAAGCAGGCGACACATCCGATTCTCGGAATTCTAGTTATCGTAGCCATATAGGAATAAGGACGATCGGCATGGAACTCTTCAGGCAAAAGAAGCCCTAATCTGCCATGTTGTCTCATTCTATTAAGGGGATAATCTTGGTTTTCTTCGCTTACAATAACCAAAGTTTAGCTGGATTATTTAAAAGAATATGTTTAGATTCATTAAATCCTAATAAGGAGCATTATCACAGTTTATTCCCTCTTACCAAATATAATTGCTTTTAAATATCTTGACAATGTTTTATAAGATTTGTCATTCGATAAACGATTAATCTACAACGAAACAACTGAGAAAAGTACCTCCTTGGATGGACAACAACGGCAGCTGTGACATCACTCCGTTCGTCCTTATATTTATTTACTGTAACAGTTTCAGTTCTCATCGAGAAACATCATTAGACAGTGGCCTTGACCTCGTGATGTCACGGGACTTGGACTTCTTACCACTAGACTGGTTACTAATGGTAAACAAATGCCTGTAGACGTTTGTTAGGTTGTATGCCCCTGGTCCCTGTTCCTGGCGTGTGGAGACTGCCTTATCCTAATAGCTTCTTTGACTTGTCTGAGAACTTATTTCTTGTTCCGTGGTTGAATATACCGGCAAAAGTTTGGTTTGGCAATGGCTGTTTCTATTCTCGAACTTGTACATGGAGTTCGTAGAGCAACATCCTATCGCCATTTTATTGCCTTCGGCGTCATTTGCTTCATTTAAGAAACTCTGGAAATGCAATTGTAGTGTTTGGAATATTAATGCAGACTGGACATTCAGCCGATGTCCAAATCAAATGATCCGCTATCAGAAAATGTACGTTCGGACATGTGTGCACAACGAAGACTCAAATCAACCTGCGCATCCGCGCAGTCTGATCAGAGTCCTCATTGTCCACATGAAGCAACTTTGCATCCTCGGCTATCCAAAATGCGCCCAGTAAAGGTTATTATTAGACTGTGAGAATGCCTAGCTGATCTGAATCTTCGCTGGACGCACATGTCGGAAGGTATGTTTTTCATTACGAAAACACGCCTATATAATATTGACCCCCTTAAACCCCTTAAACTTTTATATAGTAAAACTGGGGTTTACAGGGGTATACATTATTTTGCTTATTTCTGTTCAAAAACGTAGGTTGTGGGTACTCGTTAGAACCGCCTCGCTGAGGCAAAGTCGCTGAGGCGGTTCTAACGAGTACCCACAATCTATGTTTTGAGCAGAAATATGAAAAATATGAGAGATTTTTATCTGAAGCTTTTCAGTTTTTCGGAAGTGAAATTTTCTATATATTTGAATAGGCATGTATTCATAATGGAAGTTGAGAAATTATGTATGAGTGGGACAATAGAATACCATTACTACTTTCGCAGAATGGCTTTGCTGTAAGTATGAACCAGTGAATTGCTGCATGGTCTCCAAGCAGCGTCTGTAGCGCTAAATGTCTGGCAGATGTAGCGTTTCCCGTCTATTCTACATGTACAAAAATAAACTGCATCCCTTGTACCGTTTGTGCCTAGCGTCCCATGAAAGGGACATAGGCAAACAATGCAGACCAAGATCCGACGCCCTAGAACGCTGCGTATTGCATTGAATACAGGAGTTTCTGTAAAACATGGTAATTGGACATGGATCGGTCCAAAGAGTTAAGGTAGAAGAGTCCACTCGGCATAAATGGGTTATTTGGTATGACTCCCTGTGTTTTGTAAGCTACATGTATTTTAATTATATATCTTACAGGGGTGTTTAAACTATTATTGCTGAAAGCTGTAAACATCTTGTTAACCTGAAAATGTTGTGACTAAATATGGCATTTTGGGTAAAACTTTGATTATATTCTTGTTTATACACAGCTCTAAGTATGTTTAGTAGCAATGGTATGTTTCGGTGTTTAACCCATTTATGCCGAGTGGACTTTCCTACATCAACGTTTTGGACGGGTTCATTTCCAGTAGAAGGGATGACAGGTTTAGGTTTAGACAAAGTAGTGACTGTCGCCTTTAGGAATAGAAGCGATTATTAGGACAAATAAAGTGTTTGTTTGTTTGTTTGTTTTGTTATAAGAATAAGGACGATTGGCATGGAACTCTTCAGGCAAAAGAAACCCTAACAAGCTATCAAATCCGCCATTTTGTCTCATTCGATTGAGGGGATAGCTTTGGTTTTCTTCGCCTACAGTGACCAAAGTTTAGCTGGAATATTTAAAAGAATATGTTTAGATTTATTAAATCCTAATAAGGAGCATTAGCACAGCTTATTCCCTCTTACCGAAAGTAATTGCTTTTAAATATCTTGACAAATTTTCAAGATTTGTCAACTGATAAATCTACAACGAAAAATAAAACAGAAAGGTACCTCCTTGGATGGACAACAGTGGTGGCTGTGACATCACTCCGTTCGGCCTTATATTTCTCTACTGTAACAGTTTCAGTACTCATCGAGGAACATCATCAGACAGAGGCTTTGACCTCGTGATGTCACGGGACTTGGACTGCTTACCACTAGACTGGTTTCTAATGGTAACCGAATCCTGTAGATGTTTGTAAGATTGTATACCCCTGGTCCCTGTTCCTGGCGTGTGGAGACTGACTTATCCTGATAGCTTCTTTGACTTGTCTGAGAACTTACATTTCTTGTTCCATGGTTAAATAAACCAGCAAAAGTTTGGTTTGGCAATGGGTGTTTCCACAGTATTCTCGAACTTGTACATGGAGTTCGTAGAGCAGCATGCTATCGCTTCAGCATTGGTCATATGTGCGCCTCGATTGTGGAATTGGAATGTGGACGATATTTAAGAAATCATAAATAATGGACAAGTGGGCAATCTCACACAGCACCTAAATCACTCTGATGCCACCGGGAGCATCAAATTCACATATGAAGAGAAAAAAGACGGAAAAATACCTTTCCTAGAAATACTGATTGTGAGAAAGGATGGCGGGATAGTAAAAGTGTTGATATACCGTACATCTTTCGTTCTTCCGATAATGCTCTCGGTCAACTATGAACCATGATAGCAGATTTGTGGTGTAGCACATAAGTTATCACAAAAATAAAGATGACTTTGTGACAAAGCTACCAGCAGATTAAAACTATTTACAAGAAGTCTCTAGGGGCAGGCAATCCATACCCAGCCCCTGCCCAACCCTTGGATATTATATTTTGGCCTTAATCCCATCCATTGTCTCCGAAATGACAGCTTTGGTTGTAATTCCATTCCAATTTGCAATTTTCCGGGAGAAAATGAGTTCTTAAAACCGTCCGTATAAGCGTTCGGATCGTGCTACTGAAAGGGGTAGGTCTTGGTTCTCCTGCTCCCTCCACCTGCCTCAGATAAATCAAGGCACGCTGGCCAATATCTCCAGTTTGATTCACGTCACACACAAACTCAGTGTAATCAGAACATTATTGAATAGGTTTTTTTTTTTTTTTTTTTTTCAGTGGCTACAGAGGAAAAGAACAGGGGAAAAAATGTGGTGTATATAACATCTGCACTTAAGACACGCGAGTATCCGCGGCGGTCGATAAAAAGTGAAAGACTTAGTGGTAAATAAAGAGACAGAAACTGGAAAGGAAAAAACAAACACAAAACTGACAAGGTCAAATCCAAAGGCTGTGTGGTTATTCTATATGTCAAAGGCTTATTGGAATGCGTAGCCTGGGCAATGAAAACATGGTGTATCATCAGTATTTATGCGACCACATTACACTTTTATTCCATCCCAAAGATAAAGTGGGAAAGAACAATACCTATGGTGTCGTATACGAGTTCCTGTACAACAATTGTGAATTGAAATAAATCGGTGAAACGGGCAGGAAATTTGACACGAGACTGAGTGAACATCAAAAAGATGCCAGAAATGTATCACAGGTAATTAAAACTACCTGGCGTACTGAATAGAATAGAAAAATAGATTAATAAATATTGGAAGCCCTACATATACAGATGTTCTCCATCTATATACACTGTTTCGGCACACAACTCTTATATTGATATTCTAAAATGTTACTATTGCAACACTTAAATATCAAAGGTTATGGAATATACATTAATTTTGTCATTTCACTTTTAAGTGAGTAGAGCCATGCATTGGTACTGGTTAGGGCAATTTATAGCATTCCCGGTACAGCGTGACAAAAATTTGATATTTACTAACGTTACTTATTCTAGTTTTGATGAGGTAAGCCTAAAAAGCGAAGTGAAATTAGTTGGCCTGCACGCCTATAGTTAACACACATGAAACTCACCACTGTATCCTGCCCATGTCTCTCAGCTGATCCGTGCCAAAATTACCAGTCTCGCGAATTGAAAACTGGTGAGAAACAGTTATTTTCTTAAAATGATTTTTTTTTCTTTTCGTGAATCTGTAAAGATGTTTTAAATTGTAAGAAATCTTCACACATTATTTTCAATAAAAATGCAAAAATGAAAAACAAATGACGACTACTTTTGAATGGTTCATCTGGCGCTTTCATCTCAGTTCGTCAGAAGCATATCAGATACTATAAATCAAAACAAGAGCTCATCACACGTTCCTTGCTTAAAGCGTCTGCTGATAATCGTAACGCTATAGAACCAGTCGGATTCTGACACTGTATTACGGAAAAAATAATTTCATACACATTTTTCCTACACTCGTTTAACTTCAGAATCAGAATGTTTACTGGTGATACGTCTAATGACATTCATTCACCAGGACCTGTGATGTGGGAAGTTAGTCCCTAGCTCTCACCAGAGAGGTAAACCACACCATCCTCTGCTCGTTCAGCAGAGGTAAGGATCGAATCTGGAAGGGCATTCCAATCTGTGATTGTTTGAGGGCAGAATGAGCCCTTGTAAATGTCAGTTCTTACTCTACTGACAGTTCTAAGGCGGTGGTCCCGGTGTTAGTCTCTTTGCTGCTTTGTGGTTTATTCTACGAGGCGATTTGTTGTATGTCTTACTATGTGTCATTTTGTTCTTGTGTTTTTCAGTCCTTTTAGTATTGCGATTACCTCGCTTGGGGAAGAGAGAGCTAATCTTAGTGCTTTTCGTACATTTGTTCGATTTGTACTTGTTTGGATTTGTCGGTTTCCTCTTCCTCTTGGTGTCTGGGAAGGGCTGATTGTGGCACTCACTGGACTTTTCTCTTACCTTTTCTTGTAGTTGGGGTCTGAAAAGTCAATGAGTGGTGATTTCTACTTCACCTTATTGGGGGAATAAGATAATCTGTTGGAATGCAGGCAGCACCCTTTAGACCTTTGTACAAAAGAATCAAATCAGTCTATTGTCTCTCCTCCTTTTCTTGAGAGACTCCCATTTTAGACTTTCCAGTATTCCAGTCATATTCCCAGTTTCAAAAGAGTAATTGCAAGTAGCAAACCTAGCAGCCCTATTCTGAACTTTTTCGATGTCTTTTTGGGAATCCCAAACCCAGCTGCCATATTCCAAAATGGGGCGAACAAGTCCCCTATATGCTGCCTCTTTAACATCCTGAGGACATTGATAAAGATTTCGTCTCGGAAAAGCAAGAGTTCTATTTGCCTTAGTACACATGTTGCTGATATGTGTATTTCATCTCAAGTCATATGTGATTGTTACTCCTAGGTATTTAATGGAATCCACATTTTCGAGGACCGTACCCTCTAAAGTGTAAGAAACCTCCATTTTATTTGTTCTTTTCCTAGTTATCTGCATTATACTGCATTTGACTGGCTGAAATCTCATACCCTGTTTTCTGGCCCAACATCCTAATCTATCTATATCCTTCTGAAGTTTCAGTGAGTCGTCTGTGTCTCTGATTTCACGATAGCAAACACAGTCATCTGCGAAAAGTCTTATTTCTAAGTCTATGTTTGTGAAAATATCATTTATGTACAGAGAGATAAATAATTGACCAAGAACGGTCCCTTGTGGGACACCTGACAAAACTGGAGCCCACTCCGAAGTTTCACCTTTTACAACAGCTCGTTGTGTTCTATAGCAAAGAAAGGAATCTACTCACCTTGGTGTCTTTCTGCCAGTGCCATAGCAAATAATTTACTTTTAAGAAGATCATGGGGCGGAATTCTCGAAGTCCAGAATTAATGTGTCAACCTGTCCTCCTTTGTCCAAGATTTTTACCCAATCATTTATTACAGTGGTCAACTGAGTTTCACAACTGTGCCTTTTCCTAAATGCATGTTGCCTGTCGGACAAGAGCTGATATTCATCCAAGTGAGCCATGACTTCCATTTTATTAACTGAAGCAACTGTAGAAATTTCAAAGCTACATAAAGTATTAAAATATATATATATTTATTTATTCTTGACTACTTCAATAATGTTGGCCAACGTTAAAGAGACGCTCATTGGGAACGAATAGCTAATCAAAGTGACATTCGGCGGGAATCGTAATAAAAATTGAGCCAGTCTAGTGTTTTTTTTTTTGTGTTTTTTTTTTTTTTTTTTTTTTTTTTTTTTTTTTTTTTTTTTTCGTCTGCATCGTTACAGATTGTGACCCTGTCCTGCATCAACAGGAAACAATAACATTTTTCGGCTAATTGAAAATTAAGCAATTGCCACGCCCGTTTCTAGGCAGTGCCTAAATTCATATTAATTATTTTTTATTTTTTTTTTTTTTTTTTTTTTTTTTTTTAATCTGGGGGTCATTCTTGTAGACAACAACGGTACGATATCTCATTTAGGTATCTCGAATTCACCTTTTGAATTATGGAATTTAGCCGATTTAGCCAAGATTTGTATGTACAAACCCCAAGACCATTCCGTATTAAAATAGCTTTAACATTTATTGTGTGCTAGGCATAGACAATGCTTTTTGTGAAAGCTAATACATGTATGCTAAACTGAGCAACAAAATTCTATTCTTTAGTTTAAACATATTTTATTGCCACAAATAACAATGGGGTTGGGCTACAAGTTCTGACAACATTAGTTACAGCCCGCGCCCTAGAATTCTATTCTATTCTAAGATGTGCAGTCAAATTGCACGTAGGCCAAGCAGGCTGTTGGCTTTTATACCAGGACTGAGGTAGAAAGACAAGGTCAATATTTTTACGAAGATTTTGAGCAAATTTATTCTTTATACAAATGTTTCATGAATGCTTGAAATTTCTTAAATTATACGATAACACTTAATTGAATCATACACTTAAAAAAAGCTGTATACTCCTATTTCGAAATATGCTTAGATTAATAAAGTGTTCGTTTGTTGACATTTAGTACCCCACCCACTCTTCTACAGATTGCCCAGTGGCCAAAATAACGAGCAACACTACTCGTAACGTAATAATCTTATATTCTCATCAGACAGTTTTAGTAATTATTAAATATTCATTAATTTGATACTAAGATCCCTGTTACCTATTTAGGGTAGGAAGCTTTTAAAAAATAATGAAAACCATACCAGTGTGTGATTTATGTTTATTTCTTCATAAAATTTGTTGTAAAATGGTCTGAAAATTCTGTGATATTTGAATTTTTTTTTTTAATTGCATTCCAGATGTGCCAAATTGTGCGAGGTTTTATCTCACAGGATGAGATACAGCATGTGGGCCTTCTACTTATTCAACCCAACATTTTTCAGGTTTAAATTATATAATGAAAAAACTTAATATAGAGTGAAAACTTATCTATGATTAGTGTTTCCCTAGAGCCTATTTTAGCATGGTGCCACACCATGCACGATTTTCCCAGTGCCATGGCCTTTTCACTGTGCCATGCCCTTTTTGTCCCAACAATAATATCTGATTGACCCTCTATGTTTTCAGTTAACCATTTGGGATAAGTTTTCAGTTAACCATTTTGGATAAACCAAGCAGTTTCCAGTTGACCTACAGGTTTCTCTCCTCTCCCCCAAACCCCCGGACCAAAATAAGCATTTTCACCAGCCCTAAACCTTTTCTCCTGGAATGCAGAAAAGACATAGATCATGATCTGTTTGTGGTACCGGCCTTGGCCTCCTTCAGACACATTTCCATGCACTGTCTGTTGCACTTCAATGGGCAGCAGCATCTTCTGCAACAGCTGCAAGCACTGGGTACACAAGAAATGCAGTGAGTTCAAGCGCTTGACAAAGGACCATGAGTACAGATGTACATGGTGCCAGGGAACTGCATACCCCTTTCACGTCGGACGTCATACCACAGAGGGACCTGACAAGCTGGAGGTGATAGCTTCCTTTTGCTACCTACATGTACAAGGCATGCTCTCAGTGGCCAGTGGCTATGAATTTTCAACCACACATGTGAAAACCGCCTGGAAGAAGTTCAAAGAGCTGCTACCAGTTTTCTCTTCCCACCACCGCTCCTTTAAAACGTGGCTGCATATACAACTCTTGTGTGTAGAGGTCAATGCTTCGTGCCAGTAAGACTTGACCATTCGCAAAGCCAAACCTCCAACATCTGCAGCAGAATTACAGGGCAGTGATCAGACAGATCTGCAGTGTCAAGCTGCAAGATACAGAACAGGCAGCGCGACCTTACTACGTGTCGCGATATCAAGCGTGGAAACACGCAAGTCACGTGACTTTTTATGGTGGAAGTTGCGCGGGATTAGCGAGGAAGTAACGCGAGTTCAACGTGTAGCGTGGAAGACAAGCGTGGAAATTCTCGCTACAAGCGTGTGATCGAGCGTGTAACTGATTATAGGCGTGGAAACCCGGGCGTGGAAAAGATTAGTGCACGCTCAACTTTACCGTTACCTGTAAAAACAAAATCTACTGTCCATGCACTACTCTGATTGCAGTACATGTACATGTACGTCTTTTAAAGTGTGAAAAGATAAAAATTCTCTAATGCGTTCTGATTGTTTTCATTTCTTTCCAGAGTCATGAACCGTGACACAGGCCACACATTAATTCATTAATTATTGATTATTATTGAATAGAACGTGCGAATATCAAAGCTTGCTCTTTGAATTTCGATTAGAAAAATCATGCAAAAGTTATCAAGGTAGCATGGGCCTCGACAAAGCTCCATACGAAAAAGTACCGGATTCTTTGGCTTAGTCTAGTCCGGCCACAAAAGTGGGTCAGGCATGGTCGTTTTTACAAACACACAAAAGTCACAAAGAGAATCAAACATCTGCCCCCAGTCGACGAATTACGAATTACGTATTTTATATTTGGTATTCCTGTAACTGCTTTTTCCCATGCAACAACCGCACGCGCTCAGTATAAATGACGTACTGTGGTAAAAGACCGGGAAATTCTCACTTACGTGCAGCAACCGCACGTGTCAATATGAATTTACTTAAAGGGGTGCTTCTGCTATCAAAGAGACATTGAATCAACAAGACAGGATTTGTGAAAAGGGTGTCTGTCACACAAAAACACACTTTACGCGCACAAAGGGCAATAGAGGCTAATGACAATTAAAACGAGTGAGTTTTTTACGTCCTACTAACAGCTAGGACATACGGAGATATGGACCTTGGTTTAAAGTCCAATATGAAAGGCTTGAGAAGCCTGGGATCGAACTCATGACCCCGGTTGACAAGACGAGAAGCTTTACCACTGCACCACCGAGGCACCATTTCCCAATATTTCATACTGTTAAATATCTAATAAAAGGGCTGCAAACATTTCCCCATGCCCCGCCACTGCACTTACATCAAGCAAGTACCATGACTCTGTTAATAAACTAATAAGTTTCAAGAAAATATCTCAAATAGTTTTCAAGTTACAGAGCGGACAGAAAAAAAAAAAAAAAAAATCAGAAATCACTAAAATATTTTCAGTGTTCAAAGGGCCGTAACTCCAAAAGTAAGGTATATGAAAGAAAAGAAGGGCAGTTATCAGTTTCTGTTGAAATGATTAATAGCTTATGAATGAGCCCAACCCGGAAAAGTGTGCGTGCTCGACAAGACCGAAATAGTGTAGACTGGGCCGTTGAACTCCAGTTCAAATCAAAATTACGTCGGTATAAAGTTCTCATGTCTGAAGTATGATTTACAACGTACGTACAATGAACCGGACAACAAAACGTACAATAGTACAATGTACGTGCGACCAGCAAAGACTCAGGTCAGTCTGTGCATCGACCCACTATATAAAGCAAGCTTCTTGAATAGCCCGGATTCCGAAGAAGGTGCATATTGTACAATCAGCGAAGGGTCTGATTGGAATGTGCTGTTGCAGTCGCACTGTTTATCCCGCTTTGGACAGCCCAGCTATCGAAGGTAAATACGATCAGCGAATGCTTTTATCAGAATGTGCAGCTGCGCAGATTGACCCGAGTCTTCGCTCGTCGCACAAGACATTTTGTTAAACCCAGAGATTGCAGGAGGTACATACGATTAGCGAAGGCTCTGATCAGAGTACTGATGTGCAGGCTCAGAGTGTGCGGGCTGATCCGTCTCTTCGTACATGACATCGTAGGTTTCGCCATGCACAGACCCATGCGCGATTTGTTTGTGCAAACCATAACGCCTAACACTCTGGCTAAAATTTTCAACAGACGACATTTTGAAATATTTTTCTCATTCTTCCAAGAAAACAAGATTTGCATTTCATTCAAATTGTCTCCACTGCATGAATGTCAAATCTGTTTTCTTGGTAATAAAAAAAAATAACAATTTTTTTTTTTTTTTTTTTTTGTCGTCTGCTGAATTAGCCCAGATAGTGGTAATTCGATACCCGCGAGCACCAAGTGTTGTGTCTTTGAGCAAGACACTTTGTCCTCGTAACTTAGTATTGGTTTCTAACCAGGAAGACTCTGCTTAGAATGTCCGCGAGGGCATATGATAATATTATGGACAAATGTTATTTAGAAGATTCTTTCCCGCCGATGCTAGGTTTATACATGCGTCTCTTTTACTGGTTTAATAAATTACGGTCTTGGTTTTGCATAAATTTTGAAGACACAAAAAACAGAACACTTTACATGGAAACGAAAGTTTTGAAGATTGCTCTATTAACCAGTAAAGATAATGCTATTAATGTATATACTGTAAGAGAATAACATAACATAATATTCATTTGTACCCTGATAAATGCGGGGTAACGTCCTCACACTGCAGGTGTTTACTCTTTTAAGGGAGCTAACTGCAACTGACTATCAAAAGGGAGTTAACTGCAATTGCTTTAACGAGTCGGGCCCATGCGAAATGGGATTGGGAACAACATATTTTATGAATCGCGCCTGTAAATTGTATATGCTTATACAATAAGCGGTTAACCAGTACACCGAACCCCCTTCCGCCAGAAACTTGTAACTGCCAATCTTGAAGCAGTGGAAGGAGCGAATGACCGTAGCAAATACATGTGTTTCATGATAAGTGGGGATCGAATCGCGTTCGATTCCCGCCGGTGCGATACCATTTTTCCAATAAAGTCAGTGCAAACAACTTCTAGCTCGAAAGGAGACCCGTCATATTTGCATGAGGGTAAAAAGAAAGAGCTTTCCAGAGAGAGAGAGAGAGAGAGAGAGAGAGAGAGAGAGTTTGCAAAACTTGTAAGCTTCTGGCTCGTCCATTTTAGATACATCCGGCTATGAGATTTAGATATTCCTAGGGAAAAACGGCAAACAGTAAATACCCTGACCAGACGCCGCGTTCTATCATCTCAATTTGACTTAATTTTTTTTTTTTTGTTGAAAGAGACATAAGACACCAAGTCACCATCATCATTAAGTGGTGATTTGAATGGGCAGTCCTAACCCATGTCCAATCATCAACCGTCCAGGCCTCGATCCGAGCAGTGTAGATACATTCCAGCGTGTCCGTTTCTGTCTCCCTTGTCAATTGAAATGTATCGCTACTTTTACCCTCGAAGCGCTTAGCATATTAGTAGACGCCATTTTTTTTTTTTTTTTTTTTTTTGTTTTTTTTTTGTAAATTAAGCGTGACGTTACATGTGACTAGTTACTAGTTTGCTTAGGATTACACCCCACTGAATGTTTGCAACGTCGTCGGTCACTAGCCTGCCCTCTCTGAATATTCTGCTTCTATTTACCACTAAATACTCATTGTCCTAAAAAAAACTGAACAAGGTAACTAGTCCCTGACTCTCTGGTTAGCGCTCTGCTTGACATTTGTTTTGCTATTTACTTAGACGTTAGACACTGACGAAAAAAAAATAATCCTCGTTTTTTTCTGAATAGTGTGATCACAGTATAAAGCACAAGAACTTAATAACAATTAAGGCAAACAATGATACAAGAATATTATCGTTATTACAAATAGAAATCATGTACTACCGTACACGTGTAAACACATTGGGATCTGAAGAACGGATGCGGTACTGATCTAAAATAAAATGCAGACAGGTTGCAATGGGTTGTAGAGTGTAGCGTGAAGCGATCTTACCTGTAGCGCGTGGCGATCGTGGAACTATCGAGTGACACGCAAATTTCACGTTCCGCGTTGCGGTCGGGTTTGTTGCGTGTGATAAGCGCGAAATTATCGTGGAGAGAGCGTGGAAAGAACGTGGAAAGAGCGCGGAACTTGCGAGGAAATTAATCCTTTCCTCGTTCGCTAGTGAAAACGACACGTAGTAAGGTTGCGCTGACTGTACTGTAGTGTCACCATCAGGTCCAATGAGCTACTTGTGCAGATTGGCATTGAGGATTTCACTCTCCTTGTTTTAATACAGAATTGTTGCAAATACAGTGAACTTCATTCTGATACCTTATTTATTTTCATGCAACCAAATAACAAGCATGCGTCCTAGAAAATGGGCCATTAAAATGTTTTTGACTTTTCAAACCTTGTGATTCCTAATATTTCTGTCTCTTCATCCTTGTTATTAATCCAAGGTTTAGAATTTACAATTTTCCAGTACTTAAAAAAGAACTTTCCTCATTACTGGATTGAAGGAAGAATGGCACAATAAATAAATTCCATATCAGTGATTTTTTTACCAGAGAGTCCCGCTTCATATACTCATAACTTTGTCTCTGGGACTTACAAAATTTATAGGTGTGAGTAGGGCTATCACGTGTAAACGTGTACCCGGAAGCATGTAGTGTTTGTGTAGAAAAAGGTTATGAAAATGACAGTTCATTTACACAAAGCACATGATTGACACATGATCAGTAATGACATCATCAATAAAATCTTACCTCATTCATTTGTCACTTCCTTTTTTCTTTCTCTCTCATAATAGCTGCCTCTAATAAAAACCTGAGATCGCCAGTTTGGCAAGAAGAAGGTCAAATGTAACGTGTAAAGTTGAAGTGTCATACTCGGGAGGCAGCACCGGGACTATGTCCAATCATTTGAAACATGTACATAAGTCTGTAAAGACTGAAGTCAGTGATGGAAAACCCAAAATTGTGCAAAAGCCGAAAACAAACACTACACGCATTTGGCCGTTTTGACGCATCCACAGTCCACAATGGTTATGTTTGAGATGACCCCTCAAATTTTGCAGCAATCAGAAAGCAGCTTTGTCAATACACAAATTTAGCGGTGTGCTCAAAAGTAATTGTCAATTAGTACACACATTGTGACACACATAAATGGATATTAGTTCTGTAAAAACGGAGTGCCTTTGAATAGAACATAGTTGTACAGCCTTGGATAAAAAGATTTTGGAAACCACAACAGAAATATTCCTATCTGAGATGGAAATACAGCCTTACAGCTAAAGATTGTGTGTTTATTTCATAATTTTTTTCCTTGTAAACTGGTATGTAAAAGATTCCCAGTTAAACGAAATCGTTTCGTTTATGAAATTTTGTGTACACGTGTAGAGATTTCTGTACGTGTGAGTCCCTGAACTCACAAAATACAATAGAAAAAACTGCTAAAAAATATGTAAAGGACTCTTGATTTTATCCTGGGACTCTTTAATTATCAATCATATGCGTCCCTTGAACTCAGTAGAACCAAAAGGTAAATAAATCACTGCATATGAAAGATAAGTGTACCATGAACATTTTGTTTCCTTTTTACAGAGCTTTTTAATATGCTCCTTCAGAGTAGCAGAACACTGACCTGCAAGAATCTCTGTTGTTCAGCCACTCGAGCTGGACATTTTGTTCATTTGCCATCGTTTTGGCCATTAAAACCATTTACGAACAGCGCAGAAATGAATTGAATTTTTTTCCAATATCAAAAGTAGGATTTCACTGATCGATTATAAAAATAATTTTTGTTGGCTGAAAACATACGAAGCTAGAAAATTGCATGTTTGCAAACCAATGAAATGTAATGACAAAGTGACACCCAGGAGGACAATGAAAATAAATGCATGAATGCATCCCATGGGACCAGAATTAAGCGATAAGATGTGACTTAACATGGCACTCTGTATACCAATAAAGAAACAATGTGCCACATCTTAATGACTAGGATTGCCAAACCGAACAATAGATGCAGGAAGTTTTGGGCACATTGAAGATTTTCTTTTGCGTCATTGTAATTTTGGATGCGCAAAAAAAATGGCGCACTACCAAATTTTAGGTGCGGCAAAAGAAAATTAATAGCGTCAAAGGTGCAAGGGGGCAGTCTAAAGTGAATCCTGTGGGTAGGGTGCTTGTCCATCCTGCAACAGTATTGTTATTTGTTATGATTATGACAAGTAAAAGGTTTTGATGAAAATATGCATGCCTCTGTACATTCCCCTTGTTAAAGGTTTTTAATGAACATTTAATGTTCATTAAAAACCTTTAACATGGGGAGTGTCATTTGCCTTTCATTTACAAAACCTGGTATAAACATGACACTGTTGTCCACCTATGTCATAAGATAAATGTCCATCCCGGTGTACCGGTTTATCTTGCACCCTGGGCAGCTTGCCCCCCGGGGGTGAAGCTGTCTCTGGGCAGCTTGCCCCCCGGGGGTGAAGATACCCCAGGGTATCTTGCCTCCAACCCTGGGCAGCTTGCCCCCAGGGGTGAAGCTGCCTCTGGGCAGCTTACCCCCCAGGGGTGAAGATACCCTGGCCTGGGCAGCTTGCCCCCCACCCCAAGAAAACCTGACAGAACTTAATGCAGGAAGATTTTATGTTTTTTAAATAAAAATCCTTAGAAACATGGGAAAACTGATTTTTACATGTGTGTGCATATGCATCTTTTTCCTGGTATGAGGAAATTGAGGGCCAGAATATAGTGGCCTTAGAAGTTTGCACCTATGCCAGAAAACCTGGCAGACTCCATTCTAAAAGATAATTTATCACTTAATAGACTTTCCTATTAAACAGTCATTTGAATATTCATAATATTGACCATCAACTATTTTTCTATGGCTGGAGGTGAGGCTGGGGGTAAGATACCGTGGCCTGGGCAGCTTGCCCCCCACCCCTAGAAAACCTGACAGAACTTTATTCAGAAAGATTTTATTCCTTTTAAATAAAAATCTTCAAGATAGATACATGGAAAAACTAATTTTTTATGTGCATATGCATCTTTTACCTGATAGGGGCAAATTGAGGTCCAGAATATAGTGGCCTTAGAAGCTAGCAACTATGCAAGAAAACCTGGCAGACTACATTCCAAAAGACAGTTTATCACTGAAGAGATTTTCCTATTGAACAGTCATTTGAATATTCATAATATCGACCATTAACCATTTTTCTCTAAACAGGAAGGGGTGGGGGTTAAGATACTGTGGCCTGGGCAGCTTGCCCCCTGGGGGTGAAGATACCCTTGCTTGCGCAGCTTGAACCCCCTCAAGAAAATCTTACACAACTTAATTCAGTAAGTTTTTTTCTTCATTTAAATAAAAATCCTTACAACAGAAACATGGCAAAACTGATTTTTATGTACATACGCATCTTTTACTGGATAGGAGGAAATTGAGAGCCTTAGAAGCTTGCACCTATGCTATTTTTATCCGACTGTAGAGGAGAGGGGTATGTGATACAGAAAAAAAAGAGATACAGTAAAAATAAGTAAAAGCAGGTACTACTACCATTCTAATGTCTGTGCATCAGAATTTTAAGTTTTGAATGATTATATAGCTTGTCTGATTTGAGTTTGCCATGTTTCTAGGGGTGGGGGGCAAGCTGCCCAGGCCAGGGTATCTTCACCCCCGGGGGGCAAGCTGCCCAGGCCAGGGTATCTTACCCCACCCCCCACCCCAGCCTATCTGAAGAAATATAGATAATAAAAAGTAACAGAAATATTCAAATGACCTCTTAAATGGGAAATTGTTTTAAAAAGATAAAAATAACAGTCTGAATTTAATTTTGTTTACAAGATTTTCTGAGCTTGGGAGGGAACATCTTAAGCCACAGTATTTTGGCCCCAATCCCTTTCCATAAAGTGAAAAAGTAGGTAAAAGCAGATACTACTACCATTCTAGTGTCTGTGCATTAGAATTTTAAGTTTAAAATTTTAAATAGCTTATCAAATCAGAGTTTGCCAAGTTTCCAGGGGTGGGGGGCAAGCGGCCCAGGCCAGGGTATCTTCACCCCCAGGGGGCAAGCTGCCCAGGCCAGGGTATCTTAGCCCCCATCCCAGCCTATCTGAAGAAAGATAGATAATAAAAAGCAATAGGAAAATTCAAATGACCTGTTAAATGGGAAATTGTTTTAAAAAGATAAAAATAACATTCTGAACTTTAATTTTGTTTACAAAATTTTCTGAGCTTGGGAGGAAACTTCTTAGCCACAGTATTTTGGCCCCAATCCCTTTCGGTAAATTGAAAAAGTAGGTAAATGCAGGTACTATTACCATTCTAATGTCTGTGCATTAGAATTTTAAGTTTAAAATGATTAAATAGCTTTTCAGATCAGAGTTTGCCAAGTTTCCAGGGGTGGGGGTCAAGCTGCTCAGGCCAGGGTATCTTCACCCCCGGGGGGCAAGCTGCCCAGGCCAGGGTATCTTAACCCCCACCCCAGCCTATCTGAAGAAAGATAGAAAATAAAAAGCAATAGAAATATTCAGATGACCTGTTAAATGGGAAACTGTTTTAAAAAGATAAAAATAACATTCTGAACTTTGATTTCATTTACAAGATTTTCTGAGCTTGGGAGGAAACTTATTGAGCCACAGTATTTTGGCCCCAATCCCTTTCCATAAAGTGAAAAAATAGGTAAAAGCAGGTACTACTACCATTCTAGTGTCTGTGCATTAGAATTTTAAGTTTAAAATGATTTAAAAGCTTTTCAGATTGGAGTTTGTCAAGTTTCCTGGGGTGGGGGAAAGCTGCCCAGCCAGGATATCTTCACCCCCTGGGGGCAAGCTGCCCAGGCCAGGGTATCTTACCCCCCACCCCAGCCTATCTGAAGAAAGATAGATAACAAAAAGCAATAGAAATATTCAAATGACCTGTTAAATGGGAAATTGTTTTAAAAAGATAAAAATAACATTCTGAACTTTAATTTTGTATACAAAATTTTCTGAGCTTGGGAGGAAACTTCTTAGCCTCAGTATTTTGGCCCCAATCCCTTTCCGTAAATTGAAAAAGTAGGTAAATGCAGGTACTATTACCATTCTAATGTCAGTGCATTAGAATTTTAAGTTTAAAATGATTAAATAGCTTTTCAGATCAGAGTTTGCAAGTTTCCAGGGGTGGCGGGCAAGCTGCCCAAGCCAGGGTATCTTCACCCCCGGGGGGGGGCAAGCTGCCCAGGCCAGGGTATCTTACCCCCCACTTTAGCCTATCTGAAGAAAGATAGAAAATAAAAAGCAATAGAAATATTCAGATGACCTGTTAAATGGGAAACTGTTTTAAAAAGATAAAAATAACATTCTGAACTTAAATTTTGTTTACAAGATTTTCTGAGATTGGGAGGAAACTTATTGAGCCACAGTATTTTGGCCCCAATCCCTTTCCATTGTTACAAGCCAGGCGTAACGAGAAAGAAATGAAAGTGAAACCAGCAACAAGTTTTAAATTATTAACAATATTTATTCCACAAAAAAAATAAGACAAGATTCAAAACAAAAGAATGTAAGTAGACTGTACCTTTCAAGTTTATGTCACAAAGTCCCTCTGAAATAATCCATGAGAATTTATTAAACAAATCCTTTGAATATCAGTTTCTGATCCCACAATTTAATGTTCCTGAATTCAGAATTTAAGTCCAGAATGAATAAAATAGTAAAGTAATCCAGTATAGAATAATTTCCAGTGAAAGTATACAAAGATGCCCAGATGAAAATCTTTTCTCCTTATATAATATCAAAGAAGGTTCTAGAAAAAGAATTTACTACAAGCATCTCTTATTTTCCAGTTCCAATCAAGAAACTTCTAAATCTTCCATGACATTCCAAAAACAACTCAGTCCAGAATCAAGGACGTAAACATCATGTTATTGTAAACATGTTGAATATTCCAGAAAGTTATTTTTGGAAACATAGTAAATAAAGCTATTTATGGAAACATAGTAAACATGTTGTTTAAACAATTGAACACCCTGTTACATAACACTTCCCCTCTTCAGGGAAAAGAAAGATTTATGTAATAAAGCTTTCTTTTGCCCTAAAATTATCATAAAATAAAATACTGATAAAGGCAATTATTATCTTATATACAGCAAGTTACAGGAAACCACAGATCAAGACATCATGCTCTGGACAAGGCATCAGGAATAATATTATCTTTTCCCCTGATATGCCTGATGTCAAGATTGTATTCCTGTAACAACAGGCTCCATCTGAGCAACCTCTGATTCTTGTTTTTCATCTTATGGATGAAAGTCAGTGGATTGTGATCACTGAAAACAACAATAGGTGAGGATGAAGAAGTCAGATAAACTTCAAACTGTTGAAGAGCAAGAATGAGAGACAAACATTCTTTCTCTACTGTAGAATAATTCTTTTGATGTCTGTTAAACTTTTTGGAAAAGTAACAAACTGGATGATCCACACCATTGTCATCCTCTTGCAGCAATACACCACCTGCACCAACATCACTCGCATCCACTGCTAGCTTGAATTCTTTATTAAAATTTGGTGCCAAGAGAACCGGCTCACTTCTCAGTATGGCTCTCAGTTTATCAAAGGCATTCTGACAATCACTGGTCCACTTAAACCTCATTCTTTTACTAAGTAAATTAGTCAGTGGCTCAGCAATGACAGAAAAATTATTACAGAATTTTCTGTAATAACCGGCCATACCAAGAAACCTCATCAGTTGTCTTTTGCATGTGGGCACCGGAAAATTTGAAATAGCTTCAACTTTAGCCTCTATAGGTTTAACCTGACCATGACCCACAACATGTCCTAGAAATGTTAAAGTTGCATGACAGAATTCACTTTTAGCAAGGTTTATTGTCAAGTTTGCTTCACTTAGTTTATCAAAGAATACTTTGATAGTTCCAAGATGGTGATTCCATTCATCATTGTATATGATGGCGTCATCGATGTAAGCATCGCAATGCTCGATTCCAGCTGTTATGGTGTTGATTAAGCGTTGAAATGTTGCTGGAGAGTTTTTCATTCCGAAAGGCATTACTTTATAGTTATATAATCCATCAGGAGTAACAAATGCTGAGATCTCTTTAGCTCTTTCTGTGAGAGGAATTTGCCAAAATCCTTTCAGAAGATCAAATTTAGTTATATATTTTGAATTTCCAATTTTGTCAATACAGTCATCCATTCTTGGTATGGGAAAAGTGTCTGTTTTGCTCAAGTTATTGACCTGCCTGTAATCGGTGCACATCCGATATGATCCATCCGGTTTTGGCACAAGAATGCAAGGTGAACTCCATTCACTTTGACTTGGTTCAATATAATCATTGTCCAGCAAATACTGAATTTCCTCCTTAAGATATTTTTGTTTTGTTGGGTTCATTCTATATGGATGTTGTTTGACAGGTTGTGAGTCCTCAACATTCACATCATGATAAATTTTGTCAGTCCTTGTAGGAATATCCGGAAATAAGTGTTCATATTGATGAATTAACTGTTTCAGTTCCTTTCTTTGGACTGGATCTAGGTGTGAAAGTTTCTGGTCAAGAATCTTTAGAATGTCAGAATTCTGGAGTTTTGATGAAGCAGGATCAGATTTGATGAAGTTCATGTTTTCAGAGTTCATTTCACTTTGTTCCTGAGGGACTGAACTAACAACACTAATTGGTGTAACAGAAGAGCTATCCCTATCTATGTATTGTTTAAGCATGTTAACATGACATAACTGTTTTTGTTTGCGTCTCCCAGGAGTGTTAACAATGTAATTTACATCACTAATCTGTTTATCTACAGTGTAAGGGTCGTAATATCTGGCTTGCAAAGGTTTGCCAGGAATAGGCAAAAGAGCAAGTACCCTATCTCCAGGCATGAATTTTCTTTCTTTTGCATTTTCATCATACCAGCGTTTCATTTTCCTTTGTGCTGACGTAAGATTGGTCCGAGCAGCTTCACAAGCTTTAGACAGTCTGTCTTTGAAATCTGATACATACTGAAGTAAGTTCAGAGAACTGTCATCATTTGAGAGAAATTTCTCTTTCAAAAGTTTCAAAGGTCCACGCACAGTGTGGCCAAATACCAGCTCAAATGGGCTGAAACCAAGAGATTCCTGAACAGATTCTCTAACAGCGAACAACAACAAATGGATGCCCTCATCCCAATCTTTTTCAGTATCAAGGCAGTATGATCTGATCATATTTTTCAGTGTCTGATGAAATCTTTCCAGGGCACCTTGACTTTCAGGATGGTAAGGCGATGACTTATATTGAGTAATGCCCAACTCATGCATGACCTGCTGAAAAATTCCTGACATGAAATTTGAGTCCTGATCCGCCTGAACAGACTTTGGAAGGCCTACAAATGTGAAAAACTTTACCAAAGCCTTAACAATATTCTTTGTTTTAATATTCCGAAGTGGAATGGCTTCTGGGAAACGTGTAGAAGCACACATTATAGTGAGAAGATGTTCATTACCTGACTTTGTTTTGGGCAAGGGACCAACACAGTCAATAATTATTCTGCTAAAAGGTTCATCAAAAGCAGGTATGGGCTGTAAATAAGCTTTTGGTATTGTCTGGTTGGGTTTTCCTACCATCTGACAAGTATGGCAAGATTTGCAAAATTGAGAAACGTCAGATTTTAACCCTGGCCAGTAAAAATGGTTAAGAATTTTGTGATAGGTCTTATTTATACCTAAATGACCTGACATGGGAGTGTCATGGGCCAAGTTCAAAATTTCAGGGCGATAAACCCTTGGAACCACTATTTGGTGGTTAACAGTCCACTCGTCTTCTGCTGAGACATCAGGAGGACGCCATTTCCTCATTAAAATGCCATTTTTGACATAAAAACAGACTGAGACTTGATCTATTTCTTTCTCATCTAAAGCCCTTTCAAGCAAAGGCAAAATTTCAGGATCATTATGCTGTTCCTTACAAAGCTGGGACCTTGACACCATGTCATTACCTTGACCTTGGTCATTTAATATTGCAGAGTAATGACTGGACTCTTACTTGTTATGTAACTCCGTCTGTTTGTCAGACAGGCTGGATGAAAGAGAATCTGTAATCTCATGTTTAAAAGACTGACCCAAAAAGGTATCAGTTAAATCAATGTCCCCATCATTCTGTTTTGCTTTCTTTGCCATGGCCCTTGTAACGGCACAAGATGGGTAAAGATCAGGGATTTCCTGCCCAATGGGATCAGGTGGCTGATCAATACAAGGTATGTTAGTCAAAAGTGGGTTTACCACAACCTTATCTCCTGCTAAGTCATTGCCTAACAGTAAGTGAAAACCTTTAAAAGGTAAAGAAGATCGAATACCAACAGCCACTAAACCAGTTACCAAGTCTGAGGATAAATAAATGTTATGAAGAGGAACATTAACAAATCCACACTCTACACCCTGAATAAAGACACTTGTCCCAGAAGAAGTCTTCTCAGAAAAAGGCAGAGTATCTGCTAAAATAAGGGATTGAGAAGCTCCGGTATCTCGTAAGATTTTAATTGGGGTAGACTGGGCATAGTCACTATTTAGTGACACAAAACCATCTGATAAGAATGGTTCATAAATCTCCATAACAGAATCAGTCTCAGGCCTTTCGGTCTGGATAGGATCTTCCTCCTTAACACATGACTGCGGTTTTGACCGTAAAGAGGTAAGGCCTGTAGGTTTAAGCCCCTCTTGTTTTTCTTTCTTTCTTTTCAAATGTAAACATTCAGATATTACATGACCTGTCCTTTTGCAATAATTGCAAATTGGTTGAGATAAGGGATTTTGATCTTTATTTTCACCAGAAGGTTTGGGTTTGGGAGTAATTGTTTGGCTATGACTGCCAGATGGATTACTAGGACTATGTTTGGATCCTGAATGTGGGAAAAATGGTCTTCTAGAGGGATTTGACTTGTTAATAAAGGAAACTTTATGTGTTAAAGCATAATCATCTGCAAGTCGAGCTGCAGCTTCCAAAGTTTCAACCTGTTTCTCATCTAAAAAGGACTTAATGTCTGAATTTATGCACCTTTTGAACTCCTCTACAAGCATGAGCTGCCTAAGTTTTTCATGATTAGAGCCAATTTTCTTTGAAGAGCACCACCTATCAAATAGCTGTTCTTTAGTTCTAGCAAATTCTACATGGGTCTGCTCATTTTCTTTCTTACAGTTCCTAAATTTTTGCCTGTAAGCCTCAGGGACCAACTCATAAGCCTTAAGAATTAATTTCTTTACAGTATCATAACTGGAGCTCTGCTCGACAGTCAGCTGAGTATAAATTTCTCGAGCCTTCCCAATTATAACACTTTGCAAAAGCAAGGTCCAATGCTCTTTTGGCCATTTTAAATTTTCTGCTACTTTTTCAAAATGAAGAAAATATTTGTCAACCTCTTTTTCCTGAAATGGAGGAACTAATCTAATGTGTTTGGTAACATCAAAATGAGAGCCAGAGTCTAAAGGTTGCCGTTTTACTGTCATATTTTGCATTTCTAGTTCTTTCATTCTTAAATTAAATTGTCTCTCTCTTTCTTTTTCTTCTGTATCAAACTTTAATTTTTCCCTTTCTATCTGAATTTGTCTTTCTTTTTCTTTCTCTCTCTCTTCCATTTCCATTCTTTCTTTCTGCATTTGTCTTTCTTTTTCTTTCTCCCTCTCTTCCATTTCCATTCTTTCTTTCTGCATTTGTCTTTCTTGTTCTAATCTTAATTTTTCTAACTCAATTTGCTTCTGAATTTCAAGCTCTCGCATATGCAAACCAGTCTGAGTTACGAGAACAAGAGACAAAGCAGAAGAATCAAGAATTTCCTTATCAACCAAAAATTGGACCAAAATATTTTTTATTTCCTGTTTTAACATGGACTTGTTGACGGTAGTCAATTCATAGTGAGCAGCAATATCCAACAAATCAGACTTTTTGGCCAAATCTAACAGCTCCTGCGAAGGCGCAGTGATAAAAGCTTGAAGGTCAAATGACATGATTGCTTTTTGCTGGTTTTATCAAGAAAATTTATCAATCAGAGTTTATTTATTGATATTTTTCAAAAGTCAATACTTGCTTTTTTTATTTTTATTATTATTATAATATTTTTTGAAAGTCAATACTTGTTTTTTATGAAACAAATATTTTTATATTTACTGAGATTTTTTAAAAGTCAGAACTTGTTTTATAGCAAACAAATATTTTTTTTCCTTAAAAATCAATATTTGTTTTCTTTAAAAAGCTCAAACTTGTTTTAGCTCAAGAAAATGTTCGATCCCGGACGAGTCCCCAATTTCTGTTACGAGCCAGGCGTAACGAGAAAGAAATGAAAGTGAAACCAGCAACAAGTTTTAAATTATTAACAATATTTATTCCACAAAAAAAATAAGACAAGATTCAAAACAAAAGAATGTAAGTAGACTGTACCTTTCAAGTTTATGTCACAAAGTCCCTCTGAAATAATCCATGAGAATTTATTAAACAAATCCTTTGAATATCAGTTTCTGATCCCACAATTTAATGTTCCTGAATTCAGAATTTAAGTCCAGAATGAATAAAATAGTAAAGTAATCCAGTATAGAATAATTTCCAGTGAAAGTATACAAAGATGCCCAGATGAAAATCTTTTCTCCTTATATAATATCAAAGAAGGTTCTAGAAAAAGAATTTACTACAAGCATCTCTTATTTTCCAGTTCCAATCAAGAAACTTCTAAATCTTCCATGACATTCCAAAAACAACTCAGGACGTAAACATCATGTTATTGTAAACATGTTGAATATTCCAGAAAGTTATTTTTGGAAACATAGTAAATAAAGCTATTTATGGAAACATAGTAAACATGTTGTTTAAACAATTGAACACCCTGTTACATAACACCATAAAGTGAAAAAGTAGGTAAAAGCAGGTACTACTACCATTCTAATGTCTGTGCATTAGAATTTAAGTTTATAATGATTAAATAGCTTTTCAGATCGGAGTTTGCCAAGTTTCCAGGGGTGGGGGGCAAGCTGCTCAGGCCAGGGTATCTTCACCCCCTGGGGGCAAGCTGCCCAGGCCAGGGTTACCCCCCACTTTAGCCTATCTGAAGAAAGATAGATAATAAAAAGTAATAGAAATATTCAAATGACCTGTTAAATTGGAAATGTTTTAAAAAGATAAAAATAACATTCTGAACTTAAATTTTGTTTACAAGATTTTCTGAGCTTGGGGGGAAACTTATTGAGCCACAGTATTTTGGCCCCAATCCCATTCCATAAAGTGAAAAGGTAGGTAAAAGCAGGTACTACTACCATTCTAATGTCTGTGCATTAGAATTTTAAGTTTAAAATGATTAAATAGCTTTTCAGATCAGAGTTTGCCAAGTTTCCAGGGGTGGGGGGCAAGCTGCCCAAGCCAGGGTATCTTCCCCCCAGGGGGCAAGCTGCCCAGGCCAGGGTATCTTACCCCCCACTTTAGCCTATCTGAAGAAAGATAGATAATAAAAAGTAATAGAAATATTCAAATGAGCTGTTACATGGGAAACTATTTTAAAAAGATAAAAATAATATTCTGAACTTTAATTTTGTTTACAAGATTTTCTGAGCTTGGGAAACTTCTTGGGCCACAGTATTTTGGCCCCAATCCCTTTCCATAAAGTGAAAAAATAGGTAAAAGCAGGTACTACAACCATTCTAATGACCGTGCATTGGAATTTTAAGTTTAAAATGATTAAATAGCTTTTCAGATTCGAATTTGCCAAATTTCCAGGGGTGGGGGTCAAGCTGCTCAGGCCAGGATATCTTCACCCCTAGGGGGCAAGCTGTCGAGGTCAGGGTATCTTACCCCCTGCCCCATCCTGTTAGACGAAAGATAGGTAATATCAGATACTGGAAATTCTCTAATGACCTGTTCAGTGGGAAATTCTATTAAAAGTGATAAAATATCTTTCTGAACTGTGTCTGCAAGGACTTCTGAGTTTGGGAGGAAAATGCTTAGGCTACAGTATCTTAGCCCCAACCTCCTCCCATAAAGAGCAAAATAATGAAAAACATACATTACTACTGTTCTGATAATTGTGTGATATAAATTTGTTATAAAAAAAAAATAAATATCATTTTGAATTGAGTTTGCCAGGTTTTCTGGGGTGGGGGGCAAGCTGCCCAGGGCGGGAGCAACACCCCAAGGTATCTTGCCCCCCAGGGGGCAAGCTGCCCAGGGGGGTAAGATAAACTGTTACACCGGCATCTCTGAAAATTTTGGGTCATTTGGTATTATTGTGACGTGAAATGTTTTGATGAATCTAAACATTTCATTTAGATAAACTAATGTATAGACATCTAATTGTCATCTGTCTTCAATGCAAGGTAAACATGTGCCTGTCTGTTAGGAAAAAGTCTTGTTTCAATCGGCATTATAATAAATGAATTGAATGGTACTCATCATCTTTTATTTTTCTAAAGTAATACAAATGAAACTGATAAAGAATGGTTACAAAACCTTTTCTTCTTCTGACAGTCATCATTGATTAAGATAATGAGATTAAACTAGTACTGGGTAGTCATTATCTTTTATCATAATTTTTATTGATAAATCAATTTTCTGAAAGCGTTAATTGCAGAATAGAATAGACAGGTTTATCTCCTGGATACATGTACAATATATATCCATCTGAACTTTGTGGAAAGATCAAATAAATAAGCTACATGTATCAGCATGTGCAATAGATTTACTATAAATTTAATTATAATAATTAAAAATACATCCAAAAATGTTTCAAGGGTATAAAAAAAATGCTTTTCAAAAAAGTAAACCTCCAGATTTCAGTCAGGAGCATAACTTCTCCAAGTTATTTTTTTTTCAACTCAAAACATTAAATTTTGCTGCAGTTTGTGAATTTAACTTGTTTCATTTATATTTTAATTTCTGCCATTTTTCTACCTTCTGGTTATAGTCTTACAACAATTTTCATGGGCAAGTAGTTAATTTTGTATGAAAGATCTGTTATGTAACTTTATGTTCAAGCATTAAAATTTTGTACGCATCGTCTAGAAATGTGTATGCAGTTCTTTGAAGTTAATGAAAAATTAAAATATACTTTTTATTATTTAGGTTATTTTCAAAATATTTACAAATTTGAGAAATAACCTAAATACATGTAAGGTTAAACTAAACCGCCAGCCCAAGGAAAGTTAACTCTTACACCTTGGAAAGTAGGTTTTTTTATAGTTGAATTTTAACTTCACCAAGTCATAAATCTTCTTCTGACCTTTAGAAGTTGAACTGTTATGCTCCTGACTGGATTTTAAATTTTATTCAGGACTGTAAGTTACATGTATTCAATAAAATCTTTTCCCATATTATGCAATATTGTCCTTTTTCCAGATAAGGCAAATGAAAACTGGCACAGTGGCTCAGTTGGTAGAGCGTCAGCTTTGTGACCAGGAGATTGCCAGTTTGATTCCTGGCCAAGTGATTCTAAAGACTATAAAAATGGTACTAGCTGCTCTTCCCCTTTGCGCTCAGCATAAAGAAAGTAGAGCTAGGAATCGGAACTGGTCAGCTCTGTGTCAGTATAATTCAGCTGGTAGGATATCATGTCAGGTGTAGGCAGTGTGATATTTCAGTAAGGCAGCATTCTAAAAGCGAGCCTTGAGCTCCCTGCCACGTTCAGACCTTGTTGCGATTTGACAGAAAGATTGTTGAATGCGACAAAACCCCGAATTAAAAAATTCAAGCGAAAACAAATATTTTTCTTATTTCTCCATAAGGCCCTTCTAATGAGTACCCACAACATACGTCTTTGTGGCAAAGTAACATAACTTCAGATAAGCTTCTTTTTTCAGCCATAAAGTATTGATAATTTTCTTGTCTCACACAACATAATGAAAGCACACCTATTCAAACATAGTGAAAATTTTACAACCAAAACTGTAAACTTTTCAGCTAAAAAATTCTGATATTTTTTGGTGAGGCAGTTCTAATGAGTACCACAATCTATGTTTTTTAGCAAAATAAGAAAAAAAATGTATAATCCTGTAAACCTCAGTTTTACTGTATCAAAGTGGGGTTTAAAATTATATAGGCATGTTTTTGTGATGAAAAAATATGTTGTAAGTATTCATTAGAAGTTGCTGAACATACTCATTAGAAGCATCTCACTGAGGCACTTCTAATGAGTATCCACAACAATTCGTGAAGAAGTAAGAAAAATATTTTATGGATTATCCCACGTACATGTATCTGGAGCTATGAAATAAGAAACACTAGGTTGAGCAGTTGCTGGCAAGCCATCATAAAACCCCAGCGCACCATGAAAATGTTGCTAACAGCTTGAGGGACAGGCAGAAAAATAAGGTTGCTCTCGCACACCCTTACCACGAGGGTAAGCCATACAAGAAGTTGTCAAATTCTGCCCAGTGGTGTAGGAAGAGATAGTGTGACAGACATAGGGGGTGGTCGGGTGGTGCGAAGGTGCTGTGTATCTTACATCACTGGGGCGTCCGACTGATATTGGCTTACAGTTGGGCAAGGCCTGCTATCCTTGTAGTGGGTAAGGGTAGAGGGGGAATGTTTTTATTTCTTCTGTTTCTTCACTTTCATTCCTGTTCCTCTTTCTTCCCTGTCCCTCTCTTTCATCTCCTCTACTCTCTCTTCTATCTCTTTTCTCCCTTTCTCTGGGAGACGACACAAAATGACCCTCAAGGGTTGACGTGTCGTTAAACCCCAACACAATCAATCAATGTGACAGACATAGGCATTCACAAAATACCCATTGCTAAAGCATGGGGATGTTAACCCTTGTCTTGCTGAACCTGGATATACCCTGTCTTTGCAAACAGTGTAGATCCAGATCAGTTGGCTTCTGAAGAAGCCAATTGATCTGAATCTGCACTGTTGGCCATTAAGTATGTGAATTTATATCAACAATCTGGATCAAGTAGTCTGATTGGCTGAAAGTTAGAAGTGGGTATGGCATCTTTATTTATTCAGCAGGACAAGGGTTGATTAAAATGTGGATACCCCTTCTAATCTGGAGCTATGCTAACATGCTTTTGTTCTGTTTTTAGGCATAATGGCTGACGAAAACGGGACGGTAGATGTTGATTTAAAGGAAATGAAGGGTTTTTTTGACACCATTAGGCGCCGGACATACCTCTATTACCTTAGTAACCAGCTGTGGTACAGACAACAAAGGTACTTACATGTATTTCATGTATCATGTTTACTCTTTGTACAGGAAACTTTTGTTACAATCACTGCATTTGTTCTAAAAAATGTTGGCATTAAAATGAATTCGGTATTGTAAATGATCCTAAATGAGCAGAATGATACGTAAGTAAGGCCTCGTTTTAATTCATATGGTTATCAGAAGATGATTCTAACATATCTGTTATAACATAAGTTATTTGAAATATTAAAAACAATATTCTTGCATAATGCATAATTTCTGATTAACTGTCACCTTTGGAGCAGAGGTTATATGCCAGTCAAATCATTATTATAACCAATTTTATTGTTTTGAGTGTCCACGTAAACAAGGTTGATTGTATTTAATGTTCCATGTGTACCCTTAGTTTTGGGACTGATAGGTAGACATCTGGTAACACAAATTATTCTGAACTGTTGTCAAAATCATCAGCGGAATGACGGCATGCCTATGAGCAGTTCTCTCATCATCATCGTTATCATCGGATTTTTGATTAACATACAGGTAGAGGGGCAATATCCACATCAGTGGGCCCCCTTCCAGGTGCATGTAGCTGGCTTGCTGCACACATGGCTGATCTCACACCAGATCTCCAGGTATGTCCATCATGAGGGTTGATAGCCGAGAGCTTCCATTCTCTGCAATTCCTCTCTGTCAGCTGACTCCATGTCATCTTGGGCCTCCCAGGCCCAGGACTCCATCAAGCTGTATGTCAAAGGCTGTCTTGACTGCACCACTGGAGCCTTCGACATGTCCATACCAGCGGAGCCTTCTCTCCTTCAGAATGAGGTCCAGATCCTCAAATTACCTCATAATTTCCATGATTATTTACTCAGGAGTACTTTTCATGGCAATCTTCTGGTATAGAAAGATTCTATCCAGTTATTTCCTATTGCTTAATCTTAGCAATACGGTAAGATTTAGCCAAAATATTACTGTCTTACAGCTAGCTGCGATCAGCCTTATTCTTACATCTCTTATTGTCTGTCAAACTCTAAGTTATGATGTTGGCAGTCTCTTCTTTATTTTTTTGTCCAGGACATCAAACACTTTAATATGTCCATGACAAAAGTATTTATCAATGATTTAGGTTGCTTTTCCTCCAAGCAGTCTTAGGCAACCTCTGTATTGTCTTATTGCTTGACTAAAAACTTCGTTAATACAATTAGTCCAGCAATAGTTTAAACCATTATTTTTGTGTATACCTTTTCCTCTGATGGATAACTTAGTTACAGTTAAGTTAACTCCATCTAATTATTATCCACTTCTTTTAATTTGATCAAAGGGGAATAATTTTACAGCATTATGGTTATTTCCAGTCTATGTCTGTTTATCGGAAAGGGTCCTATCACTCCAATTAACAGACACTAATTAGTTTATAATTCTAATAGCTTAGACTATTACAATAAGATACATTGTAGCTTCACATATGTAGAACTTTATCCAAAATATCTACATGTACATATGTCAGATATCTATAGGAAACTCCACCGAGTAGACGTTTCCTTATTTAAATCTAGATCCTAGATAGACTACTTATGGTCTTGGCTTTTGTTTTACAAATTTTGTTTCGAAAATATTATCTCTATATTCCTAGCTTACATTGCAATGGAATATTTAGGTTATGTCTCAATGACTCCTTTTTCTTTTTGGAGCCAATTGTTGTTTCCCAAAAAGAAAAAAAAAGGGGGGTGGGGCAGTGTTAGGTCTCTGAGGTTTAAGAACTGGCTTCCTCTAGAGTCTATGTATATTATGTATAAGGATGTTAGATCATAACACCTTAAAGGTATGTTATTTTGTGAATCTAAATCATTCTTTCCATTAAATATAGAATTAGAATGTATCTGAATCCTTAGAGTTTCCTGAGTCTTTAACCAGAAATGGTGAGATATTATTTATTGGTGTTAGAATTAGGAGAGTTCCTCCCTCCTGTTCTGCAAATTCTAGCACATTATCTATAGGTTAATGTATTACGAAGTTAAAATGAAGTTTTTTAATAGTAAAATGTATTTTAACGAGTAATACTTAACCTATAGATAATCACTTATCTCCCTCCTCCCACCCTCGCTTATCTCTCCTAATTGTGTCTATTGTTTTACACATTAAAGAAACTGACACGTGATCAATTGAGCTGGAGGAGTTACGTCACACAGGTAACTGCCTAAGGGACCTTCTAGTATAAGACTTTAATTGACGACTGAAAGGTCATTTTTCTGTGGAAGGTGTGAAAACAGAATAGAATAGCACATTATCTATAGGTTAAGTACATGTATTACTTGCTAAAATACGTTTAACTTTTAAAAAACTTCATTTTCAGAGGACTATGTGGCCAGAACTACAGGAACTGGCAGAAGTGCATACAGCAGAAGGGGGAGGATCATATTTACTGTACATACTACAGAGCACTCTCTGAAGGAGGATGTGGAAGAAAATTTGTAAGTTTAATGATTATGTATAGTTCAACCTCCCTGCAACAGTTTTACCTACAGTGCCTCACTTTTACCTACACTGCAACCTTCCTACCACAATTTTACCTATAGTTCCTCACTTTTACCTACACTGCAACTTCCCTACCACAGTTTTACCTACAGTGCCTCACTTTTACCTATACTGCAACCTCCTTATCACACTTTTACCAACAGTGCCTTACTTTTACCTATAATGCAACCTTCCTGTCACAGTTCTATCTACAGTGCAACCTCCCTGCACCAGTTTTACTTACAGTGCAACCTCCTTACACCAGTTTTACCTACAATGCAACATCCCTATAGCAGCTTTACCTACTTTGCAACCTCCCTACAGCAGTTTACCTACTGTGTAACCACACTGGAGCAGTTTTACCTACATGTACACTGCAACCTGCCTGTAGAAGTTTTACCTACAATGTAACCTCCCTAAAGCAGTTTTATCTACAGTGCAACCTCTCTATAGCAGATTTATCTGCCCGTGCAAACTCCCTGCAGGTGCTCTAAGTACTGTGTAACCACCCTGTAGCACTTTCACCTAGAGTGCATCCCCCTACAGCAGTTTTATCTACTGTGTCACCTCCCTATAGCAGTTTTACCTACAGTGCAACCTCCCTACTGCAGTTACACCTACAGTGCAACCTCCCTACTGCAGTTTTACCTACAGTGCAACCTCCCTACAAAAGTTTTACCTACAGTACAATCTCCCTGTAGCAGTTTTACCTACAATTCAACCACCATACAATAGTTTTACCTACATGTATCTACAGTGTAACCTCCCTAAGGCAGTTTTATCTCGTGTAACCTCCTTAGAGCAGTTATACCTACTGTACAACCTCCTTGTAGCCGTTTTACCAACAGTACAAACTCCTACAATATTTTTACTTGCTGTGTAACCTCCCTTTAGCAGTTTGACCTACAGTGCAGCCTCTCTGTATCTGTTTTAGCTCTACAGTGGTTTACCTTGAGTGTAATCTCCCTTTAGCAGTTTTACCGCCAGCACAGTTGCCGCGAAGGTTTGATGTTTCGTGCTCACACATGATGCAGGGAAATGCATAGAGAGGAGTATGGTCCACACAAACTTCCCGCAAAATTCACGCTTAGAGTTTGCGCATTCATATAAAAATTACACTTGTGAACTTTTAACCTTTTGTATTGCACGCATGATAACATAGAATCCAGTGAAGAAATTCGTGCGTAAAACAGGGAGGAAGCGACATCAATATGATGTTTAAGTAATGTAACTTGCACAAACAATTTTGGTGACACTTTGATCATCAAATTTTGCATTGAAACATTAGTTCATGCATGGAAACCTCATGCTACTTTCAAAAAAATCTTGCGCATGGAAGAAGCAAATTCCATGCAAAATTCAAGCAAAATTCAAGCAAAACTGACATAATAGAAATGCGGAAAATTGAAATAGTTCATGTGTAACATGCAAACCATGGAACCTTTGTAGCAGCCTGCCTTGGTGGCTCCGTTGGATGCGTGTCTGACTGGTGATCAGAAGATTGTATGTTCAACCCCTGATGGGTCTACAACATTGTTTAGTGGAGATCATGAAGTATTTTCTACGGTCATTCTCTCCCTTCTGCTGATTCAAGAAGGGCAGTTGTCTGTTTCTGGTGAAAAACGTGCACAATGCTGGTAAATCGTTTAGAGGATTTAGCCTGCCCAGTAAAAGTGTGGTTAGTTAAAAGTTAAAAGCGTCGAGAAATAAGAAAGATATCAGCATTTTTCGGATGAAAAAAGCGCCTTATCTGTTGCTATGGTATTTGCATGCTTATTTGATATTGCATGCTCATTCGGATGCCTTTGAATGTTTATTCAGACATTGCTTCTGGCAATGTCTTAGGGCAATGCCATCTCGCCTAAATTCATCATGCGTTTGTGCAGGCTCTGAATTTTAGACACTGAAATTACAAACAACTGAAAATGATGCAAAATATTGCCCCATGTTAGGATATCAAAGGATGCATGCTAGCTTGTGTACTTTGATATCCCAGTCCTTGGATAGCCCAACTCCAGACAATATTATACCGTTATTGCACTGATATTGGTGAATATTGTCCCGAGTTGGGATATCGAAAGACACAAGCTTGCGAGCATCCTTCGATATCCCAACGAGAGACAATATTCACCAATATCAATGTAATAACCCTTTTTATTATTTAGCTATAAATATTTGTTTCATTTCCCAGGGTTTCTAACCTTTAAAATGCTGTTTTGATAACTAAAATGTGAATTCTACCAATGTCTGTGACAAGGTTTGGCGCGACATCACTGCATGACGGTGTCATCAGAAGAAAAATTAATGTAACGGTAATATGAGAAGGCATAGTGTGCAGTATCAAGTAAGTGTGCCGATATCATGTGATATCAGCACGCTAGCTCCTCGGCTTTTATCGCACATTTTAATCATTTAATATTTATAGCTATATAATAATCACCAATATCTGTGTAATAACTAAGGCTGGCACAATTAATCGGATAATCGATTAATTGATCGATAAATATTACAAAAATGATTATAATTGCTAATTTGCTTATAATCGATCATTTGATTTCTGTGTTTTTTACTGTCCTGTATTTACCCTTAGTATTCAGACACCTCAACTCCTTACCATACTTAATCTAAAATTTGTACGTACAATTTACTACCCATTGTTGTGTCTCAAAATAGCGGGATGGATGTCAAACAGTGTAGACCCTGATGAGACACCGCATTTGTGGCATCTCATCAGGGTCTACAGTCTACACTGTTTGCTCAGGCCTGTCTGACTGAATATACATGTATGCAATAAAGTATAACATATGGTAAGAGTCATGCTCAGACAAGTAAACTTATGACCAAATCGTCAGTGATTATTAAAGGATTATCAATCACAATGGCAGGACTGATAATCGATTATCTTTTCAGCTTCGATTAGCCAGCCTTTGTAATAACCCTATAAATAAGTTATAGGAAATGTGGGTTCCTTTAAGAAGAAGAAGTATTCATAATGTTTTATAGCAGAGCTGTGGAAATACTTTGTCTAACTTGTCCTATTTCCCAGAGGACTAGTAAGAAATTTCAATATACTTGTCCTGGAAAAAGGACTTCATAGCTCTAGCTAAGAAGAATAGCCAGATAGTGATATATATTTTTTCTTACATCTAGAGCCAGCATATAATGTGGTTACTCTTTAGGAGTAACATTTGTTTTCTTCGAATAATGTAAAAATAATGTCAGTTCTCAGGCAAGTAAACCTTGGTTTGAAAAGTGGATTTTGACCATTTACTTGCCCGTGGATATTTAATATAATTTGATAAATTCACAACCCTGTTTATTTTTGTCTATTTCATCATATTTTCATCTATTTCTTTTACAGATGGCGAAATGGAATGAACAGATTCCTCATGTGGAAGAGTATGGTGACTTCGAAGCATACACAAACAGATGGTGATAATAGCCTTAGCCATAAACACTTAAGCCAGACTTTTAACATATGAACATTTGTAAAATCTTCAAGTTGTTTTAACGGGTTTTTCATATATCACCTAGTGCAAAATATGGTGAAAGGCTTCAGTGAAAGCCTTTGTGATAATTTAGGATTATTTTTGGTATTTTTTCTACCAGAACATGTGACTACATTTACCTTAGAACTTACCCAATATTTAGGGTAAGCATGGTTCTTGTTCAAATTACCTCAGTGAGGCTATTCTAGTAAGAACTTGCAACAAATATATGTTTTGGTACAAAATTGATCAGAATATATTCTATTTTATCTGGACCGTTGCATTATTAACAACAATAAGTGTACTTTGACCAAGTGGAATATATTTATAAAATCAGTTACATTTCTTGTTTATTTATACCAGAATAATTCCAGCTCAGCAGGTTCACACTTATTTAGCACAGTGTGTTTGGCTGAGAGCCAATAACTGCATTTATACTTTGATAAATCCACTGAGTAGGAATCTTTGATATATTTCCTATGCAGAGATTCCTAATTAGTATTGGGAATTGGCCAGAATTTTATAGTCAATCATTGGCTTTGTAAAACCACTAATAATGGACTTGGAGAAAACATATCCATTAATAATGGGACTTGTTGAAAACATATTTATTCTTAATTAGCCCTCTTCCAGCTACTAATTCATAAGACCAGATCGATAAGAGGGGTATCCAGATAATATTTTTATTCCCCGCCATTTTCAATGTGGGGTGGGGGTGCATATAGTATCACCGCTGTCTGTATGTACGTCCGTCCGTCGCCGGCCTCGGTGGCTCAGTTGGATGCGCCGTCCGACTGGAGACCAGGAGGTCGCGGGTTCAACCCCCGCGAGGTCGGCAACATTCTTTCGTGGAGATTGATCATGAAATATTTTCTACGGTCATTCTCTCCCTTCCGCTGATTCAAGAAGGGCAGTTGTCAGTTTCTGGCAAAAGAATGTGCACAATACTGGTTAACCGCTTAGAGGACTAAGCCTGCCCAGTAAACGTGTGGTTAGGTAAACTGACCGCGCTCCACATGACCCCATTGGGTTGACTGGGCCGTAAAACCTCAACACAAACAAACAGCCATCCGTCCCGTCGCGTACGTAACACTTTTGGTTTCCATGCGATATCTTTTGAAAGGATGTATGGTGTATTGGGTTGAAATTTTATACACAGGTATATAATCATAAAATGTAGTCAAGTTGGATTTAGAGTAAAATCCATCCATTATTTTGGGAGTTAGGGCCCTTTCTTCAACTTTGAAAAATGGTTTCTGTTCCATAACTTTTGAAAAGACTAGTGTATTGGATTCATATTTTATACACAAGCATATAATTAAAAAAATATAGGTCAAGTTCAATTTGGGTTAAAATCCACCAATTATTTTCAGAGTTATGGCCCTTTATCAATGTTGAAAAACAGTTGGAAAATGGTTTCCGTTCAATATCTTTTGATTCAAATTTTATACACAGGTATATAATCATAAAATGTATGTCAAGTTGGATTTAGGGTAAAATCCACCAATTATTTTTTGGAGTTATGGCCCTTTATCAAATTTGAAAAACGGTTTCCTTTCCATAACTTTCGAAAAGATTAGTGAATTGGATTCATATTTTATACACAACTATATAACTGTAAAATATAGGTCAAGTTTGATTTAGGGTAAAATCCAACAATTATATTTGGAGTTGCAGCCCTTTTTCAATGTTGAAAAATAGTTTCAGTTTGATATCTTTTGAAAACATTAGTGTATTGAATTAAAATTTAACACACAGGTATATAATCATAAAATAGAGGTGATGTTTCAAGTAGGGTAAAATCAACCCATTATTATGGGAGTTATGGCCCTTTTTCACCTTCAAAAGATGTTTTCCTTCCGATATTTTTTTAAAAAAGATTGATTTGTGTATTGGATTCATATTTTATATCCAGGTATATAATCATATAATATGGTCAAGTTCAATTTAAGGTAAAATCTGCCAATTATTATGAGAGTTATGGCCCTTTTTTCAACTTCATTATTTGCAAAATACCTGCATGTGATTGAGGATGGCCCTGGGCGGGGGCATCTGTGTCATACTGACACATTTCTAGTTCTTATTTCTCAATGAAAACATGTTGTATCCGAGGCACTTCTAATGAGTACTAACAGCATATGTTTTCAAATCTGTTGTGGTTACTCATTAGAAGTGCCTCTGCTAGGTAATTTATTTCATGGAGAAATAAGAAAACTATCAGTACTTTTCTAAACTATCAGTACTTTTCTGTTGAAACAAGTGACTTATTTAAGGCTATTTTATCAAAGTTCTTCACCTTTATTGACCATAAATCTAGAATGACCCTAAAAGACAGCTTTGAATTTCATTTCTTTATAAATTGCCTATAAAAATAAAAAGCGAGAAAAATATGTTTCAAAAAATAGAATGTTACAATTAGTCGACTATAAAAATCTTCCTGATCGTCAGTTGGAAGTGCATGATAATGGATTATTATCAATCATCAGTGGCAACACTATTTCTAATGAGGCGTTAGCTACACTATTTCTAATGTTCCAACATTAACTTTGCAGAATGGCAATTATAAGAATTGAATTCTATTTTTGTGGATTTTATTGCTGTGTAAACACGCGTGAACCACTCTCAAACTTTACATAAAGATCAAAGGGCTCTTAAGCATTAGTCATTTATGCGAGTCTTGTGACGGCATTTACACTTTCTTGAAAATCCACAAAAATGAAAAACATTCCTATGGTATTTCTCAAATTCTATTACATGGCTTAGAGACAGGTCATAATTTCATTATCATAACAAATATGAGGGTCCTGCAAAAAGTTTTGTCACTGGGTTTGGATTACTTCAGTGCTACATTTTATCAAACATATTTTTATTACAAACCGTCTAAGTATTCCCCCTGTACTGAAACACATTTTTGTAACCTTTTTACCCAGCCGAGAAAAGCAGATAAATAGTCTTCTTTTGGTATCTGTTGGAGACGCTGATAAATAGCGCTGCCAAGAGAACTTCTAGACATATACTTATTTCCAGAAAGCATTTTTTTAAGTCTTCGAAATAAAAAGAAGTCACAGGGACTCAGGTCAGGTGAATAAGGTGGATGGTTTAAAACTTTCACCTTTTCAGAATCCAAAAAAGACTTAACAACCTCACACTTATAAGAAGAGGCGTTATGTAAAAGGTGGTCTCCTGACCATTCTTTGCTTGGTCATTTCTTATTGTAAAACTCTTTCACTTTCTTCAGTACAGAATTCTTGTAGAATCGGCCAGTGACTGTATGACCAGATGGACAAGGCACCTGAACGACTGGTCCACTTGAATTAAAGAACATTGCGTACAACATCTTTTTCGAACTTATGGTTCTCTTGGCAATACAAGGGCATTTTTTATCTTTTCACTTCCATTGCTAATTATCAGCCCTTCTTTGTGGCTCAAACGTGCACCCAGGGTTTCATCACCTGTTAGCAAGTTAGAAATAACCCGACTATTACAGCCTTTGTATGTTTTCAAAAGTTCCCGGGCACATTTAAGGCATTGTGTCTTTTGCTCTTCAGTGAGCAAATGAGGTACCCACCTAGCACAAACCTTTCTCAGGTCCAAATGCTTTTTCAGAATTGTTTGCACACTGCCTTCTGATATGCCAGTACAACTAGCTATATCTTTGACAGACAGTCGCGCATCCTGTTCGACAACAATCTTTACAGCAGCAATGTTAGCCTTGGTAACAGAGGTTTTAGGCCTTCCAGGACATGTATTGTCTTCAGCAGAAAAGTTCCTAGCTTTAAAAGCTTTAACCCACCTAAAACTGTGCGCACTGAAATGGTCTGAGGTCCATTTATACCACAATTCATTAAATATCTGCTTTGAATCTATATTAAGCCTAATGCGGCATTTAATATAGCTACGAATTTCAGTCTTCTGATTCATGTTGCATTGTAACAAGTAAATTGGTCAGTGTTTATGACTGCATCTATTTCAATTTAAAATAACTCGGTCATTTGGAAAGCAGTTTGCACGAAATAAACGGGTATTGTTAGCTATTCAACACACCATTCAAGTGCAGTGAAGCGTTTTAAAATATACTTGGGATAAAACTTAAGGGAGCCTTTTAGTGACAGAACTTTTTGCACGACCCTTTTGATTGTAAAGAGTTTGTTAGCTCTCCCTTACCATTCACTAGAATTATCCAGTGTCCATCCATCATGAACCTTTTTGTTGTCTTATATCTTCTGAGATCACTGGGCAGATTTTCTTGAAACTTGGCAGGGATGTACCTCGGTGGCTTAGTTGGATGCGCATCCGACTAGTGAGCAGTAGGGTGCGGGTCTGACCCCTGCCGGGACAGCAACATTCTTTTGTGGAGATTGATCATGAAATATTTTCTATGTTCAGTCTCTCCCTTCTGTTGATTCAAGAAGGGCAGTTATCAGTTTCTGGCGTAGGAATGTGCACAATATTGGTTGACCGCTTAGAGGACTAAGCCTGCCCAGTAAAAGTATGGTTAGGTAAACTGACCACATTTGACATGACCCCGCTGGGTTGACTGGGCTGTAAAACCTCAACAAACAAATACCCCTCAAGGTTTAGATACCTCAAGTATCTAAATGAAAGTGGTTCCTGTCTCGAAAAAAATATGGCCAACGCAGCCGTCATTGACTTTTCTCATTGTAGCATGTCCCAAACTACTGGAGGAATTTTTTTGTGAAACCTTGTGAACCCTTGCCTGGTCTAGTTTTGTCGTAATGAAATTTTTTTCTGATCGGCCCACCAAAATGGCTGTATTCAGCGATCTTGGGTATTGAGAATCACCTCTTGGCTTACAGTGTTGCAATTTCAGTATTGCATCCTCTAAGAAAACTGGGCAGGTTTCTTTGAAACTTGCCAGAATATTTCAGGGTACAGATGTGTCTAAACGAAAATGGTTCCGATCTGCCAATTAATATGCATTTCTCTTATGGTCTAGTTGTGTCTAAACAAAATCCATTCCTGTTGTCCGACTGATTAGGTTAACTGACTGCTTGACATGCCCTCAACCGTGTTTATTACATATCCTCTGAGTCACCTGGGCAGATTTCTTTGAAACATGAAGTCTAGTTGTGACTGAATGAAATTGATCTCTGTCAGCTAGTATGGTTGTCAGCAGCCATCTTCAGTTTTCTCATTATTGCATCTCTAAAACTACAGAAGGAATTTCTGTGAAATCTTGCACACCCATTCCTCTTATTTGTTAACTTTATTGCAATATTTTATCATATCTTCTGAGGCTAGTGACACATTTATTGAAATTTCGTCAGGCATGTGCCAAACATTAAATCTTTCTAACAAAATCAGTTCCAGTTTGTCAACCAATGTGGCTACCGGTGGCCATCTTTATTTTTTCATGCATCTGCATCTATCAGTTACTTGTTTGGTATCGAATTGTAGATCTTGAGAACATTAACAACAGATGGCTTTTGAAATATTCTCATCCAACCTAGCCTCGGCCCACCCCACATCGCTGATCCCTTCCAAAAGAAGTCATTACGGGTCAGTATCAAAATATTGCCATATTTAGTGTCAAATCAAAACTGTTGCTGAGCACTTTAAAAATAGTAAACTTAGCCACAGTCATAACCAGGGTAAATTTAATAGCAAATGACATAAACTGACTTAAATGGTTTCAGTCACATCTGATTTTGACTCCGCATGCATCCCTGACACCACCTCACCCCTAGGGCATGGCTACAAACCCCACAAGGGGTAATTAGGTTAACATCACGAAAACATGCCTATATAATTGTGACCCCCCTCAAACCCACTTCTATATAGTAAAACTGGGGTTTAATAGGGGTATATTTTATTTTTCTTATTTCCGCTCAAAAACATAGATTGTGGGTACTCGTTAGAACCGCCTCGTCGAGGCGGTTCTAGCGAGTACCCACAATCTGTGTTTTGAGCAGAAATAGGAAAAATACCAGAGTTTTTCATCAGAAAATTTTCAGTTTTTGGAGATGAAAATTTCTATATATTTGGCGTGTTTTCGTTATGATCTCCAAACGTAGCAGCTATATTTGAAGTCGAGTGGGAGGGCTGTTCACTAAAGGTTTCCCCTGACCCACTTCCGGTTTAGGTAAGAGGTGGAAGATGTATATGGACATTAAATATGATTATATATGTCGCATGGTAAGTTGCAGCTCTGAAGTCTTAATTCGTTTCTCAGTTACCTGTGCTAAGGTGTTGTAAGGTAGAATGATGGAGCCAGTTGAATACAGAGTCATCGGGTTCCTGTATCTGAAAGGCCGCACACCAAAGGAGACATTTGATGAGATAAAAGAAATTTATTGAGAGGATGTCCCATCATATGACGTCAAGCACTGGCATCATTAGTTCAAGTGTGGTCGGACATTGGTGGAAACAACCCAAATTCCCGGGCGATAACAGACCGCCATTGATGACGAAACCATCCAGCACGTGGAAGCTACCATTTTGGACGATCGCTGGATAATTGTTCGCCAACTAGTCCATAACGTTTAGATCAGTGTTGGGTCTGTGAGAAAATCATCCAGGACCATTTGCTCATGAGAAAGGCATCTTCTCGATTGATCCACAGTTGCTCATACCTTCCCAGAAGCATAAAACGAGTCGAGTGCTCCCAGGCTCTTGGCTATGTGTCAAGAATACCAGGAGCATTTTGGCAGACTAATTACACTTGACAAAACATGGCGCATCACTATGATCCGGAGACTAAAATCCAGTCGAAGAAAGGGAAGCAGTTTGACTCGCCACCTCTAAAGAAGGCACGTGTCCAGCACTCAGCAGGCAAGATCATGCTAATAGTATTTTGAGATTAGCGCGGAATGGTGGATTTCTTGGCAGGGTATCACAATTACCAGGACATTACTACGATTCACTGCTGTGACTTGGCGCCATCTACTTCCACCTATTTCCAACCATGAAGTCAGTTTTTAAGGAGAAACACTTCTCAGACAATATAAGTCATTTCCGAGGGCAGGGCATGGCTTCTGGTACAACCTGATGAGTTCTACAGTTGAAGTCTCCACAGAGGGAGAAATGTGTCTCCCTTGGTAGAGCCTATGTAGAGAATGAATATTACATGTGTCGGGTTTGGATTCTCTCAGCCCATCGGAAGTATGTCAGGGATAATCTTAAATGAATATCCCTCGGAGTAAGCTGGAATGGGCCACAACACAAGAAAGAAGCATTAGGGTCCGCCTCCGAAGATGGGCATGTTTGTTATCAAATTGAAGCCATTGACGAGTACTTTAACAACAGCAGACTAAATTTGCTCTTACCAACCCCTAATCACTGCCTCTAATTCCTATCACACGCCTTATCTGCAAAAGGGTCATTAAACATCAGAATTCTTACATAGCTGTTTGGTATCAAATTGAAGTATTGATGAGAAATGTAATATTTGACTTGAATGGGTCTCGCCCACATCCTGGTCTTACCAAATGTCCAGTCCAGCCCTAACCCAGTCCAGCCAACCCATCATTTAATGGGGTTATTAGGGTAATCTTTTTCTTTTTTTTTTTTTTTTTTTTTTTTTCTTTTTTTTTTCGATTTTTGTATAACACCTTTTGAAATAATTGGCAGATTCAAATTATCACTTACTATTGGCAGATTCAGCAGGCGACAAACTGATGATTTTTTTTCTTATTATACCCCGCCACACGATAGTGGCGGGGTATTATGGTTTCATGTTGGACGTCCGTGTGTCTGTCCGTCCGTATTTCGTTTCCGGATGATAACTTGAGTAAACGTCAATGAATTTTCACCAAACTTAGTATGTGCATTGATATGTAGAGATCTGGTTTGGGAATGCTAATGGGCAAATTTCATCAAAGTTTGGAGGTTATCTGCCCGAACGCCCGTATTTTCGTTTCTGGACGATAACTTGAGTAAATATCAAGGGATTTTAACCAAACTTGGTACATGCATTGATATTAAGGGTATCTGCTTTGGGATTGCTAATTGGCAAATTTCGTCATTTTTTGACAGTTATCTGCCGGTAACACGATAATGGCGGGGTGTTATAGTTTTACGTTTTTATTTTTCTTAGAAAATAGTATCTGACACTTCGTGCAAGGTGTCTCATAAGCAAACAATTCTCATGAAGTGTCAGATCCTATTTTCTAGGAAAAATAAGATTTAAAAAATGTCTAATGAAATTTTACTCAGCATGCAAAGTGTTAAAAGACGGAATAGCCTACTTTAGAAACTTATAATTAATAATTATAGAAGAGTCGTTGTATTATTACAAATTTTATTTACATGCGTCAAACAACAACAATAGCACCAACTAATAGTTTGCTTCAATCCAAGATCTAAGTCTGTACACATCAGCATACACTCCTGGGAAGTTGGCACGCCCACATCCGAATCCCCAGCTGACCACGCCCACCAATTCCCAGACTCCGTTTCTTACTGCCACCAGTGGACCGCCAGAGTCTCCCTGTAAAAGTAAGGGTGTATGAATAATATTGACCTTACTAACACGCATTTCTTTTCCGGTTAATTCAGATGAAGCATCTTAATCAAATGTGTCTTCAATTTCGGACTGACTTTTCGAGAATTGCATCGAAACTTGTGAAATGCATAATTAGCAGTAGTCGAAGTGAATTTTCAAGTCAGCAAGCAAAGCTTACAAGCCGAAAGTCTGTGTACAATAAAAAAACAAAAACAAAAAAAAGGATTGCCTTTGGAAACAAAGAACGCACAAAGTCACGAAAATCGGAGACTCGGTTTGATTGAGTCTCTTCATATGCAACACTGTAGTTTGCAGAGGCTACACACGCCTCCTAGCACCGGCTTAAGCGGTATTCGTTTTTCAAAATAACCAGGATGGGCTCAATGATTCCAAAGGAAATAAAATATAATCTGTACTATAATGATGTACGGGGAGACTTTTTACGGCCGCCACACGGCACAACACCGGTTACAGTAGAGTAAAATAAAAATCACAAAGGATTGCCTTTGGAAACAAAGAACACACAAAATCATGAAAATCAGAGACTCGGTTTGATTGAGTCTCTTCATACGCAACACTGTAGTTTGCAGAGGCTGCATACGTCCCCTAGCACCAGAACAGACATGTAGGAGTTTTCTTTCCAAAGTTTCCCTTTTCACATAATGCATTTGAAACTAACACAAGGTTACAAAGAAATCCTTGCATTGTTTTCAAAATCACCCCTCCTGTACATAGTTATACACGTTTATTATATTGTTGAGAAACTTTCAAAAGTTAGTTTTACAAAGCACCTGACAACTGAACCCTTCGTTTAAAAATCATCGCCATGTACAATTCAATAGTAACTGCATTTTCTTATGAGCGATGACGCTATCTTGATTAAACCAATACAGCAATTTTTAAGGGGACTCCGGGTGGATTTTTCTGCCATTTGTTACAAGTGAAACAACTTCTGTGACTTCCTGATTGCTTTCCTCCGCACCATACCCCTTTTGAAAAGGGATTCACTCAAAAAGAAAAAGAAAATAATTTGCTCTCAACGGGGAGCACAGTCTTTTAGATTTTACCTCTTTTCAGACATTTGGAGCAAATTCTTTCCTTTAAGAGTAGACCCTTTTTAATGACAGATTCTAACTGTCATTCTTCGTTGCCACGCACGGTTTTAGAGAAAGTGACTTTGACTATTATTCAATTTCGTATTAATCCGCGCACAAAAGTAGACCCAATGTTTCAATGTGTGTATATTAGTACGCCAGTGAAGAGATGTCCATACAAAAGTAGCGCAACTTGTGCTTGATCTATGGCGAGAGTCGAGGAGAAAACCCGCCTTAATATATGTGCGAACAACAAAGGCGCAGATCAGCCGCGCAGGCTGATCAGCGCCTTTGTTGTTCGCTGTAGCTCGTTTTTTCGACGAAGAAGCATCTCACAAATGGAGAACAGAATGAAACCTGGAATTTATTAGTTTCTCATAGAATCTATCATTTCAGGGCTATTCAGCCCTTTGATTTCAGAAGGGAGGCAAACAATTCTGAAAGTAATGCAATTTTTTAGCTATAAGCAGTCACATTCCGATTCTTTGGGCTGTTTAAGTACGGGCTCCAACATAAGAGAATTGTTAACTATACAATTGGGAAGATGTACAATTTATTTTGATATTGGAAGACAGTATGGACATGCATATATATAAAACAACTGTAATGCATTTCGAAAACTGGGATGTTTTTACGGAGGCCTAGTTGATACTTCACAATTTCTTAGTATACAACATCTTGCGTATTCAGATTAACGTCATAGAAAAGAAAGAAAAAAATGTATAAAACAGAAGCCAGAAAGTTTATTTTCTCCTGTGCATATGCAACTACGAAGCAAAAAAGCGACACTTAGGCTTTTTCTGCATTCAAGGGAGGGTACCCTGGTTTCATGAGAACTATTTAAAAACACCTAACGTTTTTCAATGTCCTGTATTAAAAGGTTCATAGAAATGGATTGACATAAAAAAAAAATGCCCGACTTCTGATCTAATATGGCTGCTACGATAAAGTTGTAAGAGAACACCTTTTTTCAGAAATTTTACAAAATTGTATTTATTGACACGTTTAAAATTTACCAGACACCTTTCGGACGTTCGTGCTTATGTTTTTTTTTTCTATTTGATTAAATCGTTTACAATACAACTTTATACTTATGCTAGTCTTTAAATTGCATGCTGATGGAGTTCTCTGCAAATTTTGTCATGTCCATAAAACATTTACTGACGGACTCGCTGGGTAAGAATGTGTGAGGACCATATAGAATAAGTCAAATAATTTCCGCAAACAAAACTGTTCATCGAAATTCCATAAAGTGTGAGCCGTATAACAAAAAAAAAAAAAAAAAAAAAAAAAGAAAGAAAGAAAGAAAGAAAGAAAAACGCGACAAGAGTTGTTTTTTGTTTTGTTTGTTTGTTTAATTGTTTTTGTTTTGTTTTAAGGTTTATTTCTCATGTATATCTAGACATCAACTGTACAGATTAACTTATCGATAGATGGGTATATTTACCTGTCAGTATATACCTTTTCACTATACACTAAACACAGTTGCTAGGCAAAACTTGAAAACAGTACCATGCAAAATGCATGCATTTCGCCCAAATGCAATTATTTTTGGATTACTATACGTACAGTTGTTTTGTATCATGCAATATCCAGGCTTTATATATACAAAAATCAGCTGTATAGCTTTCCAATAGTGCCGGCCTCGGTGGCTCAGTTGGATGCGCCGTCCGACTGGAGACCAGGAGACCGCCGAGGTCGGCAACATTCTTTCGTGGAGACTGATCATGAAATAAATTCTACGGTCATTCTCTCCCTTCCGCTGATTCAAGAAGGGCTGTTGTCAGTTTCCTGCGAAAGAATGTGCACAATACTGGTTAATTGCTTAGAGGACTAAGCCTTCCCAGTAAACGTGTGGTTAGTTAAACTGACCGCGCTCGACATTACCCCATTGGGTTGACTGGGCCGTAAAACCTCAACACATATATCTTTTCAATAGTAGGGTTGTGTTTTTGCAAGATACGAGAAATGAGAAACTTGACTATCTATGAAATAGTAAACAAGAGTTTATCTAACAGGCTCTTTCCAATCTATGAATGTACGCGTATGTTTTAATGAGTTTTGTAAGATGAACACTTGGCTGCTGGCTGTTACTATTCTTTGAGCAATAACTCCGTTCCTTAAGAGTAGTGATGATTCAATGTTCTGCTTGCATATTTATTAGGAAAGGTTTATAATAATAATTATGCATGTTATTGTCATCTATTTATTATTTCTCTTGATGCATGGGATGAACTGTATCCTATGATTGTGGCTCTTCCTGGATAGTGCCTGCATTAAGGGAAGTCTGGGAGTCAGAGACTCCCAAAAATTGCTCTGGGACTTCCAAATATCAATGCCAGGGAGTCTGGGACTCCAACTTTTAAACATATCCTACCATTTATAAGAAAGATTTAAAATGAATGTATGTGCTATCTGGGTTAAGAATGGCTGTTTTCCTCAAACAAAAATGTCAGTTTAATAATATTTAAGTTAAATTTCTGTAAGTCATTTAAAAGATTTATCAGCAGGGACTTCCAGATAATGGAACTAGGAAGTCTTGGGACTTCCTGATTTTGATAGTTAGTGCAAGCACTGCCTGGACCTCTCATACTATCTCCCCTCTTTTTTGATACTGAATAACTTATATTTCATATTCTGGATTTGTACAGAATCACGATTTAAACTAAATCTCTGTGTGTTATACACCGATATAAATTACTGGAATGTAAGGCGAAAACAAATGAAATTTTTTAATTTTATTTATTTATATTATTTAGACAAGTCACATAGTAAAACAAGTAATCAAAACGTAAGTAAGATAACATACCCTCTCAAACTGAATAACATATGTTACGTTAACAAGTCCATTCATTGAGCTCCTCGATAAACCTCATTTTATATAGAGAAAGGGTAAACCTCGTTTTTCTTATTCATGATTCAAACGTAGATTTATGTGGCTCATAATAGGGTCTATGTACAGAGGCCATTTATTTATGTCAATGTACATGCTTTCAGCAGACCATGTTTCAAGACATCACGAAAACATGCCTATATAATTTTGACCCCCTTAAACCTCACTTTTATATATCAAAACTGGGGTTTACAGGGGTATACATTATTTTTCTTATTTTTGCTCAAAACATAGATTGCGGGTACTCATTAGGACCGCCTCGCCGAGGCGGTTCCAACAAGTACCCACAATCTATGTTTTCAGCAGAAATATGAAAAATATCAGAGTTTTTTTTTATCTGAAAATTTTCAGTTTTTGGAGGTGAAATTTTCAATATATTTGAATAGGTTTGTTTTCGTAATGACGCGTTTTCGTAATATAAGTTAGGCTCACTTTATACAGAATATAAAGGCTACAGTGTAGTTTTTCAGACTGGCAATAACGATTCCAATGTAGAAATACATGTATGTTTTTTACAGTCGACTGGTAGTAGTGCTTTTACGTTAAAAACACTATTGTAACTAATACTGTTCGACTGGTAATAGCCATTTTAAATAGCGTATAATGACTGATATCAGTAATAGCCTTTTTAACGTATACTATGGTAAAGCACAAAACTCATTAAAAACGCCCTGCTCTCATATATCAATACTACGTCGTACGACGATGACCCTCTATAGGGTGAAATTCCTAGGAAAGAAAGAAAGACGAGCATACCTGGCAAGCGTCAATTCCTGTATCTCCGGCGCACATCATTGTGCTGTCCAGCTCACCAGCATTTCCAGTCTGAGTGTTGCAGATACTGTAGGATATAAGGGGCTTCCATACATACTGCAGTGTTGAAGCGGAAGAACCGTCTGTCGATTTGAAAACGAAGACTATTAAAGGCATGCTCAGGGTATGGAAGTACAATTGATTTTTTCTTTGACTTCAATACCAACATTTTCAGCTATGAATCAAAATAATTGTTTCTGAGGGCCATTTTACGGTACTTATAATTCAAACCAGCAAAGAACAGGGCGCTACTACGAAGATAAAAAATATTGTGGAAAAAAGACGAAAATTTCCCATCTTTTCCACAATATTTTCAATATATATCTAACTTCAGGGGTCAAGTTACATATTCATTTGTGAAATGTGGTTGTTCGATTTATTTTTTCCTCTATTCTGCAAATCTGATATGTCGGGATACTGATATCACGAAGTATTTCAGATAGTCCCTTGAACTTCGAGATAACGAGAGTCTACTGTAGTTTTAATCAACATTTTTTTTACCTTTTAACCCTTGTCCTGCTGAATAAATTAAGATTCCACGCCCACTTCTAATTTTCAGCCTATCAGATTACTTGATCCGGTTTGTTGATATAAATTCACATACTTAATGGCAAACAGTGCAGATTCAGATCAGTTGGCTTCTTCAGAAGCCAACTGATCTGGATCTACACTGTTTGCAAAGGTAGGGTATCCGGGTTCAGCAGGACAAGGGTTAACGACGTATACATAGTCCTTGGGGCATGCTGAGGCCATCACACTACAGAGCTAATTACGGTCTATCAAGATCCCAGCTCTAGTTCAGACATATTATTTCACCTATTTTTGTTCATTTTTTAAACTTAGCATGCTGGGTAAAACTTTCTGCAGACGACAATTCGAAATACTTCTTATTTTAACCCAGAAAATAGACTTTGACATTTCAGGCAAACATGGAGACAATTTGCATGAACTTTCAAAAATTGTTTTCTAGAAAACATCATCAGTTTGTTGTCTGCTGAATTAGCCCAGAGAGTGGTACGTGTAAAGGTTAAGCCCAGTAAGCATTCCACATAAATCTATAGCTGACGGGCCGATAACGGCCCGCTGTAGATTTATAAAGAATGCTAGCTGGGAGTTTTCAAGAGTTAAGTTGTCGTGTCCAAGACCAACAGTAAGTGAATTTTCTAACCTTCTGTTGTAGTCCCCCAACCTGAGACAACGGCCATTTCATTGTTGGAATAGTCTCTGCTAGCAAGACAAGCTGGTGACGCAAAGGTGTCAGATAAATCCTCCAATGTAAGGCCGTTCAATTCTAGGATGGCGATGTCACTAGACATTGTTCGGCTGTCGTAGTCGGGATGGCGGATAACCCTAGAGACGGGCACCACGATCCTGCCGTTGCTATTTCCTGTTTGATGCATACCAAATGCAACACTGTATCTGCGTGTTCTTCCTCTGATGAAAAAGATAGTTCATAGAAAAACGTGACCTGTATGCTACCATTGTCTTTGTAATCATAGCAAACGAATCATAGGCCTAGCGCTCATTACGCACGTAAGGAAAATATTTGCAATGAAAAGAGATAACCTAACGTACGCTCGTAAAATATTTTGCTCCTTAACATAGGGGCTGCTCTAAGAGAAAAGAATTTGCTCCCTCTGGGAGTAAATTCTTTCCTTTAAGAGTAGCTCCTATTTTTTCAGCGATACTAGGGAGATTTTTTTTTCTAGAGTTTTACTGGGTGTTTGTGATAATATTCAATACAAATCTAAAAAGTTGTCTCTGGCAACTTACATGTAGAACATATAAAAGAACGAAAATCGGAGACTCTTGTTTTATTAAGTCTCTTCATAATGCGCAATGTAATTTACGGGGCAGCACACACTCCCTAGCACCGGCTTAAACGGTATTTGATTTTCAAAATAGCTAGAATGGGCTCAGTGATCCCAAATGAAATAATAATAAAAAAATAATCTACACACTGGTGGAGTTCGTTCTAACTACATCACTGCGAATAAGAATGATTAAGTATTTGAACTGATTAAACATTCAACCTTCCAGACCCGTTCACCACAATTGATACCGTTTCAAACTCAAACAGTGTATATCCAGATGCGACGGCCTCCCTTTAAGGTATGCATACAAAAATCAGATCCTTTATATACATTATAGATCCAGATGAGACGTCCCGTAACCATCCGTCTCATCAGAATCTACGCTGTCATTACGGGTTTTTTTTATGGCATCCCTACGTGTAGCAATGGACATGCCTTAATTCAAAGATAGGAGAGTCCACGTCACAAATGCAAGGTTGAAAGCGTTAATGACATAATCAACTATCATTTGGCATTAGATGATATTAGACAGTACAGTAACTATGAATGGCTGTGCACAGTGTAGACTTGCCGTTCACTCGTTTGCAATTTAATTTTAAGGTGAATGGATATATCTGATAGGTTTCTTGCCATTTGAGCAACCTCATAAAAAGCCAACAAAATGGCATATGCGCCCAGCGAAGACTCAGATCAGCCTGGGCGTCTGCCCAGTCTGATCAGAATCTTCGCTGTCCGCATGAAAAGAGTTTGGGTCCTTAGCTACCCACTGAGCGCACAGCAAAGACTCTGATCAGCCTGGACAGATGCCTAGGCTGATCTGAGTTTGCTGGGCACACATGCCATTTTGTTGTTTGTTTGTTTGTTTGTTTTTTCATTAGGTGGCTCAAATGTCTTTTCATAAGAGGACTGATGTGCTGGAAAGCAAACAGAGGTCACAATTTTTGTGACTTCCGGTTTGTTTTCTAGCACACTAATCCCCTCCTGGAAAAATGTCTACCCCAGTCAGCATTCTACGTAAATCTATATCGGGCCGTCATCGGCCCGTCAGGGTAGCTGACGGGCCGATGATGGCCCGATGTAGATTTACGTAGAATGCTAGCTGGGTACTCTGATAGCAAAGAATTTACTCCCAAATGTCTGATTCTTACTTGTATCTTCTGTTTGTCCTGTCTAGTAGCGTTCTAGCATAGATGTCGAATTGTGCTAGCCCAAATCAGTATTTGCAATTAACAAGTGTTCTACCTGTATTTTTGCAAGTAGGGGTCTACGTTTTGATAGCGCACGGATTTCTGCGTTTGTTTTGTTTGGCAAGATATACAATTCGTTCGCTATTTGTTCTGACCTTTGTAAATGACTGTATAAAAATATCTAGTTACTCGAGACAGTTTTGATGGACAGTCGAAAACTGTAACTTCGAGTAATTGATCGTCAGGTTCAGGTCACCGTCTTGTAGGGAGGGGTGTTTGTTAGGATCTGATTTCAGTGTATGGACCAAATATATTTTTGTGCAGGTCTGCTTTTAATTATATATGACAATTTGTATTGTCGCAGTTACAGAATGACACATGCATGTTAAGGGGACCGGATACTTAGTAGATTTCCCTTCGTTTTTGACAAGGGAGACAACTTTTGTGACTTTCTTTTTATTTTCCTGCACACCAAGTCTCTTCTGAAAAGGGTCTACTCTAAAAGAAAAGAATTTGCTCCCAATGTGAGCAAATTCTTTTCTTTTAGAATAGACCCCTTTTCAGAAGGGAGCAGAAACAATTTTGAGATAGTTGTCGTCCATGAAAAGTATTCATTCCCCTCAATCAGATGGTCGCACGAGAACTATATTGTTCAGACTCCGTTTCTGAACATATTCGAGAAAACGGAATTGTTATATGCAATAACTTTAGACTGTTCCAAAACAATGATACAAATTTTCTTTTCTCAAATCCAGTAGAAGAAAAGATGAGCCCTAACTTGAGAAAGAGTAACATATGGCATGCATCCAAGGAAGACGCAGATCAGCCTGCGCATCAGCACAGTCTGCTCAAAGTATCCGGCGATACGTCATAGCTTCTTCGGGTAGACAATAAAACTCTGAACAGACTGTGCGAATACGCAGGCTGATTCGAGTCTTCGCTAAACGTACATTCCATAAGGTACATTTTCTAATAGCTTTAGATAAGGCATCTATTTAACCCAAAACTACTTATATTTTTTCTAATTTCTCCACGAAAACATATGTTGTCGGTACTCATTAGAAGCGCCTCGCAGAGGCGCTTCTAATGTGCACCCATAATATATGTTTCGTGGGGAAATAAAAAAAAGAAAAAACATGCTGATATTCCTTCTTAACTGGAGCCACGTTTTCTTACAATGAAATTCAGATGACTTACTCGACGCAATGAGCAGCTGTGATAACTTTGATGGAGCCACCGCTTCCAGTTACGTAAGTACCGCCGCAGATAAGGTACCCCTTATCAATAATTCCCACCTGCGGAGAAAACATAAACGTAAGTACCGCCGAAAATAAGGTATCCCTTTTAAATAAGTCCATCTGTGGACACACACACACACACACACACACACACACACACACACACATATTATATTATATATATATATATATATATATATATATATATATATATATATATATATATATATATATATATATATATATATATATATATATATATATATATATATATATATAACCGCGGACAACGAATCCTCTTTTAACCAGTCCCACCTGCGGAGAATATATATAAGTACTACCGCGGATAACGTGTCCTTTTTCAACCAGTCCCACCTGCGGAAAAAATATACATGTAAGTACAGCCCGCAGAGATGGTATCCCTTTTTAACAAGTCCTAGCTGCGGAGAAAAACATAAACGTATGTACCGCCATAGATAAGGTATCCCTTTTTAACAAGCCCTACCTGCTGCGGAGAAAAACATAAACGTTAGTACCGCCGCAGGTAACATATCCCTTTTTAACAAGTCCTAACTGCGGAGAAAAACATAAACGTAAGTACCGCCATTGATAAGGTATCCCTTTTTAACAAGCCCTACCTGCTGCGGAGAAAAACATAAACGTTAGTACCACCGAAGATAAGGTATCCCTTTTAACAAGTCCTAAATGCGGAAAAAAACATAAACGTAAGTACCGCCATAGATAAGGTATCCCTTTTTAACAAGCCCTACCTGCTGCGGAGAAAAACATAAACGTTAGTACCGCCGCAGATAACATATCCCTTTTTAACAAAAACTAACTGCGGAGAAAAACATAAACGTAAATACCTCCATTGATAAAGTATCCCTTTTTAACAAGCCCTACCTGCTGCTGAGAACAACATAAACGTTAGTACCGCCGCAGATAAGGTGTCCCTTTTAACAAGTCCTAACTGCGGAGAAAAACATAAACGTAAGTACCGCCATTGATAAAGTTTCCCTTTTTAACAAGCCCTACCTGCTGCGGAGAAAAACATAAACGTTAGTACCGCCGCAGATAAAGTATCCCTTTTTAACAAGTCCTAACTGCGGAGAAAAACATAAACGTAAGTACCGCCATTGATAAGGTATCCCTTTTCAACAAGTCCTACCTGCGGAGAAAGACACAAATGTTACTCCGCTTACTCCGCCGCAGATAGGATATCCCTTTTAAACAAGTCCTACCTGCGGAGAAAACACAAACGTTACTGCCGCCGAAAATAAGGTATCCCTTCTCAAAAGATACCACCTACAGAGAAAAATATAAACCTGTAAAAACCACAGTGACAGTCTATCGTTCATGATTATGGATGCATTTAAGAGGATTTGATAGACTTTTAAGGGACATAACTCAGTCAAATTGTTTATGCCTCGGACCTTTTCTCGTCTAGTTTATACCTCTTTTCTCTCTGCTTCTCTCTCTCTCTGGGAGACGGCACAACATATCTGTAATTAGTTGACTGGTTTAAGTGTTCTGGTCTCTCTTGGTAGATTTTCTGCCATTTCCACTAAAGAGGACAACTTTTGTGGCTTCCCAGCGGGCACATGACGTTTATACAACGTCGTCTCAACGTCGATGCAACGTCATGACGTTGCATCGACGTTGTATAAACGTCATATGCCCATGACGTTGCATCGACGTTGAGACGACGTTATATAAACGTCATTTGCCCGCTGGGTTCATGTTTGCTTTCCTGTATCCTTTTTCACTTCCGAAAAGGGGTCTACTCTAAAAGGAAAGAATTTGCTTTGCTCCCGCTGGAGGCAAATTGTTTCCTTTTAGAGTGGATTTATTCTCAGAAAAGTGCAAAACAATTTTGACAGCGTTGTCTCCCCTTATAATATATTTAGTAGCCTGAAACCTCAAGGTACACAACCAAGCGCATTTTTGGACATGCATAGCAATAAGTTAATGTAACCAGTTAGATAGAGATAGAGAGAACAATGTAAATGGAAGAAGCCAGCTGATAGACGTAACCAACAGCCAATCAAAATCGACTCACTTACCTGCCATGGGAATTCGCCCGGTTGAGCATCCTGTCCTCCAACAATGTATGTAGATGTTTGTGGAGGCGATGTCATGAATGTGGACTGGCCACAGGACCCGGACGATTGAAACGTCTGTGAACTGCCCACCTCGACTACTTGGTGTACCAAGTTCTTCTGGTGGTTGTTGTTTGGCCGTCCTTAAAACCAAAAGAATCGATTAAGTTATAAGCCGATGAATGTATACTGACCCAAAAGAATCCATTAAGTTATAAACCGATGAATGTTTACTGACCCTGAAGAATCCAGTAAGTTACAAGCCGATGAATGTTTACTGACCATGACATAACATGGGATTCCCATTAGTGGTCTTTAAACATTGCTCTGTATATACACATCTATATAATATATACACTTCTTAGCCACAGTTTTACACAAACCACGTTTTACCTAAAATATTCGAATAAAGCATTTTTAAGTTATAAGCTGATGAATGTTTACTGACCATGACATAACATGGAATTCCCATTTTAGCATTCACTATTCCCCGTGTGACGTACTGGTCAGTAAACATTCATCTATTTCTACACATGTATGTACAATATATACTTCTTGGCCACAGTTCTAGATAAACCAATTATTACCCAAAATATTCGAACCAAAACAATCTATGACGTTATAAGCTGGTGAACGTTTACTGACTATGACGTAGCATGTTTAGGACTGAAATTTCAGTATATCCCATGTGACGAAATGATCAGACAACATTTATCTGCTTCTAACAAATCTATGTATAAACAGGTGAATGTTTACTGACCGTTGTGTCACATGGGGAATATACTGAAATTTCGATACTAAACTTGGAAATCCCATATCGCGTCATGGTCAGTAAACGTACAACGGCTTACAAAATGTATTCTTCTTAACCATAGCTGTAGATAAGACAATTTTTAATCAAACATATTTGACATTTTCCCCATTTCTCTGCAACAACACATTTGTGGGTATTCATTAGAAGCGCCTCGCAGAGGCTTCTAATGAGTACCAACAACATACATTGTATAACTTTAAGTTAAAAATCACTTATGGATAAAATTCTATCGATACCCAAATTTTATGGTGACTTAGTCTATAATTTTTCTAAGATTGTTGGAGATACTAATGTTTCGGAATAATTAAAACTTGACACTCGTTACAAAATAAAGATGTTACATTATGACTGTTATGAATGACGGCTTCTTCCTTCATCTTCTTCCTCCATCTGATTTAGAAAGTCGCCGCCTGAGGTCTGTGGTCAGACCCATCGTACTCCTCTTTATGGTGGTGTTCTTTTGCACGGGCTTATATGTGGTGGTTTGGTAAACAGCAGATGGAAATTATTTTGAACTACTGGAAAAATAATATCTTCCAAACTGCTGATCTTGCTTTGAAACGCGGACCAATCAATTAAATGTAGCTCTAGGACTGTATCAGGATTAAGGGCAATCCCAGCGGACACACAACGTTGAAACAACGTCAATTCAATGTTGATCCAACGTCTTGAAGTTGAATCAACGTTGAATCGACGTTGTTTCCATGCTGAGTGCCAAGACGTCGAATCAACGTTGAATCGACGTTGTTTCAACGTTGTGTGCCTGCTGGGATGTTTGGTACCTATAAAATCAGGTAAGGCTCCAAGTAAACAGTTTTGCTGTTTATCATTCCAAGGCGGTATTTCTGGCAATTTTTTCGCCGCGTGTTCGATATGTTTGTTGTTGTTCTTTTTGGTTGTTGGTGTTGTTATTTTCTATTAAGAGGAAAAGATACACTGTCAAGGAAGGCAACTCAGAATTGGTTTGCCTCCCTTCTGAAACGTGGTCTACTCTTAAAGGAAATAATTTGCTACCTTAGGGAGCAAATAAATTCTTTCCTCTTAGAGAAGGCCCCTTATTAGAAGGATATTAGTGTTAAGAAATACAACCAGGAAGTCACAAAACTTGTCTCCCTTGTTAAAGGTGCAAAATCTACCAGTGTATCAAGCCACCTTAAGTGCAGTTGCATGTTGTTTTGTGTACTTCAATCCTTATCCTGGGCTTTTGGAGGTGATTGTGGCTTTTCCTGGATATCTCAAAATATTATTTACGTATATTCGATCCCCAAAGTGAGAAAACGTGCCGTCTATCATGTGCGCCCAACGAAGACTCAGATCAGCCTGCGCATCCGCGCAGGCTGATCAGAGTCTTCGTTGTCCGCATGAAAAACACTTTGCATCTTTGGTTATTCAAAATGCGCCCAGTGAATATTCTGATCAGATGCGCAGTGAGATCTGAATCTTCGCTGAGCGCACATGTCCGAAGGTACGATTTATAACGTTGCAGCTTTTACATTATATTTAAGATGTATTTAAAGCTACATCAATAAGTACATACCAAACGATAGTCCTATAAGAGCTAAAATTACAAAGGTCTTCATATTACGAATTTGCCTATGTCGAAGTCAAGTCCAGAATGAAATTTATCAGATGGTCGTTTATAGAAAATATCTGTGACCTCTGTTAAATGCCGGCCAATGATTAAACTCTGTCAAAGTTCATTTTCTGGGGTCACGCTTTAACCTTTACCACTCTCTGGGCTAATTCAGCAGATGAGAAATTAATGACATTTTTCCTATTTTCCCCAGAAAATAGGATTTGACATTCATGCAAATTGTCTCCTGTCTCTAGTGGAGACACTTTGCATGACGAATTTTGCATTATTGCAATTTTGTAATATTGCTTTTGCATTATTGTCTCCAGTGGAGACAATTCAAATCCTGTTTTCTGGGAAAACTAAGAAAAATGTTTCAATTTATTGCCTGCTGAAAATCTTACTCAGAGTGCTAAGCGTTAATACGTAAGCTACCTTTTGTATTGCATTAAATCCCTGTACGGATTCATATTTGCACTCGAAACGCTCGGCATCTGTGAGGGAAGTGGACAATTCAAGTAAATAGCGTCAAATTTCTTTAATAATTAATATTTTCTAGGTAGCAAAAACGGTAACGTCTAATAACTGAATGTGCTGTTGTTGACAGGTTGTGTTCGGTGGACCACGTTTCTACCATCTTTTATAACAGGGTTGGGCCGCGACATGCTAAATGTGTCTTCCAGCATATGCGGACAGCGAAGGCCCAGATCAACCTGCGCATTTGCGCAGTCTCATCAGGGCCTTCACTGACCGCTAACAGAATCACCGGATACTACAGAACGTATGACTGAAGAGCAAAGGCCCGGATAATACTTTGCACATGCGCAGGATGATGTGAATCTTCACAGTTTACGCATGCTCGAAGGTACGTTTTTGCTTGACACGGCCCAATTAGTACTACTATTGATCCTATTATTATTGTTGTGTTCACTACTAATATTATGCGGCATTTTACCATTTATACTCTTACATGTTACATCTTACATTGAACACGACGATATGTGAAATTATGAATTTGGAGAAAAACTATCAAAATTCTGCTTTTGTAGCATACAATCTCGTAAGGTCTGTAAAAGTGCCTCAAATGGCATAGCAGGGGCGGACCCAGGATGATTTCTGTGCGGGGTGGAGGGGGGGTAGCCCTGATCAGGCGCCGCAGAACGCGGCATCTGATCAGGGTCTACACTGTTTGCCACTCATCCAGCAATTTTACACACATTGGATTTGTTGAAGAAAAGTATAAGGTAAAGAGATAATGGGTGTAAATATATTTAGGGTAAAAGACGGTATTTCAAATTTATCAACTGTATACAAAATTTCCCACGAAAATGAAATTTTAAGTCAAATGGGGGTTCAACTGAACACCACAACCCCCTTCCCTCGCGAACCCCCTTTGAATCCCCTCTCTTACCTGGCGCTATGGCCATTGGTCTTTATTTGGTTGGCTTAGCATTTTCCATCTGTATATCATTCCCATATCTTTTTATTACTGAAAAAGAGCTTGTACAATGTTGTATAACTAGAAAAGTGTCCATGGTACACACGAATGCCCCCGCCTGGTGCCCTTTGTTTCATACAATGCTTAAAGTATAGGCCACGAGTGACGGTCCAGAGAGATAATGCAAACAACATAATAAGGATCTTCTAAGTAAGACAATCGAATCCATCAATGATGTTCAATGGTAACAGGAAAATCCCAACCCCAGGGTCCATTGTTCCAGAGGAAAATGAGGCTGTGAAGTTTCATGAATATATTCCATATGGTTTATGAGTTATGAGCCGGGCATGAAGAATGTATTACACTCATGGATGGATTTTAGGCAAGGAGAGCTTATTAAAAAACGATAAGCCAGAGTTGTCTTCCTTGTTCCCGACACATCGTCTCAATATGATTTAGCCATCTGTGAAGTTTCATTAATATACGTATTAAAAACGGTTTAGGAGTTGTGAGCAGTACACTAATTTTCAGCATTACTCTACATGGATTTTAGGTAAGGGGGATATTTCCTAGACATAATTCAAAAACATAATTAGCTAGAGTTGACTTCTTTGTTCGCGACATATCATTTCAATATGAGTTAGCCATCTGTGAAGTTTCATGAATATATTCATACTGTTTAGGAGTTATGAACCGGACACTACACTGATTTTAGGCAAGGGGATTTAATTAAAACAACAACAACAAATTAGCCATCTCGTCTTCCTTGTTCGCAATACATCGTATCGATATGATTAAGTCATCTGTGAAGTTTCATGAAATTATTCTGTATGGTTTAAGAGTTATGAGTTGGACACGAAGAAAGCATTACACTACATGGACTTCTGGCAAGGGGAGTTAATTCAAAAACCGCATTAGTCAGAGTTTGCTCTGTGTTCGTGACACATCGTCTCGATTTGATGAACCCATTTGTGAATATTTATGAATATATTCTATACGGTTTAAGAGTTATAAGCAGGACATGAGTTTTCACCACACTGCATGGATTTTAGGCAAGGGGAGTTAATTCAATAACCAAATTAGCCAGAGTTGTCTTCCTTATTCGCGACATATTGTCTCGATGTGATTAAGTAATGTATGAAGTGTCATAAATATATTCCATATGGTTTAGGAGTTATCACATTACATGGATTTTTGGCTTATTTCAAAAGCCGAATTAGCCAGAGTTGTCTTCCTTGTTCGCAATACATCGTCTCCATATGATTAAGCTATCTGTGAATAAATACCACACGGTTTAGGAGTAATAAGCCGGGCACGAATTTTCAGCATTACACTTCATCGGTTTTAGGTAAGGGGGATAATTCCAAAACGAAAGTAGCAGGGGTTCTCTTCATCGTTTGCAACACGTCGTCTCGATATGATGAAGTCATCCGTGATATTTCATTGATATATTCTATAATGTTTAACAGTTATGACCCGGGCATATTGTTTAAGCACGCACGCACGCATGGACAGGGGTAAATAGTTATGGCCCGGATATAAATCAAAAACCTAATATGCAAGAGTTATCTTCCTTATTCGCGAAACATCATCTCGATATGATTTAGCCACCTCTGAAGCTTCATAAATATATTCCACATGTTTTAGGAGTTAAGAGTCGGACACGAAGAGAGCATTACACTATATATATATATATATAATATATATATATATATATATATATATATATATATATATATATATATATATATATATATATATATATTTTTTTTTTTTTGTAAAAGGCAGCTAATTCAAAAACGGAATAAGTCAAAGTTGTCTTCCTTGTTCGATACACACCGTCTGAATATGATGAAGCCATCTGTGAAGTTCATTAATAAATACCATACGGTTTAGGACTTATTAGCCGGACAGGAATTTTTAGCATTACACTTCATGGGTTTTTAGGCCGGTGGGGTGAGGTGGGGGGGTTGATAATTCCACAACGAAAGTAGAATTCACTGTTTGCAAACACATCGTCTCAATATGATTAAGTCATCTGTGAAGTTTCAAGAATATATTCTATATGGTTTAGGATTTATGGCCTGTACACAATATTTTAGCACGCACGGACGCACGGACAGGGCTGCTGCCCGGACAAAATTAAAATAAAAAATAAAAAAACTTAATTAGCCAGAGTTGTCTTCCTTGTTCGCGACATATCGTCTCGATATGATTTAGCCGTCTGTGAAGTTTCAAAAATATATTCCATATGGTTTAGTGGTTCAGGAGTAATGGGCGGACACATTTGCAAGGGCGGATGGACGGACGGACAGACAGTGGCAAAACTTAATGCCCTTCCAACATTCTTCGAATGGCTAGGCAAAGGGGGATAGTTCCAAAACGAAAGTAGCAAGAGTTTTCTTCATTGTTTGCAACACATTGTCTCGATATGATTAAGTCATCTGTGAAGTTTCGTGAATATATTCTATATGGTTTATGAGTTCTTCTCCGGACACAATGTTTTAGCACGCACGCACGGACAGGGGTAAAGAGTTATGGCCTGGACACAGTTCAAAAACTGAATTAGCCAGAGTTGTCTTCCTTGTTTGCAATATAGCACTCGATATGATTTAGCCATCTGAGAATTTTCATGAATATATTCTGTATGATTTAGGAGTTATGAGTCGAACACGCAAAAACCAAAACAAAAAAAAAAGAAGAAAGAAACATTACACTACATGGATGTTTGGCAAAGAGAAGTAATTCAAAAACCGAATTAGCCAGAGTCCCTTGTTCGTGACACATCTTCTTGATATGATTTAGCCATCTGTGGAGTTTTATTGATAAATACCATAGGGTTTAAGAGTTATAAGCCAGACACGAATTTTCAGCATTGCAATTCATGCGGATTAGACAAGGGGTCGGGGTGCGTGGTGGGAGGGGTGGGGTTGAAGGGTGATACGAAAGTAGCCAGAGTTCTCTTCATTGTTTGCACCAGATCGTCTTGATATGATTATGTCATCTGTGAAGTTTCATGAATATATTCTGTATGGCTTATGAGTTATGGACCGGACGCAATGTTTAAGCACGCACGACCGAACGCATGGACATGGGTAAATAGTTATGGCACGGACAAAGCTCAAAAACCGAATCAGCCAGAGTTGTCTTCCTTGTTTAGCGACGCATCGTCTCGATATGATTTAGCCGTCTGTGAAGTTTAATGAATATATTCCATATGGTTTAGAAGTTATGGGCCGGACACGAATGCGCGGACGGATGAAAAGGGGTAAAACTTAATGCCCTTCCACCATTCTTCGAATAGCGGGGGCATAATAATCCACTATATAGCAGATCTGTGTAAATTGTGTTTTGATTGCGCAAGTTTCTACGGAGGACTAGACGAAACTTACTCTAATTACAAGTATACGAAAATTGGTTAATACGGACAATTGTCATTGTTAAGATGGACTAGATGTTCAGACTACGAACTGAAAGTTGATTGTCCGTTGTGCATGTATTCAAATAAACGCATGTAGCTATTGCTTGAATTCCAGGGTGGCTACCCCTCTTTTCTCCCTGACATTAATAATAATTATTCGTCCTGAAACTGTTTTTAAAATGCAATATGTGCGATTTCCTATGCCATTTATCTAGAGTGATGCAGAAATAGATCAAAGTGAAAACATAAATACGCCGTGGGCGTCAGATATAGCCTTAACCCTTTAAACCCTGCAGACCAGGCGCTGCCTCTATGTGACTCAGTTGCCTGGTAGCGTTAAAAATCTGAACAGTCGGCCAGTCCCTGCAGACCAATATATAATCATAATGAACCGTCTTTTCAGGATCTACACTGTTTGCCATTCTATTTATGAGTGTTGACTGACACCCTTATTTAAAGCAATGAATCTGTTCAAATTCAAAGATGGAAGTATCAATTAAGGAACTCAGGGGTGAAAGGGTTAAAATGAATAATAGTGACTTTATTAAACTATTCACTCATCGTCATCGTGATCCATATTCTGATTCACTAAAATGAAGGGCATTTCTAGGCGTGACTGGTATTTTCAAGGTTTGTTACAAAATAACAGGCCATTGTGGAAAATTTTAAGCTTAGCTGCCTATCGCGGACTGTTGTTACAGAAAAACAGGACATTGTAGAATGCATCTGATGGTCAGCAATGTCCCTGATCAGTTGTTTGCTCTGGACAGGCACTACCGCATGCGTTTGGTGACCCACTCCTTTTCAGAACAGTTGGTCTATTTACCGTATTTACCTTCAGTTTTGTGACAGACTGGTATGAACAAACAGTGGAGGCCCAAATTAAGGCATTGATCAGGGTCCAAACTGTCATTCATCAAGCGGCTTTAAACACATAGGTAGTAAAATAGCCTTGTTAAAATTTTAGGGCGAAAAATTCTGAAATTGTTGCCTTTGGAAACAAAGAACAAACAACAGAACGAAATTCGGAGACTCGGTTTTATTAAGTCTCTTCATATACATCACTGTAGTTATCGAGGCTGCAATGCATGCGCCCCCTAGCACTGGCTTAAGAGCTATTCGATTTTCAAAACAATCAGAATGGACCCAATGATCCAAAAGGAAATAAAAGAATTGTCAATAAGCAGTGCTTAAACCCCACCCTGCCCCACACCCCACCTCCCCCAGCTAATGACTGCCTTGTGGCTTTTTATTAAAATGCATATTGCTTCAGACTGCATGTGATTGAGAAACCGATACAGACAGACAAACAGATGGATATACATAAGTGAAGTTAAAGTGGCAGTCATTTTGTCAAAAATGATTTTTTTTCCAGTAGCAAACCTCTTCATGCACATGTTCCATATGTCTTGAATGATTCTACATCAACACCTCCTAAGTATCAACTTTTATGCAAAATATGAAAAGATTCCTTAAATTATTCATCAAGATAAGAAGCAGAAACCAAAATGCCTTTTCAAGAATTACAAAGGGACATAACTATCAAGGAATTAACCCTTGGCCCTTATTTTTGTGCAAAATATTAAAGGATTCCTTAAATCATTTAGCAAGAAGCAGAAACCAAAACATAACGGACGGACGTGAAAACAGTTCCCACCCCCCACCCCCTCCCCCGCAATCCCCAACAAACACAGTTTGTAGGGGATATAAATATGATCTGCACCATGGCGAAATATATATGGGAAGACATTTTACGGCCGCTACACACGACACTTAATATCAGCTGCAGTGATCGAAAAGATTGCCCCTGGAAACAACGAAAACACAAAAAACGAAAACCTGAGATTCAGTTTTATTGAGTCTCTTCAAGGAAAAGTAAGGTAAAAAGCTAAAGAGTGTGAATACTTAGGGTAAATATGCTATACTAACAGGCAGACCTGAGCAAACAGTGTAGAACCAGATCAGACGCCGCGGCGTCTGATTTCTGTGAACCCTGATTAGGGTGTACATTATCAAGTTCCAGTTCATTCTTATTCATCAAGCGCATACTATATCTTTATTTCCTTGGGAATCATTGAGTCCATTCTTATCATTTTGAAAGTCGAATGCTGCTGAAAGCCAGAGCTAGTGAGCGTGTACAACCTCGCAAACTACATAGCTTAAAGACATGTAAACCCAAAATTCCGATTTTCGTTCTTTTGTTCTATGTTTCCGAAGGCAAACTTTTAAATTTCTATTTTTGTTAACATTTTAAGCGGACATGGTAACTTTAATAGCTCTCTAGACTAATTAACAAAACGACAAATTCACAATATTTTTTTTTATTTTTCCCAGTAAACAGGCTTTTGACATTTCATGCAAATTGTAAATCTGCATAAAAAATGTCAAAGCGTATTTTCTGAACAAAAAAAAAAAAAAAAAAAAAAATAGAAAAATATTTCAAAATGCCGTCTGCTAAAATTTTTAACCCAGCATTCTGAGCGTTAACGTGACCCAATATTTCGGGGCAAACATGGTAACAATCCATTAATCACGTTATATGCAACGTAAAAACACCTCCCTTATACCACATCATGCGCAGAGTGAAGACCAGCCTATGCGGATCACAGTCTCCGATGTCCCTCGATATTTTCTCCATTATCCATTGATTTTGTAAGCGGGCAGCCAAGGCCCAGATCGGAATGCGCAGTCAGATCTGGGCCTTCGTTGACCGCATTTGGTATGAAGATACTTTTCTTGCGGTGCACCATATATGTCTGTGCAGAAAAGTGACAAAGTCTCTTCTTATCACTTCGGCCCACTAACTTATATATTCAAATAGCCGTCTGTCATAAGAGTTACACGGAAATGATCGGACAAAGATCTTGTCGCTTTAGACAATCTTTCAGTAATACCACGATGGTGTCCAGATGAATGACTCGTGATCATCACGAAAACATGCCTATATAAATTTGACCCCCTTAAACCCCACTTTTATACAGTAAAGCTGGGGTTTACAGGGGTATACATTATTTTCCTTATTTCTGATCAAAATCATAGATTGTTCTAACGAGTACCCACAATCTATGTTTTGAACAGAAATATGAAAAATATCAGTTTTTTATCTATAGATTTTCAGTTTATGGAGGTGAAATTTTCTGTATATTTGAATAGGCGTGTTTTCGTAATGTAATTACAGGATGTACCTGCTCATAATATTTTGCCGTTTTTGAAACACATATTATTTTATATTTTAACAAAATATAAATTGGTTCGATTTTTTATCCTTCCTGCTTTTTATTTGCATCTATACTTGACACCTTATCGCTTGCTTGTTTGAGTTAAAGTTTTACGGCCTAGTCAACCCATTAGGGTCTTGTCGAGCGCGGTCAGTTTACCTAACCACACTTTCATGGGCAGCTTAGTCGACTGGGCTGTTTACAAGTACTTATGCACATTATTCCGCCAGAAAACAGAAACTGACAATTGCCCTTCTTGAATCAGCGGAAGGGAGGGAATGACCGTAGAAAATATTTCATGATCAATCTCAACGAAAGCATGTTGCCGGACCCGGCGGGGAACGAACCCGTGACCTGATCACCAGTCGGACGCGCATCCGACTGAGCCATCGAGGCCGGCTACATTATCGTTACGTCTGTTTCACTAATAATCCTTAAAGCGCCAGTCACAACTGCAGCGAACGATATTTTATATATCTACTTGGCATTTCATAAGAATTGTCTGCCAAAATGATGATTCACATGAAATGTCTAAGACATTTTTATGAGAAATAAAAATGTACTCTGCTATAAATTTTGCTTGGCGCTTTGAGAGTTAAACAAAGTTAACTGGTCCTGCTGAACCCGGATATGCCTTGCCTTTGCAAACAGTGTAGATCCAGATCAGTTGGCTTTTGGAAGCCAACTGATCTGGATCTACACTGTTTGTCGTTAAGTATGTGAATTTATATCAACAACCTGGATCAAGTAATCTGATAAGTTGAAATTTGGAAGTGGGTTTGGCACCTTAATTTATTCAGCATGATAAGAGTTAATATACCGTTTGAAACGCAAAGGACTCATTGTTTTGCACGTCGTTTTACTTGAAATCACCCCAATCAAAATTGTCACGACGGTATCTTGATAGAACAGAAATGCTCAGTTTCGTAATTGCTCTGTTTTGTGACGCTGCCTTCCGGAAATACCCAAGATACTCTCCCTGATCAATTTTATGGCCAGCAGTTTTTTTTTTTTTTTTTTTTTTTTTTGCAGTTTTATCTGGGTTGTAACTTTTATTTCCAAGAAGTCCATTGCATCATTTTCTGTCGCAAATTACGAAGTCCGTTCGGAGAAAGATCGTCTAAGTCGGGTGCATCCTCCAAACCCACAAACTGAAGTCGGTTGCATCCATACGATGCGACCCCAAGTGTGTTTAGACAATATTCTGTGAAAGCCTGTTTGATTTAAATAATATCGCTTGCTGTTATGAGCCAAGTAATGTTTATGGTATGTACATAAACATCCACGATATGATTTGACACAGCTGGATCCAAGGAATCGGCAATTGTAAACGGGTTTTGTATTTCTAATATGATGGGGGTTTTTTATGGTAAATGTATATTTTTTTCTGGCACTGGGAGATGCTATCTAGTTCGTGATAAAGTTAGGAAATAAATGTTAGCCTGTGTGAGAACTCTTATATGGCGAAACAAACATAACGAAACCATGATTAATCTGTCAGATGCGCATGTTCGTCAGTGGCACTAAACCCCTAAAGTTGAAAGTTACATCACGAAAACATGCCTATATAATTGTGACCCCCTTAAACCCCACTTGTATTTAGTAAAACTGGGGTTTACAGGGGTATGCATTATTTTTCTTATTTTGTTAAAAAACATAGATTGTTGGTACTCGTTAGAACCGCCTCGCCGAGGCGGTTCTAACGAGTACCACAATCTATGTTTAGAGAAGAAATATGAAAAATATCGATTTCTTTTTTTCGGAAAATTTTCCTTTTTTGGTTGTAAAATTTTCAATATATTTGAATAGGTGTGTTTTCGTAATGAACTATTGAAGTGCAGATGCTGACAAGCCTACAATTTTCATAACGAACTCACACCAACTGTCACAATCCGCGAAACAGCAGCCGCAGATACTGAAAACGGGAATATTATGCCAAAATGCCTACAGCAAAAATCCAGGTCAGCCTGTACATTCGCAAAATCGAGTACAGTTGTAAGGTCTTCGCTTCTTGCGTACAGAACGGTCAGCTGGGCGTATTGGACAGTGCGGGTTTTCGCTGTTCGCATGTAATCTGACTTTTTTTCCCGTGTTGCAGTTGGTGCCAGGCTTCAATAATTTAACCCTTGTCATGCTGAATAAATTAGGATGCCACGCCCATTTCTAATTTTCAGCCAATCAGTTTACTTGATCTGGGTTGTTGATACAAATTCAAATACTCAATGGTAAACAGTGATGATCCAGATAAGTGGCTTCTTCTTCAGAAGCCAACTGATCTGGATCTATACTGTTTTCAAAGGCAAAGCATATCGGGGTCCAGCAGGATAAGGCTTAATTAGGAACCGGCTCACGTACTGTACTATTAATCTCACAAAGGTTTAATATGCTGTGATTCGTAAACAAATACGTATGAAACTGTTGCTTTACCCCCTTAAACCAGTATGTACCAGTGAGCATACAAAATTTCAATGAGTCCAAGATAAAGACAGCATCAAAGGAAACCAAATACGAAGGGATGCCGAGGTACGACCGACAGACGAACATAGACGCCATTAAGCGGATTAAACAAACGGTATCAAGTTAATAAAATGTATCAAATTAATAAAATACATAAATACATGCATAAAGAGACAATAATAACAGCACAATATTATTAAATGCATTTATTAAACGAATGTCAACATGACTGCTGTAAATATGAAGTATACATAAATAAATATCTCATGTTATACAGCCAACAAACCTTTCAAACTAAATGCCTATTTACCCTTCTTTTGCTAAACAGGACATACCCTGTCTTAGCAAACAGTGTAGATCCAGATCAGTTGGCTTCCCAACTGATCTGGATCTGCACTGTTTGTCATTAAATATGTGAATTTCTATCAAAAACCCGGATCAAGTAATCTGATTGGCTGGAAATTAGAAGTGGGCATGGCATCTTAATTTATTCAGCCAGGCAAGGGTTAAATGTCTATTAAGGGGACTTGACACACCTGGTGAATTGTCTGCCATTTTTAACAGATAGACAACAACTGTAATTTCCTGTTTGCTTTCTTGCATTCGAAAAAGGACCTTATCTAAAAAGAAAGAATTTACTCTTCACTTTATCTATATAGGACCTAAGTTCTAGGACTGTGCACTAACAGAACTGTACACTAATAGGGAAAATGCAATGCCTCGTAATATTTTACCTTAAACTGTAATGTAACTGCAACAGTAAAGCTTTCACAAAAGGACCAAACCCTGATTATGGCCAGTTTCATTGCCAGTGTACCATCAAAACGTGTGCTTGTGCATGCATTTGTGCCTGAATTGAGTATTGGTGAGTTACTGATGCAAATTATGGTATTATCTGAACACAGATACACTACAACCTCTTTATAACACGGTTTGTTATAACACGGTTTTGGATATGAGACGGTTCAAAGATGGATCCCAAAAATGTATAGATTATATTGAAAAATGACCATTTATGGTCATTTTTCAATATAATCTATACATTTTTGTTTGGCTATAACACGGTTGTTTAACTAACACGGTTTATGCTATAGACCCCAACAATAGTGTTATAAAGAGGTTGTGGTGTATGTATATCCGCCTGACAGGCTATCATATATTCCGATATTTACACATGAACTTGAGCATGACTTTTCAATATCTGTGCACATGTACATATACATGTAATCATAGGCAGCTCTATAAGGCAGTTTCGTCTGGGTAGGAAACTTAAAATCAACACATGTACTCGATAAAATATATTTGTACATTCAGTTACATGTATGATATGATATGATGGAGAGATGGCAGTATTGATGGAAAAAATCTGCACTTCCTTTCATTTCTCTATTCCATTTGATTCCCTTAAATACTTCTTGAACTATGCACCAAACAATAATACCCTGTAATATTAATTCTGTTTGACAAACAATGTAATATTCAGTCTCAGTGTAATGCTATCCACTTATAGTGCTCAGCTATTCGCTGGACTCAATCCACAGTGCTACCGCTGGACTGGCCAGTAGCGGTAGTCGATAAAACCAATACAACTATTACTCTCTCTCTCTTTTAATAAATGAGACAAGATAAAAGCTGCTTACTCGTATGTCCCGCCATGTCCAATACCCCCTGTGCTTTAAGGAGAATGGATATACTTTAAACAGAGGAAGCTCTGTCAAAAATAGTTTTAAATCCCTTCTGAAAAGAAACCCCCGCCCCCCAATTTACCCTTCCCCCCTGCCCCCACCCCCCCACCCCCCCCCACACACACCCCACACACCAAAAACACACACACATATTTTTAGTGTGGACCCTTTGCAGAAGGGATATGCTGAGTTGGAAAGCAAATGGGAACAATATAAGTGACAATACCAAGGAAATGCCACAACAATGAAGCATGTTGCCATAAGGTAACCTAGTTATAGTGTGAAGAAGGATAGACTAAATTAGTCATAAGGGAAGTAACTCAGACACTCAGAAAGGTAGAGAAATTTTTTCATACTGCTATAAAGTTCAAGCTATTCCATATGGTTACCTAGTTATGATATGCATAAGGGTAGTGTGGAAAAAACAATCAAAGGGAAGTAACTAAGAAACTGAGAAAGAGAGTTTTTGTATGCAACACAGTTTTGACCTCATACTAATTGTTATTAAGTTTCATCAAGATATTCTGTATGGTTACCTAATTATAGCAGGCATAAGGATAGTGTGAAAAAAACTGCTCAAAGGGAAGTAACTCAGAAACTACGAAAGGGAGAGCTATCTTTTTGTACGGCATACACATTCTTAGCTGCATAGACATTGCAATAAAGTTCCATCAAGCTATTCCATATGATTATCTATTTATGGTACGTACAAGGTCAATCAAAACATTTAATCAAAGGGCAGCAGGCACATCGTTTTAAGCTCATACACATTGCTATAAAGTTTCATCAAGCTGCTTCCCTAGTTATGGCGTGTACAAGGATAATATAAAAAATCTAATCGAAGGGAAGTATTTCAGAAAGTAAGAAAGGGAGAGCAATCATTTTTGCACAAACACACCAGCTTGACCTCATACAGATTGCTATGATGTTTCATTCAGATATTCCATAAGGTTACTCAGTTATGGTGCATACAAGCATAGTCTGAAAATAAAATAATCAAAGGAAAGAAACTCAGAAACTAAGAAAGGGAGAGCAAACCTTTTTTGTATATGACATGCAGTCTTGACCTCAACCACATTGCTATAAAGTTTCATAAAGATATTACATATGGTTACCTAGTTATGGCATGCATAAGGATTGAGTGAACAATAAAACTAATTGAAGGGAAGTAACTAAAAAAGAAAGAACAATCATTCGATACATGACATACTATCTTAACCTCATACACATTGCTATAAAGTTTCATCAAGGTATTCCATAAGATCAGCAAAAAAATTGCAATGAGAGAGCAATCTTTTTTATACATTACACATCATCTTAACCTCATACATATTGCTATAAAGTTTCATTAAGATATTTCATACGGTTACCTAGCTATGATGCGCACAGATAATAGGTAGAAAAATCTAATCAAAGAGAAGTAACTTAGAAAGTAGGAAAGGCAGATAAATCATTTTTGCACATAACACACTATTTTGTCCTCATTGTTTGTGTTGAGGTTTTATGGCCCAGTCAACCCAATGGGGTCATGTCGAGCGCGATCAGTTTACCTAACCACACGTTTACTGGGCAGACTTAGTCCTCTAAGCGGTTAACCAGTATTGTGCACATTCTTTCGCCAGAAACTGACAACTGCCCTTCTTGAATCAGCGGAATTTTGTCCTCATACACACTGCTATGAAGTTAAGGATAGTGTGAAAAAAACTAATCAAAGGGACATTACTCAAAAACTAAGAAGGACAGAGCAATCTTTTTGTATGTGACACACAGTCTTAACCTCACAGACGTTGCTATAAAGTTCATCAAGCTATTCAATACAGTTACCTCCTTACTGTACATACCAGGTCAGTCAAACATTTAATCAAAGAGAAGTAACTCAGAAATTAATTCACACCAACTTAACCTCATACACATTGCTATCACGTTTCATCAAGATATTCCATATAATTTCCTAGTTATGGCACACACAAGGATAGTAGGAAAAAAAATCTAATCAAAGGGAAAGTAAGAAAGGGAGAGCAATCATTTTTGCACACAACATGCCATCTTGACCACATACACATTGCTATAAAGTTTCATCATGGAATATGATTACCTAGTTATGGCATGTATAAGGATAGTGTGAAAAAAAGGTGATCAAAGAGAAGTAATTCAGACACTATGAAAGGGAGAGCCACCCTCTGGTAGGTGGCACACCATCTTAACTTCATACACATTGTTATAAAGTTTCATCAGGATATTCCATAGTTTTATAAGGGAAGTTTTACTCAGAAATTGCACTGATATAAAATATTCCTTGATGGCACACACAAAATTGTTAATACCAAACAGATGGACAGATAGCTGGACAAAGGTATAACATAATACCTTCATTTTTTTCAAAACAGGCTTATCAAAAAATGAGCTGTGACATGTGAAAACCAACAAAGTGACTGTGTGCCCAGCGAAGACTCAGGTCAGCCTGAGCATCCATCCAGTCTGATCAGTTCGTTGTCTGCATGAAGAAATCTTGGTTCCTAAGGTACCCATTGAGCACACAGAAGATGCCCAGGCTGATTTGAGTCTTTGCTAGGCACACAGTCACTTTGTTGGTTTTGTCATACTGCAGCTCAAATATCAAAACACTGGTTCTCTGACTGCCTGAAATGATAACTAAAGACATGTTACATTGCCATTCTCATGTTCCTGCATGGACTGTCGTGTATTTTACATGATTTACAAGTATAGTAATAATTTATTGTATACTTAATACAAACAGACCTGGTTGCTCAAAGCATGAAAAGCATAAGAGAGTTGCCAAATCTAGGCAATATTAATGTCTAATATAGTTTCTACATGTACATTTAATTTAATGTCTTTACACACATGTAGTTATACATATATTACTGTGCTTTCGACATCTTTCAGAAAGTCATTGTTTGCTTGGTACAGAAGTTAATTTGTAAACATGATTTAATGCAAAACCATTTTTCCTAACTAACAATGCACAAAAAGTTTTATTCAAGTCACTGGTTTTTAAAAAAAATAAAATATTTTCAGTTGTTCCCATAGTAAAAATGAATGCAAATTATGCAGAAATCTGTAGGGTAAGTAACTTAGAGGTAGATTTTCAACAAGTTTCCCTCGTTCAATTTTTCTGAAATTTTCACAATATTGTTATGAAACATTGAAAATTCAAATTCAGCAAAGAAAAGTAAAAAAATATCTTTTTAGACAAAACTTCCAAAAACTGACTTTACTATAGAAATTGCATAGGTCAGACCAATGTTTGGCCATATATTAAATTTTAGGGTACATATTTGAGAACAAACACAAAAACAGAAAATACATATGATTTCTGATGATATGGTCAATCAGAATAAAATATTTTCATTCAAAATAAAATGCCAAGCAAAGAATGCCTTTCCAAGTAATGTCAAAAGGACATTAGTTTAACCCATTGTAATCGGGAGACCCATAAAAGGGTAATTGGCAAACAATGCAGGCCCAGATCAGATGCCGCAGAATGCTTTAGCCATTTTTCTCTAGGAATATGTAAATCTCATAGCAGGACATACCTAAAATTGAAATTGAACCATTCCAGTATTTTGTGTGGGAAGAGTCTATTCAGTCTACAATGGGTTAAGGAGACTTGGTACACTTGGTATATTTCTGCCATTTTCCTACATTGAAGGCAGCTTTTGTGCCTTCCTGTTTGTTTTTCTGCACACAAAGACCCTTCTGAAATGGTATTTACACTAAAAGGAAAAAAAAATATGTTCCCAATGAGAGCAAATACTTTCATTTTAATGCAGACCGCTTTTCAGAAGGGAGGCAAAAAAAATTACAAAAGAGTTATCATCCCTGAAAGTATATCAATCACCTTAGATACAGTTATATTTTAGAGAACAAAATTAATGTAGCTTTGCTCATGCATTGATCATTTCAGAGTATTACACTTTTGCTTTATATCAAAATAGTTAATGGAACATTGACATAAGAGAAATGTATACAACTCCAAGGAAACTGGCATGGAAATATTTGCCTCCCTTCTCATTTGGAGCCACTCTTAGAAGAAAGAATCTGCTTCTTTAGTTTGCTGTCATAAGGTACTGTCCTTGTGCTTTTGGCATACTCTTTATGGCATGTAAACACTGTGCACTTATACTGTATTTTACCCAAAGTGTTTCAATAAACAATGCAGCAAACAGTGTAAGCAAAGAGTGTAGGCCACGATCAGATGCTGCATTCTGCAGCATCTGATCATGGTCTACACTTTTGCCACTCATCCAGCAATTTTAGATACATCAATGGAAGGTCAAATAAACTTGTTTAAAGTTTAGGATTAGCATGGCAAGGAGATAAGATGAACAAATACTTAGGGTAAATAAAGTATAAAGAATCATCCAGACATGGCAATTCTAACAGGTATATACAATGTTTTCATGGAGAAGCAGAAAAAAAGTCAATATTTTGGGCAAAGAATGATGATGATGATAATGATGATGATGAGATGATGATTTAGTGTTTTAAGTCAATATTTTTTAACCCTTCTCTTCCTGAACATGACATGCCCCGTTTTAGCAAACAGTGTAGATCCAGATCAGTTGGCTTCTGAAGAAGCCAACTGATCTGGATCTGCACTGTTTGTCATTAAATATGTGAATTTATATCAAAAACCTGAATCAAGTAATCTGATTGGCTGGAAATTAGAAGTGGGTGTGGCATCTTAATTTATTCAGCAAGGCAAGGGTTAAGTCACATTGATGGAAGGTTGATAATGAAAGGCTCTGGGTAATGAAGTGCCATATAGTCATAAAAAGAATTCCAACTCCAGCATAATTGGAACCCCTCTGCCATCCAAAGGGAGCAAATTCTTTCTTTTTGGAGTAGAGCCTTTTCTGAAGAGATTCGGTACATTGAAAATCAAAGCGGAAGTAAAAATAGCTGTTTCTCATGTAAAACTGGCAGAAAATTTACCAGGTGTATCATGTTCCCTTAAATGGACCTCATGATGACAAAATGCACAGTCAAGTACTGTCAAACCTCAATAACTCGAACACCGATGGCTAATTTACCATGGCTAGTTTGAACTTGGTTTAGAGTCCCTAAGAAATTCTTCTGACAGTGCCAGAAAACAAATATTTATGGAAATTTCTTCATTTTATCATGAAATGGTATGTTGTATGTACTCATCAGAACTGCCTCATTGAGGCAATTCTAATGAGTACACTCAACATATCATTATTGTATGTAAGATCGAAAAGACTTCCCTAAATTATCGCCATTTGTTTCCTGACCTGGCACCATGATTAACCCTCAATGGCTCAAACTACCCATGTCTCCAACAATTTTTCATTGAAGTTTGACTGTATATGTTAAATGCACAGATTCAGATCATAATGTGCATCCAGACATTCTCATCAGTTCTTCTGCCCTTCATTGCCAATGCATTCTATAGTAGTATCCAAAGATTATGTAAATGGCCAACAAAAGGCTCTGATAAGACTGTCTGGATGTCGTTGCTCTATGTTCACGCCCTGAAAACACTTTTTCACATGACACGCCTCAAATTGCATTTATACAAATATAACTTAAAACAAGACAAAGGTACCATCACTACCATAGAAACTGAGAGTAGAAATGATATAAAGTAATTATCTACATTAATATTGCAGGGAAAGGATAAAAGTGATTTAACCCTGGTCCTGCTGAACCCGGATATACCCTGCCTTGTCAAACAGTGTAGATCCAGATCAGTTGGCTTCTGAAGAAGCCAACTGATCTGGATTTGCACTGTTTGTCAGTTAGTGTTTGAATTTGTATGAACAACTTGGATCAAGTAATCTGACTGGCTGAAAATTAGAAGTGGGTGTGGCATCTTAATTTATTCAGCATGACAAAGGTTAAGGAACTGATACACTTTCAGTGAAGGGTGTGCAATTCTCAACTTTATTTTCTAGCTGCCCTCTTCTGAAAATGGGCCATCTTAAAGGAAAGAATTTGTTCTCAGATTCTATCCTTTAAGACTAGAGCCCTTTTCAGGAGAGGCATGATGCACAGGAAAGCAAACATGAAGTCACAAATGTTGTGTCCCTTATAAAATGTGGAGAAAATGCTATCAAGTGCAGCCAGTCCCCTAAATTATATCAGTTTGCAAAGCTGATTACACTCCAACCTCTTTATAACACGGTTCGTTATAACACGGTTTTGGATATAACACAGTTCAAAGATGGATTCCAAAAATGTATAGATTATATTGAAAAATGATCATAAATGGTCATTTTTCAATATAATCTATACATTTTTGTTTGGATATAACACGTTTGTTTAACTAACATGGTTTATGCTATGGATCCCAACAATAGTGTTATAAAGGGGTTGTGGTGTATTTCCCTTTCCTGCAATGGTGATGTTAGATAGTTAACACTCTACAATTTTGTTCTGGCTTTCTCTCCGACTACCATTTTTATTGCACATTTTTAATTTAGACTGTAATTGTACATTAATTCTTTACATGCTGGATTTAGACATCTACAGATCACATTTAAATACATGTGTCATACTTGTTCCAGAAAAAGCACTCCTTGGGAGACAATTTGTATGAAATAGCTCTAGATAATTTTTTTTTTTTTTTTTTTTTTTTTTTTTTCATATTTGTCCAGAAAAATTTGTTTTGGGTACTTATCAGAAGTGCCCCAGTTTTTTTGATTGTGTTGGGGTTTAACGACACGTCAACCCTTGAGGGTCATTTTGTGTCGTCTCCCAGAGAAAGGGAGAAAAGAGATAGAAGAGAGAGTAGAGGAGATGAAAGAGAGGGACAGGGAAGAAAGAGGAACAGGAATGAATGTGAAGAAACAGACGAAATAAAAACATTCCCCCTCTACCCTTACCCACTACAAGGATAGCAGGCCTTGCCCAACTGTAAGCCAATATCAGTTGGACGCCCCAGTGATGTAAGATACACAGCACCTTCGCACCACCCGACCACCCCCAGAAGTGCCCCAGTACTGCCCTTCTAATGAGTACCCACAACACATGTTTTCTGCTTGAAAAAACAAAAAAAAAAAAAAAACATGTCTTATCTAGAGCAATGTCAAACTTCATTTTCTAGAAATAGAATAAAGTAAATAATATACGTGTGTCCTCTGCTAACCTCAAATTCAGCATGTAAGAGTTTATAACAGATACAACCTTATCTAAGAGTATTCATAACAGGTGAAATATTGTCCCTCAAAGTAATTACCTAATACCATCCTAACACCAAACTCACGTTTCTTATAATATAACATATTAAATATGATGACTTTATAATCTGTGAGGCTGTTAGAGGAGAATTTATAAATGGAATCATATAAAAATGCAAGAATAGTGATCATGCATTAGCTTCGCTGTATGGTAAATGTCCTAAAATTTCAAACTCCAAAGTGTCTGACAAAATGACATATGCAAACACTGCAGACACAAATCAGACTGTTCTTCAAGGAGCAGTCTGATCAGGGTCTACACGGTTTGCCATTCCACTAAGCATTTCAAAAAACTGATGCACAAAAAGCAAAATTTAGGCCAAAATAATATGGAATATGGTATTCAAAATTTTAGGACATTCACCATAACAATATTTGCAAGATCCCTCACAAGAAGGTCCATGGTCTCAATTTGAACAAAACTTCCTTCAGATCTAACAATTGTTAATACTTAAAAAAACGTGTGACTCATCAATTATATAGGACACATCAAGCGAAAACGTGTCTAGGGGCAAATGTGGGCAGCAAAGGCGCTGATCAAAAAGTGCATCTGTGCAGTCTGATCAGAGCCTTCAATGTCTGCTAACAGAAATATTGGATACTACAGAATCAGAACAGAGAGCAAAGGCCTGGATACTTCAAGCATGCACAGGATTATCTTTATCTGAGCATTTTTTAAAACACTTTTTTTGCTTTACATGGCCCATATGATTACTAAAGCAACTCTGTTAAAATTCAACCTCTTTGGCTGTTTCCATCCAGAATTTTAACCACCACTAAAGCATTCAGTTTTACTTATATCTTTGACAAAGGACCCTGACTACAGATGTACACGGTGCCAGGGAACTGCACGCCCCTTGGATGGCAGACCACAGAAGGAAGTCCAGGTTGGACCCGACAAGCTGGAGGTGGTAGCTTCCTTTTGCTACCTAGGAGACATGCTCTCAGCAGCAGGTGGCTGTGAACTTTCAACCACGTGTGAAAACCGCCTGGAAGAAGTTTAAGGATCTGCTGCCAGTTCCTCTCTTTCAAAACACATGGCTGTGTACAGCTCGTGTGCAGAGCGCAATGCTCCATGCCAGTGAGACCTGGCCATTGACAAAGCCAAACCTCCAGCGTCTGCAGCGAAATGACAGGGCAATGATCAAACATATCTGCGATGTCAGGCCGCAAGACACTGTCACCACCAGGTCCAATGAGTTACTTGCGCAGCTTGGCATTGAGGATCTGGACCTCATTCTGAAGGAGAGAAGGCCCCGATGGTATGGACATGTGGAACACTCCAATGGTGCAGTCCAAACAGCTTTTGACATACAGGTTGATGGAAAGTACCTGCACGTTAATCAAAAATCCGATTATGATGATATGACAGTAAGTCTCCTATTAAACGAAACACAAGGTGTCTTTTAGGCATATGCAGATAGAAAAGGCTTAGATCAGATGAAAAATTCTAATATTTTTAATATTTCTGCTCAAAACATAGATTGTGGGTACTCGTTAGAACTGCTTCAAGATGGTTCTAACAAGTACCCACAATCCATGTTTTTTAGCAGAAATAAGAAAATGAATGTATACCCCAGTAAATCCCAGTTTTACTGTATAAAAGTGGGGTTTAAGGGGGTCAAAAGTATACAGGTATGTTTTCATGATGATTGATAATAATAGTAATCTACCAATGGTTCAACTAAATCATGGCCACAATAAATAAAGGATTTCCATTTATTCTTCTTTTGTGTCTTTTACTGGGAAAAACAAACATGTTTGTAAACAGATCCAGACCTCCCTGTATATACCCTTAGCTAAAGATAAGAGAGGTTTCCTGATAAATATATTTTTTCTGATTTCTCCACAAAAGCATATGTTGTAGGTACACATTAGAAGTGCCTTGCCAAGTACCCACAATGTTTTCATAGAGATACAAGGTAAATATCAACACATTTTGAAGCGTTTGGGTGGCCGAGTGGTTACTTATTCCAACTTCAGATCATGAGGTCCCAGGTTAGAATCCCGCTAGAGGTGGTATTCAGCTCATAACTGTATGGCGTTTCATTGCACAGAGCCTTTCATTATCACCCTTCCATCATCTTGATATGACTTAAATAATGTTGAAAGGGATGTAAAACACCAAACTATCATCATCATCAACACATTTTGACTGAAACAAGCACCTTATAATTATGGACCTATGATAAAAGTACTGACATTTCTGGGTCAAAACTAATAATGTCATTAGTTAAGGTATCGTTAAATCTTTAATCATTAAATACGTGATATATGCTAATATTTTTGCTAAAAAAGTGTGAGTAGCTTTTGCATTTGCAAAAGCTACTCACATTTCTTCAGCAAAAATACCTGTGAATTAGATGTTGTACTTACTAGAACAGTTAACATTTTGACCACTAATGAGCTCATTAAGCTTACGCTACTATGAACAACTGGATTCAGGTACTAAGCTTGTTGTATAGGCACAAAAAGATCAAGATGATATGACTTATGGTAACTTCAGTCATATTCACAGTTGATGTGAAAGATGGAAAAATGGCCTTTATTGCATATGCTGTCTGATCAGGGTCTTCATTGCCTGCATATGCTAAATATATAGGTGACTTTCATTATCTCAAACACCAATCACTCAAAGTGCCACATAACTCAAATTATATAGAGGCAATAGTGGTCTAGTTTGCTATGTTTTACTTACCGTTATATATCAACTCCTTTTACGTATCTTGAACTACTGTTATCTCAAACCAAAATTCTGGTCCCTTGGAGTTTCAGGCAATGCGAGTTGACTGTATCAACAAATAGAGAAGGTCCTGATCAGACTGTACTGGTGGGCAGGCTTACTGGGCCATCCTTGTTTCCATATTTTGTATCAATTGTTTTCTACATGATTAGTCCAGAATATTCCCTCACAAATGTGACTTACAATGTTGATATAAGTCATGGCACTACAAACATTTCTAACATGAATTCTTAGTTGATGGTGAAATGAATGGAAGATTGGCAATTTTCTTATTTTACTGCTAGAAAATTTGGTTTGGCATTTCATGTGAATCATCACCTAAGGACTAATTTCATATGAAATGTCGAGTCCTATTTTCAGATATACATTTTAAGATATACAATGTTTGGGCCAAGTCATGTGAAAATGTGTCTTCGGACATATGCTGACAGCACAAGTCTCAGCTCAGCCTGCACTTCTGTGCAGTTTGATCTGGGCCTTCACCATCCATTTACAGAATCATTGATGCTACAGAATGTATAGATAGAGAGGACAGGCCAGGATGACACTTTGCCCATGTGCAGGATGATCTGAATCTGTGAATTTTGCACATGCTCGAAGACACTTTTTTTTATTGACTCATCCCATTTAATACAACCACAGACCTTTAATAGACAAATTCAGCTGCTAACAAACTGAAGACACTTTTCTTATTTTTCCCAGTAAACAGTAAACAGGCTTTGACATGTCATGCAAATTATATACATGGAAAATATAGGCTGCTATGTTTTTTGACGAATCATGATGGCTTGAGCAATCTTAGTTGAAGGTCACCAAAGGAATATTTCTGCAAAATTATATTGAAATCGGTCCATTGGTTTCTGACAAGAAGATTGTTAAAATTTTTAAAGTTTTGTATAGAGATATAAGGAGAAAATAAGCCCTGCCCCCTGGTGGCCATGTTTTTTTTGACTAATCATGATGGCTTTTACAATCTTGGTAGAGGGTCACCAAAGAAATATATCTGCTAAATTATATTGAAATCGGTCCAGTGGTTTCACACAAGAAGCGGCCATGTTTTTTGATGAATCAAGATGGCTTGAATAATCTTGGTAGAGGGTCACCAAAGAAACATTTCTGCCAATTTCAATTGAAATTGGTCCAGTAGTTTCTGACAAGAAGATTTTTAAAGTTTTTCTATACAGATATATAAGGAATAAAAGCCCCATCCCCTGGCAGCTGTTTTTTGACGAATCACAATGGCTTGAACACTCTTGGTAGAGGATCATAAATTATATTGTAGTTGGTCCAGTAGTGTCTGATAAGAAGATTTTTAAAGCATTTTCTTTTGGCTACCAGGCAACCAGAATCCTGCATGGATTCCAAATCTTTAAACAATTTTCAGTCAGTATCACCCAAGGATCAATCATGTGAAATTTGGTTAAATTTGGTTCTGTGGTTTAGGAGGAGATATTGTTTAAAAAAATTGTGGACAGACAAATGGACTGATGGATGACAAAAACAATGACAATGATGAAGGATGGTGTGTGATCACAACTGCTGACCTTCAGCCTTCTGCTCAGGCGAGCTAAAAAAATTAGCAGTACCTTCTCAATGCCCTTTTAATCTGGAATCTAGAACACTTTTTGTTTGCAACCCAGCTTAAAGGGAATGGATACAACTTCCAGAAAATAACTCTGACATTAAAATATTTACCTCCTTTTTCAGTTGGGGTTATTCTTATAGAAATAAATTGCCTCTGGAAAAAAATTCTTTCCTCCAAATGTAGCCCCCATTTCTGAAAAAGTTCAAACACCAAGGAGGCAACTTAATATCTGCAAAAGATGTCTCCCTTTGCAAGATGGTTGCAGCATCTATCAAGGGTATCCATCCACCTTAACCTTAACCACTCTGTAGGCAAATTCAGCAGGCGACAAGTTCATAATTTTTTTAATTTTTATTTTTCCCAGCAAACAGGTTTAGACATTTCATGCAAATTATCTCCTAAGGAGACAATTTGCATGAAATGTCAAAGCCTGTTTTTTGGGAAAAATAAGAAAAATAACTTAAAATGCTGTCTGCTATAATTATACCTCAGCATGCAAAGAATTAATTGACCACTATTTGGGTTCCAGGTTTTGTTTTTTAAACTTCATAGACTTCTTCTTGGACTTTTCCATTTATTTTGACCATCCCATGTCAGGATGTGGAACTGGCCAGTTGTGAACATATCCCAGTCCTGTTCTGTAAGTGTTTATTTCAGTGTCAGACTAAACTGTTGTGTTTCTACTAGATCAGTGTCATTGCAGAACTGACTGGAATAATAATTTAACCCTTAAAGCGCTTATCAAACTACAGCAGACAACATTTTGTAATATATAGATATTTTGTTTTTAATTTCGAGAGAAAATGAGGCTTAACATTTCATGTTAATTGTCTGCCTAACAGATGATTCACATGAAATGTCAAGCCTTGTTTTCTCTGAAAATAACTAAATAAATTTTAGAATGTCATCTGCTACAAATCTAACTGGGTTCCAAGGAGTTTTTTTTAAGGTTATAGAGTTGTTATTGGACTTTTACATTTGTTTTGGCCAACCCATGTCACACTGTGGAACTGGCTGGATGTGAATACATTGCGGTTTTATCCCGTATATATTTATTCCAGTGTCAGAGGCAAGCTACTGAGTTTCAATGTTCTTGCAGAACTGTTTCAAATATTAGTCCTTTAAGCACCCTAAAAGCAACTCAACAGACACTTTGAAATACATTTGTTTTTAATTTTCAGAGAAAATGAGGCTTAATATTTCCTGTGAATTATCTGCCTAGCAGATGATTCACATGAAATGTCCAGACATATTTTCTCTGAAAAAAAAAAAAAAAAAAAAAAAAAAAAAACAGCTGAAGACAATAGGTTTTTTTTTCGCTTTTTTTTTTTTATTTTTCAGAGAAAGCATGACTTGACATGTCATGTGAATTGTCTGCTAGGCAGACAATTCACATGAAATTTTAAGTCTTTTTTTTTTTTTTCTGAAAAATAGAAAAAAAAAGAAATAATTTTAAGATGTTGTCTGCTTCAAACTTGCTTAGTGCCTTGAGTTAAAATGGAATGAATCTCAGTTTCAATGACTAGCTGTCTGATATTAGTTCCCACTTGCCGAATATTTCTGCAGTAATATTTCTTCACAAGTGTCACACACTCTAACTGGCTTTGAGGAGGAGGGGTGTGGCATTTTATTATTGGAGCAGTCACCACAGAATATTTCACCACAGTTTCTACAATGATGCTGAAACAGAAGAACAAATAAACTTTTTATAGAATTAAATTTATAAACATTATAAACAATTATATTTAACAAAGTTCTTTGAACAAAACTGATTATAAGCATATTAGCATTATATTATATATTGTAGTCACATACTAACTGATTGTACATTTGACATCTTGACATCCTTGGAAAGGCATTTATGTTGTGGATACCCACTCTTATCCAGGCCTCGAGGTTATAAAACTTTTTTAATGCTCAACTCAACTGAGCATGAAATTTGTCCTGCTAATAAATCTCACATTACTAACAATTGCAAATTCTTTCTTGCTAAACATAGATGAGCATGAAAATTTCTCTGCTAATAAATATGAAAGTGCAAACTATTGTTGGCATTTTCATATTTATTAGCAGAGAAAATTTCATGCTCAGCTGAGTTGAGTAGGAAAAAAGTTTTATAACCTCGGGGTCAGGTCTAGATAAGTGTGGGTATCCTCAGCATATGTTTTTGTGGAGAAATAAGAAAAACATTTACCTGATACCCACTTTTATCTAGATCTATGATTATACAGTGGCTCCCTCTACAACAGTCTCCTTTGGGAAGGCATAAACATACTGTTGTAGGGAGGTGGATGCTGCAGAGAGGTTAAACATACAGTAAAATAGCAGTTGGGGTAATCAGGAAAGAGACTGTTATAGGGAAGTGGCTGTTATATAGAGGTGATCATTTGCGAAAGTTCCACCGTAATTGAAAATGAAATGCCAAAGTACATAATGAGCACATATATGAAATGAGCCAGCGTACGACAAAACCAACAAAATGGCATGTACACTCAGCAAAGGCATCTGCCCAGTCTGTGTGCTTAATCGGTAGCTTAGGACCCAAGCTTTCTTCATGTGGACAGCAAAGACTCAGATCAGACTGGGCAGATGACCAGGCTGATCTGAGTCTTCAATGGGCACCCATGCCATTTTGTAGGTTTTGTCATGTGCTGGCTCAAATATGATAAGAACCTTCAGAGTTCACCAAGAGAAAATTGTCAGACATGCTGTCAATGGCAGCCAAAGGGATATCACTCCTGAAAGTTTCTCTGCTAGCGGTTGGCTTAGTAACAGAACTTTAATATGAATTAACCTGTGATGTTCATTTTGAATAAGACAAAGTATTCCACAATTACATACATGCCATAAGCTGTGGACTAAAATCTGTGAGATAAGGCAAAATTCTAAGGGAGATTTGACAAAATTCTGTGAGATTTTCTTAAACATCACTTTGGAGCTGCAGAAATATGGTCTAAAGTCTTTTCTTTCATATAAGAAGCTTGTGAAAACCACAAAATTGTGAGATTTATGTTTATTTCTTCATAAAATCTGTTGTAAAATGGTCTGAAAATTCTGTGAGATTTGATTTTTTTATGGGAATTGCCTTCAAGATGGGCCAAATTATGTGAGATTTTATCTCACAGTGTGAGATATGGCATGTATGCAATTAGGTCACGTTTCTTTCTTTCTTTCCTTCTTTCTTTTTTTTTTTTTTTGAAAACACAATGTATCAATGTTACTTAATCTTTTTAATCCTTAAAATGCCAAGCAAAATTGCAGAAATTCTATGTTTTATTATTATTATCATTTTTCAGAGAAAATTAGACTCAACATTTCATATGAAATGTCAAGCTTTATTATCTCCGAAAGCTAAACAATATATTTCAAAATATCATTCACTGTAGTTGTGATTGGCACTTTTTTATTTATTTTTTTCTGATTTGGGTTTTATGACCCTTTCAAGAATATTTCACTTATATCTAGATGATCGTTCATCAAAGGTGGACGAAAACTAGAGACCCGGGGAAAAGCCACCTGACCATTGGTAAGCAGAACTTTATTTTCCCACATTTGACCCGAGCGAGGCTTGAACCACAGCAGTGAGAAACCTAATGGATTAAGAGTTGATTCTCCTGTCCACTAGGCTACAGGGGCCCAAGGCTGTTATTATTCAATGTCAAACTGACTCATGTACTTCTTAAAGCCAACAAAGTTTCATGATTCAATCTAGGTCTACCTAATCTGCAATCAGTATGAAGATACCTACTAAAATGTCACATCTGATCAGGATCTGCATTCTTTGCCATAGATCAAACAATTTTTATACGCATCACTAGGTAGTCAAATGGGCTTGTTCATTTTGGGACAAGAATATAAAGAGTTAAGGTGTCTGAATACTTAGGGTAAATATGGTAACTACTTGTCATAAGTCAAAATACAAAACAGTATCTTCCCTATGGCCTAAATATTTAATCAGATACACACATTAACCCTTGTCCTGATGAACCCAGATATACTCTGCCTTTGCAAACAGTGCAGATCCAGATCCGTTGGCTTCTGAAGAAGCCAACTGATCTGGATCTGCACTGTTTGCCATTCAGTTTAAGAATTTATGTCAACAATCTTGATCAAGGCATCTGATTGGCTGACATTTAGAAGTGGGCATGGCAAGTTAATTTATTCAGTATGACAAGGGTTAATTAACTCCACACATCATGCACACCAAGCCCCTTCTGAAAAGGGGTTTACTCTAAAAAGAAAAAAAACAACAAAACATTTGCTCCTCAGCAAACAGTTTAGATCCAGATCAGATGCTTCTGAATCATTTCCATTGTTCAACATGACAATGATTATTAACAATTTTACAAACCTTTCTTCTTGCAACAGAAAATGGTTTTTCACACAATTTACAGTTTACGGCATCTTTATCACTGGCCCATGTCGCATCTTTGTTTGCCATATGAATTTCTCTCATATCTTCCATCTGAAGCTTAGACCTAAATGCAATAAAAGAGAAATTAGTGCTCAACATGCTGGGTAAAAACTAAGCAGATGACATTACAAAATATTTTTTCTTATTTTTCCCAGAAAATAGTATTTGACCTTTTATGCAAATTGTCCCCTTTGCACAAAAAGTCAATACCTGTATTCTGGGAAAAGGAAGAAAGATATCAGTTTGTCATCTGCTGAATTAACTCAGAGAGTGGTTTAGGTTATCTAAATATGTTTTGATTAAATACAATATTTGAGCACAGTGACATCACAGGTGGAGTAAACTGGTTGGAACTGGAATCCGGATGACACAAGTTCAAATCCGGCAGATATTTTTTTTTTTTATATTTTGTTTATAGTTTACTTTTCTGAATTATTATTTTTATGGTTTTCTGTCCCTGTTTATTTTGTAAAACACATTTTCTTTTGAATAAAAATGAATAAATAAAAACAACCAAAAACCCCTCTCTGCAGAAACATTTTTTCTCCACCACTGGAGATTATTCCATTATCCACTGCACCTATCTAGTTCTCGTTCAGAGGGCAGGAGTAGTGTGACGAGCATACTCCTGGGATTAGTCAGCCAACTTAGTCCAACCCTTAGGAATTTGATGGACCTCTTTGACTGAAGCCTTGCCCTGTCTATATCTTTAGATAGTCCAGAAGTGGAGAAGAAACAGTATTGTAACATTAATGCCGACCTAGTTTTCTGTGTTTTATTTATTCGTTAGGGTAACATGCCTCTGCCCAGTGGTAATATTAATACAATGTCACATCAACATTTTGAATCTTAGAGAAAGATTTTGATATATATCCAAGTAAATAACATGTTTACCTATAATATGTGGAATTAAAGAGAGTATATATAATATATAAACAAAAACAAATGCTTTCTAAAATGTCATCTGCTACAAATTGGCTATGCTCTTTAAGGGTTAATTAGCCAATGCTATAAGAGTAACATACATGTAATTTAAATGTATCATTACAGTATTCACCCTAAGTATTGGGACACTTTATCTACTTACCATACTTGTCCTAAAATTTGAAACAGTCCATTCTACTACCTCTTGATGTACCTGAAATATTGCTATATGTATGGCAAACCCTGATCAGATGCTACATAGTGGGGTGTTTGATCTGGGTCTAAACTGTTTGTAAAGGCCTGTCTGTACTGATACTTTGGGTCATTACAGTACATACTATGTCATACAGAAAGCTGCTTTATGGCAAATGCATACTATTCCAAGGGAGATCATCCTGACCTGAAGGTATTTGCCTCCATTGTCAAAGGGGCTACTCTTACAAGAAAGTAATTGGCATTCCCACCCCAAGAACTTCAATAGGTAGAAAAAGTGATGTGCTTAAATTTTAGAACAGGTATGATAAGGAGTTTTATTATACTCATTAATATTCATAAGCTACATTAGAAATCTCATTGGGTCGAGAGCATATCACATGCAGGATAGTAATCTGTCAGGTTACCCTGTAGTATTACCTGTGGTAATATTACCTCGCAAGTAATATTACCTTCTGTCGTCACTTCAGTAAGTGCATTTCATGTGCAGGTAAAAGTTGATCAGGTTTCCCTGCAAATATTACCCTAGCAAGTAATATAACTGTCTTATGTCATGACTGTTGTCAGTGCAGTTGCATTTGTAAGAAATAGGTACAATAAAAAAATTATTGCCCTTGTACCAGGGTAATATGATGATTTGTTCACCCTCAACAGTTAATGTTAACCTCGGGTACCATTACCAGTCCATAACAAAAACATACCTATATAATTTTGACCCCCATAAACCCCAATTTTATATAGTAAAGCTGGGGTTTACAGGGGTATACATTATTTTTCTTATTTCTGCTCAAAACATAGATTGTGGGTACTAGTTAGAACTGCCTTGACGAGGTGGTTCTAACAAGTACCTACAATCTATGTTTTGAGCAGAAATATGAAAAATATCAGAATTTTCATCTGAAAACTTTCAGTTTTTGGTGGTGAAATTTTCAATATACAGTTGCCTCTCGCTATCTCGACCTCGCTTATCTCGAATTACCCCGCTTATCTCGAAGTGAAAATCTGGTCCCTGCCTAAACATGAAAATCTAACAACTGGTAACAAAATACTGTGGAAAAGAGGAGAAGCAATTTCTCCTCTTTTCCACAATTTTTTCAATATATCTCTAACTTCAAGAGTCCAGTTACATATACTCGTAAATGTTAAATGTGGTTGTTCGAATTAATTTTTCCTCAATTCTGCAAATCTGATATGTCGAGGTACGGATATCTCGAAGTATTTCATAGAGTCCCTTGGATTTCGAGATAACGAGAGTCGACTGTATTTGAATAGGTGTGTTTTCGTAATGTAAGGCAAACAAATCATCATATTACTTTCATACAAGGGTAATAATCGTACAAAGACGTCAATGAGTAGTTAGGGTAAATACAGCAGCGTAGAGTAATCAAAGCACTGATAGCACTGGGGTCAATTATGTCCGAGTGTAGGCTGGGGAAAATGGACCTGAATGGGGATGAAAGACTGTTTCATTTAATCCTTAACTTCCTGTTATTTAAGCAAACAATGCAGACCATGATCAGATGCTGCATTCTGCAGCATCTGATCAGGGTCTGCACTGTTTGCAAATGTCCAGGTTTTACAAACAACCCTCTTTACACTGCACTCTAACATCACAGTGAGAAGAACATCTTGGCTATAAAATACCATTACCTGGACTTTGTTTTACATGCAGTTTGATTACATTGATCAATAATAATCATGTGCACAGCTACCATAAGGAAATATTGGTGTTTGTATACTATGTTAACAATGGACCCAAATATGACAGCTTAACTTACACACTGAGATGAGATCCTAGTTCTGCTAGCGTCTTCTCCTGTTCTTCACAAGTCACCTGTAGTTCTCGGTGACTCTTTTGAAGCACCTCATAATCTGACCTAATCTGCCGTAACTGCTGAAGTTCACTCTGGAGCTGACTGATTTTTGACTTCTCTTGTTCGAGGTTCTTCTGCAGGTTTGCCCGCCATTCTCTCTCTATCCTCAAATCTGTTTCTAATGCTGTTCTGTAAGGCAAATTGCAGAGGATTTTGTTTTATTTGGATTTAACATCACTTTCAACAATCTTTCAGTCATATTTTGACGGTGTCTGGATGTGGCAGGGAGCCCAATGCTCACTTTTAGAATGCTGCCTCACTGAAATATCTGGTCCCAGACACATGACATGATATTCCACCCAGTCACACTATGCTGACACCAGGCTGACCAGTTCTGATTCCTAGCTCTAATAATGCTCTAATAATAGCTATTAATGCTGGGCGCCAAGTGAAAAAGCAGCTAGTACCATTTTAAAAGTATTTGGTAAGATTTGGCCTGGGATTGAACCCACAACCTCCCGGTCACAAAGCAGACCCTCTAATTGAGCCACTATGCCCATTGCATTACTATCAGAGGACTTGAGTAGGAGGAGTATTTGAAGATAATTCTGGAGTAATTTTCTGTAATTCATTAAAACATATGTTGTGGGTACTCACTAGAAGTGCCCCAACCTATGTTCTTATCATTTATGGCAAACTGGAGAAAATTATCCCAGAATTATCATCAAACACTTCTCATTGATGCTGATTTGGTATTTTACATCCCTTACAACATTCTTGAAGTCATATAGAGAAGATGGAAGGGTGATAATGAAAGGCTCAGTGCAATGAAGTATCGTACAGTCATGGTCTGAATTCCATCTCCAGTGAATCCCAGACCTAATGATCTGAAGTTGTGAGCCCTAACCAATTGGCCTCCCAGATGCTTCAGACTTGTTATGGAGGAGTATTTGGTGATAAGTCTGGGATAATTTTCTCCAGTTCTCCTTAAAAACATATGTTGTGGGTACTCATTAGAAGCTGTGCTTCTAATGAGTACCCACAACATATGCTTTTATGGAGAAATAAGAAAAAATATCCCAGAATTATCATCGAATACTCCTCTGTAAAAAGTCCTATAGGCAAAAGTAATATAATAAAATACAAGATTTCTGATATGTAGCCATACTGATGAGTTTGTGGAGTGGGGTAGAGATTTAGTGTACATGAGCCCAGTTTCATAGTCATCAGTTGCTGAGGCTCTTATCAAGACTTTTGATGCACCAAACATGACTATTTTTAGACAGCCACTTTAATAGTTAATTTCTTACAGAACTGTCTGCTCTTTGTGTCTGACCATGTAGGTTTTCAACTTAGTGTCAACAGCATATCTTTGGAATGATTGAAGATATTTCACTGAAATGTCAGACTTATTTTCCCAGTTGAGACATGGCAATGTGTTTTTACCCTTTTGGGTATATGATCTCTTTTTTGATAGATTCTTTGTGCTTGATTGTGACATTTTAATGCTATGAAATTTATAGTAATGCATTTTCATAGTATACATACCTCAAGATAAGAGGGGGTCTCCATGTAATAGTTTTCTTACATCTCCACAAAAACATATGTTGTGGGTACTCATTAGAAACACCTCACTAAGGTGCTTCTATGTTTTCATGGAGATGTAAGAAAAATAGCAGTGTTTTTTTGGTTGAAAATGTTGCCTTATCTGTAGCAATGGTATAACAATATCAAACTTTGTCATAATGTGGGCCGTGCCACGCAAAAAGTTGTCTTCGAACACGTGCAAAATGCACAGATTCAGATTCATCCCCAGCATGCTTGAAGTTTCATCCAAGCATCTGCTCTCCATTCGAACATTCTATAGTATCCAATGATTCTGTTAATGGACAGCAAAGGCCCTGATCAGACTGCGCGGATGCCCAGGTTGATCTGGGCCTTCACTGTCTGCATACGCCCCAAGACAGATTTCGCATGGTGTGGCCCACGTTGTCTTGACCATTACATTAATCAGCATTATGGGTGACTGTATTTATCTAAGTGTTGGGGCAGACAGGCCTGAGCAAACAGTGTAGACTTAGATCAGATGCTGCAGAAAGCAGCATCTGATCTGGATCTACACTGTTTGATACTCATCCAGCAGGTATTAGATACAACAACAGGTAGTTAAATGGGCTTTTTGAAATTTTAGGAGCAGTATGGTAAGGATGATAATGATTTGATGTTTTGTCTCTTTCAGCACTATTTGAGTCATATAGAGACGATGGAAGGGTGACAATGAAAGGCTCTGTGCAATGAAGCGTCATATAATTATGACATGAATTCCCTCTCAAGCAGGATCTGAACCCAGGACCTTGTGATCTTAAGTCTTGAGTGCTTATAACCACTCGACCACCCGGATCCTTCACTATGGTAAGGAGTTAAAGTGTTCAAATATTTAGAGTCAATTTGGTTTTCTATATATTATTTAAGTTTTTTTTTTGTTTTTTTTTTCAGGAATTAGTATTACAGTTGAACCTCAATAGCTCAACACTGATGGGTCATTTACCATGGCTAATTCGAACTTGTTTTTTGAATCCCAACGAAATTCTTCAGATAGCTCAAGAAAAAATATTTAGGGATTTTTGTGAGATTTTCTTATTTTATCATGAAATTGTATGTTGTGTGTATTCATTAAAATTGCCTCATGAAGGAAATTCTAATGAGTACACTCAACATACAATTTTTGTATGGAAGATCAAAAATACTTCCCTAAATTATCCCAGTTTGCTTCCTGACCTGGTGCTATGATTAACTGTCTTTGTTTGTGTTGAGGTTTTACGGCCCAGTCAACCCAATAGGTCATGTCGAGCGCGGTCAGTTTACCTAACCACACGTTTACTGGACAGGCTTAGTCCTCTAAGCGGTTAACCAGTATTGTGCACATTCTTTCACCAGAAACTGACAACTGCCCTTCTTGAATCAGCGGAAGGGAGAGGACGACTGTAGAAAATATTTCATGATCAATCTCCATGAAAGAATGTTGCCGACCTCGGCGGGGGTTGAACCTGCGACCTCCTGGTCTCCAGTCGGCGCATTCCAACTGAGCCACCGAGGCTGGCTGATTAACCGTCAATAGATCAAACTACCCATATCTCAAAACCATTTCTATGGTCCCAAAGCTGTTCGAGCCAACAAAGTTTGACTGTATTTAAGACAAAATGAAGAAAATCTGTAATATTCCAGTATGTCTAAGAAGATCTATCTCAGAGAGGAAAGTTCTACAAAGACTCATAGCTGGAGATACATAAAATACACAATATGAGCTCAATCATGCCAGATTACCAGAATATTCAATAACATGTGCACTACATCAAAGTATGGGATGATCCTATTTTCTGCAGAACAAAAAATAAGAAAAATATGTCTGCTGAAATTTAATCCAGTATGCTATATAACTACTGAATTGTAGATTGATTGTAGAATAATCAGAGCCTTCACCATACACAACAAAAAACAAACAAAAAAACAACAACACTTTTTGAACACAGCAAATTATGTTATGTAACAATACTGTACTTTTTTGAGTCTTTGTCTGCAACAACTTGGCCTAGTTTCCTGGCAGTCTCTTCTGCTGCATTTTTATCACTCTCACACTGTTTAAACCTGGAAAATAGTATGACATATTTTCATTTCATTTATAATCAGCAAAAAATTAAAATCATTACGAAAACAAGTCTATTCAAATATATGAAAACTTCACTAGTAGAAAATGAAAATTTTCAGATAAAAAATTCTGATATTTTTCATATTTCTGCTCAAAACATAGATTGTGGGTACTCATTAGAACTGCCTTGATGAGGCAGTTCTAATGAGTACCCACAATCTATGTTTTTGAGCAGAAATAAGAAAAAATGTATACCCCTGTAAACCCCAGTTTTACTATATAAAAGTGGGGTTTAAGGTGGTCAACATTATATAGGCATGTTTTTGTGATTATATTCAATCTAATTACCACACTGCATGCTTAGGTTTTTTTTGTTTTTTTTTTTTTTTTCAAAATTACTTGAAAACGGTGTAGTAAAATATCCTCCTAATAAGGGCATACTTGACAGAAACCTCAGCAGAGGACTTTATGGCTGTAATTAATCCTTGTCATGCTGTATAAATTAAGATGACATGCCCACTACTGATTGTCAGCCAATCAGATTGCGTGATCTAGATTGCTGATAAAATTTCACATACTAAATGACAAACAGTGCAGTTCCAGATTGGTTGGCTTCTTCAGAAGCTAACTGATCTGGATCTACAGTGGTTGCAAAAGTAGGACATATTTGGGTTCTGCAGGACCATGTTTAATGTTGCTTACCTGTATCATATATATATATATTTTTTTTTTCAGATTTTTTTTTCTTTTATACAAAAGCATATGTTGTGGGTACTCATTTGAATCAAACAAGCACTCACAAAAAATGCTTTTATAGAGAATTGGAGAAAAAAAACAGGGGCAGTATGCTGAGATTCAGAAATTACCCGGTACTTGACAGTGTGTTTGTAGGAATATGTGTGCTAACTAGGTTGAATACAGTAAACAAAAGCTACGTCAGTCTTAAGAAAGAACAAACATTTTGCAATCCAGCAATTTGTCTGTGATATCACACAATGTAATATTGTTACTTCCTCAACATAAAAACATATATATTAGAATATTCAAGCAGAAACAAACAACCTACAGCAATTCATCTGGAATTGTTTTTTCAGATCATTTTAGCAGTAAATATGAGAGTCAAAAAGAGGCAAATCTAGTAAGTTCGTCAAAAAAGGCAAGTGTGGCTGATGCTGTCCTTGTAGTAATATGGACAGCCATACTTATAATGTATATATTCCGTATATGATGACTATAGTTAGTAGAAATGCTATAGAATTTGTTTAAAATACACCTTGGTAAATGTTACATTAAGCAAATACTTAAATAAGAATTTGTTTGTTTGTGTTGAGGTTTTACGGCCCAGTAAACCCAATTGGGTCATGTCGAGTGCAGTCAGTTTACTTAACCACACTTTTACTAGGCAGGCTTAGTCCTTTAAGTGGTTAACCAGTATTATGCACATTCTTTTGCCAGAAACTGATAACTGCCCTTCATTAAGTAAGAATACTAAAACACAAAGACGGTCTTAATTTCACATAAAGATCAATATGCTAATAAAATCATTACATTTGTATGCAAACTTGAAACTGTCCAACACTAAGTCCAATGAAATTATCATTGACTGCTATTCTTACATTTTATATACAGCTTTGAACAATCAAAACAAAGTAATGTAAACAGAAAACTTTCATGGAAGCTCATTTTCACCAATCAACATCAACAGATTAGTGAAGCAGTAAGATCCAAAGGATAGGCCGACTGTATATTGATCAAGGCTTTTCATTCTTTGAAAACCAAGATATTTGTGCAGCTGTAACACAAAGCATTCTCTTAACTCTTAAAGTGCTAAGCAAGGTTGTGCAGTAGACGACATTCTAAATATTTTTAATTATTACTATTTTTTTTTCAGAAAAAATAAGACTATTCATTTCATGTGAATCATCTGCTAGGCAGATGATTCACATGAAATATCAAACCTTATTTTCTCTGAAAATAAATAAATAAATAAAAATGTCATCTGCTGCCATTGTGATAAGCACTTTAAGGGTTAAATATTTCCTGTTTTACCTATACACATTATAGAGAATGCTGCTGTAAGCATGGACTATTCAAATATAAGTCGAGCAATGCATTGTGATACTTGCTGCTTATGTATTTACCTTGTTGTTGTTCTGGGCCCAGTTGTTCAAAGAATCTTTAGCTTAATGAGCTCATTAATGACAAAATCATTAGCTGTTGTAGCTATTTTCAAACATAGTCCATGCCACTAAAAATGCGTCATCTATTTTAGATTTTCATGTGACACCGACTATGGGTCCCCCGGGGGATGGCCAAGCCCCTCCAGTTCATATAATTAATATCTCAGGAACCATTCAGAACTTCACCCCAAACCATAATATTGTTATTCCTTATGACAAGACACATTCAGTGACACTGGCCCAGGGGTATGAAATATGTATTTCTAAAATAGATGAAGCGTTTTTAATAGCCTTGAGTATACACTGATATTTTTGCTGCAAAAATGTTAGCTAACTACTTCCCTAAGTTTTGAACAACTTGACCCAGATTTTTAACGCTACCAGGCATCAAGGAAAATTGAGGCAGTGGCAAATGTATTATGCACATGTGTTATTGCATAGCCTTCCTTTCACCATGCATCACCAAAATACCACCCTGTCCAATTTATTCTCAAACCCAGGGCACGTCCTTAACCCTATATAAGTATTGGATCTCTAGCTATTTATCATACTTGGCCTGTTTTTTAAATGACTACTTACCATACATGGACTAAAATTTAAATGACTACTAACCATACTTGGCCTGAAATTTAAGTTAACCCTTCTCATGCTGAATAAATTAAGATGCCACGCCCATTCCTAATTTCAAGCCAATCAGGTTACTTTGATCCGGGTGTTTGATAGAAATTCACATATTTAATGACAAACAGTGCAGATCCAGATCAGTTGGCTTCTTCAGAAGCCAACTGATCTGGATCTACACTGTTTGCTAAGACAGGGCATGTTGTGTTTAGCAAGAGAAGGGTTAAAAGGGTTCATTCTATTATCTTTCAATGTGTCTAAAATATTGCTGGATGAGTGGCAAACAGTGTAAACCCTGATCTGATGCCACATTTTGAGACATCTGATCTAGGTCTACACAGCTTGCACATGCCTGTCTGTCCTAATACTTAGGGTTATTATGGTATTTTGCAAATTAGCATCAGACATATATTTGCTAATGATGACGGTTTGGTGTTTTATGTCCCTTTCAACACTACTACTGATGTCATATCAAGATAATGGAAGGATGATAATAAAAGGCTCTGTGCATGAAGCGCCGTACAGTCATTAGTTGATTGATTGGGGTTTAACGGCCCTTTCAAGAATATTTCACTTATATCGAGCCGATCGTTCATCGAAGGTGGGCGAAAATTGGAGTACCCGGAGAAAAACCACCTGACCATCCGTAAGCAGAACTTGGCTTTCCCACATATGACCCGAGTTAGGCTCGAACCACAGCGGTGAGAAAACTAATGGATTAAGAGTCAACTCTCTTATCCACTAGGCTACGGGGGCCATTAGTTGAATTCTGCCTCTAGCGGGATTTGATTCAGGGACCTCATGGTCTGAAGTTGGGAGCACTAACCACTCGTCCATCTGGATTCTTCAGGTCACGAACAAACATGATATTATATGTTAACAGTAAAGATCATCTTTAGAATGCATATCTCCATAGCTACCTGAATGATAAGACATTTTTATCAAACAGAATGTATGGATGTTTTTCTTATTTATCCACAAAAATATGTGTTCAGGGAACTCATTAGAAGTGCCTTGCCAGATTACTTCTAATTAGAACACACACACACGGAGGTGCAGGCTTGTCTGAATTGCAACCTTACTGTTAACATATGAAAGCTGTAACCTGATGTAACTCATATACTATAAACCATTCCATCATTACTTCTTTTCCATGTCTTTGAGAATAGTAACAAGTTGATTGGTTTTCTCTTCCAACTTTCCCACCATCTCTGTTTTATGTTTTAATGATGTGTCACATGTCTGAAAGAGAAGGAAAAGATAAACCCATAAAATGGCACCCAATTGCAATAAGAATAACAATTAACTTTTATCACTCTCTGGGTTAATTCAGCAGACAACAAACTGATACTCTTTTTCTTATTTTTCCCAGAAAATAGGCTTTGACATTTCATGCAAATTGTCTCCTGTTGCATGACATGTCAAAGTCTATTTTCTGGGAAAAATAGGAGACAATTTGCCTGAAATGTCAAAGTCTATTTTCTGGGAAAATTAAGAAACATATTAAAAAATGTTGTCTACTGAATGTTTTACCTAGTATGCTATGTGTTAAAAAGATGAAGTTCCACATTAGACAACAAAGAATAATAGGCTCTAATTAGGCTTTCTAAGGTAACATTTTCATGCATATATGACTTATCATTATAGCCGTTTCATTACAAAACCAAATTATATAAACCATTTTGATGCAAATGACCCTCATAGGTTGACGTGCCATTAAACTTGAACTCATCATCCCTGGTCACATATGAGCTGCACCATGCATAAAGTGTCCTTTGCATAATTGCAATGGCACAGATCTGCATGTGCTTCCTTTCTATCTGACACCAGACTCTGCAGATTAATATAATGTTAAGGGAGCTTGGATTCACCTGGTATAATTTCTGCTTTTTTGCATAAGGGAGACAACTTTTGTGACTTCCCATCCGCTTTCATAAACACCAAGTCCCTCTTGAAAATGGGTCTTCTCTAAAAGGAAAGAATTTGCTCCCAAGGGGAGCAAATTCTTTCCTTTTAGTGTAGACCCCTTTTTCAGAAGGTAGCAAAACAGTCTGTTGTCTCCCTTGAAAGAGTATCAATTCCACTTATGGTATTCATCCCATTTACCACACATGCTCCTATAAGCACACACCAAGAGCATTTCCATATATATAACTTAAACATGGGCACAATGCTGCAGTCGGAGCTCAACATGTCCATATACTGGAAAGTTACATGTAAGATGACTTTTCAGCTGTAAACTATGGCTGCTTTTCTTTTCCTATACATATATTCATCGAATGTCATGGATATTTGATTAAAACTGTGTGTATTTTAACCAGAATAGAATGTCTTTGATGACTTGTCTTTTGAAAATTGGAAGGTGCATTATTAAATTTCAAGAGTCCTTTCTTCTGTACCAAGTCTTCACTTATTGGATAGAGTTTTCACAATGCATTTTTGTTGCAAGTTTGAAAAGGTTATTATAAGTGCGCAGTGCAGTAAATGAGTCAAATATGGTAATTTACTGTTTGCTCGGAATAAGCCTCTGAAGCTTGTAGAACCTAGAGTAAGGCAAATAGATACAGTTTCAGGGGAGACATCTCTGTCAAAATTGCTTCTGTCTCCCTTCTGAAAAGGACTCTACTCGAAAAGGGAAGAATTTGCTCTATTTAGCAAACAGTGTAGACCATTATCAGACACTGCAGAATATATCATTTGCTCGTGGTCCACACTGTCTGCCACTCATCCAGTAATTTTTAGACACACTATGTCATGAACAGGCAGTAAAATGGACTTGTTCAAATTTTAGGAGAAGTACTCGTGTGGTAAGGAGTTATGGTGTCCCGATATTCAGTGTAAATATGGTAATCTGGAAATGCAAAAAAAAAAAAAAAAAGCAATTATTTTTACCCTTGTCATGTTGAATTAAGAAGCCACACCCTCTTCTAAATTTCAGCCAATCAGATTGCTTGATCAAGGTTGTTGAATTAAATTCACATACTAGATGACAAACAGTGCAGATCCAGATCAGTTGGCTTCTTCAGAAGCCAACTGATCTGGATCTAAACTGTTTGCAAAAGCAGGGCATATCCGGTTTCAGCAGGATAAGGATTAACTCTCTGAAGACTTGAGACCCCTAAATGAGTAGCTGGCAAACAGTGCAAACCCAAATCAGATGCTGAAGAATGTGGCATCTGATCAGGGTCTCCACTGTTTACAAATAGTTCAACCATATTTCTTTAGGAATATCTATATCATACAGCCTGACGTACCTAGAATAGAAAATAGACTCTTTCAATATATGGTGTGGAAGAGTTTATTCAATCTTTAATGGGTTAACTGAGAAACAAAAAATAAGAAAAAAATAAATAAGAAAAATATTTTCTGGAAATTCCTTGTATTTGCTAATTTCCATCTTAGCTCATTGCAATAAATAATTTTGGGCTCCAGAAAAATGATGTGATCAGAATGATGAATAGCGTTGGCTATTTTTTTTTATTTTTGCAAGATTTATAATTGTCTGAGATACTATTTTGGCTGTCTCGCTCAGACAGTTTTATTGAAATCTCAGAGCATAATTTATGTATTTTTTGGAGGAAGTGAAAGGCAATGTTCCATGTTACCTTGTGCCCCTACCAATCAGTGGCATCCATAGTGATTGATCTCTTACCCTTGTCCTGCTGAATAAATTAAGATGCCATGCTTACTTCTAATTTTCAGCCAATCAGTTAGATTTGGATTATTGCTATAAATTTTACATACTTAATGGCAAGCAGTGCAGATCCAGATCAGTTGGCTTCTTCAGAAGCCAACTGATCTGGATCTATACAGTTTGCAAAGGCAGGGTATATACAGGTTGAGCAGGACAAGGGTTAAATATCCAGACAGATAAGACGAGGCAAAGTGTGTCTATAGTAAAGCCAGATCAATGTGCTCCTTAGGAGCAGTTTCATGGCAAGAACTTCCTTATATCAGTTTTACACAGTGAACAGAAACTAAGAAGTTTCACCAGTTTCCACAGCAGATAGGGAAATTGTTTGATCCTGTGGGGCCTGGTTTATGCCAGCTAATATTAGTCAGTGATACAAATCTCCAGTTCATGTACAGAGCTGACCAGATTTGTCACAATAACAGTTATTAGTACTTTGGGTAAAAATTTCAGCAGACAACATTTTGAAATATTATTTTCTCCAGAAAACAGGCTTTGTCATTTCATGCAAATTATTCCTAAAGAGACAATTTGTATGATTGTCAAAGCATATTTTCTGGGAAAATATGAAAAATATCATCAATTTGTCATCTGCTGAATTTGCCCAGAGAGTGGTGAAGGTTTATTACTAATTTTCTTTTTTTATTTTTCGTTTGTTTTGTTCTTTTTTTTTCTTTTTGCTGGACAGTGTGGGTGGAAATTACATATCGTAAATGTATTATTGTTTAAGCCAACATAGCTCTTGATGCGGTACTTTTTGGATGGGTTTTTAAAAAAATCCACCATATAAAATATAATATAAAATATAAAATGTCTAGGTGAACATTGGGCAGGTGAGTGGGCAGGCAGGCGGGTGTCATCCAAGATTTACCTTTTGGTTAACCTTAATTTTTGAAAAACCCATCCATAATTAATGCCATCAGCCATTTATCTTGTTTGTTTTTTTTTCAACAAAACTGAATTGATATTTTCCTTATTTCTCCAAGTAAACAGGTACTCATTAGAAGCATTCCCTTGATGTGTTCAGCAGACAACAAATTGATGATATTTTTCTTATTTTCCCCGAAAAATATAGGCTTTCACATTTCATGCAAATTGTCTCCTAAGTTAACAATTCCCATGAAGTGTCAAAAGCCTATATTTTCAGGGAAAAATAAAAAAAATGATTCATATTGTCCTCTGCTGCAATTTTTACCCAGCCTGCTAAGTGTTAAGCTTTTGCATGCTGCAGATGAAAAAAGCAGACAATATTTTGAACTGTTTCAAAACTTTTCCTTGCAGTTTTTTCTTAGAATAAAATTTGACAAGTATTCTGAAATGTCTCTCAAGTGGCAACTGCAAAGAAATGCTACACCCCTTTTTTAAATACCGTATTCGACCTAATTACCGCACATGCTCCTATAAGCGCACAGTAAAGCAATTAAGTAGCCCTTAGATTTCAGTCAGGATACTTTATCTACTTCTTTATAAAAACATATGTTGTGGGAACTCATTTGAATTGCCTCGACAAGTCGAGGCAATTCAAACGAGTACCCACAACATATGTTTTTATAAAGAAAATCAGAAAATAATGTTGCAGGAGCATCATTTAATACGCTCCTCATTGTCCTCTGCTGATCTTTCTTTAAAGAGTGCCCTTATTAGGTTGATATTTTACTACAAGTTTGTTCAGTAATTTTGAAAAATCTAAGTGCACAGTGCGGTAATTAGGTCGAATACGGTACATTAAATGCCTGGTGGATGTCATCTACCTCATTATTTGGACAGAAACAGTTCCGCACTTTGCATGCTGAGTAAAAATTTCAGCAGATAACATCTGAAATATTTTTTTTTTATAATTCTTCCTAGAAAATAGGTTTAACTTTTTATGCAAATTGTCTCCTTAGGAAACAATTTGCATGAAATGTCAGATCCTTTTTTCCAGGAAAAATATCAGCAATTGTCGTCCTGGGGGGAGTAACTTGGGGGTAAATTGTGGTATGGGTGCTTGAGCCAGTATTTTGAAACCTACCCCATTCATAGACAGTATAACCTCAACGGCTCAAACACGGATGGCTCGATTCAAACTCTTTTTTCAGTCCCTACAAAATTCTTCCAGTAGCTCAAGAAAACAAATATTTAGGGACCTTCTTATTTTATAATCGAATTGTATGTTGTTGTACTCATTAGAATTGCCTCATCAAGGCAATTCTAATGAGTACACTCAACATACAACCATTGTGTAGGAAATTGAAAAGATTTCCCTAAATTATCACTATTTGCTTCCAGAACTGGTGCCATGATTAACCCTCAGTGGTTCGAACTATCCATGTCTCGAACGAACTCCCATGGTCCCAAAGATGTTCGAGACATTGCGGTTCGACTGTACCTGGTCTTTGAAAAAATGGACTCATTCATATATTAGATCATCTGAAAAGTTGACCCATTCATATATTGCCCTTTGATTTTTTGTACCCATTTATTGCTGGTAGTTACAAAAATATCACACTCAATACGTTGAATACCAAGAGAACAAGCAGCCTCGGAAATCTCTGAGATATGTGCATGTACCGGGGATACATCAGAAAAGTGGGGCCTTTCATATACCAATCCAGAAAATGGGGTCAATCATATACTTTTGCCTGAAAAAAAGGGGCTAATCATATACTTGGCAGTGCTAAACAAGGGAGCCATTCACCACACACATCCATACTATGCCATATATAGGAAGTTACGCCATCACCACCCCCCGACCCCCTTCCCTTTCCCGAGTTGTAGTCTGCTGAATTTGCTCATAGACTGATAAGTGTTAATGGTGTGTGGTTTGTTTACATTGTTATTTCTGTTTACAGAATTTCTTGTATTTTTTGCAAACAATATAGAGCCAGATCTATTCTGTGGCATCTGATCTAGGTCTACTGTACTTGTCAATGTCCCTTTTTATGGTATGCTAGGCTGAAATGGGTTAAAATTCTGGGCCCAGTTGTTCAAAGAATTGTTAGGTTAACAAGCTTGTTAGTGGTCAAAATGTTAAATGTTCTAGTACAATATCTAATTCACAGGTATGCCCGTACCTGAAATGTCCACAAAGAAGGTTATATTCCGCATGGAAAATTGCGAACATTTACCTGTTGAGGTTTGCGGAGTATTGGACCGCTTTGTCCGCAAGTCTACGCAAGCCGGAAATTTTTTCTGTGCGGACGTCCGCAATATTTCCATATGCAGGTCCGCAGTTGTCTGCAGAGAGGTCTGCGGACGTCTGCAGACATCAATGCGGACATCTTTGCGGATGTCTATGCGGACGTCCGCATGGATAGGTGCTGACGTCTGTGGATGTCCGCATGGATGGGTGCGGATGTCTGCAGAAGACCACATGGACAGGTGCGGACATCCGCAAGTTAAGAGTTGCTGCCCCTGCTGTGTAATAACCTGTTGATCATATGTGGTATTACATGATCATATGCAGTATGACTTAGTTTTTAATGTTTACATAATTATTCATTATGCAAAAACTATAGCTGTTCACAAAATTAGAATGTGCAATTAAGATTTTCTCTGAAGATATCTTTGACTTCATGTAATAATTAGTTGTTAATAAAACTTACCAGAATTTCCAAGCAAATACAACTGATCATTTTGTATGTGGTTCAAGTTACTGGGAAGGGTCCCAAAATTTGAATATTGATGCAGTACAATTAAGATTTGGTGCAGTTAAAGTTTGATTGAATAAGAAAGATTTGGTGTATTATAGCCAGTGTGTGTATTATAGCCACTTGCATTTAAGTCAAAATAGCCGAATGAATTCATTGAAACTGTAAGAATAATAAAGCAGGATATTCTACCATTAGTCTTCTTTAATAATGTACCATGTTATCAATCAATGTCTTTTACAAGTAGTGAGTTTATTTTTACAAATAAGAAAAACAAATAAAACCAACTTACTTTGCTTTCAAAACATATCCTGACTGCCACAGTGTTTGGAATCCTAATTTCAAATTTTATAGAGTATTGATACATTTAGTGCAATTTATGTAACAGAGTCAAAACAATTTTACATTTGAATATTTTACATTTGAATATCATAACACTTTAAAGTGCAGGCCTGAATATCATTACTGTTGGTTAATTGTTTACATTTTAAAATGGTACTATTTTGTGTGTGAAAGTTTACTGTGTGTACATTGCATGACATACTTACCCATTTATTGTTCAAAATGTGTATGACAATATTTCAGAAGTCCGCAGATGTCCGCAAGAATTTGTGCGGACATACGCAGTTTACTTCAATGCCTGATCTTTTCTAAGTCCAAAATGTCCGCAAAAGTCCGCAGCCCAAAAAAAAAAACAAAGTCAGAATTTTACACAAGCTTTTGCAGATGTCCGCAGGCTTACTTGCATAGAGCTGCGGATGTCTGCAAAAAGATAGCCCTAGCTGAAACGGAAAAATGTCAACAAAAGTCCGCAGGCTTTGACAAAGGCACGGACATCTGCGGATTTGTAGCGGACATCTGTGTACATACGCCAACTTCCTCAATGATTTATGCAAATGTACGGGGAAGTCCGCATATGTCCGCAGCATATGCCAGACCTGTTGCGGACATTGAAGGTACAGGTTTTTACTGAAAAAATGTGAGTAGCAAAAGCTACTCACATTTTTTCAGCAAAAATATTAGCGTATATGCCATATTTAATGATAAAAGTTTTAACGATATGTTAACTAACAACATCGTTAATTTTGAACAACTGGGCCTTGTCTGCTAATGATCAGATGCAGTCTCATCATACCATATTTACCACATTTGGACATGTTAACCATACTTGTCCTAAAATTTAAACAAGTCCATTTTACTCCCTGTTAAAGAGTAAAAAAAACTGCTGAATGAGTGGCAAACAGTGCAGACCCTGATAAAATGCCACTGATCTTGGTCTGAACTGTTTGCCCAATTTAAGACTGTTTCTACAAGTACTTGGGGTAAATATGGTAACAGTTAAACAAATGATCAAATGAATTAGCACTTTAAGTGCCAAGCAGAATTTTAACAGATGACATTCTATCTTTTTTTAAATAATCATGACTTTTATTTAAAAATTAGACATTTCATGTGAAATGTCTGCAAAGTAGATAATTCACATGAAATATCAAGTCTTATTTTCATTGAAAAATGAAAACCAAGAAAAAAAATGAAAATGTGGTCTGGTGCAGTAGTAATTGGCAATTAGGTACGGGAAAAAAAATCAAAATCTCATCTGCAGCAGTTGTGATTGGCACTTTTTTTGTGTTTGAATACACAACTTTTCCACTATCTCTGTTTTCTTGCTCATTTCCATTGTTAGCGTCCTTAAAGGTTAATTCGGAATGAAGAAGAACAAAAATACCGCCAAAATTATGCCATTCCATATCTAGAATGGCTCGAGTAATTACTTGTCACATAGAATAATTCTCACAGCTCCCACACAGAATGCTCACGATTAATTATGCCACAACATGAGAAAAATATACCACACGTCATGTGCCTTGCGAAGACTCAGATCAGCCAGCATGGAGCAGATTCTTCACAGGCTGCCTGAAGAGACATCAAATCTTGGGCTATCTAAGCAGCATTCAGAAAAGACTTATCAGACTGCACAGGCTGATCTGAGTCTGCTTGAAATGTACATGTCACGAGGTATATTTTCTCCAATTTTAGCTCAATTATTATTCCACAGATAAAATATTGATCCCTTAACTCTGGTCCTGCTGAGCCCTGCTTTTGCAAACACTGTAGATCCAGATTCTTCAAAAGCCAACTGATCTGGATCTGCACTGTTTAACATTACCTATGTAAATTTGTAACAACTTGAATCAAGTAGTCTGATTGGCTGAAAATAAGTCATGGGCGTGGCTTCTTAATTTATTCAGCATGACAAGGGTTAATTATTTCACCATGCAAATATCTCATGATTTCTCATTAGAATTGTCTCATTTATGCAATTCAAATAAAATATAATGAAATCTCTATGCAATGGCAAATAAGTAAAATGTTTATCAGGAAGCTCTGCTTAGCTGGTATCCTGAATATCGTGATGTCTGCTTAGCTGGTACCGAAATGCACACAGAGGCAAACAATGAGCATGGCTCCGGATAAGGCACTATTTTGGTCCAAAAAGTATTGGTATATTTCTTATTTGAGCCAGCACACAACAGAACCCACAATAAGACCTGTGCGACCAGCAAAGATTCAAATCAGCCTGTACGTCCACCCAGCCTGGCAAGGGTTCTCATTTATCCCTTTTTGGATAGCCCGGATACTGTAAAAGGTACATGTGATCAGCAAAGATGCTGATCAGATTAGGCAGATGTGCAGGCTAATCTGAATCTTCACTGATCACACGTCTTATTGTAGGTTTTGCCGTGCAGTGGCTCATTTCTCTACAAAAACATATTGTGTGTACTCATTATAAGCACCTCACTGAGGCGCTTCTAATGCTCACCAACAGTGCCTCATTGAGGTGCTTCTAATGAACACCAACAACTTATGTTTTCATGGAGAAATAAGAAAAATATATCTGTATACTCCCTCTTATCTGGGGCTATGAATGAGGACTTTATAGCTATATAGGCAAAATATGTCTTCAAGCATATGCGGACAGCGAAGACCCAGATCAGCCTGTACATCCACACAGCCTGATCAGGGCCTTCACTGTCCACTAAAACAATCATAGGATACTACAGAATGCATGAATGGAGAGTATGCACATGAATTGTGCAAAGTTTCATGTGGGCTTTAAGCCCACATGATACTTTGCACAATTCATGTGCAGGATAATCTGAATCTGCACATTCTGCGCATGTTCTAGGGCACTTTTTCACTTGACATGGCCCATATAAAAGAACAGGCCTTGACACAGGAAGCAAATAGGGAAGAAACTGATTAGAATGCTAATGAGTTATCTCTTCGGAACATTTGGTATTCTATGCCGGCAACATATGTAGAAGTATTTTATCGCTTAGCGTACTGGGTTAAAATTTCAGTACATGACATATTGACATATTGATGATAACTATGTTTCTTAGTTTTTCCATCTTTTTTTTCTTTTTTTTTTTTTTTTTGAAAAATAAGGAGACAAACTGCATGAAATGTCACACCCTATTTTCAGGGAAAAGTAAGAAAAAAAAAATGTTATAAATTTGTTTTCTCATGAATTTGCCCATAGTGTACTAAGTCAGGCCATAGTATACAGATGAAGACTTACGGCATTGAACCTAATTACCGCACATACCCCTATAAGCACACAGTAAGCAATTCTATAGTCTTCAAATAACTTTTGTCTACTTCTTTATAAAGACATAATTATGTTGTGGGTACCCATTTGAATTGCATCAACTTGTTGATGCAATTCAAATGAGTACCCACAACATGTGCTTTTATAAAGAAAATAAAAAAAGAAAAAAAAAAGAAAAGGAAAACAAAACACATAAACACCGCATATGTCCTTCGCTGATCTGGATCTGTGCCCAAAACTGCTGTTTTATTTCCCCTACATACCTTAATAACCCTTAGTATATATAGGTGGATACATATCTTACCAAAAGTTTTCCCAGTAATTTTAAAAAAATCTTAGTGCACGGTGCGGTAATCAGGTCGAATACGGTAATTTTTCCCTGAAAGTAGGGTTTAACAATTATGTGAATAAAATAAAAAATGTCATAGCATGAAATCTCAAACTCTATATGTCAAACTCTATACTCTGGGAAAAATATGAAAAAAAAAAAAAAAAAAAAAATTGTCCAGATCTGCTTCTATATATGTTCAGCAGGTTAAGATCTCAGCATCTGATCAGGATCCACTCTGTTTGCCACTCATGCAGCACTATTTTAGACACATCACCAGGTAGTAAAATGCACATTCAAATTTTGGGACAAGTATGGTAAGGAAATAAGGTGACCGACTAGTAATATTTAAGAATTCTTCAGTTAGGATTAATTCATTTATTTACCAAACATTGAGATCTGACCAAAGTGAAGCCTGAAAGTTTGAATCTGACACCAAACATGATCATGTTTGGAGGTTGCCCCCACATGAGCCCTGTAGGGGAGCAGTCTCAGTTAGGTATGTGAGAGACCAATTCAATAAACAAAGATGCAGATACTGTGCAGATACTAATTGGCTGATCTGGGCCTTCATTACTCAGATAACGACATAAGGATTTTTCTTCTGCACTGTGCATCATATTAACCCTTGTCATGCTGAATAAATTAAGATGTCATGTCCACTTGAAATTTTTAGCCAATCAGATCGCTTGATCCAGGTTTTTAATACAAATTCACATACTTAATGACATACAGTGTAGATCCAGATCAGTTGGCTTCTGAAGAAGCCAAATGATCTGGTTCTACACTGTTTGCAAAGACAGGGCATATCAGGGTTCAGCAGGACCAGGGTTAAACAAGCCACAACTTGAGAAACTGTACCTTCTGACATGTGCGCCAACTTAAGAAGACTCAAATCAGCCTGCACATCTGCACATTCTGATCAGTCCATGTTGTCCGTATGAAGAAACTTTGCATCAATGGCTGTCCAAAATGCTCCACAAATATCCAAAATTATCACCTGATCTGGATCTGTGCCCAAAACTGCTGTTTTATTTCCCCTACATACCTTAATAACCCTATAAGTATTGGAACAGACAGGTCTGAGCAAAAAGTGCAGACCCAGATCAGGCAGAGTGTGGCATCTGATCAGGGTCTAAGCTGTTTGCCACACATCCAGCAATAATTTAAACACATCAACAGGTGGTGGAACAGAGTTTTACCAATTATAGAATGGTATTGTAAGGTGTCCCAATACTTACGGTGAATACAGTATAGCAATTATCTTAACCCTTGTCATGCTGAATAAATTAAGATGCCACACCCACTTCTAATTTTCAGCCAATCAGATTGCTTGATCCAGGTTTTTGATAGAAAATCACATATTTAATAACAAACAGTGCAGATCCAGACCAGTTGGCTTCTTCAGAAGCCAACTGATCTGGATCTACACTGTTTGCTAAGACAAGGCATGTCGTGTTCAGCAAGAGAAGGGCTAAATAATGTAAAAACAAAATTTGCCATGTACCCTAAAGACAAAGTTTTCTATTTACAGGCTACAGAACATAACCAAATGCTTATTTTGTATGCAAAGACTTGTAGCATTAGCCCATAGATCAACTGGTGGTTTGTTCAGAGATCAACAACACAAAATCATTTCCTATCCACTATATTTTATAAACAGCAGGTGTTTTGGGTATCTACAGAAATTATGTTGTTGTTATTGTTTTGGTGTTGTTGCTTTTCCTTCTTTTTTTCTTTCTTTCTTTTTTTTTTTTTTTTTTTTTTTGTACTGCTCTAGATTGTCTTAAACTGCAGCAGACAGCATTTATTTAATTGTTGTTTTGTTTTTTTGTTGTTTTTTTTCACAGAAAATAAGACTTGATATGCTTAGCAGATGATTCACATGAGATGTCAAGCTTTATTTCTCTGACAATGAATTAAAAGTGTTAGAATATCATCTGCTTGGCACTTGAAGGATGAGATACTTTTTTATATAAATATATGACCTAAAAGTATTGATATTCCTTTTCTTTTCCACCAAAATATACTCATTAGAACTGTCTCACAAAAGCAACTCTGGTGAATAACATAACAATGTGACACACATTTTTGTGGAAAAATAAGAAAATACTTATCTTAATACCATTCTTATCTATGGTGAAATTAATGCATAGATTAGCCAAAGCTGTGGAATTATCACAATGTATTACTTGCCTATACAAGGGCAGATTCACAGGGGATTCAGTCTAACCCCACTTTGACTCAAAATTTCATTTTGGATAAACCTTATCAATTTGGGATATCATATTTAACCTAAATATTCACAACCTTATACTTCTCTTCAACAATTCCATTTTACTATTCTGTGAATGCTACCTGTGAGAGTGTGTATAAAATTGTTGGGTGAGTGGCAAACAGTGTAGATCCTGATCAGATGCCATGTTCTGCAGAGTGTGGTATCTGATCTGGGTCTACACTGTTTGCTTAGGCCTGACGTCTGTCCAAAAATGTACAGTAAGACTTTGTGCTGTAATTTGATCAAATCGAACCCCTCAGAAATCATCTTAGATTTGCCCCTGCTATGGATAAACAAAATGTCCCAAGAATTTTTTCTTGTCTAAAAATTGTTACGTTTCTTATTTCTCAATGAAAACATATGTTGTTGATACTCATTAGAAGTACCTCACAACATATGTTTTTATGGAGAAATAAGAAAAATATTATCTGAATAGTCATCTCATATCTTCATGTATCTAGTTATCACTTGTCGCTGGTCAAGTAAACTGAAATTTCTTACTTGACCTAAGAGAAAGGGCTAGTACATAATCTTTCTGGAACCCTGGATTGCTGGTACTCCATTCATCCATTTGTTCCCCAATAGTATTTTTCTCACTATCTGTCTTATTATTTTCTGTAGGAAACCAGTAATACAATGATTTACAAAGATAAGCACCAGTAAACTTGCCCACAACCTGACCAGACACACAATGTCATGTCAAGTTGCATTAAACTATTCCATAGGGTCTGAGATTAAATTTCCGGGAGTATAAGAGCTATGCCAGGCCAAAACGTGTCTTCTGGCATATGGGGACAACGAAAGCACAGATAAGCCAGGGTATCCACCCTCCACTGTTCATTACCAGAATCACTGAATATGACAGAACGTATGAATGGGAAGAAAAGGCTTGGATGATGCTTTGTTGTGCATACATAGAATGATCTGAATGTGCATTTTGCACATGTATAAAGGGACTTTTTCTTTTGAACTGGCCCATATTTAGAATACATACCAGATTTACCCTAACTAATCAGACAAGCCTGAGCAAACAGTGTAGACCAAGCATACAATGTTAACCCTAGTCCTGCTGAACCCAGTTATACGCTGCCTTTGCAAACAGTGTAGATCCAGATCAGTTGGCTTCTTCAGAAGCCAACTGATCTGGATCTGCACTATTTGCCATAAAGTATGTGAATTTATAGCAACAATTTGGATCAAGTAATCTGATTGGCTAAAAATTAGATGTGGGCGTGACATCTTAATTTATTCAGCAGGACAAGGGTTAAGAATGTTGCATCTGATCAGGGTCTACACTGTTTGCCACTCATTCAGCAGGTTTTTGACACACAAGTAAGTAAAACAGATTTTTTCATATTTTGGGACAGGTATGTTAAGGAGTCAAGGTGTTCACATATTTAGGGTATATATGGTAAAGAATAAAAATAATCTGGATAGAAAACTCAAGGACAAAAGTATCCAGGCAGTTTCTACATACATGTAATAAGTTATGTTATTTATTTGTTGTGTTGAGGTTTTACGGCCCAGTCAACCCAATGGGTTCATGTCGAGCATGCTCAGTTTACCAAACCACACTTTTACTGGGCAGGCTTAGTCCTCTAAGATGTTAACCAGTATTGTGCATATTCTTTTGCCAGAAACTGACAACTGCCCTTCTTGAATCAGCAGAAGGGAGAGAATGACCATAGAAAATATTTCAAAGAATGTTGCTGACTCAGTGAAGGTCGAACCCCGCCCTCCTCCTGATTGCTAGTCAGACACACATCTAATTGAGCAACTGAGGCAAGAATTTTTATTTATCTAATTTTTTTTTTTTTTTTGGTTAAGAAAAGTCATATGATGGTCCAGAACTTGATCTTCACCAGTCTCTGGGCTATTTGAGACAATATATCATCTAGTTTTGTCCAGAAATAAAAGAGCTGAATCCTTTTAAGTTTTTTCATATCCTTAATTTCCAGTTTGCAGAAATCAGTGACATTTGCATGAGACCAATTAATCTTCATTAATCTTCATTTTCTCATATCCACTGACAGGAATCTAGACTAAAGTATGGCCAGCCTACAAAGACTTCCCCCTATTTCCATTCAACAGCAAATCAGAAAAGCTTCTTTTCTAGAATATCCAGGGTTGCCACTCATTTTCTATTTCAAAATTTACTTTTCCATTACTTTTCCCTGACTTTTCACTATTTTCCAGGTATTTTCAAGGGTGGCTCTCAGCCACCTAATGTTCCAAGATGGTCCTTTTATTTGATTAATTACTGATCAATGTGCACACTCTTCAGTCTTCTTTTCAAACACAGCTTGAAATTTCTTGTCAAACAATCTGGGATGTAAAGAAATTCTGAGAATTTAAATATCAGTTAACAAAACAATGAATACAATTTTCTGTAAATTTATCAGTTTCTGAAAATTAAGAAGACTGCCACAAAATTTTGAAATTTCCTGACTTTTCCCTGACATTTTCCAATTTTTTGCCAATATCCCTGACTTAAACCAAACATCCCTGACTTTTCCCTCACCTGGAAAATTTTTCATTTTCCAGACTTTTTTCCCTGACCATGGTAACCCTGAATATTTAAGCAAAAAAAAAATCAGCATTCAGTGAAAGCCAAAAGCTGAGAACAACTTTGTTATGATACAAAATGACAGACAGTTCCAAACCCATAAAGCTATGCATTCCAGCAGCATGGAGGATATAAAATGTTATGGTCATTCTGCAGTAATTATGGATGAAGAGCAGCTGATTAAAGAACACAGGAGTAATTATCAACATGGATAATTTACTACCATTGCCATTTTAGCAAATTTATAGCCATGTCATTTTAATGGCAGTCTTGGTAAGGAAAAAAAAAACAATTACCATTAAAAAGCATTTTTTCAAACAACAGATTTAATTATTTTTAAAGATAGAAATCTGGGTGCAGTTGTTCAAAACTAACGATGTCATTAGTTAACGCATCGTTAAAATTTTGATCATTAATATTGGCATATATGCTAATATTTTTGCTGAAAAAATGTGAGTAGCTTTTGATTCTGCAGAGCCTGTCCATCTAATTAGAGGCTAAACACTATGATTCATGTACAGAATGGTAAATGAACCATGAAAAAGAGGTCATGATGATGATGATGAGCTGGGCCCAGTTGTTCAAAACTAACGATGTCGTTTGTTAACATATCGTCAAATCTTTGATCAGTAATTATGGCATACATACTACTATTTTTGCTGAAAAAATGTGAGTAGCTTTTGCATTTGCAAAAGCTACTCACATTTTTTCAGCAAAAATACATGTGAATTAGATATTGTACTAATTACTAGAACAGTTAACATTTTCACAATTAACTAGCCCGTTAAGCTAACAATGCTTTGAACAACTGGGCCCTGGTGTTTTATGTCTTTTTCAACATTATTTTAGTCATATCCAGATGATGAAAGGCTGATAATGAAATTGGCTCTGTGCAATACAGCACCATACAGTCACAAGTTGTCAATTCCTCCTCCAGCTGGATTCGAACCCAGGACCTTGTGATCTGAAGTTGGGAGCACTATAACCACTTGGCCAACTGGGACCAGTTGTTCGAAACTAATAATGTCGTTAGTTAATGTATCGTTAAAACTTTGATCATTAAATATGGCATATATACTAATATTTTTGCTGAAAAAATGTTAGTAGCTTGCAATGCTACTCACATTTTTTCAGCAAAAATACTGGCGAATTAGGTATCATACTTACTAGAACAGTTAATATTTTGACCTCTAACAAGCTTGTTAAGCTAACGATGCTTTGAACAACTGGGCCCTGGACACTTCTATATAGGTCATATACAGGTCATGATCACAAAACAATCTGCAGTGTTTTGAATTTTTATTAGGAAGGAAGGCAACCTTTTAGATTTTGATTGGGTAGTTTGATATCAGTACAGGTCCTACAGATAACTGGAAATGGATCTATACACTTGGGTTGACAAAAAGCTGACAGTCATGAGACCACAAAATAATTAGGCCAAAGTCATAAAAATGAAACATTTTTTATCTAAAAATTGCCCTGATATTTCCTACCAAGTTTCAAGTCAATTGGCCTTTTGGTTCAGGAGAAGGGCAAAATAGATTTTCAAGATGGCAGCCATAGCCGCCATCTTGGCTATCTGATCAGAACTATTTAACATTACCTAAATACTTCCTACAAAGTTTAGTCAATTGGCCTTTCTGTTCAGAAGAGGTGCAAAATAGATTTTCAAGATGGCAGCCATGGCACCCCGCTTGGATTTCCAATCAGAAAGGTTTTGATCTACAATTGGCCTCTATACTTCCTACAAAGTTTTAAGTCAATAGACTTTCAAGATGGCGGTCATGCAGCTATCTTAGATATCCGAACGAAAAGATTTTTAGCTATTTTAATTTCATCTACAAATTGCCCTTATATTTCCTGCAAAGTTTCAAGTCATTTGGCCTTTTGGTTCAGGAAAAGAAGTGCAAAATAGATTTTCAAGATGGCAGCCATGACGGCCATTTTGGATTTCAAATCAGAATGATTTTAGCTATTTTTGATCTACAACTTGCCCCAATACTTTCTACCAAGTTTAGAGTTGATTGGGTTTTCGGTTCAGGAGAAAAAGCGCAAAATATATTTTCAAGATGGTGGCCATTTTGGGTTTTCAATCCAAATCATTTTAGCTATTTTTGACCTAAAGGCCACCCCGATGCTTCCTACCATGTTTCAAGTCAATTGGCTTAGGGGTGTAGGAGGAATAGGCTTTGAAAGCAAATTGTTGAAGCTACACTACGCATGACAGACACTGACTGATCACATTATTGCTCACCTTGAGTATTTTGTGCTCAGGTGAGCTAATTGAAAAAGTCATTAGACCATGGAATATAGGCCGCCATCATAAAATAAAACTACAGCAGTAAGGTTTCCTATTTAGAAGGAAGCGCATGCCAGGTTTGAAGATTACAAGTCTTACAGGTACCAGAAATAGAAGTTTGACATAAAAAAATGACAGTCATTAGACTTCATCATGAAGGTTAGAAGCGATAAATGATACTGTAGTCTTGGAATCCAAGTTAGGGAGAAAGTAGTTCATACAGTTAACCTAAACTCCCCCACATTATATATTGGAAGAGGCCAACTTCAATTTTAGGTATGTCAGGCTATGTGATTTCGATATTCCTAGAGAAATATGGCCGAACTATTAGCGAACAGTGAAGACCCTGGTCAAATGCTGCATTTTGCAGCATCTGATCTGGGTGTGCTGTTTGCCAATTATCCTTTTGAGGGTCTCTGGACTAAAAACAAAAATGGGTTAATCTGAAGTTGAGCTAAAAAGTAGGATTGACATAGAAAATGACAAAGTCATTTGAGCATGAAATGTAGGTCAAGATCATACAATGATACTGCAACATTTGAGTCCATGTTCAGGAGAATGAATATGCCATACGTTTGACGTTTATAAGTGTATAAGCATTGGAGCTAAATGTCACATGATCCAGAGAAACGACAATCCCTTGATCATCCTGGTATAATTAACCCTAAAAGCACCATCAAAATTGCAGCAGATGACATTATAAAATATTTTATTTTTCAGATAAAATAAGGCTTCATATTTTATGTGAATCATGGGAACAGAAAACATTTCACATGAAACCTCAAGATTAATTTTATCTGATAATTAAAACAAATATTTCCTAATGACACCTGCATGCTGCTGTTCTGATTGGCACTTTAACTCTTTGCATGCTGGGTAATTTTGCATGCTTTTTTGCCGTCAGTGAATTTATTTTTAAATTAACTTTTTCAAGCAAATATTTCAGGAACACAATCAGAGTGTCAAACAGTTTGGATCCAGATCAGGCCCGACATTCTGTCGGGCCTGATCTGGGTCCAAACTGTTTGCAAAGGTTATCAGCAGACGACAAAAGTCGCCACTAGCAGGGAAAGAGTTATGGTTTGATAATGTATCAGAAGGAAAGTTATTTGTAGCATTTATGTTGGCATCAAATGTACTGCCATTAACTATGTCACAGACACATCCCTGAAAGCAAATATCCTGAACCCTTAAAACGCCAAGAAAACCTGCATCTGAAAATGTTGTCTGTTTATGTCATCTGCTGAATATTCTTGCAAACTTTTCAAACCTATTATTGCATACAGGCAAACAGTGTGGACCCAGATCAGACTGGTCCTAGAGGAGCAGTCTGATCTGGGTCCACACTGTTTGCAAAAATGACTTTTAAAATCACAAGCAGATGACAAGGCAGACAACAATTGTTGTGATTGGCAGTATAAGGGTTAAACACTTGAAGTCGGCTTCGAAAAAATTGTAGCATTCGAAGTTCTATTTTTTTTTTTTTTTTTTTTTTACTTTTTGGAGAAAACAAGACATGCCATTTCACATCTTGATTCACATGAAATGTTATAACGCTTATCTTTAATCTGAAAAATGAAATCAAGAAGTTATCCGCTGGGGTTGCGATTAGTGCTTACAATAAGGGATAAGTAAACAGCCAATATAATAAGATTATGTCATGATACCTTGAATAAGCTCTGGAATATTAGATTAACTGTGAAAAGCTTTTAAGACCACATTCTGGACATGACTTCATTGATAGCACAACAATCAAATCAAGGACTTGTGTTCTGAACAAACTTTAAGGATGACTTTAAAGCTGTCAGAGTCTGGCATTGGTCTATACATGCTTTTTAATACTGAAAAACATCCTGATTTTATGACCATAGTCATTACATATCCAAACATATTCAAAACATGGCTGAACAGTCCTTGACCAGGATCATGCATGACAATGGGCTGACTATGAAATGATAATAGTCAGAAAACGTTCATTTCAAGGTCTTGTCACAGTTTGTTGCATTATTGTTGTCAAACCAAGATCATAACTTGGACATATTCTTGACCACAGTGTGATGCCTTCTGAAAGATGACCATTTCATTGTCATTTTTATATCACAGAGAAATCATGATCATAACAAGGTAATAATAATGCTCTGACCATGAAATAACCAAGTTCTGGCCACATTTTCATGACTAGCTTATAAATTATCATAACAATGCGCTTGTTGTAGACTGTGGTCAAACCATAAACATAACAAAGACACAAGTTCTTGATCATGTATCAGAAGTATTCTGATCAAGAATTATGAGTACATTACGAAAACACGCTTATTCAAATATATAGAAAATTTCACCTCCAAAAACTGAAAATTTTCGGATAAAAACTTTGATATTTTCATATTTCTGCTCAAAATCATAGATTGTGGGTACTGGTTAGAACCACCTCGGCGAGGCAGTTTTAATGAGTACACATACTCTATGATTTTGAGCAGAAGGTGGTTCTAACGAGTATCCACAATCTATGATTTTGAGCAGAAATAAGAAAAATAATGTATACCCCTGTAAACCCCAGTTTTACTATATAAAAGTGGGGTTTAATGGGGTCAAAAGTATATAGGCATGTTTTTGTGATGAGAAATATGGTCAAAACAATGTCATATCATAGATGAATCATAGATTTGGTTCCAAAAAGTGTGTGTGTGTGTGTGTGTGTGTGTGTGTGGGGGGGGGGGGGGGGCAGCGGGGGGGGGCTTTAGAATAAATAATTTTTCCACTTGTTAATACTTGGAATGTGTTGTTTTCTTTATAATAAAGTTAGAAAATAGCAATATTCAGATGATTTATATACCAAACTTACATAGGGAATCAATATTTTAAGCTTCAAAACTACATAAAATTTACACTTTGATTTAAAGACTGTTTAAAACATTAAACAAATTATTGAATACATACCCCACCCACGACAATACATTATGCTCATGCTTTGATCATAATCATACATGTTTTGACCATAATAGTATATGTTTGGACTGTGATAATATATGTTTTGACCATGTTCATGCATTTTGACCATGAATATGATGATTCACACACTTTGATCACAACCATACACATTTTGACCACAGATCATACATAAATAATGACCATATAACCATACATATTTAGACCAAGATCATATGTTTTGATAATGTTCAAGACATCGCGAAAACATGCCTATATAATTTTGACCCCATTAAACCCCACTTTTATATAGTAAAACTGGGGTTTACAAGGGTATATATTATTTTTCTAATTTCTGCTCAAAAACATAGATTATAGGTACTCATTAGAATTGCCACACTGAGGCAGTTTTAACGAGTACCCACCATCTATGTTTTGAACAGAAATATGAAAATTTTATCTGAAAATCTTCAGTTTTTGGAGGTGAAATTTTCAACATTTTTGACCAGGCATGTTTTCATAATGACAGATTTTAGATGGTCAAAGATGTTCAGTTCATGACTATACTGATCATTCTAAGGTGGTGCTTCTAGTTTGTTTGTTCTTTGTGCGGCCTCAAGGCTACTCGCTGTGGGGCTTTTGTCCTGTTTTGTGCTCTTCATTGTCTTATTGCTGTGTTAATCTTTGCCCTGCTGAATAGATTAAGATGCCACGCCCACTTCTAATTTCCAGCCAATCAGATTACTTGATCCGGGTTTTTGATAGAAATTCACATATTTTATGATAAACAGTGCAGATCCAGATCAGTTGGCTTCTTCAGAAGCCAACTGACCTGGATCTACAATGTTTGCTAAGACAGGACATGTCGTGTTCCGGAAGATAAGAGTTAAGTGGATCCTATCTAGCATTTTGATCCTCTTGCTGGCTGAGAAAGAGCTGGTTGCTTTACTTTTCTTTGGTCTGTTGCTTGATGTAGTCTGTCTATCATTGGTTTGTTTGCTTTTCCTCTTGGTGTCATTGGAAGGCTATGTATTGTAATTCATTGTCTCTTCCTGGACATCTTCAATACTACTTTTCATAGGAGTTTCTTTTGAGTTTCTTTTGATAATTTAGCAGGAATTTAATGCTCTCTAATTTAGGGATGTTTCTGTCATAGCCTACAGTATGCTCTTTAATAGGGAAAACTTCGATTTGAACCACCAATATTTTATGAAGCCACAAAGTTTCCTGTGACTATTTCTAAAAAGAAAGTTAATGAACATAAAAATTTAAACAAGTAGAATATGAATAAGAAGGACAACTAATTCAAGAATTCAATAAGCTTTGTAAACAACCCTAGGTATTTTAGAATTGTTACTCCTTATTATACTTAAGCTAAAATTTGAACAACGCCACATTTGACTACCCGTTTGTGTCTAAATAAAAGAAAACCTTACTGAACAGCAAACAGTGCAGACCCTGATATTTCTATCCATAAAGTACATTCAATTTGACTCTAGTCCTGTTGAACCCAGATATATCTTGCCTTTGCAAACAGTGTCGATCCAGATCAGTTGGCTTCTGATCATGATCTGGCTCCGCACTGTTTGCCATTCAGTATATGCATTTGTATCAACAACCTGGATCAAGCAATTTGATTGGCTGAAAAATAGAAGTGGGTGTGGCATCTTGATTTATTCAGCATGGCAAGGATTAATGTCAATTAATCTTTAATACTCTGCACACAAAATTCTTATTAACCCTTGCCCTGCTGAACCTGAATATACCCTGCCTTTGCATCTGCCAACTGATCTGGATCTGCACTGTTTGCCATTAAGTAGGTGAATTTATAGCAATAATCTGGATCAAGTAATCTGATTGGCTGAAAATTAGAAGTGGGCATGGCATTTTAATTTATTCAGCAGGACAAGGGTTAATTTATTATAATACATACAGTAAAACTTCAATGACTCAAACAAGGATGACTCGTTTACTGTGGTGGATTCAAACTCTTTTGATTCCCTAAGAAATTCTTTTGATAGCAAGAAAACAAATACATGTATTCAAAGATATTTTAGGTAAACTTTCCTATTTTATTATGGAAAAGTATGTAATGTGTACTCATTAGAAATGCCTCATTGAGACAATTTTAATGACTACACTCAAAATACCATTATTTTATAGAAGATCAAAATGGAATAAAAAAAAATATCCCCATTTGCCTCCAGACCTCGCACTATGATATTAACCCTCAGTGGCTGGAACTTATTATATCACCCATGTCTAGAACAAATTAGCATGGTCAAAAAGAAATTTAACCCTTGTCCTGCTGAATAAATTAAGATGCCGTGCCTTATTCAAATTTTCAGCCAATCATATTACTTGATCCAGATTGTTGATATAAATTCAAATACTGAATGGCAGACAGTGTAGATCCAGATCAGTTGGCTTCTTCAGAAGCCAACTGATCTGGATCTACACTATTTGTAAAGGCAGTGTATATCCGGGTTCAGCAGGACAAGGGTTAAGATATTGAAGTTCAATAGTAGTTTCTTTTGCAGAGCAGTATAGAAATTGGCTTGAATGGTTCTAAGATTATACACATCCAAATGACACACAAAATGAGCAATTGTCTTCTCACAGATTAATGTGATGAAAAACAAATAAGGCATCTGTGAATCAAATAAACACGGTAGAAGATGGTCACACAGGATATAAAAGACCAATTCTGATATCATCAAATAGCTACAGATCAAACAAGAAAGGTAAGCTCTTTTTATAATTGACCATTCCTGATAAAACGGATAATCAGAAGGTAATTTTTAATTCTTTTGCCTAAAAAAAGAAAAAAAAAATACTGTATGTATTCCTTGGATTCACCTCACTAGGGACATTCTGCAAAGTAATTTTTGGTGCAAAAGTAACAAAGATTTTTTAATTCTAATTATCTGTTTAGCTCTTTGCATGCTGGGTAATTTTGCATGCTTTTTTGTCGTCTGTGGGTTAAAATTTAAAATTAACTTTTTCAAAAAAAATCTTTCAGGAATACCATCAGACTGCTGATCAGAGTGTCAAACAGTTTGGATCCAGATTAGGCCTGACGTTTTGTCCAAACTGTTTGCAAAGGTTATTAGCAGATGACAAAAGTTGCCACTAGCAGGGAAAGAGTTAAAGTACTAATTACAACTGCAGCAGATGATATTTTGATTCTTTCTTCATACTTTTTTGTACTTTTCAGGGAACATAAGGCTTGACATTTCATGTGAATCATCTGCCTAGCAGATGATTCACATGACATGCCAAGTCTTATTTTCTATAGAAAATAATACAACAAAAATTTAGACTGTTGTCTGCTACAATTTTGCTTGTCACTTTACATGTTAAATGTACGTTTTGTCGATAATTGAGCTGAGGCAAGAAAGAACTGTCATTTTTTAACTTTAAAGCCATTCATAATTGTAGCAGAAGACATTCTATAAATTATTTTTTTTTTATTTATTTTTTCAAGAAAAAAATGCTTGACATTTCATGTGAATTCTCTGCAAGGCACACAATTCACATGAAATGTAAAGCCTTATTTACCTATTTTTTTTTTTTTAGAATGATGTCTGCTACAATTATGAATGACACATACACTGTAAGGTTTAAACCAGTGCAGTTTTGCAGTCTAGTCTGGGTATTTACAACCTTTACCTCACACAATGCAGATTTTCTTGTGTCCAGCTAGAATCTTTTACTTTGATGATTTAACCCTGAATGCTTAGCATGCTACATATCTCTTGATAAGATGCTTTTTTCAATACAAATGTATTGATATGTTTCTTATTTCTCCTGGAAATCATATGTTGTGGGTACTCATTAGAAGTGCCTTGCTGAGGCACTTTTAATGAGAGTGAGGCACTTCTAATGAGTACCACAACAGGTTTTCGTGGAGAAATAAGAAAAATATTTACCCGATACCCACTCTTACCTAGTTATATGATGCTAGGTATACCTTTCAGCAGCATGTCGAGGGTTGAGTACAAGACTATGGTAAACATATTTTTTGAAACCCTTGTTTAGGGGCAACTTGGACCCCTTTGTAAACAATGCAAATTTAGGTGCCATTGCTCATACGAGCAATGGCACCTAAATTTTCATTGTTTACAGAAAGAAATGTTGTAATCTTCATTACGCCTTCATGGTGAGGAGATTAAGTTTGGGGAAAAACAACCATCTGACTTACGTCAGTCTTGCGCTCAACCCTTGATGTAGCATTTTGAACTATTATTTTATCTTTCCTGATTAATAGAATTTGACATATCATGCAATTGTCTCCTTTGGAGACAATTTTCATGAAATGCATAATGTCAAAGCCTATTTTCGGGGCAAAAATATTAATTTTTATATCAATTTATTATCGGCTGAATGTGTCCAGAGAGGTATATATACCATTCAATATTAGAGCAGACACCATTCTAAAAAATATCTTTTTTTTTTTTCTTTTTTTTTTTCAGAAAAAAAATAAGGCTTAAAAATGTCAAATATTATTATCTGGAAAAAGAATAGGTTTTAGAATGTCCTCTCCTAAATTCTGAACAGTTCTTTTTGGGTTAAATAACTTATTTACAGCTCATTCACAAACCTAAATAAGTCAACATTTTAAAATATTTTGCTATATGTTTTAAAACCAATATTAATCTCTGCACAAATTCAAAAGATAACTGAACTAATTGATGATACTTTTTTTTTTAATTTTTAGCTGAAAATAAGGATGGACATTCCATGCAAATTGTCTCCCAAGGCAATTTGCATGAAATGTCAAACCTTATTTTCCAGTTCCAGGAAAAGTAAGAAAAATATTTATCCCCATGCTTTTTTAAAAAAGGGATGGGGATATTGTTAACATCTTCTCTCCATCCAATTGTCCATCCATCTGTGCATCCTTCCTTCCGTCACACTATCTCCTCCTAAACCACTGGGAGGAATTCTACCAAACTTGCTACATCACTTCCCCTCATGGTAAGGGTGTGCAAGAGTAACATTATTTTTCTATGCATCCATCTGTCCATGCATCCTTTGTCCATCCATTTGTCTGTCACACTTTCTCCTCCTAAACCACTGGGCAGAATTCAACAAAACTTGCTACATCACTTGCCCTCATGGTAAGGATATGCGAGAGCAAAATTTTTTTTCAGTACATCTGTCTTCCGTCCATCTGCCCATCATGCTATCTCCTTCTAAACCACTGGGCCAAATTCAACCAAACTTGCTACATCACTTACCCTCATGGTTGGAGTGTGCGAGAGCAACGTTATTTTTCTGAGTGTCCATCCGAGCCAACATTTAGGGTTTGGGGGTTCAATTTTGTAACCACATTATGCTTTACTCCATTAAAATATATTATAAACCTTTGGATTAGGGAGCTTATAGCCCTTAAAAACCTATGGAAATTTACAACTGGACATAGCCCCTAAGCCGGAATTGTTGGAACATCCGTCCATGCATCCATCGTCCTTCCATCTGTCTGTCATGCTATCTCCTCCTAAACCACTGGGTGGAATTCAACCAAACTTGCTACATTACTTACCCTCATGCTAAGGGTGTGTGAGAGCAATTTTTTTTTTTCCTGCATTGGTCATCCATCCATCTCTCCATCAGGCTATCTCCTCCTAAACCACTGGGTGGAATTCAACCATCCTTGCTACATCACTTCCCCTTATGATAAGGGTATGCTAGAGCAACATTATTTTTCCGTGCATCTGTCTGTCTTCATCCATCTGTCCATCATGCTATCTCCTAAACCACAGGGCAGAATTCAACCAAACTTGCTACATCACTTCCCCTCATGGTAAGGGTGTGTGAGAGCAACATTATTTTTCCATTCATCAGTCTGACATCTGTCCATCTGTCCATCATGCTATCTCCTCCTAAACCACTGGGCAGAATTTAACCAAACTTGCTACATGACCTCCCCTCATGGTAAGGGGGTGGGAGAGCAAGTCCATTCATCCATCAGGCTATTAGCAACATTAGCCACGAGCGTGGGGATTTGCGATGGTGCCCCATCGACTGCGCAGTCTAGTTCAGAATGTTGTCTGCTCACTAACTAAGCATTAAGGATGCTTAATATAAATTTTAGCACATAATGGGTTAAGGATGCTGAATGTAAATTTTAGCACATAATGGGTTAAGGATGTTGAATGAAAATTTTAGCAGACAATTAGTTAAGGATGCTGAATGTAAATTTTACAGACAATGGGTTAATTTTTTTTTTTATTTTCTCTTGAAAATATATTATTTTAATTCAAATGCAATATCAATCAAGTTTTATTATCTTTGCTTGCTAGTTAAAACATTCCACAAATTACATTTTGAATGTTTTTTCTTTTCTTTTTTTTTTTTTTTCAAAGAGGAATTGACATTTGTGAAAGGTACACTATGTTTTCTGTACCTTATAAAGATAATAATTAAAAAAACAACAAAAAACTAGGAATCAGTGGATTGCTCCTGCACAAGCAATAACTTATCTGAGAGGGTAATATTTTATACCAGAAAAGCACTGGCCTTTCAGAAATAGCTATATTTGCCTAAAAACAGGAAACTGAGAATAAAGATTACAGTTCTTTTTTGGAAATACTAACATAGCTCCAAATCAGAGATGGTATCCACATTATAAAGAGAACCAAATCAAAAACTGAAATTTTCTTCGAAAATTCACGAAAACGTATATTGTGGGTACTCACTTGAAGCACCTCAACCAGACATTTCTGATGAGTACCCACAACATATGCTCTTGTGGAGAACTAAGAAAAAGGCCAGTACTTTTTGATTCAAAAAAGTCCTTACCTGGAGCTAATACTAACTGATACTAATTAACACTTTGCATGCTGGGTAAAAATTTCGGCAAATGACATTCTGAAATATTTTTTCTTATTTTTCCTAGAACATAGGATTTGATGCTTCATGCAAATGGTCTTCTAAGGAGACCATTTGCATGAAGTATCAGATCCTATTTTTTAGGAAAAATCAGAAAAATATCATCCATTTGTCATTTGCCAATAGCATGGAAATTGTTTATATATAGTCTGCAGTGTAGAAATCCATAGGCAGTCTGGCAATTACATAAACGGAAGTCAATATATGCTCCCAATGATTAAATTCAGCAGGTTAAAGGATAAGCACCCTTTCTGTGTTGATACCCTTTGGAAATATCTGTCATCATAAGTGGAAGTAAGGTCTTGTTCACACTTGCAAAGATTCTTTGCCCCATAGAATATTACATAAAACAACAGGGCCATCATGGCCCTGTATTGCTCACCTGAGCAACATAGCACTTTGAGAGCCTGATCCAGAACTGATCAAGGCAAACATTCTGATCAAAGTTCAAAATGATTATAACAAAGTTTTCTGCTGATTTGGCCCGATGACCTAGTTTTTGATACCAAGTGACCCAGTTTCGAACTTGACCTAGAACTCATCAAGACAAACATTTTGTGCAAGATTCATGATGATTGCTTGAAAAATGTGACCGCTAGAGTGATAACAAGATTTTACGCTGATTTGGCCAGGTGACCTAGTTTTTGACCCCAGGTGTTCCGGTTTCGAACTTGACCTAGAAATCATCAAGACAAACATTTTGAGCCAGATTCATGATGATTGTTTCAAAAATGTGACCGCTAGAGAGTTAACAAGGTTTTCTGCTGATTTGGCCCGGTGACCTAGTTTTGACCCCAAGTGACCCAGTTTCAAACATATCCTAGAACTCATCAAGACAAACATTTTGAGCAAGATTCATGATAATTGCTTCAAAAATGTGATCGCTAGAGTGTTAACAAGGTTTTCTGCTGGTTTGGCCTGGTGACCTAGTTTTTGACACCACGTGACCCAGTTTCGAACCTGACCTAGAAATCATCAAGACAAACATTTTGAGCAAGATTCATGATTATTGCTTCAAAAATGTGACCGCTAGAGTGTTAACAAGGTTTTCTGCTGATTTGGCCCGGTGACCTAGTTTTTGACTCCAAGTGACCCAGTTTCAAACTCGACCTATAAATCATCAAGACAAACATTTTGAGCAAGATTCATGATGATTGCTTCAAAAATGTGACCGCTAGAGTGTTAACAAGGTTTTCTGCTGATCTGGCCAGGTGACCTAGTTTTTGACCCCAAGTGACCCAGTTTCGAATTTGACCTAGAACTCATCAAGACAAACATATTCAGCAAGATTCATGATGATTGCTTCAAAAATGTGACCGCTAGAGTGTTAACAAGGTTTTCTGCTGATCTGGCCTGGTGACCTAGTTTTTGACACCACGTGACCCAGTTTTGAACTTGACCTAGAATTCATCAAGACAAACATAATGAGCAAGATTCATGATTCGTGACCGCTAGAGTGTTAACAAGGTTTTCTGCTGATCTGGCACGGTGACCTAGTTTTTGATCCCAAGTGACCCAGTTTCGAACTTGACCTAGAAATCATCAAGACAAACATATTGAGCAAGGTTCATGATGATTGCTTCAAAACTGTGACTGCTAGAGTGTTAACAAGGTTTTCTGCTGATCTGGCCAGGTGACCTAGTTTTTGACCCCAGGTGACCCAGTTTCGAACTTGACCTAGAACTCATCAAGACAAATATATTCAGCAAGATTCATGATGATTGCTTCAAACATGTGACTGCTAGAGTGTTAACAAGGTTTTCTGCTGATCTGGCCCGGTGACCTAGTTTTTGACCCCAAGTGACCCAGTTTCGAACTTGACCTAGATTTAATAGAGGCAAACATTTTGAGCAATTTTCATCAAGATTGGGTCAAAACTATGACCTGTAGAGTGTTAACAAGTTTTTCCTTTGATTTGTCCTGGTGACCTAGTTTTTGACCCCAAGTAACCCAGTATCGAACTTGACCTAGATTTCATAGAGGCAAACATTCTGACCAAGTTTCATCAAGACTGTGTCAAAACTGTGACCTCTAGAGTGTTAACAAACTAATTGTTGACGACGAACGACGGACGACGACGGACGACGGACATAGGGTGATGACAATAGCTCACCCTGAGCTTTTGCTCAGGTGAGCTAAAGAACTATAACAAATACACTAAGGAGCTTCCCTTAAAGGTGTCCCTATATTTTGGGTATATATATGGTATTTCAGCCCTCATGCATGTTTGAAATCTATTTCAATTCCATGGAAGGTTACATATAATTTAATTGCTCCTGGCAACTGTTTTGTGACAGTCTGTTCCTTTTAACTGTTTGTTACTGGAAAGGAACTAGAAAGCATAAAATACAATTCATGTGCACAAATTAATTCTGGCAAAGTTGCTCAAACAATTTCCAAACTAACTAGTTTGGAAATTGTTTGAGCAACTTTGCCAGAATTAATCAGTATCCTTAATGCTTAGCACTCTAGGTAAATTTTTCAGCAGATGACATATTGAAATATTTTTCCAAGAAAACAAGATTTGACATTTCATGAAAACTGTCTCCATACTTTATTGGAGAAAATTTGCTAAAATTCTAGGAAAATAAGAAAAATATTATCAATTTGTCATCTGCTGAATTTGCCCAGAGAGTGGTAAAAGTTAAAAGTAAACTAAATATCACATCTATACCACTCAAAATAAAAACATTAAACCATAATATCCCATCATTATTGTGTTGCAGGCAGATAACTCAGTAAAACTTTAATGAAATTTACCCATTACCAATCCCAAACCAAATCTCCATAATATCATTGCACAAACTAAGTTTGGTGAAAATCCATTGATGTTTACTCAAGTTATCATTCAGAAACAAAAAACAGATGGATGGACTGATGGATGGATGGACAGAAAGACAGACAGATGGACAGACACACGGACGTCCAACGTGAAACCATAATACCCCGCCACTATCGTGTGGCAAGGCATAAAAAGAAGCAGATGCATAGCTCTGGTGCAGGCTCAAGACCCAACCTAGCCAATTCTTTCAAAATGCTTTTCTAATGTACTGGAATCACATCTGGGAATGTTTATATCCACCTCAACCGCATCGCTTTCATTTTCTATATGATACTATTATACTTTGATATTCTATTCTTGGAAACTGGCCATCACTTGTTAACCCGGGTCCTGCTGAATTATTAAAATTACCCAGATACGCCCTGCCTTTGCAATTAAAAATGTAGATCAGCTATCTGAATTTGCACTGTTTGTCATTATGTATGTGAATTTGTATTTACAACATGGATCAAGTAATGTGATTGGCTTAGAATCAGAAGTGGGCATGGCATCTTAATTTATTCAGCATGCATTAAAGGGTTAATGATTGAGTCTATTTTTTAATGTCTCTCTACCAGAGTGTGCAGTGAATATTCTAAACTTTGAACATTTGGTTCATACTATTTTGGCATAAATTTTGCTTTTTATATAGTTGTTTCTTAAAGCACATAGTGGAATGACAAACAGTGTAGACTCTGATCAGATTGCTCAGAAGAAAATCTGATCAGTCTGCACTGCTTGCATATGTCTTTCTGTCAGAAACTTTGGCATTGAATATTTTAGGACATTTACCATAGTTGTCTGTAATCAATCTTTGTTCTTCTAAGCTCTCTGTCTCCCTTGATGCTGATTTCTGCCACTTCTTCAGTCATTTTTGGCATTAAGCTTCATAATTCAAGCTCTAAGTATAGTAACTAATTATAGATAATAGTAATTGGCATTCTGCTACCTTCATTCACAATCAAAATCCAAATATTCTCTGAATAAATAACCATGAAAACTTAATTATTTTGAAAATATTCATCTGCCCTCTGCTGTCAAAAATCCAGACTGCACCTCTAAACCACAGGCATGCAGAAAGCACCATAATAATGGCACAGTCATACTTAATAAAAGTGTGATGTTTCAGTTTACTTTTTCTTTCTTTCTCTATATACTGTCATACGCCCTCTCAAACATTCTAGGAAGGATGAAGGCCTACAAGTAACTATTTTGAATTATGGTAGGGTTCTTTAACTGGCAAAGGGGGATACTTTCCCTGCACAGGGGGTATCCAGTTAATGTCCTGATCCAAAGGACTGCGCACTGTTTTTATGTTATCCCTGCAAATGACATGAAGGAAAGTGTGTTCGGACACTGACTAAATTCACTTGCCTGCATCTGTGACCGATCCCGGTACCTTTTGCTCGAGAGGCCAGTGTGCTCACCACTGAGTTACCCCACTGTCTACTGAACTTTATCTAAAATGATTCTGAATACCATTTCTTCCTATGTGTTTTAATTTTCAGTAAGTGAAAAGCTCCTTTGCTGAGATGCTGATATAGCTATCAGAAAATAACTCTATTAGAAGTTTCATTACCTATGTCTGCAACTCCACTTCTTGGTTTATTTTACACTTAGCAATCTGAGTAAAATTTTCAGTATACGTCATATTGAAATATTTTTCTTATTTTTCCCAGAAAACAGATTTGACAGCTGGTGCAAATTATAGACCTCCATTGGAGACAATTTGCATGAAATGTCAAATCCTGTTTTGCTGGGAAAAATAAGAAACAAAAAATATCATGAATTTGTTGTTATATTTCAAACATAATGGGATTTTGAAGTAAATCGGGAATCTTTTTTCTTGGCATGTGAGTGTAATATAGCTAGGCTACTAACCTAATAAAGTGCGAGCTTTATTTTGCAAGTATGTATACTGTCAGTTGAATTTCAATAGTTCAAACATCTTCGGCACCATAGAAATATTTTCTAGACATGGGTTAACATTACGAAAACACGCCTATTCAAATATGCTGAAAATTTTACCACCAAAATAATGAAAATTTTCAGATGAAAAATTAAGATATTTTTCATATTACTAATCAAAACAGAGATTGTGGGTACTCGTTAGAACCGCCTCGCCGAGGCAGTTCTAACGAGTACCCACAATCTATGTTTTTGAGCAGAAATAAGAAAATTAATGTATACCCCTGTAAACCCCAGTTTTACTATATAAAAGTGGGGTTTAAGGGGGTCAAAATTATATAGGCGTGTTTTCGTGATGAGTTCAAGCCGCCACTGAGGGTTAATCATGGTGCCAGGTCAGGTGATAAATTGGGATAATTTTGGGATGTTTTTTCAGTCTTATATAAAAGAATGGTATGTTGAGTGTACTTAGGCAATTCTAACATACCTTTTCATGATAAGATTCATCTAAAATATCCCTTAACCCTTGTCCTGCTGAATAAATTAAGATGTCACACCCACTTCTAATTTTCAGCCAATCAGATTACTTGATCGTGATTGTTGCTATAAATTTACATACTTAATGGCAAACAGTGCAGATCCAGATCAGTTGGCTTCTTCAGAAGCCAACTGATCTGGATCTACACTGTTTGAAAAAAAGGACATATCCGGGTTCAGCAGGACAAGGGTTAATATTTGTTTTCTTGAGCTTACTGTGGACTCAAAAATGAGTTTGAATCAGCAATGGTAAATAAAGAATAATTGGTGTTGGAGTCATTAAACATGTTAAAGTTTTAGTGTATTTGGTTAACCCATTGTAGACTGAATAGACTCTCTCACACAATCTATTGGAAGAGTCCACTCCTAATTTTAAGTACGTCCAGCTATGAGATCTACATATTCCTAGAGAAAAATGGCTAAACTATTTGCAAACAGTGGAGATTCTGATCAGACACCACATTCTGTGGCATCTGATCTGGGTCTGCACTGTTTGCCATTTACCCTTTTACGGGTCTCCTGACTACGATGGATTAATTTCATGGGTAATGACACATTCTAGCACAGCCCAACTATATAGGCAATGGAGAAAACCAGTGATTTATTCTGCAACAAATCACTGGGCAGAAGCACGCGATGCTATCTGGCGCTGTTCCGACATCATTCTGACACTTTGCTGATGTCAGTCTTTATTGCTATGATGTTAGACAGCCAAAAGTTGTTTTTCTCAAGTCAACAATGTAAGAAGTGCATGCAAATATCAACATTATAATCAAAACTGTTGGCCAGATTTCTTTTTGCGATGGCAGAAAGTTGGTAGAATCTGAAGAATACACTTATTTTTTATTCATTTTCTGTATGTTAAAATTGAAATATACCAGCTCTTGTGCCTGATTTGTTGAGTAATAAATCACAGTTTGTTGGCCAGTTGTAAGTGGATAAAGCACTCACGCTCCACGCTAGTGATTTGATCTGCTTTACAACTGACCTCCAAACAGTAATTTATTACTCAACAAATCACTGCTAGAGCTGATCTATTTCTTAAATAAGCTCAGCATACTAGGCTGATGTACTTCTCATCTATCATATTGAAATCTATTTTTAGATCTCATTAAAATCACCTCTTTGAGATGAAGGATTGCCATAATGAAACCATAGAGTGTATGTACAGAAATATAATAAAAATATTCATCTTGTCTTCAGCTTCCTAATAATTATCACTACATTTACCAAAAATATTCTGAGATGTAAATTAGCAGCGAACACTAAGCTCAGAGTGCTCCTAAAGGAGCAGTCTGGGCCCAGTTGTTCAAAGCTAATGATATCGTTAGTTAACGATTCATTAAAATTTACATTGAGTGATACGCAAATATATTTTAATTTTTTACTGAAAAAATGTGAGTAGCTTTTGCAGTGCAAAAGCTACTCACATTTTTTCAGCAAAAAATATCAGAATATTGTATATTGAATCCGCTAAAACAGTTAACGAAATGATCCTTAACGAGCTCGTTAAGCTAACGATGCTTTGAACAACTGGGCCCTGATCAGCAGCTACATGGTTTATATCTAACCCTTCTCTTGCTAAACACGACATGCCCTGTCTTAGCAAACAGTGTAGATCCAGATCAGCTGGCTTCTGAAGAAGCCAAATGAGCTGGATCTACATTGTTTGCAATTAAATATATGAGTTTCTATCAAAAACTCGGGTTATTAATCTGATTAGCTGGAAATTAGAAGTGGGCGTGGCATCTTAATTTATTCAGCATGACAAGGGCTAAGCCCGCACTTCTTAGACACATCATCATCCAGTCAAATGGATTTCTCAAAATTAAAGCATACAAATGCTGATGAACTATGATATCCAAATATTCAGAATAAATACAGTACAAAATTATTAAAGGATGAGGTAAAAGGCAAGCCTTTTTAACTGCTATCTCAAAATACTGTCCTACATGGTTTCAAATGCATATCTCATCTTTCTAAGGAAAGCTGTCAAATGATTTCCTTTTTTGCCATTTTACATAATTATTAACACTCTCTGGACATGATTAATTAATGATATTTTCGCTAAACATCACAAAACATACCTGTACAATTTTGACTCCCCCTTAAACCTCGTTTTTATATAGTAAAACTGGGGTTTACAGGGGCATACATTATTTTTCTTATTTCTGCTCAAAAACATAGACTGTGGGTACTCATTAGAACTGCCCCACTGAGGCAGTTCTAACGAGTACCCACAATCTATGTTTTGAGCAAAGATATGAAAATATCAGAATTTTTATCTGAAAATTTTCATTTTTTGGTGATAAAATTTTCAGTATATTTGAATAGGCATGTTTTTGTAATGGAGACAAACTGCAAGAGATGTCAAACCTTATTTTCAATACTCCGATCAGATTATTAGCAGGGCACTCTGTGGATGGACATCTTCAGGTGGACAGCAAAGACTCTTATCAAACTGAGCAGATGTAGAGGCTGCTCCGAGTCTTTGCTGAGTGCACATGCAATCCTGTACGAAATGCTATGCCCAGGGTCATTTCAAACTGTCATCTGCTGAATTTTTTACCCAGCATGCAAGTGTTAAGGCACAGTGAGGGAAAACAAAAATTTTTTTCCACCCACAACCAGCAAATATCCATACCAGCTTTCACATCTGTACAGGCTAGTCAGGGCATTATGAGCTCCTGATAATAAAGTCGCTTTCTTCAACCAAAAAGATATTTTTCTCATTTCTCCACAAAACATGCATTGTGGTACCGACATTAGAAGCAGCTCACTTCTCACTAATGAGCAGCTCACTAATGAGTACCCGCAACATATGTTTTTCACGGAGAATTAAGAAAAATATTATGTAGCAGGGTTTTCCCTGAATCACATTTTGGCAGTTTTTACCCCCAAAATCTCGACTCTCAAAAGTTGGGGCAAGGGTCCTCGGTGATTCATGTATGATCAGTTTATAATTAGTTTTATGCATTCATAGCTTCAGATAAAGCAATTTTTCCTACCAAAAATTGCTTATATTTTTCTTATTTCTCCATGAAACATGTTGTGGGTACTCAATAGAAGCACCTCGATGAGGCACTTCTTATGAGCACCCACAACCTATATGTTTTCATGGGGAAATAAGAAAACTATTTTCCTGATACCCCCCTCATCAGTATTCTGGTGCTATGGTAATTCTGGCTTTGCACTTTAATCTATTTGTCACCTAACAGACAAAAATTATCAGTATTCGGGCAGTAGAAAATCTGTCCAGCAATGAACCCCCAAATCTTTCTAAAGGACTCCTTAACCCTTAAAATGCCAAGAAAACCTGCATTTCAAATTGTCATCTGTTTATGTCATCTGCTGAATATTCTTGCAAACTTTTCAAATCTATTTTTGCATACAGGCAGTGTGGACGCAGATCAGACTGTTCCTAGAGGAGCAGTCTGATCTGAGTCCAAACTGTTTGCAAAAATGACTTTTAAAATCACAAGCAGATGACAAAGCAGATGACAGTTGTTGTGACTGGCAGTTTAAGGGTTAACTTCACATCAGGGATTCTCATTTTCAAACATTTGGGGAAAACCCTGATGTGGATACCCCCTCTTAGCTGGAGCTACGTCAGGTCCAATGCTTTTCATTGACATACCGTATTCGATCTAATTACCGCACATACCCCTAAAAGCGCACAGTCAAGTAATTCCGTAGTCTTCAGATTACAGCCAGTGTATTTTTTCTTTACTCTTTATAGAGGCATATGTTGTGGGTACTCATTTGAATTGCATCGACTTGTCGATGCAATTCAAATGAGTACCCTCAACATTGCCTTTGTAAAGAAAATCAGAAAAAGAATCGCATAATCATCATCAAATAAGTCCTTTTCTGCATAATCATCATCAAATAAGTCCTTTTCTGATCTTTTTTATGGTGTACCCTTAGTAGGCAGATACATATTTAACCACAAATGAGTGTTTTCAGTAATTTTGAAAAACCTAAGCGCACAGTGCGGTAATTAGGTCAAATACGGTAATACTGGAGCCTTACATGGCAGCTAGCACTAATCCTCACTCAGATCAGACTGCACGGATGTGTAGGAGTATAAGGATCTCTTATTGGTGTGAGGGGTAGATAGAAAAATCTGTCCCAAGGATCTGTCCCAAGGCAAGCCTCTGATGCCAGACAGTGATTGCGAGAGACAGATTTTTCTACCTACCCCTCACACCCATTCTTTTTCTTGCATACCTTTCATTTCTGAATGTAGATTGTTTAATAATGCAGCCATTTCGATTGCTGACATCCGTCATATTATGATGACATTACTGTGGCATTTAATGACGTCATTACATTCAGTGACATAAACCTTAATGATGGCATATGCAATTTCCTTTACAACCAGTGCATATCAAACATGTGAGAATTCTCGATTTTTATCTTACCCTGGGTAAGATAACCTGCGTAGGATAAGAATTCCTATTCAAGGGTTAAATCCAGGATTTCAATATCTGGTGTGCAAGAAAATATGGCTCTCATTTGGCTTCTGATTTAGAGAGTAATCAAAAGACAACTTTTGCTATTTTTTTCATTTTCTCAGAGGAAATTCCAAGACTCTGATCTGACTGCTCAAATGCACAGGCTGAGCATATGTGTTCTCACTTTGTGGCTCATCTTATTTGGAGTTATATCAGTACGAATCTTTCCTGTTACATTTACAGTCCAATTTCAATGGTTAGAACATCTTTGGGACCATGGAAATTTGTTCTAGACATGGGCATTTCCAGCCACTGAGGATTAATCATAGCCCTAGGCCAGGAGGCAAATGGGGATAATTCAAGGATGGCCTTTAGACCTATAAAGTAGTGGAATGTTGAGTGTACTCAACAGAATTGCTTCAATGAAGCAATTCTAATCAGAACACACAACATACATTTTCATGATAAAATAAGAAAGTGTCCTTAACCCTTGTCCTGCTGAACCCGGATATACCCTTTCTTTGCAAACAGTGTAGATCCAGATCAGTTGGCTTCTGAAGAAGCCAACTCATTTGGATCTGCACTGTTTGTCATTAAGTATTTGAATTTTATGCACAATTTGGATCAAGTAATCTGAATGGCTGAAAATTAGAAGTAGGGGTGGCATCTTAATTTAGTCATCAGGACAAGGTTTAAATATCCCTAAACACTTGATTTCTTGAGCTATCGGAAGAATTTCCTGAGGACTCAAAAACGCGTTTGAATTAGCCATGGTAAACGAGCCATTGGTGTTCGAGTTAATAAAGTTTTACTGTACATGCAAGAATGCCGCTTTTCCTGCATCCGATTCATTATGATTAATTCATGAACTGAAGTTGATCATAATCAACGCACCGTTCCCAAAAATGTCAGCTATAGGCGAGATGAAATAATAAGGCCATGTTTCATGAATAATTATACTATCAGGTCAAATTAAAACAACACCATTCGAAGATTATTTGAAAAGGTACTTCATCTAATAATAAAACAAAAAAAAAAGAAAAAAAAAATAGAGGTAATCACATCACTCCAGATAAGAGGGGATATCCACACATAATCCATGAAAACATATGTTGTGGGTACTCATAAGAAGCGTTTTGGTGAGGGGCTTCTTATGAGTACCCTTAACATGTGTTTTTGTGCAGAAATAAGAAAATATATCTGTGTACTATTCTGACAACAAAAAGGACCTTATCTAAAGCTATGTTATCAGGAGCTGTACTTTTAACTTAATTATGATCTTTACTGCCAGTAACAAGTTAAAAAATCTCCACTTCCAGTACCTTAGAACAAGAGGGCCATGCTGGCCCTGTATTGCTTACCTGAGTATCATATACGGTAAATGATCTGACATTTCGAACACTTTATTCCATACTACTTTGGCCTAAATTGTCTTTTTTATGCAGCTGTTTCTTAAAATACTAAGTGGAATGGCAAACAGTGTAAACCATGATTAGATGGTTCCTTCAGGAGCAGTCTGATCTGGGTCTGCACCGTTTGCATGTCATTTTGTCAGACACTTTGGAGTTTGAAATTTTAGAACATCTACCGTTGCACTTAGTTAACCTGACCTAGAAATCAAGGCAAACACTCTGACTAAGATTCATGATGATTACATGAACAACTAAGACAAAGTAGCATGCCCAATGGACCATGAAATATAGGTCAAGGTCTAATATGGATGACTGCACTCAAGAGGTCTTGCTAAGATGTATGCATGTGCCAAGTATCACTGGCTGTGGGATCAACAGTCAAACTGACCTAAATGTACATTATTAACAAAGACAGAGGACTGTGAAATATAGTTCAAGGTCAAATGTGGGTGACAGCATTTAAAAAGTCATGCTAAGATGCACGCCAAGTATCGGTGCTGTGGGACCAATAGTTATTGAGAAAAATACCTAAATATAAAAACTTACAAAAATGTCACTGGACTTTAAAATATATATCATAAAAAACCCAGTTTCGAACTTGACCTAGAAATCATCAAGACAAACATTTTGAGCAAGATTCATGGTGATTACTTGAAAAATGTGACATCTAGAGTGTAAACATGGATTTCCTTTGATTTGGCCTAATGATCTAGTTTTTGACCTCAAGTGACCCAGCTTCAATTTTGACCTAGAAAACATCAAGATAAACAATTTTAGCAAGATTTATAATCATTACTTCAAAAAAATGAGATCTCTAGAGTTTTAACAAGGGTTTCCTTTGATTTAGCCTGATGACCTAGTTTTGAATGCCAACTGACCCAGTTTTGAACTTTACCTAGAAATCAGCAAGACAAACATTTTGAGCAAGATTCATGATCATTACTTAATCTAGAAATCATCAAGACAAACATTTTGAGCAAGATTCATGGTGATCACTTCAAAAAATGTAACCTCTAGAGTGTTTAGATTTTCCTTTGATCTGGCCTGGTGATCTAGTTTTTCAACCCAATGACCCCTTCGACCTTGACGTAGAAATCATCAAGACAAACTTTTTTAGCAAGATATATGACAATTACTTAAAAAAAATTAACCTATAGAGTGTTAACAAGGTTTTCCTTTGATTTGGGCCAGTGACCTAGTTTTTGACCCCAGGTGACACATTTTCTAACTTCAACTAGAAATCATCAAGATAAACACTTTGAGTAAGATTCATGAGATTACTTCTAGAATGTGACCTCTGGAGTGTTAACCAGATTTTCCTTTGATTTGGCCTGGTGACTTAGTTTTTGACCCAAAATGACCCAATTTCAGACATGATCTAGATTTCAAAGGAACAAACATTCTGAGCCAGTTTCATTAAGCTCATGACAGAACTGTGACCTCTAGCTTGTTAACAAACTAATTGTTGACAATGGATGATGGACGATGGACAGAGGGTGATCACAATAGCACACCCTGAGTATTTGCTCAGGTGACCTAAAATATGACCTATATAGGGCACAACAAAGCTTTTATGCAACTACTGTTGAAAGAAACTAAGACTAAATAAACAAAATTCATGATACTTCAAATATTAGACCTCTAGCTTGTTAACAAGGTTTTCCTTTAATTTGGCCTGTTGCCCTAGTTTTTTGATTCCAAGTAATCCAGTTTTGAACCTGACATAGATTTCTTAGAGGCAAACATTCTGAGTAAGTTTGGTTAAGACTGAGTCAAAACTATGACTACTAGAGTGTTAACAAATTAATTGTTGATGATGCATGATGAATGACAAATGACAGATGATGGACAGAGGAAGATCACAACAGATCAACCATCATGAAAACACGCCTATATAGTTTTGACCCCCTTAAACCCCAGTTTATGTAGTAAAACTGGGGTTTACAGGGGTATACATTATTTTTCATATTTCTGCTCAAAAACATAGATTGTGGGTACTCATTAGAACCACCTCGGTGAGGCAGTTCTAACGAGTACCCACAATCTATGTTTTGAGCAGAAATGTGAAAAATATCATAGCTTTTTATCTGAAAATTTTCAGTTTTTGGAGGTGAAATTTTCTATATATTTGAATAGGCATGTTTTCGTAATGCAGGTGAGCTTATAAAAAAAACATAAACCCCATACTTTCATAGAAAAATCATCAACCCAGTGCTCTGAATAAGGTCCTTTTTCTTTTGAAACTATACTATTTATACCTATATAAACATATATCCCATTCATTCTGATTAAAATACATCTTTAACTAAGGAAAGGACCTACCTTAATCAAGGAAGATTCAATAAAAATTCAAAACCAGTAAGAGTACCTTTAATTTCTCAGCCCTTGAACCTTTAGGGAATTATACATAAATGATAGACATGTTCTGTGTTGCTGCTGATAATTAATATTGGTGGTTTTCTTGGTTGTTTTCCAAACTAAATAAAATAAAATTTCGATGATTGTCTTAATTAAAAATAAGACAAAAGTAACACAAACAAGAAAAAAAAACATGTGGACAAAAAACAACAACTTTTAAATACTTCTCAGATTAGCAAATTTCAATAAAAGAAGAAAAAAAAAACATTTTAAAATGTATTTGGCTTCAAGTTGTTTCCAAAGGGCTATTAAATGTAAAATACCCATATATTAGTTTTGTAGTACAGATTTAAATATCCTAATTACAAACCCCTATCTTATTTTGTTTTTTAGCTTTCTTTTCCTCATATGTATATTGTTCCTCTAATCCTTAAACCCGCCTAGAAATACAATTTGACATTAATGACCAATCATTTGTTAGCATAAAAATTCTGTAATTTTCTTAAATTTTTCAAAGATCCTCATTACAGAGAATAAAAATATGAAGAACACAAATTGAGCAGCCTGTATTTTCCTATCACCATGGCGACATTGTTAGGTGAAGGTCAAGGTCAACTTCTACAACCTGCTTGCTAAAAATCAAACTCTGTAATATTTTTAAATAATTAAAATTTCTCATTACAGAAGACAAAATATGAAGAACACAAATTGTACAGCCTGTATTATCCTGTCTATCATCATGGTGACTTTACTAGGAGAAGGTCAAGGTCAAAATTACCACTTCAGCAATGGTTGGCAGCCAGGAAAGAGAAGTCAGGAAATATGTCAGTTCAGACCAGATGTCAAAAATCTTATATTTAAATTAATAGAGGTAAGTGACAAACTAAACCACAACCCCTTTATAACCCTAAATTGCTGGGATCCAAAGAACCGTGTTAGCTAAACAGCCATGTTGTATCTTAATAAACATATACAGATTATACTGAAAAATGACCATAAATGGTACAATGTTTGATTGGTATAAAAAAATCTGTCATAAAAGAATATGGTAATTCAATAAAAAAACAAACCCTGTAGGAACAAGTTTTTTACTGAATTATCCAGGCTCCTGAGTGGTAGATTTTTTATATCAAGCAAACACTGCTCATCATTCTGTTTATTATATATACTTTTCCCCAGTGTAAAAATACTATTTTCTTGTAAGTGCCACAAAACTAATTCAGCTTGAGTGTAAGAACACTGAACAATGACAGAAAATGTCTGTCATACAGCAACTTCAACTTCAGGACATAACTGTCACAGTTTCAGTTGGTCTAGCAGTTTATGTCCCTTTTGTGAACCAAGGAAATCAAAATAAACTGCAATACAAGTGCAAGAGTATTCTATAAAAAACTTCTGACATTGTGAAATAATTCACAGAAAATTACTGAATTTCATGGAAAATTACTGAAAAAAAGAAACAACAGAAACTGAGAAATCTTTCTAGTTCATTGATGGGGAAAATAAGGAAAGATAAGATACAATATTTTTATTGACCAATTATGAACTGTTATACCGAGGGTTGAGCGCAAGACTATGGTAACTCAAACATATTTTTGAAACCCTTGTTTAGGGGCAACTTGGACCCCTTTGTAAACAATGCAAATTTAGGTGCCATTGCTCATACGAGCAATGGCACCTAAATTTTCATTGTTTACAGAAAGAAATGTTGTAATCTTCATAACGCCTTCATGGTGAGGAGATTAGGTTTGGGGAAAAACAACCATCTGACTTACGATAGTCTTGCGCTCAACCCTCGATACATGGTATATAATCACATAGCATGTATAAAAATCACCCTTATGATTATACGATTCTGATACAAATGCAACATGCATTGGTATATTATAATTGAAGGTCACTAGAAGCTTGACAAAATGATAATTATTGTTGCAACTCAAACAATCAAATCATCAAATCTTTTAGTTAAGAGGTACACATGGTATTTTTTTTTTTTTTTTTTTTTTTACCATTTTACATAACTTCTGTGACTTCCTGTTTGCATTCTTGCACACCAAACCCCTTCTGAGAAAAGGGGTTGATCCTAAAAGGAAAAAATCTGCTTGCAAGGGGAGCAAATTCTTTCCATTTAGAATAGACCCCTTTTCAAAAAGAAGGCAAAAACATGACCACTTCAACAAAAAAAGAATTTACTGAAAGTTTGAAGATTTTGAAGACTAGCTGAAATGCAACATATATTTTGTCAATTCACTCAATGTATTCAGTGTTTGATCAAAACAATTAAGAATTGAAATTCAGGGCCCAGTTGTTCAAAACTAACAATGTCGTTAGTTAATGTATCGTTAAAACTTTAAACACCAAATATGGCATCTATGCTAATATTTTTGCTGAAAAAATGTGAGTAACTTTTGCATTTGCAAAAGCTACTCACACTTTTTTAGCAAAAATACCTGTGAATTAGATATTTTACTTACTAGAACAGTTAACATTTTCACAACAAACAAGCTCGTTACTAACAATGTTTTTTGCCAGATTTTTAGCTTGCATGGATTGCTGAAAAACATTTGGCTATTTCAATGTCTGTGAAGCCTGACCTAATGTCTTTCATCATCCAGTGGAAGCTACAAATCTGAAGTTCAGTTCTTCTGATCCTAATTTGTTTTGTTTGTTTGTTTGTGTTGAGGTTTTACGGCTCAGTCAACCCAGTGGGGTCATGTCCAGCACGGTCAGTTTACCTTACCACACATTTACTGGGCAGTCTTAGTCCTCTAAGCGGTTAACCAGTATTGTGCACATTATTTCGCCAGAAACTGACAATTGCCCTTCTTGGATCAGTGGAAGGGAGAGAATGACCACAGAAAATATTTCATGATCAATCTCCACGAAAGAATGTTTTTGCACCTCGGCGGGCGTTGAATCCATGACCTCCTGGTCTCCAGTCGGATGGCACATCCAACTGAGCCACCGAGGCTGACCTCGACTTCTTTTATTCATCCATTTTTTGGTAGTATTCAGTCTAACAGGAGATATTTTTCTAATATCCAGGGTTAAAGTTTGCTTAATGTTTGATTTGGAACAACCAGAAGGCAGAACTTGCACATTACATCAAGGCAATTAGCATGCAACATCATTATAACATCAGTAAACAAAAAATGTTATTGGCTATGTTTGCAAGAAATATTCTTTATCTCCACCAAATGCCTGCCTTGAAGAGAACATCTGACATTGTTTTTCATGGAGAAATGAAACGCATAAGAATGTAATGTTCATATAAGGAGATGGCACTAAACACATGTAAATACAAGTATAACATATTCCATATGTAAAATTATTATATACAGTAATTTCTTAACCTGGTACAGAAAAGAGTTTAACCTTTCTCTTGCTGAACATGACATGCCCTGTCTTAGCAAACAGTGCAGATTCAGATCTGGATCTGCACTGTTTGTCATTAATTATGTGAATTTCTATCAAAAACCCGGATAAAGTAATCTGATTGGGTGGAAATTAGAAGTGGGTGTGGCATCTTTATTTATTCAGGAGGACAAGAGTTAACAAGCCTGCAGATGTGCAGCATATGAAGTTTCCACTGAACTCACAGGTGCAGATCCAGGATGATTTCTGAGGGGGCTCGATTTGATCAAATTACCCCATACTTACTCTACGTATTAGGAAAGACAGGTCTTACCAAATAGTGTAGACCCCGATCAGATGCTGCAGAATGCACTATTTTGTCACTCATCTAGCAATTTTACACCCATTCATAGATAGTAAAATGGACTTGTTGAAGAGAAATATAAGGTTAAGAGTAAGGGTTGTGAATATTAGGAGTTAATATTGCAATGTATTCCAAATTTATCCAAAATTTCCCATGAAAACATAATCTTAAGTCAGAGGGATGGAGGTTCAGTTGTACTCTTAACCCCTCTGAATCTGCCCCTGACTCGTGATTGTTTCATAATTCAGAATACTTACAGTTACTAAATTTCATAATGGGCTTCATGTGCAAATTTGTTTTCTTTTTCTTATCTATTACCCTTATTTTTCCATGCATTTTGTAGTTATTATATTATCAAGAGCTTCAATTCATTTCCTCCTTGCATGGTGACCAGCAGCCCAGCTCTAAGCTAAACCAAAGGAAAATAGGCCTGAAACCCAAAATTATAAAACCAGACTTTCTTAACCCCAAAAATTATATATCAAAGGCCTGCCTGGAAGCCTAAAATTATAATCAAGAGCCCAAAATTTCTCAAACTGGACACATTTCCTCAAAATATAGTACAGTGTTTTATGGAATTTGTATAATTTTTTATATGTTTTTCTTTAGAAATCAGGTTCAAAAATGATAGAAAGGATACAAAAACTAAGAATGAGATCATCAATTTTAAACCTGGGCCCAGTTGTTCAAAACATCATTAGCTTAACATGTTCATTAATGACAAACTTGTTAACTATTGTAGCTAAGATATTTTCAAATACATTAACATTTTTGCTGCAAAAATGTGAGTAGCTTTTGCAATGCAAAAGCAACTCACATTTTTTTCAGCAAAAAATATCAATATTTGCCATATTTCAAGATAGGTGAAGTAAAATCAAAATCGACACAGCAGTATTACTGTAACATGTTTCGGATATATTCCTTCTTCAGACAGTATACATAATAACAACATGAAAAGGAAATGATGTTAAAGCGCCAAATGACGCTGACGTCGGCAGGAAATCTTTTCAAGATAGAAATTTTAACATCACATTAGCTAAAAGTTACCTTCATTAAGTTTTGAACAACTGGGCAATACAGTCTAGAAAAATATATTTTTTGTAAATATGGTCACTCTGTTCCTTTCAAGATCAGAGAACCTAATACATAATTACAATGTGTAGAGGACAAATTCCAGACATAAGGCAGATTAGCACAAATGTCTTGAAAGCTTTTATTATTCTATCCATTGTCATGGTGGCATTATTATGTTAGGTCAAGGTCAAGATTACCACTTCAGCAATGGTTGGCAGCCAGGAAAGAGAAGCCTATGAGTTTCTTAGAAAAAAAGGAAGAGAAGAAGGGGATTTAACCTTTCACCCTTGAGTTTCTCAAATGAACTCTTCCCTCTTAATTTGGACACATCCATTGTTGCAAATAGGTGTTTCAGTCCAAAATCAATAACAAAATGGCAAACAGTGTGGATCCTGATGAAATGGCTCATTATAAGCCATCTCATCTGGATCTAAACTGTCTGCAAAAGTAACCATTTGGGTCTATAGGGCTGAAGATAAATACCATGTTCAGCTCAAGACTAATTCTTGAAGAACAGTATCTATCACTGCCAAGACGGTAAGCTGACCACCCACCAATCTCAAGGTTAGTCAAGTAATTTTCCATTCTCTGGCTTAACATACAAAGGCTAGTTATATAGGTTATGAAATTTCCACGAAATTATATATTGTGGGTGCCCATCTAAGAGCTTATAATGAGTACCCACAATAAATTTTTTTATGGAGAAATAAGATATGTATTTATTTTGATGCTGCTTTCAGAGCTATAATTTTTATCCTCTTTTTAGGAAGAAATATCAAGAATGTTATCGGAACAATCATGTTATGGTGGAATGGCTGCTTTTAAACACTATGTAAGTATATGTTTATTTTAATGTAACAGGAGGGTGGAAATGGACCCCAGGGTTGCACTGTCCCATTGTACAAATCCCAGCTAGCATTCTACGTAAATCTACATCGGGCCGTCATCGGCCCGTCAGCTACCCTGACGGGCCGATGACGGCCCGATATAGATTTACGTAGAATGCTGACTGGGATGATATTTTTATAGACATATGAAGAAAATAAGTCCAACCCACAAGAGCTATGTATCATACCGAGCAATTTCATTTTATAAAGAGTCACAAAGAGATGATTACAGCTGAACTGTTTGAACTTCTGTGGCTTCTAAAGGGTCAGCAAGAAGTAAAATTATCTATCTTAGAAAAATGGGCACACCAGCTGCAATGTTTTTACCAAATCAGCATGGCTTGAACAGTTACAACAGACAGTCCTCCCAGAATCATTCATGCAAAGTGTTTGAAAATCCAGCTACTGGTTATGCATCTGCATTGATGTCTCAGTCTCACAAAAAAAAAATTCTAAAGCTAAAACAAACAGTTAATTTTTGACATTTTGCAAAGAGTGTAAAGCGCTGAGAAATATTAAGCTGAACAACCATGCTCCATTTAGTCAGAATTCATGCATATCCCCATGTCACCCCAACCTCACTTCACCACTTTATATACCGTATTCGACCTAATTATCGCACTGTGCACTTAGGTTTTTCAAAATTACTAGGCACACTCAGTTGTGGTAGAATATGAATCTACCTACTAATGGTACATTATAAAAAATCAGAATAGGATTTATTTGATGATGATTATGCGATTTTTTCTGATTTTCTTTATAAAGGCATATGTTGTGAGTACTCATTTGAATTGCATCGACAAGTCGATGTAATTCAAATGAGTACCCACAACATATACCTTTATAAAGAAGTAAAGAAAAAGTACACTGGCTGTAATCTGAAGACTACGGAATTTCTGACTGTGCGCTTATAGGGGTACGTGCGGTAATTAGATCGAATACGGTAGTAATGGTGGTGAATCAGGGGTGAGGGATCAGAAATTATGAGATGGTGCATACGATGTATGTTTTGGCACAAAAATAAATTATCGCACCTTAATCACCATACCGTATTCAAACCAGTAATCGCACATACCCGTATAAGCACACAGTCAAGCAATTTCTTAGTCTCCAGAATACAGGCCAATCTATTACCTTATAAAAGCATATGTTGTCAGTACTCATTTAAATTGCCTCAACTTGCTCCTTTGCTGATCTTTTTTAAAGTGTATCCTTAGAAGATAGATAATAATTTACCACAAGTTTTCCCAGTAATTTTGAAAAATCTCAGTGCACAGTGTGGTAATTAGGTTGAATATGGTATTTGTTGATATGTATATACCTGACAACTATAGGTGTGAATGACTTGTTTCACATTTCAATCTAAAATGTAATATGAATTCATTCTTGTACCAGTATATATCCTTCATTATCTGACAAAAACATTGATCATTATGGCCATTCAACTTAGCCTATTTCAATTAGGTGAATGGCTACACTTGGTAGATTTTTCACCTCTTTTACAAGGGAGACAATCTTTGTGACTTCCTGTTTGCTTTTGTTTGTGTTGAGGTTTTACGGCCCAGTCAAGCCAAAGGGATCATGTCGAGCGCGATCAGTTTACCTAACCACACGTTTACTGGGCAGGCTTAGTCCTCTAAGCGGTTAACCAGTATTGTGCACATTCTTTCGCCAGAAACTGACAACTGCCCTTCTTGAACCAGTGGAAGGAAGAGAATGACCATAGAAAATATTTCATGATAAATCTCCACGAAAGAATGTTGCCGACTTCGGTGGGGGTTGAACCCGCGATCTCCTAGTCTCCAGTTGGATGGCGCATCCAACTGAGCCACCGAGGCTGGCCCCCTGTTTGCGTTCTACACATCAAATCTCTTCTGGAAAGGAAAGAATTTGCTCCCAAGGGGAGCCATAAAAGATGCAGTCCATCAATATACGATAAAAAATGCAACATCACTCATGCCCCTTTGCAGCTTTTAGCAGAACTTCATTTCACATAAAATGTATGAGTCCAATAGAATCAGAACATTTAATAATATCAAAGAATGGGTAGACATTTTAACTCTTGTCCTCCTGAATAAATTAAGATGCCATGCCCATTTTCAATTTTCAGCCAATCAAATTACTCGACCCAAGTTATTGACACAAATTTACATATTTAATGACAAACAGTGCAGATCTAGATCAGTTGGCTTCTTCAGAAGCCAACTGATCTTCAGAAGCCAACTGATCTGGATTTACATGGTTTGCAAGGTCAGGACATATACAGGTTCAGCAAGACAAGGGTTAACACCACTGAGATTCCTGTTAGAGGAACAAATTACTGTATTCAACCTGATTACCGCACTTGATGCTTAGGTTTTTCAAAATTACTGGAAAAACTTGTAGTAAAATATCCATCTAATAAGGGAAAACTTTAAAAAAAAACGTCAGTAGAGAAATTCATGAGGGGCACATTTATTGATGTTTATATAATATGTTTTCTTTATATAAGCATTTAAATGTTGTTGGTACTCATTTGATCTGCCTCAAATTGTCCAGGCAATTCAAATAAGTACCCACAACATATGCTTTTATAAAGCAGTGGATAAGAGCTCACCAGATATAATCTGAAGAATACAAAATTGCTTGACTGTGGGCTTATAGGGGCACTTGCAATAATTTGGTTGAATACAGAAGTAATTCTGAGTAATTCTGATTACAATGTAAATTTTCAACTTAAGGTGATTTTATACAAATACAGGGGCACCCACTACTATCCACCACAATATAAAGCACAGGAAATGTGGGTGCCTTTTACAATAAGAAGTTCCTGTAATGAGCAACATTGCACATAGAAGGCTTTTAAACAGATCACGCCACCTGAGTTTTTACATCAAACCTGCATTACTCCTGCAAAATCATTAAAGATCATTAAACAGAGACAGATACATTGCAACAGTTATGCCAAAAGTGCATCAAGCCACTTCTGTTTGATATTTTTTGCCACAAAATGACCCCATAAAAACAAGATAGAACACAATTACATCAGTATATGATGTTAACCTTTAATGTGCTAATCACAACTTCAGCAGATGCAATTTTCATTTCTTTTCATTTATATTTTTCAGAGAAAAAAGACTTGACATTTCATGTGAATCATCTGATTCACATGAAATGCCAAGTCTTATTTTCTCTAAAAAATCATAAAAAAATACAATGCCAACTGCTACAATTTTGCTCAGCACTTTATGAGTTTAAGCATTTAACCTTCAACACTCAGCAGATGACAAACTGGGCCCAGTTGTTCAAAGCATCGTTAGCTTAACAAGCTCATTTAGGGTAATCTCGTTAACTGTTTTAGCAGATTCAATATACAATATTCTTATATTTTTTGCTGAAAAAATGTGAGTAGCTTTTGCATATTTCAGCATATTTGCATATCACTTGATGTAAATTTTAACAAATCGTTAACTAACGACATTGTTAGCTTTGAACAACTGATTTTTTTTTTCTGACTTTCTTCAGTAAATATGGTTCAGCAGTTTATAAGAATGTATCCTGGGAGACAATCTATATGAAATATCAAGTCTTATTTTCTGGAAAAAAAAAATCATTCTAACACTCCTCGACTATATAGCCAATGGTTAAACTCAGTGATATATTATGCAATAAATCACTGGGTGGAAACGCGCGACGCTATCTGGTGCCTTTCCGGCATCATTTCGACACGCTGCTGACGTCAGTCTTAGTTTCTACGACGCTAGACTGTGTAACACCGTCTTTCTCACTTCAGCAACGTAAGAAATGCATGTAAATGTCAGCATTACAGTCAAAACTTTTGGCGGGATTTCTTTATTCGATGGCGGAAAGTTTGAAAAATCTAAAGGATACAATTACCTTTTCGTCGTTTTCTATGTGTTAGAATCGAAATAGATCAGCTCTTGTGCGTGATTTGTTGAGTAATAAATCACAGTTTGTCGATCAGTTGTAAGAAGATAAATCACTCGCGCTCCGTGCTCGTGATTTGATCTACTTTACAACTGACCTCCAAACAGTGATTTATTACTCAATAAATCACTGCTAGAGCTGATCTATTTCTTAATTTTAAATGTTTTAAAGCTGTCTGCTGCTTTTTCAGTGTGCAAGTTACAGGCTTATACTTACAATTCAGGAAATGGTATCTCTGTATCCTGAAGCTGAATTTATGCATTAGCACTCTCTGGGAATACCCAGTAGATGACAAATGTATGGATTTTTTTTTCTTATTTGTCCTTAAAAACAGGGTTTGACATTTCATGCAAATTATTTCCTGTTTGTGAGGTCCTACAAAGTTCATAAGTATGTGTATGCGAGCATTGATGATGCTGACCATTTAGTGTTTTATATCTCTTGAAATTCAACATTATTTAAATTCTACTGAGACTATTAACCCTTCTCATGCTGAATAAATAAAGATGCCACGCCCACTTCTAATTTCCAGCCAATCAGATTACTTGATCCGGGTTTTTGATAGAAATTCACATATTTAATGACACACAGTGCAGAAACTGATCTGGATCTACACTGTTTGCTAAGACAGGGCATGACGTGTTCAGCAAGAGAAAGGTTAAGTGGTGATCTTGAAAGGCTCTGTACAGTGAAGTGCCACACAGTAATGAGCTGAACTCTGCTTCTATCCACATTTGAACCGTAATCTCATGGTGCAAAGTCTGAGCTGACAACTGGCTAATCTGGGACTTCGTTTTCAAAAGGTATTGCCTAGGTTTTGCTTAGTACAGAAGAGGACTTGTAAAGAAGGAGTACTGACGATAAATCTGACATTTGTTTCTTGGTACATGTAACGTTAGAAGCACCTCAATGACCGGGTGGCATTTCTAATGAGTAACCACATACACCACAACCTCTTTATAACAGTATTGTTAGTGTCCAAAGCATAAACCGTGTTAGTTATACAACCGTGTTATATCCAAACAAAAATGTATAGAATATATAGAAAAATGGTCTTTTTTCTATATAATCTATACATTTTTGGGATCCCTCTTTGAACCGTGTTGTATCTAAAACCGTGTTATAACGAACCTTGTTATAAAGAGGATAATGTGTACTATTAAGAAAGAAATACTGTATTTACATTAAATATTAGGGCACCTTAACACTTCACAATACTTGTCCTAAAAAATATACAAGTCAATTTTACTACCTGTGGATGGGCTTAAGATTGCTGGATGAGTGGCAAACAGTGTAGACCCTGATCAGATGCTGCATTCTGCAGCATCTGATCTGGTCTATACTGTTTGCCCAGGCCTGTCTGTCCCAATACATAGGATTATTATGGTACTTTATTTTCCCTAAGTATTTGGAAACCTCACCTCCTTAGTCCTTATCTTAACCCTTGTCCTGCTGAACCCAGATATACCCTGCCTTTGCAAACAGTGTAGATAGAGATCAGTTGGCTTCTGAAGAAGCCAACTGATCTGGATCTGCACTGTTTGCCATTAAGTATGTGAATTTATATCAAAAACCTTAGCAAGTAATCTGATTGGCTGAAAATTAGAAGTGGGTGTGGCTTCTTAATTTATTCAGCAGGACAAGGGTTAATCGTCCTAAAATCTGAACAACAGTTAGTCCATTTTACTATCTGTTAATGTGTTTAAAATACTGCTGAATTAACGGTAAACAGTGTAGATCCTGATTAGATACTCCATTCCACATCATCTGATCTTGATCTTCACCATTTACCTAGGCCTATCTGTCAGAATACTTAGGGTAAAACTATGAAGAAAAAAAAAAATATCCAAGAATCATCAGCTAACAGTCCTTCTTTACTTTTACCACTCGCTGGGCTAATTCAGCAGCGGACAAATTGATGATGGTTTTATTATTTTTCCCAAAAAACAGGATATGACATTTCCTGCAAATTGTCTCCACTGGAGACACTTTGCAAGAGATGTCAAAACCTGTTTTCTGGGAAAAATAAGAAAAATATTTCAATATGTCAGCTGTTAATAATTTTACCCAGACTGCTAAGCATTTAGAAGTTCTCTGGTATATTGGGGTAAAATAAATCTGTCATTTTGAATTTAATTTTGTTTGTTTGTTATCTTTCAGCTCAAAAAAGACCTGGGCTATGCGCTGAAAAGGAAATGAGCCAATCAGCTGAGGATGTGTGAAAAACCATCAAAAACATAAACAAGAACACTTATTCTTACATTTTCAACCCCCACCCTTAGAATGTTATAGCTTCCATAGCTCCAGATAAGGGCCTTTTTCCACAAAACATTACAGACATTTTCCCTATTTCTCCATGAAAACATATGTTGCAGGTACTCATAACAAGCACCTCAGCAAGGCCCTTCTAATGAGGACCCACAACATGTATTTTCGTGCAGAAATAAAACAAATATATACCAGATACCATCTCATCTAGAGCTATGAGTTTCCATAGTGTACAAGTTGCTGAATCCAATATTAGCAGATGACAATCACATAATATTTTGCTCAGAAAATATAGTACAACATCTAACATGCCACTGTTTGATATCACTCAAACAAAAGTGCTTATGTTTAAGATATTTTAAGACTAAATACAATTTCAAACCCCTATTTTCTGTGGAAAATAAGAAAAATAAATCTATTTCAAAATATTTTGTTGATATTTAAATCTTGCATAATGTTATCATTTAATTTCTTGCATAATGAAAGGACTACTTTAATGAACTTCTTTTCTATAAAAAGCAATTAAACAGAAAACTATTTTCAAACAGCCAAATTTGACAAAGCAATGTCATATTTATCCCTATAGCAAAATCTGTCAGAATGACTATTTTAAAAGGCATTTTATTTTCTGAGAAGCTGTGTGTTTTCCTTGCAAGTTTAAAGAAATAAAAATTGTTTAATCTGTCCATAATATTAGTGCTAAGATAATAAATGTGTCCCTAATGCAACATGTAGGCCCAGATCAGCCTGCACATTTGCAGTCTGATCAAGGTCCTCATTGTCCACTTAACCCTTTTCATGCTGAAAAAATTAAGATGCCGCGCCCACTAATAATTCTCAGCCAATCAGATTCCTTTATCCAGATTGTTGATATAAATTCAAATATTAAATGGTAAACAGTGCAAATTCAGATCAGTTGGCTTCTTTAGAAGCCAACTGATCTGGATCTACACTGTTTGAAAAAGCAGGGTAAATCCAGGCTCAGCAGGACAAGGCTTAAGATTCAATGAATGAATGCTACAGGATATCTCAATGAACAGTAAAGACCCTAATCAGACTGTGCGGTTGGGTAGGATGTTTCAGGTTTTTACTGTTTAAAAAGGATGGCTACCTGATCAAAGGCAATAACTTTGACAAGGGAATATCTGCCTCCCTTCTCACTTGGGTTACCCTTAAAAGAAAGAATTTGCTCCTCTGGGAGCAAATTCTTTCCTTCAAGAGCAGCCCCCTACATCTGAAAGGATTCAAGAAACTAAACAGGCAATTTTCTGTATATGCCCTGAATGCATAGGCTTGAGACCTTTGTTTCATCATTTTATTTATCTTTTTTTTCATCTTTTAGTAATATTATAGCACCATTACTTTTTCTAGGTATTACAATGATACCGTATTTACCATATACTTTTTGAACACATAGTTAATTTTATTTAAAATTTTACCTTTCAACAAACATGACTGTTATGTTTTTCTACATATTATAATGGTGGCTAAGTTATAATTTTCTTGTTATTTTTTTTGTTTGTTTTTTTTGTAAGTAATCAATATTACTTTTTCTTGTGATTAAAAGGATTTGTGTTTTTTTAATCTTTCAGTAATAAACATGGCTTCTTCTATTCTAAGGATTGAAAGGGTGTGTAATTTTATTCTAGTTATTTTTTTTATCTTTTAGTAATAAATATGGCTGTCACTTTTCTAGGGATTGAAAGGATGGGTAATTATATTTTATTTACTTCTTTTTATCTTTCAGCAATAAATATGGCTGTTATTTTTGCTAGTGATTAAAAGTATGCGTAAGTTTGTTTTTTTTTCACCTTTTATCTTTCAGCAATAAATATGACTGTTACTTTTTCTTGTGATTAAAAGTGTAGGAAATTTTATCTTATTTTTATTATAACTCAGTCATAAACATGGGCATTACTTTTCTTTTTAAGTTGAAAAGCTGTAGTTAAAAAGTCAAAGTTAACCTTAGTCCTGCTGAACCCAAATATATCCTGCCTTTGCAAACAGTGTAGATCCAGATCAGTTGGCTTCTAAAGAAGCCAACTGATCTGGATCTGCACTGTTTGCCATTAAGTATGTGTATTTATATCAACAATCTGGATCAAGTAATCTGATTGGCTGAAAATTAGATGTAGGCGTGGCATCTTTATTCAGCAGGACACAGGTTAAATATTTTACAATGTTTCAAAATTCCCAACAGGAATATCTCTGCAGGAGAAGGTACCAAAAGAGTCAATTTATATCAAATCATTCAGAACAGGTGAAAAATTCATTGGAGTTATCAATAATGCTTATAAATGACTGTTTAAGCAAACGCAAATGCCAAAAAAAAAAAAAAAAAAAAAAAAAATCACAGGCATAAAGATACAAAGATACACAAACATAAATGGACATAACAGAAAGGTTTTTTCTTTGTCAAATGCTACCAGCTGTATAACATAAGCTTAACATGGCTTTATTTAAATAAAGGTGCATCAGCCAACTTCAAACAAAGAAAGTACATTTATATGTATATCATAGTGCATGTCTATTATGTATACATATAAGATGAGGATAGGAAGGATACGTAAAAGCCTCTAAGAAAAAAAAATGAAAAAGTAATATTTATTTTATTTCATGAATAAGAAATAAATTATGACATTGTTATCTAATTCTGTCTTCTTTTTTTCTCAAAAGCCTTCTATTTTAAGCAGACAGGATACACTTGGAAGATTTTCTGCCATTTTTGACAAATCAGACAACTTCTATGACTTCCTGTTTGCTTTCCTTTGCACCAATCCTCTTCTGAAAGGGTTTGCTCTCAAGGAAAGAATTTGCTTCCAAGAGGTCTACTCTATAAGGAAAGAATTTGCTCCCACAGGGAGCAAATTCTTTCCTTTTAGAGTAGACCCCTTTTCAGTAGGAAGGTGAAACAAATTTGTCAGATTTGCTTTATCTGAAAAGTAATATTTATTTTATTTCATGAATAAGAAATAAATGATGACACTGTTATCTAATTCTTTCTTCTTTTTTTTATCAAAAGCCTTCTTATCTTAAGCAGACTGAATACACTTGGAATTTCCTCTTAAATATCTTAAAATTCAGACAATAAGCATTATGATTTTTATTACCCAACTTTACCAAAGTACGGTAGTGAGGCAACCAATTTCCAAAGGAAGACAATGTCTCAAAGGGAGGGACTTTTGTAAAAAGGAATTTGCTTGCCCACTTTTTTATGCAATAAATCCTTCCAAAAATGGGGGCTACTCTCAAAGGAAAGAATCTGCTCCCTAATGGAGCAAATTCTTTCCTTCAAGAGTAGGAGGGAGCAAATTCTTTCCTTTATCAGTAGCTTCCAAGAGAAGGTAGATAAATATTTCCATATTTTAATATAATATGAAAGTTTTGTCCCTTGGTTTAAACATATTTTATTTGTATAATTTCAATATAATAATATAAACTAGTACAAACATTGATAATTTATACAAATGGGATTCAGAAGAAAGTCAAAAGACTTGTATTAATCTGTATCCCGATGTGTAATCATCAAAGCTTACAATAACAATAGCACTACGTGATTTGAACAACTTACAGCTTAATTAATTGTACTATTTTACATGTTAAACCATGCATCAGAATAAGCAGAAGAAACGAGAATACTTGGGACATTTGTATTCCCTTTATTTCTGCATAACTAGGTATTTTATTTACCATTGATAACCTGATAATCTACTATCTAAAATATATGCATGTTCGTGATTAAATGAGATGCTGCAGCTCCACGGGGAATGGAGTCTTGATATATTTTCATAAAAAAACACTATAACACAACAACCGTAATAACTCTAAGACAAAAACAAAATTTAGCCGTCAGGATAAGTATATAACGGACCTTCGGTCGACTAACTTGAAAAATCTTATTTTGCTATGTTAAAGCATGGGCTGTTTTATATAATAAGTTTTGTCCCTTAAAGATGCATTCATTCCTTTTAAATATGTGTTGTGAAAAACTAATACTAAGCTCTATGCCAGGAGCAATATATGGCCAGTATGTACATCAAAAACAGATCTTTTATCTCTTTAAATACCATCAAAATTATAGCAGACGACATTCTTTTTTTTTTATTTTCTCTGCAAAGTAAAAAAAAATTAGAATGCCATTGGCTACTGCTGTAACTGGTTCTTTATATGTTAAAATAAAATCCTCATTAACCCTTTAAACACCAAGAAAACCTGCATCTGAAAATGTTGTCTGTTTATGTCGTCTGCTGAATATTCTTGCAAACTTTTCAAACCTATTTTTGCATACAGCCAAACAGTGTGGACCCTGATCAGACTGTGATCTGGGACCACACTGTTTGCAAAAATGACTTTTAAAATCACAAGCAGATGACAAAGCAGACAACAATTGTTGTGATTGGCAGTTTAAGGGTTAATAAAATCCAATTGGGACCTTCTAAAATCTATACAGTGAGCAGGAAAAAACCTAACAAGTTTGGCCAGTTGAGTGGCTATCAAGAGTCTCCAAATTGGAAATTGCTGGCTGGTCTTCCATCTATAAACTTCCAATCCAAATAATTCATGAGAAAAAAGAGCCCTAATCTCATAATGGGAACAGCAAAGACTAAGAGCAGACTGAGCAGTCAGTCTGTCTGTTCAGGGCTTCTGTTTGTTGATATATGGTATTTGACCTAATTGTGGGCTTAGTTTTTCAAAATTACCAGAAAACGCAGTAAAATATCTACCTTAATAAGGACACACTACTGTGCTTTTGACATCTTTCAGAAAGTCTTTTTTTGCTTAGTGCTTTACACAAAAGAAATAAATTTGCAGACTTTTGTCATGATTTAATTCAAAATCATATGTTGTTATCTATGCTCATAGTCATTGGTTTTTAAAAAATAAAATATTTTCATTTTTCCCATAGCAGAAATGAAAGCAAAAAATGCAGATATCTGTAGGATAGGTAACTTGGAGACAGATTTTCAACAAGTTCCACTTGTTCAATTTTTCTGATATTTTCACAATATTGTTGTGAAACATCAATAATTCAAAATTCAGCAAAGAAAAGTAAAGAATATTTTCTTAGACAAAAAATCCAAAAAATCACTTTACTACAGCAATTGCATAGGTCAGACCAATTTTTGGCTGTGAATTTAATTTTAGGGTAAATATTTGAGAATAAAACACAGAAAAAGAAAAGACAAGGTAAGATATGGTCAATCAGAAAAAATATTTTCATTTAAAATTAGAAATGTGTCCAAAGGATACGGATGCCCCTGCCTGAACAACTTAAATGTAAATTGCTAATGCCTGACCTGGACAGAGAGGGACAGATGGACAGGGGTAACACTATATGCCTTTTTCACCATTCTTCAAATGGTGGGGGCATAATAAAATGCCAAGCAAAAATGTCTTTCAGAGTGATGTAGAAAGGACAGTAGTAAGAAAGACCAATGATGCTTATGCAATATTTACTACTATTTTCATTTTAAAAGCATATATTATGGTTACTCATTAGAATTGCCCTGACTTGTTGAGGAGATTCTAATGAGTAGCCTTAATACGTTTTTATAGAGAACTGGATTAAACTATAGGATGGCTTAGAAAACCTGGCTCAGAAACTGCTTGACTTTGCGGTTATAGGGGTATGTGTGGTAATTATGCTGAATATTCATTAAACTTTCCTCAAGATATATAATCTCATTCAAGAAAACTGCTTCCCACAATATGCTAAATTGTTAACATTGCAGTCCCTAACCAGAAATCCAAATGTTTGTTAAGCTTAGCACATACATGTACTTTAAGACAAAAGAGAACATTCAGAGAATGATTTTTTGTCAAAATTTGTGGACATTGTCTTGGTAGCCCAGATTAAGCAAAAACATTCTCAGAATGTTCTCAAAAATCAGACCAGGGCCCAGTTGTTCAAAGCGTCGTTAGCTTAACGAGCTCGTTAAGGGTCATTTCGTTAACTGTTTTAGCGGATTCAATACACAATATTTTGATATTTTTTGCTGAAAAAATGTGAGTAGCTTTTGCATTGCAAAAGCTACTCACATTTTTTCAGCAAAAAATTTCAGCATATTCGCGTATCACTCGATTTAAATTTTAACGAATCGTTAACTAACGACGTCGTTAGCTTTGAACAACTGGGCCCAGATCTCAATGTAGTGCTCAAACCACTAGAAAGAGCTTGTTTTTTCGCATACTTTGCATCTTATTTGAACAAATTCCATTAGATATAAATAGATATTCTAAAAAGTCCTACCTTATGCAGAGCTAAAAACAGAAATAAACTCTATGTACCTGGTAATAGATCTACTCGGGCAGTAGCTGATAAGAGTATGCTGTGTGTAAACTTTACCTGATTGGGTACAAACATTTTTCAGCTGCAGTTATAATTATATAGATCTGCACAAGGAGAAGTCAGTCAAATTCCTTTCTTTGTTTATTTTTGTATGTTAATTGACCCAACATTTTATGAAAGTGTGATTTGATAGTATCAGATGTATTTAAGATTTAGATTTAGCATCAGCTCTTCTTTCAACATCACTTAAAAGACGCTTTTTTCGCTTGGTGTATTATTTTAATCGAAAAGGTTTGACCATATCTTACCAGACACCATTTTGTCTTTTCTGTTTCTGTGCTTTTTCTCAAATATTTATCCTAAAATTAAATTTATGGCAAAATAAATAAATAAAAAAAAATAAAAAATAAAAAAAATTGTCAATTTCTGTAGTTTTTTTGTTGTAGTGATTTTTTTTTTTATTTTATTTTATTTTTTATTTTTTTTTTTTTTTTCCTTTTTTTTTTTTTGTCGAGGAAAATATTTTTTACTTTTCTTTGCTGAATTTGAATTATTGATGTTTCACAATACTGAGAAAATTAAAAAAAAACAACAAACAAACAAATGACCAAGCAAAATTTGTTGAAATTCTGCCTCAAAACTACCTACCCTACAGATTTCTGCATAATTTGCATTTGTTTTTTTTTTGTTTTTTTTTTTTGGTTGTTGTTTTTTCTATGGGGAAACAAGTGAAAATATTTGATTTAAAAAAAAAAAAAACAAAAAAGAAAAAACAATGACTAGAATAAAACTGTTTTGAACACAGGTAGTTACGATAAAAGGTTTTGCATTAAATCATGACAAACGTTTGCAAATTTACTTCTTATGTGTAAATTGCTAAGTAAAAACAAACAAACAAACAAAAAATCTACTTGCTGAAAGATGTTGAATGCACAGTAACTATTTCTTTGACGTGCATATCGAATATAATACAAGGCCAACTAAGAGGTGTGCTTGGGGAAAATGTAGAAGTGACAGTCGCTACAGTCACAAGCCACACACATGGAAGATCTGAGAGTTTTTCTCCCGTTTCTGAAGCCATGGATGAACCTTGATAGATGTAGAGCATGGCTCAAAGCCTGCACAAGACCCCATGAACAAATGAATGTAGACACCAGTCATATCATTACCTGTGTCCATTGATCCCCATTAGTAAATCATTACAAAGTCTTCTTGAAAATAATTAAGCGATTCTTCAGAAACTATTGTAACTCCTTGATAGACTTAGTATTTAAATTTGCAGAACTGATTTTCTTCTAAATATCATTTATTTGTCAAATAAACTAAGCAAAGTGTAGCAAGCTCAGTCTATTTCCATCGAAAATCCATTAGGTTCATACAGCAGCTAGCTACCAATCATGCTGTGTGTAGTATCTGATACCTGTGTAAGTAGCACTGCCGGATAAGCCCTATTTAGTCATCTGGTCATGTGGATTCCCCACACTGAGAAAGAGTCCTTATCAAATTCAGAGTCTGAACCTCATGTTTTCAGAGATTGACTGTTATACAGTGAGGCACCACAAGTAAGTAAGCATGCCTAACTAGATAACCTCAATGTATCATTACAAACCCATAAACTCTGGTTGTGGGGTGGGATTGCAGGTATTATAAGATCATAGCTCTAGATATGATTTTATTCAACCCAAATGTATTGCCATTTCTTTCTTGTGACTTCATACGGAAACATATTCTGGGAACTTGTAAGTACTGGGAACTTGTAAGTAGAGCTGAGGCACGATGATTCTAGTATGAACCCTACCTGAGCTATGAAAAAATAAATATCGCATTTATCCTCCCGAAGTACTGTAACAGACAAGATTGTGCATTTCAGATGTAAGATGGTTTAAAGGTGGACCTCAAAAGAAAAATGACAAAAATGTATAGATTATACAGAAAAATGACCATTTATGGTCATTTTTCTATATAATCTATATATTTCTGTTTACAAAACAAAAATGTGTAGATTATATATACAAGAATTCTGCGGAAGGCGTCATCGCACCTGCTGGGGCAAAAGTCACAGGAGCCACAATCAGAACGTGATTATTAAATAAGTTTATTTCATTCTTAGCAGTGCTTAGTCGGAAAACAGGTTGAAAAAAATGTAGACAAAGTGCCTAGTGGGGCACATATATTCCAGGCCAGTCCCATTCCCTCTAATGGCTATATCTTCAGCACTGTCTTTTAGTATCATACAGCCCAATGATAATGGAACGTTGACGTAAAATGTGTAAAAGTCACTGGAGCATGAAATATTGGTCAAGGTCACGGGTCAAGATACCTGCTAATTCAGTACATCAAGGAGAAGCATAATGCAAGGTATGGTGGTTGTAGGCCTTATAGTTGAGGAGTTATCAAATATCAACGTAAAAAGTATCAAATATAGGTCAAGGTCACTGGGTCAAGGTACCTGCCAAGCCAGTGCAATGAGGTGAAGCACTATGCAAGGTTTAGTGGTTGTAGGTCTTATATTTGAGGAGATACCGAACATCAACATAAAATGTGTCAAAGTCACTGGAGTGCACAATATAGGTCAAGGTCACCAGGTCAAGGTACCTGTCGAGTCAGTACATCGAGAAGAAGTGCTTTATAAGGTTTGGTGGTTGAAGGCCTTACAGTTGAGGACATATTGAAGGGTGACGTAAAAGGTGTAAAAGTCAATGGAGCGTGAAATATAGGTCAAGGTCACCCAGTCAAGGTACCTGCAGAGTCCGTACATTGAGGAGAAGCACTATGCAAGGTTTGTTGGTTGTAGGCCTTATAGTTGAGGAGATATTGAACGTTGACGTAAAATGTGTAAAAGGCACTGGAGCATAAAAATAGGTCAAGGTCACCAGGTCAAGATACCTGCCGAGTCAGTACATCTAGGAGAAGCACTATGCAAGGTTTGGTGACTAGAGGTCTTACACTTGAGATCTGGAACGTTGACGTAAATTATGTCAAAGTCACTGCAGCCAAAATATAGGTCAAGGTCACCAGGTCAAGGTATCTGCCAAGTCAGTGCATCGAGAAGAAGCACTTTGCAAGGTTTGATGGGTGTAGGCCTTATAGCTGAGGAGATATCGAACGTCGACGCAAAATATGTCAAAGTCACTGGAGCGCAAAATATAGGTCAAGGTCACCGGGTCAAGGTACCTGCCAAGTCAGTACATCTAGGAGAAGCACTATGTAAGATTTGGTAGTTGTACGCCTTATAGTTGAGAAGATCTGGAATGTCAACGTAAATTGTGTCAAAGTCAATGGAGCGCAAAATATAGGTCAAGGTCACTGGGTCAACATACCTGCCAAGTCAGGAGGTCAGGGAAATGTGTCATGCAAGGTATGATGGTTGTTGTAGAATTGTACTTGAATAGAATACTAACTTTGACGTAAATGTTGAACTTCGACATAACAGAACTGTTAACAGACAGACGGACAGATGAACGGACAGACGAATGGAAAAGCGGGCACCAATGTCGCAAAGTCAGGATGTCAGGGAGATGTTTCATACAAGGTTTGATGGTTGTTTAGTCTTGTAGTTGATTAGAATACTAACTATGACATAAATGTCGAACTTCGACATAACAGAACTGTTAACAGACGGACAAACAAACAGACGAATGGAAAAGTGGGCACCTATGTCGTAAAGTCGGGAGGTCAGGGAGATGTTTTATGCAAGGTTTGATGGTTGTTTAGTCTTGTAGTTGATTAAAATACTAACTTTGACATAAATGTCGAACTTCGACATAAATGTTGACAGACGGACGGACAAATTGACAGACATATGGAAAAGCGGACGCCTATGTCGCAAAGTCAGGAGGTCAGGGAGATGTTTCATGCAAGGTTTGATGGTTGTTTAGTCTTGTAGTTGATTAGAATACTAACTTTGACATAAATGTCGAACGTCTACATAAATGTTGACAGACGGGCGGACGGACGGACGGAAAATCGGACGCCTATATCGCACCCTGCTACAAGCAGGTGCAATAAAAAATGACACAAAATATACAGATTATATTGAAAAATGACCATTTATAGTCATTTTTCTAATATAATCTATACATTTTTGTTTAGATACACACTGTTGTTTAACATGGTGTTTGCCTTGGATCCAAGCAATACATGTAATGTTATAAAGAGGCTGTGGTGTATTGAGGGTACATACAGTAACATCCACTATTCTAACAAGGTGTCTTACCTCTAATTTACTATACATCTGTAGGTTGATAGTTTTAACCTCCTCTAGTTGTCCTCGGACCGCTATAAGGCTGTCTTGTTTCTCATGGATGTCCTTCTCTAACAGTCTCAGTGCCATCTCTATCTCCTGCTTCATACTGATCTGTAATTCCAACTCCTTTTCCACATCCTGATAACAAAATAATACCGGTGATACCAAATAAAGTAGGTCTGTTTGCCATCCCACTAAGTATTTTATGAAACAACTGCACAAAAAGCAAAATTTAGGCAAAAAAAAAAGTATAGAATAAGGTGTTCAAAATTTTAGGACAATTACCATATTCTATATTTAATATCAAGACCACTTCACTAATAAGACCACTTTTAGACAGTCCCAAAATAGCGGAAAGTTACTGTACTGTCCAAATATTTAGGGTAAGCATAAGGAAAGATGTTGATGATAATGATTTGATTGTGTTAAGGTTTAACGGTCCAGTCAACCCAACAGGGTCATGTCAAGCGTATTCAGTTTACCTAACCACACTTTTCTGGGCTGCTAAGGCTTAGTCCTTTAAGGGGTTAACCACTAATACGCACATTCTTTCGACAGAAACTGACAACTGCCCTTCTTGACTCAGCAGAAGGGAGAGAATGACCTTAGAAATTTATTTCATGATCAACTCTCCACAAAATAATGCTGATCAAACCCCCAACCTCCTGATCACCAGTTGTACGCACATCCAGTTGAGCCAACCAGGCTGCTTGATGATGATTATTTAGTGTTTTACAAGATTTCCACATTATTTAACCCTTCTCTTGCTGAACACGACATGCCCTGTCTTAGCAAACAGTGTAGATTCAGATCAGTTGGCTTCTGAAGAAGCCAACTGATCTGAATCTGCACTGTTTGTCATTAAATATGTGAATTTCTAGCAAAAACTCGGATCAAGTGATCTAATTGGCTGGAAATTAGAAGTGGGCGTGGTATCTTAATTTATTCAGCACGGCAAGGGTTAATTCATATTGAGAAGATGAAGGGGTGATAATGAAAGGCTTTGTACTATGAAGTGTCACACAGTCATGAGCCGAATTCCACCTCTAGTTGCTTAAGAACCTAAGACCTCACAGTCTGAAGGCAGGAGTGCTAACTGCTTGACCATGCATTGCTTTAGGTAAAAGATGTGAATACCAGTCTAAGCTGTATTTCTTCATCAAGTCTTTTCTTTGTTTCTGCATACATGTTGTCTAAACCTGCTCTTGACTGTAAATATGTCTGTCTTTCAACATCTATATCTCTTTTGGTTTCCTGAAGAATACAAGAAAACATGTAACTTACCCACTGCAGGTATCAATTATCTACTGACAAAAGAATACTTTTTTCTTCATTTTTTATTTCTACTGCAGTTAGGCTTCTATTTTTTTTAAACCTTAAAGCGCTTAGCAAAATTGCAGCAGACAACATTCTAAATTTTTTTTTATAATTACTTTTCAGAGAAAATAAGGCTTGACATTTCATGTGAATTGATTCACATGAAATGTCAAGCCTTATTTTTCTCTAAAAAATACAAAAACAATTGTTTGCTGCACTTGTGATTAGCTTTAAGGGATAAATTACTTCTGGAGAGATAATTCAAAATAAGATGGAAAACCTAATTTTCAGAAAAATATAAATAAGATGCAAAACCTAATTTTCAAAAATATAAATGAGCAGAAGAATGAGAAAAGGGACCTTTGGGATGCATGCAGACAGTGAAGCTCAGATCAGCATGCACACTGTGGTCAGATCAGGACCTTCTCTGTCCTCTGTCAACTTACATATTCATTGGGTATAGCAGAATATAATGGCGTATAGCAAAGTCCCTGATCTTACTAACTAGCTGATCTAGATCTTCACAGCTTCCATATAACCCCATGATATCTCTTCTCATGATGTGTCTCAAATAATATCTTAACTTTTACCACACTCTGGGCAAATTCAGCAGATAACATATTAATGATATTTTTCTTACGGATAATGTCCTAAAATTTCATGCACCAAAGTTTCTGATAAAATGGCATACATAGACAGTGCAGACCCAGAGGAGCAGTCTGATCAGGGTCTACACTGTTTGCCATTTATTTAGTATTTTTCAGAAAAACACTGCAAAAGAAGGAAACCTTAGGCCCAAAAACTACGGAACAAGTGTTCGAAATTTTAGGACATTTACCATTTTTTTCCCAAAGAAGACCATTTGCATGAAATTTTAAATCCCTGAGGAAAATGAGAAAAATACTTCAGTATAATATTATCTTCTGCCGAAATGTTTTCCCAGCTAAGCGTTAACCTTTACCACTCTCTGGGATAATTCTGCAGATGCCAAATTAATTATATTTTTCTTAGCTTTTCCAGAATAAATCCGCTCCTTCGGAAACAATTTGCATAAAATACCAAAATTTAATTTGCTGTGAAAAATAAGAAAACTGTTTCAATCTGTCCTGTGCTGAATTTTTTTCCAAGCATGCTAATCATTAAAATGATTTTATTTCCTTTGCTGCAATAACCGGTAAGCTCAAAGAATATCTTATGGTCAAATGTATACCATAATTCAGAGGCAAAAATGGTTGAGTATAGTAAATGTTTAATAATGCACCTCCCCTGGATGCATTCATTTTTTAAATCTGAATTTAGATTATAACTGCCTTTTCCCCTCTTAACTCTGGTCCTGCTGAACCCGGATATGCCCTGCCTTTGCAAACAGTGTAGATACAGATCAGTTGCCAACTGATCTGGATTTGCACTGTTTGTGATTCAGTATCAACAACCTGGAACAAGGAATCTGACTGGCTGACAATTAGAAGTGGGCATGGCATCTTACTTTATTCAGGATGAGAAGGATTAACACTCTTTGAAATTGAGTACAACCTGTGTGACTGATACTAATGTTATGTGCATTGCTTGATGAACGTATAACAAAATCTTGAGATTTATATATCCCTCCAACTTCTTGTTTTTTCTTTCTTTCATTCCTTCTTTCTTTATTATTATGTTTGCTTGTGCAAGTGACAGTTCTAATGTCTGAATCCGAACCAAGTGGTCCTGAGTGAGTTCTGCGACAGGTGCTGAAAAAAGGACCTTAAACACTTGCCCATGGCCTACACTGTGTACATGAAATAATGTATTTCTGACAAAAAGAGATAAAGAAATTGCAGACACCCCTAACATCAGAAATGAACCTGTCCAATCTATAACCAAGAACATTTTATTTGTATAAGTGAGTTAAGCTATATGGTCATGGTCAAACATGAAGAATGCCAGACACATATGTGACAAATGCATACCGGTATACAACCGACCATGCCCACTTCCAATTTTCAGCCTATCAGATTACTTAATCCAGATTGTTGATACTAATTCACATACTAAATGACCAAACAGTGCAGATCCAGATCAGTTGGCTTCTGAAGAAGCCAACTGATCTGGATCTACACTGTTTGCAAAGGCAGGGTATATCCGGGTTCAGCAGGACAAGGGTTAATAATTATAATCTTCAGAAGCCAACTGATCTGGATCTATACTGTTTGCAAAGGCAGGGTATATTCGGGTTCAGCAGGACAAGGGTTAACAATTATAATCGCAGTGAGAGTGCCAATGTATTAGAAACACTGTTAAACCAAATATATGAATGGACTGAGCTATTTTGACAGTGATAGGCAATGTTCTTTGCTCACAATTAGACCAAACCTGGTCAAGTCATTGTAACCAGACTATACCATGTTTAATGCTTAGTATGCTCTGGGCGAATTCATGCTAACTTAACAGCAATACTGGTAATTTTCACAAAAATAAGATTTGACATTTATGCAACATAGGCAACAATTTGCATAAATGTCAAATCCTATTTTCTAAGAAAAACAAGAAAAATACTTCAAAATGTATAGAATATGTCAGATGAAAAAAAAAACGTTGAGTACTATGTTTAAGACTTAGCACTCTTGGCAGATTCAGCAGATGACAAACTGATGATAATTTTCTGTTTTTTTCACAGAAAATAAGATTTAAGATTTCATGCAAATTGTCTCCCATGGGGCAAATTTGCATGAGATGTCAAATTTTATTTTCTGAGAGAAAACAGAAAAATATTTCAACATTTCTTCTGCTGAATAATTACCCAGTATGCTCAGTGTCAACTGAATCGTTGAGACAGACAGGCCTGTCCAACCAGTGAAGACCAAGATCATACACTGCTGCAGTATAATGCATCTGATCTGGGTCTACACTGTTTGCCACTCAGCAATCTTTAGACACACCAATGGGTAGTAAAACAGACTTGTTCAAACTTTAAGGCAAGTATGGTAAAGAGTTTAGTTTTCCCAATACAGTCAAACTTTCAACGGCTCTAACATTTTTGGAACCACAGAAATTTGTTCTAAACATGGATATTTCAAGCCACTGAGGTTTAATCATAGCACCAGGTCAGGAGGCAAATATGGATAATTTAAGGATATGTTTTAGACTTCTATAAAGTAATGGTATGTTAATTAACCCTTGTCCTGCTGAATAAATTAAGATACCACACCCACTTCTAATTGTCAGCCAATCAGATTCCTTGACCCAGATTGTTGATATAAGTTCACATACTGAATGGCAAACAGTGTATATCCAGATCAGTTGGCTTCTTCAGAACCAACTGATCTGGATCTACACTGTTTGCAATGGCAGGGTATATCCAGGTTCAGCATGTCCCTGGTTAAGTGTACTCATTGGAATTGCCTTGACGAGGTGTTTCTTAACAGTAAATGCAACATACATTTTCATGATAAAATAAAGAAATTTCCCTAAAATATCCCTAAATATTTGTTCAGCTATCGGAAGAATTTCCTAGTGACTGACATTCCAGTTTGAATCTACCATGATAAACGAGATATTTGTGTTTGAAGTTTTACAGTATTTAGGTTGAATATGGTAATATGCACTGGCTTCTGTAATATTGCAATTGACTCTCATAATCTCAAACACTGCAGATAACTCAAACTCCTGCTTTTGTCAAACTAAAAAAAGACAATATTGGTTTAGTTTGCTACATGTTCTTTGCACTGCAACTCATTTTATCTCAAACCAAAAACTCTGGTCCTTTGAAATTTCAGATAACTAGACAAATCGAGGGTTGAGCGCAAGACTATTGTAACTCAAACATATTTTTGAAACCCTTGTTTAGGGGCAACTTGGACCCCTTTGTAAACAATGCAAATTTAGGTGCCATTGCTCATACGAGCAATGGCACCTAAATTTTCATTGTTTACAGAAAGAAATGTTGTAATCTTCATAACGCCTTCATGATGAGGAGATTAGGTTTGGGGAAAAACAACCATCTGACTTACGCTAGTCTTGCGCTCAACCCTCGAAATGTACGTTTGAATTCAAGAAACTGTCATATCATAAGTATCATCATAATTATATCAAAATGACCTAAACACTATGGATTGTTTCAAAAAGCATAAATATGCAGCCACTTTGATATTTACAAGAAATGCAACACCAGCTTCTAATTCTAGCAAACCAAGACAGTAACCTCCCTTTAACTACTCTCTGAATGTTATTCCCCAGAAAACTAAGGGAAGAAACTCTAATAGGCTTATACAAGATCTAAACTGAAGAGGAATTTACAACAGAACCTAGATCATGAAACTCATAACAATGTATTTTCTTGTATTTTATATATGTTATAAATGTGCATGTGGTGTTTCTGACAATTAGAATAATCAAAACCAAGAAATCAAGACTATTTCAGATTTAGAAACTTCCATCCGTTCACGCTAACTTACCATCAATACTGAAGAAAATTATTTAGCACACAACAATCACACTAGTATCTAGAAAAAGGTGCTGGATCTACACTGTTTGCAAAGGCAGGGAATATCTGGGTTCAGCAGGACCAGAATTAAGAGGGGGAAAAGGCAGTTGTAATCTTAATTCTGATTTAAAAAATGAATGCATCCAGATTGGTGCTATAAATTCACTTACATGTACTTAATAGCAAACACTGCAGATCCATATCAGTTGGCTTCTTCAGAAGCCAACTGATCTGGATCTACACTGTTTGCAAAGGCAGGATATATCTGGGATCAACAGGACAGGGGTAAACTAACATGGTGTCAGAAACTATGGGATTTGTCTCATCTGGATGCTAATTGCTGCTTTCAAGTACATAAAGCCTATTTTGTTCATAAGAATTTTATTTTCAGAATTTTTTGTCTCATTTAATTGAGTTTATTTTAGCCTCATTGTCAAAACAGTCTTTCAGACATGATGACCGCATCAGGATGTGATAGTGGGAACTGATGCCTTTCTATAGTGATGCCTCAATGTGTATCAGGCCCCACACACACTGCCATGAAACTTCCACCAATCATTATGCTAACTCATGTGTGACCAATCCAAGCTTTTCTTCCCCGAAATGACACCTCAACCAGTCACATTATGCTAACACAGGTGTGACCAGTCCAAGCTCTTCTTCCTAACGCTAATGCCAAGCCAAAGAGCAGCTAGTACCAATGTTAGAAATGCTTAGGCATGACCTAAACAGGATCAAACTCACATCCTCCTGATCTGAAGACAGATACTCTACCAACTGAGCCTCTTCGATCTGTTGCATAGATTCTTATCATTTCAAAACTGGTAAAAGCCTTTTTAACATGTGGAGATAGACAGACATCATTCTATCTGAAGATGGATGCTCAACCAACTGAGCCTCTTTGACCGGTTGCATAGATTCTTATCGTTTCAAAACTGGTAACAGCACTTTTAACATGTGGAGAAAGGCAGACATCATTCTATAGTATATTTCCTGTTTTTGCTCTGAAAATTAGCCAAAGCTTGTCATTTTATTCAAACAAATCTCTTTCAACTGATCTGAATGAAATAACAAGTCCTATTTACAGGAAAAAATATCACCAATTTATCCTATGCTAAATATCAACAGTAGCAGGCTAAATACAGAGAACTAGGTGTCTTTGCTAACTGGTATAAGTCAGGGCACAGCATTTCCTACAAGATTGCATGTGTGCCTAGCAAGGACTTGGATCAGCCTACAAATCCATGCAATCTGCTCAGAGTAGTTGCAGGGCACTCTGTAGGCAGACAGGGATCCAAAGTGCCTTCAGGCAGACAGTGAAGATGCTGACCAGCCTGTGCAGTCTGAGTCTTTGCTGGGGTACATGCAATCTTGTAGGACATGCTATGTCTAGGCTCATATTTCAGCATTAAGTCCACCATATCAATAAAAAAATAAACAGGAAATAAACCAGTCGATCATGTACATTTGGTATATCTGAAATGTATATTTGGTATAGTGCATTGTAATATATGAGATCGAAGCTTGTGAAAGGGGTGCAGAGGACAGAAGTGATGGGGGCTTAATTTTTACAATTTGCTAGTACACCTTTGATCCATTTTTTCCTCTCTACAAACAGGTGATAAAAAACATTTTCTCAGTCTCTCAAAGGGAAGATATTTTCTTTGTCACATCTTTGTTATTTTCTGGTTATATGGCACATTCTAATAAATCATGTCTTTTTCAGCTGACCTACAGCTTACAAAATGGTACATCATACAATCATTTGAGTTAAGAGAAATTCAAGCATTGTAAACTCTATTCAATTTTCAACTTTCAACTTTCAGTGGAGGCAAGTTTGTCTCCCTTCTTAAAAGGGATTTAATCTAAAAGGAAAGATTTTGGAGCAATTTCTTTCCTGTAGAAGCAAAAAGCATGCTTCACCACCATGAAAAATAAAAAAAAAAAAAACAACAAAAAAACACTAACATAAAACACTAAGTTTCATGGATGCCCTATTTTCTGGGAAAAATGAGAAAAATATCATCAATCTGTTTTCAGCTGAATTTGCTCAGAGAGTGCTAAATGCTAAAGAGATATAAGAAATAATACTAACATACTCAGTGGTAATGCCCTGCACCTATGGATCACATATTAACCCTTGTCGTGCCAAAGAAAATAAGATGCCATGCCCTCTTCTAATTGTCAGTCAGTCAGATTACTTTATCCAGGTTGTAGACACATATTCACATACTGAATGACAAACAGCATAGATGCAGGTCAATTGGCTTCTTCAGAAGCCAACAGATCTGGATTTACACTGTTTGCAAAAGAAAGGCATATCCAAGACCAGCAGGACCAGGGTTAAGACATAAAATTGTGGGAAGACATTTAAGGACAAATATTTGTATTTCATACAGATTTATTTGTAACAGCAACATTTATGTTTCACAAACATGGAAAATTACACAGGAAGTTACTCACAGATATATCGGTATTAAACAACAGCTTTTTACTTGGAAGCAAATTCACAAACACAGGAATTTACTCACAATTATATTGGTTATGATAACAATTTACTTTATAGTGACCTCACAAACACAGCAGAAAAATATTCAAGTTCCCAAGTACTTGCTACGCCATGAGAAAAGGAATTACGTTATTAAAGCAGCCACTTTCCAGGGCCCAGTTATTCAAAACTAATAATGTCGTTAGTTAACGTTTCGTTAAAACTTTTATCATTAAATACGGCATATACACTAATATTTTTGCTGAAAAAAATGTGAGTAGCTACTCATATTTTTTCAGCTAAAATACCTGTGAATTAGATACTGTTATTATTACTAGAACAGATAACATTTTGACCTCTAGCGGGCTGGTTAAGCTAACAATGCTTTGAACAACTGGGCCCTGATTTCATGAAGTATTATTTTATTATATATTGTCTTTTCTAAAACAGCTACCTCTCTGGATCAGCTGGTTTTGTGTCATTCAAAGGATGGCTGTTGTAGGGACGTTACACTGTACTATGCAAACAGTTCTCTACCATGGCTGTTGCCTACACTCCCAAATGCTTTTTCTCATGGCTGTGCTTATAATTGTATGTAACCTAAGTGGATGGTCCCTATCTATAGAAGCAAGACAATGACTGAAAACATCAAGTCCTCCTTATTTAGTCACTAAACACCATCCATGTCACATCTCATACCATAGCTACAGACAAAGGAATACAGTCAACTTTCGTTATCTCGACTTCGATTATCTCAAATAACTGCTCATATCGAAGTGAAAATCTGGTCCCTGTTTTAACATGGAAATCTAACAACAGGTCACAAAATATTGTGGAAAAAGGGAGTAATTTCTCATCTTTTACACAATATTTTCAATATATTTCTAGCTTCAGGAGTCGAGGTACATATTCATTTGTGAAATGTGGTTGTTTGATTTACTTTTTCTCAATTCTGCAAGTCTGATATGTCAGGGTATAGATAGCTCAAAGTATTTCAGACAGTCCCTTGAACTTTGAGATTTATAACGAGAGTCAACTGTAGTTTTTGATAATTCAGTGGAATTAATACATTTCTGAAGGAAGCAACACTGTCAAAATTATTTGTTTGTTTGTTTGTGTTGAGGTTTCACATCCCAGTTTGAGGTAATGTTGAGTGTTGAGTGTGGTCAGTTTACCTAACCACACTTTTACTGGGCAAGCTTAGTCTTCTAAGCGGTTAACCAGTACTGTGCACATTCTTTTGTCAGAAAGCTGTCAAAGTTGTTTTTTCTCTCTTCTGGAAAAGTTTTATTCTTATAGTAAAGAATTTGTTCCTCTTGGGTCTAAACTAAAAGGAAAAACTTTGCTCCCCTTGGTAGCAAATTCTTTCCTTTTACAGAAGACACCTTTTCAGAAGGGCCTTTGGATGTAGGAAAGCAAATAGGAGGTCATAAATATTGTCTCCCTTGAAAATCATTGAGAAAACCAAAGTATATCCAATCCTCTTTAAGACAATACTTGTTAATTTTGCACCTAAATGTATATCTCCTTTTTGTTTTGATACAGCACTTTTGGAGTCCACCAGTATACTGTCTTGTATCTAAAACCACCTTATATTCTAATGCACTCATACATGTAATGCAACCTCTGATTGGATAATGTAAAAAATTTGGGAGTGTAATTATATTGTGCGATATACTGTTGGAAACCTGATGTTATCATGTAACGTCACTTTTCATTGGCTGACATTTGGATTGACGCAGCTCACAGCGCATGCCTCTTCGTGCAAAGAGTGCAAGTTTTTTAACAAAACATATAGTTAGAAACCAAGCATTAGAGGTTCCTCAGGGATTTTAAAGCTAATAAAGTGCATTAGAATGGGGATAACCATAATGAAAATTTTCATTTGGGGAGGTACAGTAAAACCTGTGTAAGACAGCCACCTTTGAAATTGACTTTAGTGGTTGATGTGGAAAGGTGGTTGTCTTATAAAGGTACATGTCATGTAATTTTGCTAGCAAAATTACATGACATGTACCTTTATAAGACAGACAACTTTTTCCACATCAACCACTATTTAAAGTCTGTCTCGAAGGTGGCTCTCTTACACAGGTTTCACTGTATATTGTCCATTTTATGGTCCGAAATTGCTTCTTACAGGTCCATGTCTGCGGAGCCTTAAAATGAAATTTCTGACCGTAAAACCGATAATATATTGCCCCAAATGAAAACTTTCAATACAGTTATCCCCTAAATGAACCCTTATATAAAGGGTTCCAGTGTATTGCAAAGAAATTATCCAGCACAGAGGAAAAGCCACATAATGCCATATGTGAAGAATTTAGGGGAATGGATACACCTTCGGGAGGGGTGGTAACTCTGACAAAAATGTTTTATCTAACCTCAGAAAAGAGGTCTACTCTAAACGGATCAGAGTCTTTGCAGGGCATTCCCCTTGGAAGCATTTTTTTCCTTTATAGACCAGAAGGGATTTAGTGTGCAGGAAAGCAAATAGGAAGTCAAAAAGTTGTCTGTCTTGTAAAATAGGGTGGAAAAGGTGCCAAGTGTATCAATTATCCTTAGGAACCAGACCAGCCAGCTTCATCAGAGCCATTGTTGCTTGCTTACACAATATATGCATTAGGAATCAGCAAAAGGTGCTCAGCACAATGATAACACAACTGCACAAATCAGGCACTGGATATTTCAGTGGACCATGGAATATAGTCACATTAACCTATTTTTACTTAATCCTTACCCTGCTGAATACATTAAGATGCCACGCCCACTTCTAATTTTCAGCCAATCAGATTACTTGATCCAAGTTGTTGATTAAAATTCACATATTTAATTACAAACAGTGTAGATCCAGATCAGTTGGCTTCTCCAGAAGCCAACTGATCTGGCTCTACACTGTTTGCAAAGGCAAGGCATATCTGGGTTCAGCAGGACTGGGATTAAGAGGTCAATGTGACTTATATTTCATGGTCCAGTCACTGGTCATTATATTTTTGGAGACTACTTGACAGATTAACATCAAACTTGACTTGTTTTGTCAATTTTCAATCAGCTTTAACATTTATTGTGTGCTAAGTATAGACCAAGCTTTTTGTGAAAACTAATACTTGGTTATAATAATGTTAAGCAGTTCATGGATTTGGTCAGTTCACGACCGTTCATAAAGTACTTCTGGAGTAACAGCAAACTCTAAGATTGTCAATGTCTGTGGGCATAGACAATAAATAATAAATATTCAGACATCTTAATTTCTTACCATACTTGTTCTATACTTTGAAAAGTCCGCTATAATACTTGTTGATGTATCTAAAAAAGCAGTAATATGAGTGGCAAACACTGTAGACCCTGATCAGATGCTGCATTCTGCAACATATGATCTGGGTCTACACTGTTTGTTCAGGCCTATCTATCCAAATACTTCGGGTAATAAATGTAAATAACTGAAACCCTGTTAGGCCTGATTTCAATATTATTTTGACAAAGTCTTCGAAAATCAAATCTAGAAGGCTGTTTATCCTGTGGTGAAAATCTGCAGGGATCACAAGGCAACTCAGCTAAAGCCTAGCAAGAATCTACCATCAGTGCTCAGCAGGTGCTTGATGGGAGGGATGGGTTGAGATACCTCTTTATCACAGGGTTTTTCCTCGTGCTGTACATCCTTAGAAGTCTCTTCTGTCATATTACAATTTTCAGCATCCCCTTCTTCTGACTATAGCGTATATACATAGCTTTAGATTAGCACATAAAATTCTGGGCTCAGTTGTTCAAAACTAACGATGTCGTTAATTAATGTATCGTTAAAACTTTGATCAATAAATATGGAAAATATGCTAATATTTTTGCTGAAAAAAATGTGAGTAGCTTTTGCATTTGCAAAAGCTACTCACATTTTTTAAGCAAAAATGCCTGTGAATTAGATACTATACTTACTAGAACAGTTAACATTTTGACCACTAACGAGGTTGTTAAGCTAACGATACTTTGAACAACTGGGTCCTGATATTGTTCTTTTTTCACCACAAAAACATACCGTATTCAATCTAATTACCATACATACCTCTCTAAGTGCACACTCAAGCATTTTGTAGTCTTCAGATTACAGCCATGTATTTTTATCTGCTACTTTATAAAAGCATATGTTGTTGGTAAATATTTGAATTGTCTCAACTCGTATTTTGTTGGTACACATTTGAATTGCCTCAAGGAGTCGAGGCAATTCTTTGAATTGCCTCGACGAGTCGAGGCAATTCAAATAAGTACCAACAACATATGCTTTTATACACTTATTGAGGCAATTGGAATGAGTACCCACAACATATGTCTTTATAAAGAAAATAAGAAAAAAAATATCACTTAAGCATCAATAGATATGCCTCTTATGAAGTTCTCTGCTGATCTTTCTTAAATGTGTGTCCTTATTAGGTGTATATTTTACAAGTTATTAATAGTAATTTTGAAAAACATAAGCGCAGTGCGGTAATAAGGTCAAATACGTTATGATGTGGTTACTCATTAGAAGCGCCTCTGTGAAGCACTTCTAATGAGTAACCATACACACGTTTTCATGGAAAATAAGAAGACTATTTATTTGGCTACCTCTCTTATCTAGAGCTATGATATACCATATTTACCCTACTGCGCTTTCAACATCTCTTTCAGAAAGTCATTTGTTGCTAGGCAGTTTACCCAGAAGAAGTAAATTTGCAAACTTTTGTCATGATTTAATGCAAAACCATTTGTCATAACTACCTATGCACAATTTGTTTTTTCTAGTCATTGGGTTTTAAAAAATTCCATCCAAAAATCAAATATAATTCACTTTTTCCCATAGAAAAAATGAATGCAGATTATGCAGAAATCTGGAGACATATTTTCGACAAGTTTTGCTTGTTCAATTTTTCTGAAATTTTCACAACATTGTTGTGAAACATCAATACTTAAAATTCAGCAAAGAAAAGTAAAAAATATTGACTCTGACAAAAATTAAAACCAATCACTTTACTACAGAAATTGCATTGGTCAGACCAATGTTTTGGCCGTAAATTTAATTTTAGGGTAAATTTTTCAGAACAAAACACAGAAATAGAAAAGACAAATGAAATAGTTTCTGATAAGCTACAGCCAATCAGAAGAAAATACAAATGTATCTTCATTTAAAATAAAATGCCAAGCAAAATACATCTTTCCAAATGATGTCGAAAGGACAGTAACTATTTGAACACTTAAACACCTTGTGATGTATATTTGAATTTGAATGTACATGTAAATACCTGCTGATGTATCCAAAATATGCCATCGGAATGGCCAACAGTGTTGAACTTGACCAAATTGCTTTAGGAGCAGACTGATCTTAACCTATATTGTTTGCTCAATCATTTCTGCCCAAATATTTAGGGTAAGTGTGGCATTCATATACACTGTATGTGTACATTTATATGTAAATTTAACCTTTAAAGGGCCATCAAAACTAGCAAATGATATTATTTTTTTTTAAATTTTGTTTGAGAAAATAAGGCAAGAGATTTCAAGTGAATTATCTATTAGATGTATGATTCACACAAAAAGTCAAGTCTTATTAGCTAATTGCCAATGTCACAGCAAACATTGTAGACACTATGTTTTATGGTCTTTAATTTGGGTCTACACTGTTTGACAAATTTTCTTTTGCATGATGTAGGCATTAATTGGTTAACAGACAATAAATGTTTTGTTTTTTTCTTTAGACTTTGAACACTGCATAAAGTGATTGAAAAAGGAATCCTGAATAAAAATAGAGCAGAGCTCACACAGTTAGTTTTGAGTGAGATAATGCAACATAACAGAATATCAAAGCAGTAATAATCTGATGCTTAAAACAAAGGCAACTCTTTTTTTTTTTTATTTCAAGCATCAAACAGACAATTAAAAAACTGTTATACTTAATTCTCTGCTCAGCAGTTATATTACATCCAAATACTCTTTTGATCTTTCCAAGCTCTTTTCAAGCACTATGGTTAGTATACAAAGGAATCAAACAGCTGCAGAGTTCTAGATAAGGTGCTGTTTATTTTATTTATTCTTTTTTTTTCAAAGAAAAAGTATTGTCATTTTTCTTATTTCTTCATGAAAACATATGCTGTGGGTACTCATTAGAAGTATATGAGTACCTACAACATATGTTTTCATGAAGAAATAAAAAAAAGTATTTATCTGGCTACCTCTTTTATTTAGAGGTGAAAGTTGTTACAATAACAATGTTTTTAGGGGGTTTTCACAGTGTTTTTTTTGTTGTTGTTGTTTGTTGTTTTTTTTTCAAATGAAACATTGATTTTAGCTCTATTAGCAAACCTCTAACAAATTTTCACAGGTTATATGTAAATCGGGAATAAGATGACAAGACAGAACCTTACTCTGCAAACTCAGTATACCCTGTCTAGTCTGGTTATAACTAGAGTGTTTCACTTTGCAAAAGCTGCAAAGTCCAAAGACTGTCTGATGAACTGAGCCTCCCTGAACAGACTGCACATGTGCTAACAGAATATTAAGGCAAAAGAAATACTTTAGGTGACAGCATAGCTCTAGTTTGATTATTAGTGGCCCAGTCAACACTGTTAAAGTCATTTTGAATTGGTCATTAGCCTACACACACTTTTCCTAGGCAGGGTTAATCCTCCAAGCAGCACTTTCACCAGTAACTGACAATTACCCTTCTTCAATCAGCCGAAGGGGGAGAATGACTGCATTTCATGATCAATCTCCACAAAAGTTATGTGGCCAAGCTGGGATTTAAATTTCCTACCCCTAGTTCTGCAGTAAGACATGCTACTGTCTGCCCTATGGAGCCTGGCTGCAAAGGTCTACTGGCTGCCATATGGAGCCTAGCTAGAAAAGAGAGATATCCAGATAAATGTTTGTTTTCTTTTCTTATTCCATATTGTGGGTACTCATTAGCAGCAACTTGAATACCCCAACATATTTAAAAAAAAAAAAAAAAAAAAAAGTACCGTATTCGACTTAATTACCACACCTTGTGCTTAGGTTTTTCAAAATTACTGGGAAGCTTGTGGTTAAATATGTATCCACCTATACTAAGGGTACTCTTAAAAAAAGAAGAAAAGATCAGCGAACGACTTATCTAATGTGTGTGTGTGTGTGTGTGTGTGTGTGTGTGTGTGTGTGTGTGTGTGTGTGTGTGTGTGTGTACTTTATAAACGCATATGTTGTGGGTACTCATTTGAATTCCATCGACAAGTTGATGCAATTCAAATGGGTATCCACAGCATATGTCTTTATAAAGAAGTAGACAAAAAGTACACTGACTGTTATCTGAACACTATGGAATTGCTTGACTGTGCGCTTATAGGGGTATGTACTGTAATTAGGTTGAATACAGTAAATACTTTTATGTTGCAAAAGTTGCCTTATGTAGCGGTATCATGATAATGAAGGCTCTGATCTGACAAACAACTATACCACTGACAGACTTTCAAGTGCCCTCCATGGAAAAAGTAGGGATAAAGTAGGGCTCAAAATTTTGAAAAAGTAGGGCAAAGGTAGGAATTTCTATCATAAAAAGTAGGGATAGTAGGGATGTTCTGAGTGTTTTCAGACTTAGACAAAACATATAATAAGCAAACAAAGTTTTCTCTGAACAATAATTACGTTACCATGGAAAGGAAATACCAAAATAAATGTTCCAAAAATGGAGTTACAACTGAAGTAAAAATATTTTATAAACTTTTGCATCATGGCTGTTCAGACTTAGTTGATCTGATTTTTACAAACTCCGAGTGAGCAAAGCCAGCGAGGAAAAAATAGAATTTTTGTCACTTCAAACATTTTTTAACTAAAAAGTAGGGATAGTAGGGCATTTTCAGAAAAAAAGTAGGGAAAAGTAGGAGCACACAAAAAAGTAGGGAAAAGTAGAAATAGTAGGAAAAGTAGGGCCCACTTGAAAGCCTGCACTGAGTAAAAGCGGCTGCTGTTGGAGATAAACCCTTTCAGCCCGGCAGACCAAACCCATTACCTTTGCAAACAGTGTAGATCAAGATGAGATGGCTCATAACAAGTCATCTGTTCAGGATCTACACTATTTGCCATTTGTTTTTGAGTTTAGACTGAAACCCCCATTTGTATTGATGGACAAGTCCTAATTCAAGAATGGAAGTCCACTTCAGAAACTCAGGAATGAAAGCGTCAAGAACTGGTTTTGTGTGATGTGTTCAGTATCATAGCTCAAGATAATAAAGAGAATCTCATAGCTTCAGATATGAGGGGTAGCCACATATTTTCATTTCTCCATGAAAACATATGTTGTTGGTACTCATTAGAAGCGCCTTGCCAAGGCGCTTCTAATGAATACCAAAACATTTGTTTTCATGGAGAAATAAGAAAAATATCAGTATTTTTTGTTAAAAAATGCTTTATCTGGAGGCTTGGTATCTAGATAAATATTTCTCTTCTGTCTTCACCAAAACAGATGTTATTGCACCTCAGAGACAAAATTTAATTATTTTAAAGAGTACCCATGATATGGAGAAATAAGAAATATATCAATACTATTTTATTCATAAAATTGTCTTATCTAGAGCTATGCAATAAGCAGACAACCAGTCTTGCAAATTTACTACACCATGATTATGTCTGCAAACATCAATTCATAAAAGAAAAATAGTCTTGGAGTAAGAAATCCATACTTGCTATATTCCATTTTCAGAAAAAAAAAATCATGATCAAAAGCATTACCATAAACACAGCCCACCAATCCTACCCTTGCAAAATGTCAATACAAGAAGGAATCATAGATTATTTCACTGGGCCTTAACATAAGAACTTATGGTTATTAAAGATCTGAATGGATGTAAATGTTGATGGCTACATTGATTTTTACGGGACACTAGGCTATATTAATGGTAGCAGTTCTGACAAAGCTTTCCAAACAAACTGCTTTAACGGATGCCAACAACAGTCAAAATAGAGCTAAAAAGCCTTAGATTGGAAGAATAAATAGCATCACAACCAGACAGGCTGAAAACTCAAGTATCATTTATATTGTTGTTATTTTGTATAGGATGACCACAGTGTGAACAGACCTCTATTGTGTGTTTGTGTGTGTGAAGTATCGTGTCTCTCTGTGTCTCTGCCTGTTTCTTCTCCTCTTCCAATTCTAAAATAGTGTTCTTGGAAATTGCTAGGTCCTCCTTCATCAAGGCATTTGTTGTCATAGCCTGTTCCAACTTCTGTTGTAAGTTTGTTACTGTGGCACTGCAGAGAAAATACATAAAAAGGGAACTTAGACTCACAGTCTACACAAAATCTGTCGGCCTGCTGATAATGTGAGACAAAATTTTGTTCAATCTGATAAATGTTCTAAGAGTTTCAATTACATTTTTAAAAATTATTTGTCTGACCGGTGTCACACAGATTTTGAAAAGTTGTTGTGTACTTTGGACTCAGATCCAGATATATCCTGCTTTTGCAAACAGTGTAGATCCAGATCAGTTGGCTTCCAAAGAAGCCAAATGATCTGGATCCTCACTGTTTGCCATTAAGTATGTGAATTCATATCAACAATCTGGATCAAATGATTTGATTGGCTGAAAATTAGACATGGGCATGGCATCTTAATTTATTCAGCATGACAAGGGTTAAAGCTGACTGAAACATTTTCAGGGGTGACAACCATGTCAAAATTGTTTTTTTTTGTGTCCTTCAGAAAAAGGGGTCTATTCTATAAGGAAAGAATCTGCTCTCTCCAGGAGCAAATTCTTTTCTTGCAGGTCAGTTCCCTTTTCAGAAGCAGTTTGGCAAGCAGTAAAGCAAACAGGGATCCACAAAGGTTGTCTCCCTTGGCAGGACTAAGCAAAAAATCTACAACGTGTATCCAATGCCCTTAACCCTTGCCTTCTGAATAAATTAAGATGTCACGCCCACTTCTAATTTCCAGCCAATCAGATTACTTGATCTGTGTTTTTGATAAAAATTCACATATTTAATGACAAACAATGCAGATCCAGATCAGTTGGCTTCTTCAGCCAACTGATCTGGATCTACACTGTTTGCTAAGACAGGGCATGTCATGTTTAGCAAGAGAAGGGTTAACATGAAAAGTGATAATTATCCCCACTCTTTTTAAAAGAAGCAATGGGGATATTGTGAATGCCTCCCTCCAGCATGCTATCTCCTCCTAAACCACTAGGCGAAATTGAACCAAACTTGCTACATGACATTCCCCCCCCCCCCCCCCCCCACATCCCCCACCCCACCCCCATCCCCCACCGTAATAAGGGTGTGCAAGAACAATATTGTTTTTGTCTGTTTGACTGTCCCTCCATCTGTCCATCAGGCTATCTCCTCCTAAAACACTGGGGTATATTTTAACCAAACTTGATACATGACTTCCCCTTGCGGTAGTAATGTGGGAGAGTGAGTCTATGTGTCCATCCCTTCATAATGCTATTAGCAACATTAACACCCAGCATGGGGATTTTGCCCTGGCATGCCACTGACTGTGCAATCTAGTTTTTTTAATATATTTTCACCAAAATATATTTTGTAGAAACTCAATGGAATTGTCTCAAAGAGACAATTCCAGTGAGTACACACATGGTATGTTCTGATAAAACATATAAGAGGACATGTTATAAAGGAGCATTTCATGATAATTCTACGATATTTTTATTTCTTATTTCTCCATAGAAAAAACATATGTTATAGGTTCTTGTTAGAAGCACCTCACCTCAGCATTTCTAATAGGTACCCACAACAGATTTTTTTATGGAGAAAATTATCCCAAAATTATCACCAAATACTCCTTCAGAAGTTTTCTGAATTATAAAGGCCAGTTTCACTGACATGTCTCAAAAGAATTAGTCTGAGACTGCATGTAAGATGTATTGCATATAGGCTGATTTCAGATATCCTGTCTATCAACTGAATGCTGAAATGCATAACTGAATAAATTTAACATAGCTACAGATAAGAGGGGGTATCCACATAATATTTTTCTTATTTCTCCACAAAAACATATGTTGTGGGTACTCATTAGAAGCACCTCGGTGAGGGGAGGTGCTTCTAATGAGAACACACAACATATGTTTTTGTGGAGAAATAAGAAAAATATCAACATTTTTCGGATGAAAAAAGTGCCCTATCTGTTGCTATGTTTAAGCAATGTGCAATAGGTGAGTACCAGAAGCTGAATGCTTGGGAAAACAGTTCAGAATAAATATAGCAGACTTCATGGCAAACTTATTGTCATATACTTACCCTAAAACACTTGGACAAGACTGCCTGAGCAATTAGAGTAACCCCCTGATCTGGGGCTGCACTGTTTACCATACAACCAGTCCTTTTTAAACATATCAGGTAGACATTAACCCTTGTCTTGCTGAGCCCAGATATACCTTGCCTTTGCAAACAGTGTGGATCCAGATCAGTTGGCTTCTGAAGAAGCCAATTGATCTTGATCTGCACTGTTTGTCATTCAGTATGTGAATATCAACAACCTGGATCAAGTAATCTGATTGGCTGAAGTGGGCGTGGCATCCTAATTTATTCAGCATGACAAGTATTAAAATCTAGTCTGCCGTTTTCATTTCATTGGTGTATTCCTTGTTTCCAATGGTTTCCATTTTGATAAACATGTATTTGTGTGTGTGTGTGTGTGTGTGTGTGTGTTTTGTTTGTTTGTTTTTTTTGTTTGTTTTGTAAAATATAGTAAAGGCATAAGGTGTCAAACTCTATACAAAATAAACTGCAAGACACAAGGTTCTTTACCATATGTGCAAATATTGTAGACTCAGATAGTTTGTTTGTTTGTTTTGAGGTTTTACGGCCCAGTCAACCCAATGGGGTCATGTTGAGCACGGTCAGTTTACCTAGCCACATGTTTACTGGGCAGGCTTAGTCCTCTAAACGGTTAACCAGTGTTGTGCACATTCTTTCGCCAGAAACTGACAACTGCCCTTCTTGAATCAGCGGAAGGGAGAGAATGACCGTAGAAAATATTTCATGATCAATCTCCACGAAAGAATGTTGCAGAACTCGGCGGGGTTTGAACCCGCGACCTTCTGGCCTCCAGTCGGACGGCGCATCCAACTGAGCCACCGAGGCCGGCTCGAAGACTCAGATAGATCCGCACATGTAAAAACTCTGCTATAGGTCTATGCAATTACCATAAATACGCAGAGTCAAATATGCATAGATTTTCATCATATTTTGCAGGTTTGCATGCTCCTCTAAATCTACATATGAAATCAGGTACCTCTGTGCATGTAGTTCTTACTGGAAACAAAGCTATGTAAGATTAAAGGAATTCTGCAGAGTAAAAGAAAGATGCATGTATAAAAGACTACGTAGTACTCACTTTAAATGTCTATTTAATTCTTCTAAATAATTTTTTTGGTCTAATATGGTGGCCATTTTGGCTTTTCCTTCAGCACTACAAAAATAAATACATATCAGTGAAACATTCTCATACCAAAACAACTTCACTTCTATCTCAAAGCTCTGTTTATGTAGAACTAGCAGATGACAAAAGAAAATACCGTAATAACCTTTGGTATTAGGACAGATAGGCCTTTGCAAACAGTGTAGACCCAGATCAGATGCTGCAGAATGCAGCATCAGATCAGGGTCTACACTGTTTGCCATACATACAGCAATATTTTAGACACATGAACAGGTAATAAATTTCAAATTTTAGGACAAGTATGGTAAGTAGATAAGGTGTCCCAATACTTAGAATTACTATGGTACAGTTTGGCAACTGAGCAGCAGCATGAGAAAATATACCCTAAGACTGGCTAAGACACAGACAACCATCAGAGAATCAAATAAGCATGAGCATCTGATCAGTCTTTGGTCGGGCATATTTACAAAGTCATCTGGGCCCAGTCGTTCAAAGCTAACGATGTTGTTAGTTAACGATTCCTTAAAATTTACATTGATACGCAAATATTCTGATATTTTTTGCTGAAAAAATGTGCAAAAGCTACTCACATTTTTTCAGCAAAAAATATCAGAATATTGTGTATTGAATCCGCTAAAACAGTTAACGAAATGACCCTTAACGAGCTCGTTAAACTAACGATGCTTTGAACAACCGGGCCCTGCTATTTAAACTCAGCTGGCAAAACGCCACTGAAATCATGTTATTGTATTCTCTCCATTAAATGCACTGCTGGTGTTTCACTGTCTTTGGTAACATTTCTGTTGTGAAAAGGGAAAAAAAAACTATTTTTGAGTTTGCTTGAAATGTGTGGTTAATTCAGAGACCTGTTTTCACAAGGCAATCCGCAATTTACAGTAGACACCTGATCACTGAAGCAAATTAAATAGGGAAGAAAATGGCTTTCAGTAAATTTCCAGTATATTGAATTTCAGTAATAGCAGCTAGTGATTTAGAAAATTTTCTTTTGTTTTTCTAAAAAAAATTGATTTAGCAGTCCAATCTAATCCAATGAATTCAGCAATCCAATCCAATCCAATAATCTCAAAAGGCAGCAACTCTACTGGAAATGTCAAATCTCAGTTTCCTTTGTTTTTCTAAAAATATATGATTTAGCAATCCAATCCAATCCAACAATCTCAAAAGGCAGCAACTGCACTGCAAATGTCAAACCACAGTTTCAGGGATAAAATGGACAAAATATACCATTCATTATTGCCTGCTGACTTTCCTTACAGCATTCCAAAGATGTATTTCAACATGTTTAACAATAAAGAAAATGAAATACAAACTTGGAACAAATGTGGTTAATTTAACAGCTTCGAACATCTGGGGGCCTGCAAAAGTGAATCTGTATTTAACCCTTAAAACGCCATGAAGACCTGCATCTGAAAAAGTCATCTGTTTATGTCATCTGCTGAATATTCCTGCAAACTGTTCAAACCTATTTTTGCATACAGGCAAACAGTCTGAATCCTGATCAGACTGCTCCTAGAGGAGCAGTCTGATCTGGGTCCACACTGTTTACAAAAATGACTTTTAAGATCACAAGCAGATGACAAAGCAGATAACAATTGTTGGGATACACAAGAAAGTGGCATAAAGGGCCCCTTGCGCCCTGACCCTGATTTCAGGTCCACCCGATGCCTGGGAACAGCACGGCCTATAGATGGAAGAACAGTGAAAGAGGTGAAGGTTGATGATGAAAAGCTTGAGGCTGTTCCGGAGTTCTGCTATTTAGGGGACATGCTTTCTGCTGGCGGTGGTTGCGAGCTGGCTGCCGTTATTATTGTGTTGGGGTTTAACAACACGTCAACCCTTGTGGGTCATTTTGTGTCGTCTCCCAGAGAAAGGGAGAAAAGAGACAGAAGAGGTAGTAGAAGAGATGAAAGAGAGGGACAGGAAAGAAAGAGAAACAGGAATGAAAGTGAAGAAACAGAAGAAATAAAAACATTTCCACTCTACCCTTACCTGCTACAAGGATAGCAGGCCTTGACCAACTGTAAGCCAATATCAGTTGAACGCCCCGGTGGCATAAGATACACAACACCTTCGCAACACACTGCAAATGTGCTTGGGGCAAGTTCCGCCAACTGCTCCCCCTTCTCACCAACTGCAATCTGCCACTTCTGAGCAGAGGTCGGGTGTATTCATCATGCGTAAGGAGTGTGATGCTGCATGCAGCAGAGACCTGGGCCATGACAGTAGCTACACTTAACCGCCTGCGGCGTAATGACCGCGCAATGATCCGTTGGATCTGTAATGTCAAGGCAAAGGATGAAGTCAGCTCAGACTCCCTTCTCTCAAAGCTTGGCATCCAGGACTTGGATGTGGTGCTCCGCACCAGTAGAATGAGGTGGTTTGGACATGTAGAGCGCAGCACAGGTTGGATTGCTAAGGTACGCAAGCTAAATGTAGTTGCACAGAAGAGACCCGGCAGGCCAAAGAAAACGTGGGATGAAGAGTTGATGGACAACAGAAAGAAGCTGGGAATGGACTCTGCTGATCCCTAGAACTGTTCTGAGTGGAGAGGACGTCTCAGAGAAAGACTTGTCAAACAAGCCCAACCCTAGGTAGAGGAAAACCGGCTTTAAAATGGATATGATGATGATGATGATGATGTGATAGGCAGTTTAAGGGTTAATATGAATTGATAAACTTTCAAGGAAGGAAACTGAAAAATGTTATACCTCCCTTCTGGGGTGAGGTCTAGCATATTTTGCACCAATTTTTACTATGGGAAGAAATGAAAATATTTGAATTTTTTAAAACCAATTAATAGAATAAAACTTTATGTGTATACATAGCAAGAACAAATGGTTTTATGTTAAATCATAACAAAACGTTTGCAAATTTATTTCTTCTGTGTAATGGGTAGGACAAAAAAAGACTTTCTGAAAAATGTTGAAAGGACAGTAAGTGTATTCGTCCCCTTAAAAGATTTGTTAAGGATCAAAACTGGCTGCAGTTCACTTAAGCTGGCTTTCCAGAAGTAAAAAATGATGTGGGGATCCTGAATAAAATTTGATTTTAGCTAAAAAGCAAGTGGGCAGGTGAGGTGCGTGCACAAGGAAGGGCATTTAATAGAGAATACAGTATGGCAATGATTATATGATTACAATAAAGCATAAATAGTACATATTTGCCTAAAATATCTGAACACCTTACATTGCTCCAGAACCAAAAAGTACCAATATTTTTTGCATTTCTCCATGAAAACATATGTTGTGGGTACTCATTAGAAGCTCCTCAGTAAGGTGCCTCTAATGAGTACCCACATTATATGTTTTCATTGAGAAATAGCATAGGCACTTCTAATGGGTACCCATAACATGTTTTCATGGAGAAATAAGAAAAATAATATGCAGACACCCCCTCTTAGCTGGAGCTACCTTAATTCTTTATAATATCTAGGCCCAGTTGTTTAAAACTAACGATATCATTAGTTAACATATTGTTAAAATTAAATATCATTAAATATGGCATATATGCTAATATTTTTGCTGAAAAAATGTGGGTAGCTTTTGCATTTGCAAAAGCTACACACATTTTTTCAGCAAAAATAACTTATGAATTTGGTATTGTACTTACTAGAACAGTTAACATTTTGACCACTAATGAGCTTGTTAAGCTAATGATGCTTTGAACAACTGGGCCCTGTTCTAAATTTTGAACAAGTCCATTTTACTACCAATTAATTTGTCTAACAACTTCTGGATAAGTGGCAAACAGTGTAGTTCCTGATCAGATGCTGTGTTCTGCAGTGTCTGATCTGGGTCTATAATATTTGCTTAGGTATGTCTGCCTAAATACAGGCAAATATGGTACAAGTAAACATTAATATTTTCTCATTACAGTGTCTTTTTGGGACAGTCTTTGTGAAAATCAAAATACCCCAAAAAGCTTCATATTCACATAAGTGTATCAGAATCCACTCTTTCTACATGAAATTATAACACCCCATAATGTAGGGAACATTGAACACCAATATCAGATTATTTGAATCTGTGCTAATGAAGTATGCAATAAGGGTTTCATGTGGTTCATCTCTTATTTATACCATTTACTTACTTTGGGCAAATTCAGCTGATGATAAACTGATGACAATCTTTTTAATTCTCCAAAGAAAATAGGGTTTGAGATTTTTTTTTATTTTATTTATACCATTTACATACTTTGAGCAAATTCAGCTGATGATAAACTGATGATAATCTTTTTATTTCTCCAAAGAAAACAGGGTTTGACTTTTTTTTTTTCTAACAGTCTCCAAAGGAGAGAATCTGCATCAAGTGTCAAACTCATGATAAAATTTTCACCTAGCCTGCAAAACATTAACCTTAGTCCTGCTGAACCTGGATATGTCCTGCCTTGGCAAACTGTGTAGATCCAGATCAGTTGGCTTCTGAGTCAACAATCTGGATCAAGTAATCTGACTGGCTGAAAATTAGACATGGGCATGGCATCTTAACTTATTCAGCAGGACAAGTATGTTTCTACATACCAGTATTGACAAATGAGTGATTTATTTCTGGATATATGACAAGACATTCCAGACATGTCAAGTTCTATTTTCAGGAAAAAAAACAAAACAATATTTCAAAATGCATGTATCATCTACTGATACTTAAATTTAGATGGCTAAATATCACAAACATGGAAAAACAAACAGTTACAATTTCTTGCAAGACATAATTTAAGCCAACACAAAACCTACAAAATGGCATGTGTGCCCAGCAAAGACTCAGATCAGGGGATGCCCAGGCTGATCTGAGTTTTCACTGGGCACACACACCATTTTGTTGGTTTTGTCAGGTGCTGGCTCATTTGTAAAAGAAGTGACCAGGAGACATATGCAGCATATATGTAAAATTCCATCTGGTAATATTTTATTTTAACATTCAATAAGGTATGGTTGTTGTTCGTTTTTTTACATGTGTGTGTGTGTGTGTGTGTGTGTGTGTGCATGTGTGCTTGTGTGTGTGTACATGTGTACATTTGTTTTTTGTTTGTTGTTTTTTTTTTATATTTTTTTTTTTGTGTGTTTTTTTTTGCTTGTTTTTTTTTTTCTTCTTTTTTTGTTAAAATAATGCAGGTATTTTTTTATATTACTACAAAGAAATAAATGTTGTGGAACTTCTTCTGAATGCTCTTTGTTACATTATTCCACTGAGATGCCATGACATATTTATTCATGGAGAAATAGTCTGCTTCAGTCTTTTCACCACACAAATCTGTATAGGGATGCAAAGGAGTTCTTGAGGAATAATTGGTGATATTTCTGAGATATCTTTTTTATTTCTCCATAAAACATATGTTGTTGGCACTCATTAGAAGTGCCTCAGTGAGACCGCTAATGAGTACCCACAACATATGTTTTTATGGTGAATTGAAGAAAATCATCCCTGAATTATCATCAAATTCTCCTCCTTAACAAGTCCTCTGAGAATGTCATCTATTTTTGTACCCACTTCCAATAATTTCTGATGTCCTCTCAATGACACAGAGCAATATTTATACTATTCCAATGACATTTCCAACAATTTCTGCTAGCTGCTCTGTGACAAAGAGCACTAACAGCCAATCCAATAACACAGTCTAATTTAAAGCAACTGGTTCCCTTCTTCACTGATCAATAGTGAAATTGCTTGCCTTTGATAATCAATATTCTTGTACAGAGCGAATATTCTTGTACAGAGCCATGTTTTATTCCATTATAAACTGATTTTAAGTGCAAATTCTAGTCAGGTTGACTGATCTATGCATTTGCAGAAATTATAGGATTGGTCATATACCGTACTTTCTCCAATTATTCAAACAGACACTCCCGAGCAAAAGGTGTAACCCAGATCAGACTGCTCCTAAGGAGCAGTCTGATCTGGGTCTGCACAGTTTTCCATTCAGCAAGCACTTGTCAAACAGACTTATGTCATATTTTGAATGGGGATGTTATGTTGTTGTGGTGTCCCAATATCCCATATTTACCCTAAATATTTGGATACCTACACTCTTTACTATGCTGGACTAAACTTAGAATATATCCATTTTACAAACTGTTAATGTGTCTAAAATTGCTGGATTAGTGGCAAACAGTGCAGACCCTGCATTTTATGGCATCTGGTCTGGGTTTATGCTGTTGGCTGAGACCTGTCTGTCTGTCTGTCTACCGGTAAACAAGGTAAATATAGTAATTCAGCCACACATACTCAACCTGTCTTATGCCCTATACAAAGTGGATAAAAACCAGACTATATACATCAGTAGTTTGATTAGGGTCATGAACATCTGCACAGCTCTAAATAAATAGAGTTCATCTGAAAAGTATTTCTACTCAAAAACATATTGTAGGTACTCATTAGAAGTTCCTTGACCCTAAATGTTTTCAACAGAGCCTATGCAATCATAATCTACAATTATATGGTAACTTGACTGAACCTTACAGAGCATCAGAAACAGAGTAATAATGTGTCTAAATTAATTCTTTCAGCCCGGCAGACCAAAATGGAATGAACCATCTCATCAGGCTCTACACTGTTTGCCATTTTGTTTTTGATTTTACACTGAAACCCTTATTTGATGCAGTGGACATGTCCAAATTCAAAGATGGACCAGTCCATTTAAGAAACTCATGGGTGAAGGGTTAAATACCTAGCCCTATTTTCCAGGAAAAATAATAACACAAAATGTACATCCACTCACAATAAATTCTACCTGTAGCCTCACAGCTCCAGATAAGCATTTTTTTTTTTCAATACAAAACTATTGATATTTTTCCTATTTTTGCATGAAAAAATATGTTGTGGTACTCATTAGAAATGCCTCACTGAGGCATTTCTAATGAGTACCACAACATATTTTTTCATGCAGAAATAAGAAAAATAAATTCTGGATACATCCTCTTATCTGAAGTATGAAATGTAGCTAAAGATTACGGGTAATGACATCACAACTGGATTTCTGGATCTTACCTTTCTGTGTCTGGTGACTCGTCATTAAAACGTGTGTCTTTTAAATATAAGCTAAAGTCTATCACACCCATCTATAAAACAAACATGTGGTTCGGTATAAATTTATAGTGCATATCATACTGTAAATGTCCTAAAATTTTGAAAACTTTATTCCATATTTTTTGGTCTGAAGTCTGCTTTTTTATGCAGTTGCTTATTAAAATACTTAATGGTAGAGCCTGATCAGACTGCTCCTTCAGGAGCAGTCTGATCTGGGTCTTCACCATTTACATTTGCATATCCCATTTTGTCAGAAATCTTGGTGTAGTCTGAAAAAATTAGGATATTTACCATAATTATCCCAGACAGGCAGATACCAGACTTGTTAAGGAAGAATATTTGATGCCAATTCTGGGATAATTCTCAATTTCTCCATAAAAACGCATGTTGCGTTACTCATTAGAAGTACCTTCATGAGGCATTCTAATGAGTACCACAACATATGTTTTTAAGGAGAAATAAGAAAAACTATCCCAGAATTATCACCAAATACTCCTTCTTAACTAGTCCTCTGGAAACCTTAATCCTCACTTTTCTTATCCTAAAATTTGAACAGAGATGCCATGCCAAGCAAAAATGTGTTTTTAACCCTTGTCCTGCTGAACCTGGATATACCCTGCCTTTGCAAACAGGGTAGATCCAGATCAGTTGACTCTATTAAGTATGTGAATTTATAGCAACAATCAGGATCAAGTAATCTGACTGGCTGAAAATTAGAAGTGGGTGTGGCAATTTATTCAGCAGGACAAGGGTTAAAGAAAGGAGTGCACTATAAAAAGAGGATTAAGTTCCACAGTGTCATTCTGTGTGACTCAGTTGTCTGGTAGCATTAAAAATCTGATCAGCCAGACAGTATCATTCTGTCTCTTGATCTCAAGGAGGTAACATCTCCAGTCAACCAACAGAATTACCATGTATGGTATTTCTAGTCCACTGATTGGCTAAAATAAATTCACACCTTTACCTGTACAGGTAAAATATTCCCTGTACTGGGAACCAGAGCCTCCAGTTTGAAAATCCTGTCTTTAAGCATAAGATAAATATATGAATACTGCACAACCTGTGCATCAAATCACTTGCTGTCCTTTAGTCCACTGTATACTTCACATTTATCCCGTACATATGTGGATAACTGACCCCAATCAGTGTGATGATGACTGGTGTTTTACATCCCTTTTAACATTATTTAAGTCAAACTGAGATCATGGAAGGATGACAATGAATGGCTCTGTGCAATGAAGTGTCCTACAGTCATAAGCTGAATTCTGCCTCCAGTGGGATTCGAACCAGACCATGTGATCCAAGTCAGGAGCACTAACTGTGCAGCCATCCAGGCACTTCCCAAATCAGACAGCAAAGAAGCACACTGTCTGGGCATTTACTGTCTGCATGTGTTCCAAAGAAACAGTTTCACATCATGCATCAGAGATGACATATTAGTGAAGTATTTTCGAAAACATTTTTTTTTTCTTTTCAGTGAAGCTTGGCATTTCAATGAAAGCAAATGATGGAGATAGTCTGAATGAAATGCCAAACTGTTTTCTTTCAACAAACTGAAAGAGTTTTGTTTTCAAATGTCATCTATTAATACAATACTCTAAAACCTAATTTCTAAGCACTTTTAAAAAATTTACTAGCAGGTACATTCAGCAGACCTCAAGATAAGGCACTTCTTTTCAATGAAACATGTTGATATTTTCCTTATTTCTATAGAAAAACATAATGTTGTGATGCTTTTTATAGTTACCTCTTTGAGGCACATCTAATGAGTGAGTACCACAACATATGTTTCTGTGCAGAAATAAGATACAATAAAGACCTGTCGTAAAGGCCACCTGTCTTAAGCAATCACCTGTATATTCAGAGGTCACATTTTTGATTCCCTTAAAAACCAAATACAATGCAACCCCCTATAACAGCCAACTCTTAAATCTGGCTATTTTAGGGAGTTGGCAGTTGTAGAGAGTTTAAATATACAGCAAAACAGCACTTTGGGAACATCAGAAAAGTGGCCATTAAAGGGAGGTGGCTGCTGTTGAGAGGTGACCATTTGTGGAGGTTCCACTGTAAGTGTAAATTTACCTGTACTCAACAAGCACCAGTCTAAAACAACCACTTTTTGGCTTTCCTTAAGGTGCGTGCTTAACGCAGGTTTGTCTTGCCACCTTTCTTACCCGGAGCTCTATTTAGCTAAATATGGCCCTTATCAAGTTGTATATAAGAACAGAGAGACATTTATATATTGATATGGCTACATCTGCAGTCTGATCACTGCTTTCCTAAGCAGTAACTTCTACTTCCACAAAAATCAAATTATTTGTTTGTTTGAGTTGGATTTTTATGGCACAGTCAACGCTGTTGTCATGATGAGTCAGTCAGTTGACCTACTCACACTTTTCCTGTGCAGGCTTAGTCCTCTAAGCAGTTAATCAGTACTTGTGCACATACGTTTACCAGTAACTGAAAACTGCCCTTCTTGAATAATCAAATTATAAAAAAAGAATATTTTACTGGTTGGTCAAGATCTTCATCTTTAATACCAAGGTTACAATCTATTACATTAAGGCCAACAAGGAGACCTGCAATCACTACCCCTTCATCTTCCATTAACATGGCACCAGGTTCATAAAACTCACTGAAATAATAATGCAACATGTAACCAGAGGAGTTGTTAACCCTTGTCATGCTGAATAAATTAAGTTGCCACACCCTTTTTTAATTTTCAGCCAATCAGATTACTTGATCCAGATTACTGTTAAAAATTCACATACTGCATGGCAAACAGTGTAGATTCAGATCAGTTGGCTTCTTCAGAAGCCAACTGATCTGGATCTACACTGTTTGCTAAGACAAGGCATGTCGTGTTTAGCAAGAGAAGGGTTAAGGCGGCGTATTTGGTGATAATTCTGGGATAATTTCCCAGTTCTCCATCATAATATATATTGTGGGTACTCATTAGAAGCCCCTCAACAGGGCGCTTCTAATTAGCACTCACAATATATGTTAAGATTATCCCAGAATTATCAGCAACTACTCCTTAAGAAATCCTCTGATATAACATATATTCACAGTTACAGATGAGAAGTTTTAACCAAAAAAGTACTCATATTTTCTTTATTTCTGCAAAATAAAATTCTTTTTCCAGGTCTACAGATTATTTGTTTGAGCCTTACATGTACAATAAATTTTAGCACTCATTAGAACTCACAGCTCCATATAAGATGCTTTTTCCACCCTAATGTATTGATATTTTTTTTTTCTCCACAAAAACATACATTGTGAGTACTTATTAAAAGCACCTCACTGAGGCACTTCTAATGAGTTGCCACAAAGTGTTTTTTATAGAGAAATAAGAAAAATATTTATCAGGATGCTCCTCTTATCTGGGTCTGTAAGAACTGCCTCACTGAAGCAAGTATAATGAGTGTACAAAACATCTGTTCTGATGAAAACACACAGAATAAATAGTTTTTGGATACAAAGCTTATCTGGCGCTATGACATGTTACACGAAAACATACCTATATAATTTTGACCCCCTTAAACCCCACTTATACGTTGTAAAACTGGGGTTTACAGGGGTATACATTATTTTTCTTATTTCTGCTCCAATACATAGATTGTGGGTACTCGTTAGAACCGCCTCGCCGAGGCAGTTCTAACGAGTACCCACAATCTATGTTTTTGAGCAGAAATATAAAAAATGTCAAAATTTTTATCTGAAAACTTTCAGTTTCTGGTGGTGAAAATTTCAATATAATTAAATAGGCATGTTTTCGTAATGTTTTCTTGAGTTCTTGGTGTCACTGGTAGGCTATGTGATTGTGGCACTTCCTGACATCTTCTTTACAATCCTACATTCACGTTAATGTGCTCCCTAATCATTATATTTCTGTTGAAAAATAAGAAAACTATCAATTTTTAATACAGATGTAGCCCATCAACTTTAATGCCAAAATTATGACCTTTTACACTAAGGCAACTATAGACCTGCAATTACATCTCTTTTATCCTGCATTATTTTGGCACTCAGAGAAATGCTTTGACATACAATTAACTATTGCTAAACACATATCATATTAAACCTAGATTTTTTTCTAAAAGAAAAAGGATGTCTCCCCATTTTGAGTACTGCTTTTTACAGTTAGTCAGTGTTAATAATTCACTACTTCCAATATCCACAGGGCTGTAACTCCAAAGCAGGTAAACAACAGTTATGGTTCTTGCATGATGCTTTATATTTGTGTAAAGTTTCATGAAAATACATCATACAGTTTTCAAGTTACAGAGTAGACACTAGTATGTGACAGAAATCACAATAGTCAAAAGACTGTAACCCCAAAAGTAGGTAAACAAGAGTTATGGTTCTTGTATTCTGCATGTTGTCTCATGGTGCTGTATATTTGTGTAAAGTGTCATGAAAACATCTCAAATGGTTTTCAAGTTACAGCACAGACTCAAGTATTAGACAGGAATCACCATTTACAATGTTCAAAGGAACATAACTCCAAAAGCAGGAAAATCAGAGTTATGATCCTTGTGTTCTGCATGACATCTCATGGTACATTATACTTCTGTAAAGTTTCTTGAAAATATCTCCAAAAATTTTCATGTTGGGGAGCAGACACAATTTTGTGACTGACAGATAGATTAAAGGGCTGGCTAAATCATAAAGAATGAAAATGATGATGAAATCAGGTTTACTGATGCATCAACCAATGAGGTTCATTTGCATCAAATAAGGAATGAAGAACTACTGTGTTTACTCTAAATATGGTAAAAGTCTGGACGATAAGTAAACAATGTAGACCCAGATTAAATGCCACATAATGCAGCATCTGATCAAGGCCTTCACTGTTTGCTTATCATTCAGCAGTGTTTGGACACCTCAAAAGGCAGTAAAATGGAGTTGTTCAAATGTAAGTACAAATATGGTAACAAGTAAGGTGTCCCAATATTGCAGATAAATATCATATTCGTCAAATTGCTCCATATGGCAAGCAATTTTTAGACATATCAACAGAAAGTCAAATGAAATTGTTAAATTTTTAGAATAAGTATAGTAAGAACACATATTTTCAAATTATTTAAGGGAAGTATGACAGGTCCAAACCTACCTTGATACAGTATCTCTCATGTAAAATTATTGAGAAAAATATGATAGGTCCTAACCTATCTAAATACAGTATCTCTTGTGTCAAATTATTGAGGCAAATATGACAGGTCCAAACCTTCCTTGATGTAGAACCTCTCATGTCAAATTACTGAGGAAAATATGACAGGTCAAAGCTACCTTAATACAGTATCTCATTCAAATTATTGGGGAAAATATAATACATTCAAACCTACCTTAATACAGTAGCTCATGTCAAATTATTGAGGAAAATATGATAGGTCCTAACCTACTTATATATGGTATCTCATGTCAAATTATTGTAGAAAATATGATAGGTTCAATCCTACCTTAAAACAGTATCTCTCATGTCAAATCATTGAGGAAAATATGATAGGTCCTAACCTACCTTAATATAGTATCTCTGATGTCAAATTATTGAGGAAAATATGGCAGGTCCAAACCTACCTTGATATAGTATCTCTTATGTCAAGTTATTGGGGTAAATATGACCAAACGTAACCTACCTTAATACAGTATCTCTCCTTTCCAACAAAGCTTTAAAATAGTCTGCTAATGTCTTCTGCATGGCAGCAAGTCTCAACCAGGCCCGAGCTTTACCAAGTGGGGTTCTGGAATTAGATATGTAAGACAAAATCAGAAAAGGGTTCCTTATAAAATATTCAGACAATGATATACAACATGACTACACTTAAATGCATTCACGCAAACACACGCATGCACACACACACACACAAACACACACACACAGAGGTAACCCTGGACCTGCCCCCTTTCTCCACCCCACCCCCTCACCCCCGACACCACCACCACCTGCAAACTTCACTTTCTGTGGGTATTTAATATGTATGTTTTGTGGATTTGTGACAATAGGGCAGACAACCTTGTCAGCCCAATGGTTATCCCACCTTGGCACCAAATGCATGTCAGCAGAAAAAATACACTTTCAAGGGAATTAACTCTGTCTAAACTATTTCCCCTCCCTTCTGAAAAGTATCTACTCTAAATGGAAATAATGTGAAAAATCTAAAATGAACAATGTATCCAGACCCCTTAAAATTAAAAACTATTTGATAATGCCTGAATTGTCTGACAGGAGCTCCTTCTTACTTAAGATGTGGCATCTCCCTCACACTAGTGGTAATCTCAGAGGCCTCGGGAACCAGCTTCTCAACCATTTCCAAGACACACCAGAAATCCCGCCGATCTCGCAAGATACTCTTCTTTGCTGCAAAAAAAATAAAAAAAATGTAAGTTACAGGTGTCTAAAGTAATTTCTTCAATCAAAATATGGAATGTTAATTCAATTTGCATATCAGCTTCAACCCTTGTCATGCTGAATAAATTGAGATGCCACGCCCACTTCTAATTTTCAGCCAATCAGATTATTTTATCCAGACTGTTGCTATAAATTCACATACTTAATGGCAAACAGTGCAGATCCAGATCAGTTGGCTTCTTCAGAAGCCAACTGATCTGGATCTACACTGTTTGAAAAGGCCAGGTATATACGGATTCACAGGACAAGGGCTAATGTGTTTTGAATTAATAAATTGTTATTCCAAGTATTTAGATAATTACTTTCTGTTTATAATAGTAGCAATGTAAAAATAACATCTTCATATAGCATATAAGAATGATGATTTGGAGTTTTACGCCCCTTTCAACAATATTAAGTCACATCAAGATGATGGAAAGATGATAATGGAAGGCTCTATGCAATGAATTGCTGTACAGTCATTCCGTTTTTACTGTATGTATTCGGACAGACAGGCTTGAGCAAACAGTGTAGACCTATAATGTAGATGGAAATGCAGCATCTCATCAGGGTCTACACTGTTTGCCACTCATCAAACAATTTTAAAACTCAACATTGGGTGGTAAATTGTACTTGTTCAAATTTTAGAACAAGTATGGTGAGGAGTTGAGGTACCCTAATACTTAGGGTAAACAGGGTAAGCCAACTTTCAACTCCAGCAGGGGTCAAACTCTGGACCTTGTGATTCAAAGTTGGAAGCACTAACCTGACTCAGCCACCAGGATGCTTTATTGAATATAGAAATCGGTTTTAGTACAACACAAATTTCCACTGACTTTATTAACCCTTGTCCTGATGAACCCGGATATACCCTGCCTTTGCAAACAGTGTAGATCCAGATCAGTTGGCTTCTGAAGAAGCCAACTGATCTGGATCTGTACTGTTTGCCATTAAGTATGAGGATTTAGAGCAATAATCCGGATCAAGTAATCTGACTGGCTAAAAATTAGAAGTAGGCGTGGCATCTTAATTTATTCAGCAGGACAAGGGCTAAAGAGTGTGCAAACATTTTGCTCAGATTTTTGTAGCTAACACTAAAAGTGCAACAGCAGACAATACTCTGAATTTTTTTTCATTTCTCAGAGAAAATAAGACATTTCATGTGAATTGACATGAAATGTCAAGTCTTATTTTCTCAGTTTTATAATGCTGCATGCTACAAATATGCTTAGCACTTTAAGGAATAAATGGGATATGCATTTTTGCAGTAAAAACTGCAAATACTTGTATAAAAGTGACTATTTTTATCCAAGTACAACAAAGTCAAATGTACTATTTCCTGGGATATTCACTTGGCAAAATATGCAGACAACAAATTTAATGCTTCTGAAAAAGTAGGTTTTCACTTCAACTAAAAGTATATCCAATGGAGATGATTTGCATGAAATTTTAAAATCTATATTCAATGAAAAGTATAGCACAACACTATATAATAGGGGGTATGTACGTATCCACATATTTTTTCTTATTTCTCCATGAAAACATTATGGGTACTCAGTTGAAGCACTTTGGAGAGGGGTTTATAATGAGTACCCACAACATAGCTTTTGGGGAGATATCAATACTTTTGTGTAGAATTATGCCGAAAGTTTGAAGGGGATGGATATACCATCAATCAAACTAACTCTGACATGAAAGTATTTATCTCCCTTCTCACTGGGGGATACGCTTAAAGGAAAGACTTAATCTTTCCATAAGAGCAGCCCCATTTTTGAAAGGGTTCATATACTAGAGAGGCAACTTCCTGTCTGCAAAACTAGTCCTTCTTTGCAAAACAGCAATAAACTCTTTTATTGAATCCATTCATTTTAACCTTCAACACTCTCTGGACATATTCAAATCCAAAACAGGATTTGACATTTCATGCAAATTGTCTCCACTGGAGACAATTTGCATGAAATATCAAATCCTGTTTTCTGGGAAAAGTAAGAAAAATATTACAATATGCCGTCTGCTGAAAATTTTTTCCAGCATGCTAAATGTTAAAATAATGGTGAAATCTTAACTCACGTCTAAGGCCATGTCTCAGCACATGTTCTAACACTACGAAGAACTGCTGTAATGGTTCATGGTCATCATCTAACATTCGTCCATGTGCCATAGAAGAATCGATAAGCTCTTTTACAATGAGCTTTGATACATTCAGCAAGTTCGCCCTCTCCACTGTACGTGGGTCTCGCCCTGAAATAGACATAGTCCACTGTACATATCAAGGATAATGGCGATGAAAATGATCATGTGAACTTGCTAAATATTAACCCTTTCATTTCTGAAAAAGACTCTCCCATCCTTGAATCAATGGCAAACAATGGATATCCTAATGAGATGGCTTGTTACAAGCTGCCATCTGGATCTACACTGTTTGCACAGTTATCCGTTTAGGCCTGCCTGGCTGAAAAGGTTAAGGAAACCAAGCAAGAAAGTTCTGCATAAGGTGCTTTTCCAAATAAAAATTGATATTTTTTTTTATTTCTCCACAAAACACACACATTTTAGTACTCATTAGAAGTGCCTCAGTTAGGTGTTTAATTCTAATGAGAACCCACAATATATGTTTTCGTAGAGAAATAATAAAAATATTTTCCTAATATCCAATCCCCACCTCCTTAACACACAAGCTTCACACCCCACAGCCTTTAGAGCTGTACAATCAATACTTAAAAGAAATGCCAGTGGAAACAAATAAGAGTGAAAAAAAACAAATGATATGCAAAGGCTCCAGAACAAAATCTGAAACAACCAAAATGGAAACAAACTGAATATAAACTGTCACTGAAATTTAAAGCCAATTTGTAAATGACAAAAAAAGTCAATTTAAGTGGAAAAAAATGTGAAATATATAGCTCCAGATAAGAGGGGTACACAGATAAATATCTGTCGTATATCTCCATAAAAACATATGTTGTGGGTAAAAAAAAATCAATTTTAAAATGACATTCTAAGTTAGAGGTTCAAGGGCCAGTGATCAAGAAAACAAATATTAGGGACATTTTAGGGAATGTTTCTTATTTCATTATGAAAATGTATATTGTATGTACTCATTAGAATTGGCTCACTGAGGCAATTCTAATGAGTACAATCAACATACCATTTTTTTATAAAGATCAAAAAGACATCTCTACAGTATCCCCATCTGCCTCCTGATCTGGACCTATGATTAACCCTCAGTGGCTTGAACTACCCATGTCTAGAACAAATGTCTATGGTCCCAAATACATTCAAGTAATTGAAATTAAGCTTAGACTGGCTCCAGTCATTTCTGCATTTTTTTTTCGTCATTCTTTATCACTTTCTGTAGCTATATTTGTCTCTTTATTCCCATTTCACTGATTTACTACAGAAACTATCTTTTCCACTAAGGGACATAACTTATCAAATCATTATAAGCTGTACTAGATTGTAAACCTTTAAAAAGAAAAAAGAAAATGACAGAAAAGATAGAGTCTGGAGACAGACTAAGTTAAGCTGTGTATGTATACATTGATATGAAATGCAAAAAAAAATGATAAAGTGTAAACAATGCAGAATTACAGACACCACAGACACACTGCTTCAAATTAAAATGATTGAAATTCAGTCACTAGATATAACAAAATGTTTTGTCTCAAAAACTTTCTGCATTGGAAGCTTTAGGAATGTTCTCAGCTGAATGATGTAGGTAATATTGGCAACACATGCAGCTCCAAACAGAAAAAAGACTTTATAACATACCTGAGCCAGGCAGATATAGCCTAGTTGTGAACCCTTCAAGTGCTTTCAGAATTGCAGCAGACGGCATTTTTCTTTTCTTTTTTTTTAATTTTCAGGGAAAATAAGACTTGGCATTTTATGTGAATCATCTGCTGCTTTGCAGATGATTCACATAAAATGCCACGTCTTATTTTCTCTGAAAAATTACTTTAAAAAGATAAGAATGTCCTGTGCTGCAATTTGGCTTAGTGCTTTATAAGGGTTAACTTTGAGAGAATCAATTTAGATGCAGACAAAACATCTTTTTTTTCTCTCCATTAGATCATCAGAAGACTGCTGTAAGAAAATGGCATGACTATTGACACATTATGCATATATACATTTGTAACTGTGACAGTGAAGAGTGAATATTGAGACAAGTGTATACATAGTACAGTATGGTCAGCATTTTTCTCTTCACTGCATAGATCCAGATATGGGAAATCATTATTCAGAAGGTTCATTTGTTTTTTTGTTGTTATATTTTGTTGGTTTTTTTAGGGGTGGGGGGTTGGTTATTTTTGCACCAAAACATCTCTTGTTGATATATGCTCAATGGAATTGCCTCTTTGCTACAATTCCAATGCATACCCATAAGATAAGTTCTGGAGAAAAAAATATCTCTGATATCATCATATCTAGAGTTGTGTATACAGTCATGCATGATATTTGAAAATCTAAGGTAAACACCTTGAAGACCATGCAGGCTAACATGGGACAAGTATTCACATATTATCATATACTGATCCTAAGTACATGGACAGACAGGCCTGAGCAAACTAGACCTTGATCAGATACCACATTCTGTGGCATCTCATCTGGGTCTACAATGTTTGTCACTTATGTTCAAGTTTTCAACAAATCAATGTGTATAATAAAACAGACATTTTCAAATTTTAGGATAGAAATGATAAGGAGTAAGGTCATAGCACCAGATATGAGTGAGTATCAGGAAAACATTTTTCTTATTTTGCCACCTTGGTGAGGCACTTCTAATAAGTACCACAACATATGTTTTATGGAGAAATCAGAAAAATATCAATATTTTTGGTTGAAAAAAGCACTTTATCTCGAGCTATGTAAGGTGTCAGAATATTTAGGGTAAATATTGTAAGGTTGATTTTCTTATGAAGCAGTCCATAAAACTTTAGGCTGACAAGTGAATTCCTCGAACTTCTATCTGTATATTACTATATTTACCCTAAGTATTGACACCTTAGCTCCTTACCATAATAGTCCTTAAATTTCAACAAGTACATGCTGATATGATGTATAATAGTTGGAAGAGTGGCAAAAACAATGTAGACCCTGATCAGACATCACATTCTGCAGCATCTGATCTGGTTCTACACCATTTGCTCAGGCCTGTCTGACCCAATAGTTAGGGGCATTATGGTACTTGGACTAGAATCAACAAGTAAGAGTTTGCAGCTGTTGAAAGAACATTTGAGCAAATGATTGATATGGAACAACTTGCAGAATATCCAAATTTCATCAAAATGTTGCAAAAAAAGGTATACTGAATTATTACTAGCTGTAAATTACCTGACCATAAGCACACTCTAGGCAAAATTGTCACAGGATAAACTGGGTCATGCAAGAGAAGGACTAGGTCATCAAGGTGAAACAAAAGCCCAGATCAGCCTGTGTATTCTCTGTCTTTATTTACAGAGAAGACCCTGAGAGCTCCGGATAAAGAACTTTTCAAAAGAGTCAACTCAACTTCAAGAAAAGTCAAATTTGTTTTTACTCCCTTCTGAAAAGGCTTCTACTCTAAATGGAAAGCATTTGCTCTATCTGGGAGAAGAGTAGACCCATTTTCAGATGGGATTAGATACAGTCGACTCTCGTTATCTCGAATTCCAAGGGACTCTCTGAAATACTTCGAGATATCAGTACTTCGACATATCAGATTTGCAGAATTGAGGAAAAACTAATTCGATCAACCACATTAAACAAATATATGTGTAATTGGACTCTTGAAGTAAGAGATATATTGAAAATATTGTGGAAAAGAGGAGAGAGAAATTGCTCCCTAGGAGCAATTTCTCCTCTTTTCCACAATATTTTTTACATGTTGTTAGATTTTCATGTTTAGGCAGGGAACAGATTTTCACTTCAAGATAAGCGGTTATTTGAGATAAGCGAGTTCGAGATAGCAAGAGTCAACTGTATATTGGAAAGCAAACAGAACATCACAAAACATTGTCAAAACATTGCGGAAAATCTATCAAGTGTATCTATTCACCTTAATCCTTGTCATGCTGAATATTTTAAGATGCCACACCCACTTCTACTTTCAGCTAATCAGATTACAGCTGACTCTCTTTATCTCGACCTTGCTTATCTCAAATATCCGCTTATCTCGAAGTGGAAATCTGGTCCCTGCCTAAACATGAAAATCTAACAACAGGTAAAAACATATTGTGGAAAAGAGGAGAAATTGCTCCTAAGGAGCAATTTCTCCTCTTTTCCACAATATTTTCAATATATCTGTAACTTCAAAAGTCCAATTACACATATATTTGTTAAATGTGGTTGTTTGAATTATTTTTTCCTCAATTCTGCAAATCTGGTCGAGGTACAGATATCTCAAAGTATTTCAGTGAGTCCCTTGGAATTCGAGATAACGAGAGAGTCGACTGTACTTAATGATCCAGATTGTTGATATAAATTCATTTATTTAATGGCAAACATTACAGATCCAGATGAGTTGGCTCAGAAGCCAGCTGATTTGAAAGTAAACTATTTGCAAAGACAGGGCATATCAAGGTTCAGCAGGACCATGGGTAATGTATAAGTTTAATGTTTGGCACTCTGGATAAAATTTTCAACAAGTGATATATTATTTTTTTTGACATTTCATGCAAACTGGGAGACAATTTGCATGAAATGTCAAATCCTGTTTTCTAGGAAAAATAAAAATAATATCATCAATGTGTTGTCTGCTGGATTAGCCCAGAGATTGGTAAAATTTGAGGGAAAGATACCAGTAGCATTTTAGGACCTTTTGAATAAAAAATGACCTCTTGAATTGTTTGTACCTCCCAACTAATCATCTTAATTTTGAGTCAAAAGTCAAATGAAAAAACAAAAAAATATCTAAGCCTTTGATTTTTTTTTACAATTTTAGACCTCTTTGTCTGACAAGCATCATTTATCTTCAGCAGGGTTTTAATCCATTTTAGACTAAATAAAGTAACTCACCAAGACTATATATTGGGAGAGTCAAATTTCAATTTTAGATATGTCAAGCTATGTGATTAAAATATTCCTAAAGAAAAATGGCTAAACGATTTGAAAACAGTGAAGACCCTGATCAAACTCAACATTCTGCAGCATTTGATCTGGGTCTGCACTTTGCCAATTATCCTATAACTATTCAGGGGGTCTCCAGACTAAAGTGGGTTAAAAACACCATAATGCTTATCACTAATACTGCCAATGGCCAATAAACTATTTTATGTGGCAACATTACAACCATCCTTACCATCATCAGAAACCATGGAGCTTGTCAAAGAGCGTGGGACTTCAAATTGTACATCACTGAGCTCCCGTAGACATAACCAATCTCCATCTACTGACACTCGGAACTTACATAAATATATAGTTTCCTCGGCCATCTTGACCAGTTAACTAAAACTTTTGTCTATCTCTGGTTTTAGCTATTGCCATTACAATGTTTTTGATTGGCATAACACTGTCATATCATCAACATCTTAATAGCTAAATATAGAAAAGTTGCTTATTGCAAAAGCGATTTTTTTCGCAGTGCAGACCCAGATCAATCTATGCATCTGTGCAGCATTATGAGGGTATTTGCTTTTTATCATCAGATCCTAACAATATTCAATGATTCTGTAACAAGAGATGAAGACCCTATCAGATTTTGAAGATGTACCGGTTGATCTGGGTTTTCACCATTTGCATTAAGCACCCATTCTACCAGTTCATTCAGAAACATTTTTCCTATACAAATACAATAAATCGGCCACGCCATGCGAAAATGTCTTCTGACATCTGCATACAGCAACGGTCCAGATCAGCCTGTGCATCCATGCAGTCTATCAGGACCTATGTTGTCTGCAAACAGAATCATTGGCTACTATAAAATGTTTCAATGGAGAGCAAATGCCCGGATGAGACTTTGCACATGTAGACCGAATGATGTGAATTCGCACATTTTGCATATCTTGAAGGCATTTTTTTGCTTGATGTGGCCAAAACGATAAATTCAATACATTGTTTTTCTCAGTGCTGTTATGATATTAATTATATTCAACTGTAATATGCCAAAGCTTATTTCACCTCTAAGACTACCACTACAAGTCCATATATACTTGTTTCAGTCTTCGCGAAAAGTGCAGCACTGCCTGACAAAACTGGCATTTTTTCATTTTGTCCCGCAAAAACTTTTAGTCTGTCTGACAATGTCACCTGAGCGCAAACAGTCAGTAACTCCTTATATATTTTAATGGGAGTTACTGACTTTTTGCACTCAGTAGACGATTAATGTCCTGTTAATCTTAGCAAAGAAATTAATATTATGACAACAAATATGCCTTCAGTCCTGCAGATACTTATCTGTCCTGCAAAAGATTACAGTCTGTCTGACAGCTGTCCTGCATCAGTAGAAAAGATTTCGCGAAGACTGTTATTTCACCTCTAAAAAATTCATTCATCCATCCACTTAACACATCATTTTTATCGCAATTACCCTAAATACTTAGACATTAGCTTTACCATATTAAATTTTGGTCTAAAATTTGACCAAGTCAAATTTACTGCCTGCTAATGTGTCTAACAGCTGCTGGTTGAATGGTAATCAGTGTAGACTCTGATCAGCCACGTCTGCCCCATTACTTAGGGTAAATATTGTATTTCACAACAAGACAGAGCTGATATTTATTTCACCAATAAAACAAGTCAGTGTTTGTTTCAGCTTTGTACAGATCAACCCAACTGACCTGTTGCTTCTACCTTTACATTCAATATTTATAAGGATAGATCCACTGTACACTGAAGGCAAGACAGGCAGATCATGCATTCCACATGAAACCGCAAGTTGCTCACCTGTATATATAGGTAATACCTGTTTATGTAGTAAACATGTACTTATAAATATTATAATCAAAAGGTTAAAGTGTCAGGTTAGTCTGGCTGGCTAATATTATACATCATCAATCATCATAACTAAGAGTCCATGATATAAGATTCAATGGGTTTTTTTATTCTTTAAGTTTTATTCCATAAATAGATCATGGGGCCTCAGGACAGCTCAGTGGTATATCTGGCTTGTCATCACAGCAGCCCAGTTTCAATACATGTGTAAGGTTGGTGAATGCTCATCCAAGGCCAGTTGTTTTCTCCAATTCTCAGGTTTCTAACATCCATGCCTTTGAAAAGTTTATCAGTTCAACTGATCAGAGCTTCCTATGCAATCAAAGTGAATTATAATTTTTCTGGAGCTCTTGCTATAATAGCTGTGCTGCTAATGGAAAGCACTACAAGACATACCATAGCACTAGTTAAGGCGGTTTTTTCAATCCAAAAGTATTGATATTTTTCTTATTTCTCCACGAAAACATATGTTGTGGGTACTCATTAGAAGCACCTCGCCGAGGTGCTTCTAATGAGTACCCACAACATATGTTTTCATGGAGAAATAAGAAAAATATTTACCGGATACCCTTCCTTATCTAGACATATGATAACAGTATCTGTTCTTTTAAACTGATGATCACAATAATCAATACTTAGTCTCATGTTTTACTGCAAGCTATATTCTTAAATTTCTATGACCTGTTCTTAATACAATAGTCATTACCGGTATGTCAGTATGCCTATGCTTAAAGTTTGTTTTTCTTATGTCACAGTATTTTTTCTTTATAAAAAAGGTAAATGCTGAAGATCTGGTTCAAATACCTGGTGATACAGACCTATGCACAGCAAATAGCTGATAAAAATAACAAATAAGGCTTTAAGATCATAAATGACATGAAACAAAATTGCCTAATTGTGCTAACCCTTATATGCTATTTTCACTATATATTATTGGAGAACATGAAGGTCTGCTTCAGTACAACAGGTCATAATTTGCAAAGCAATAAAAGCTAGCTAGAACCATTGCAGTTCAACAGAAATAAATTCTTTAAGACTTTCAGTTAAATTGTATTTGTGATTTGGTTTTTACCTGTGTGGAAGTGTTGCAGTTGAAGCCACAACACTTTCTGTACAGGGAGAAAATCAATTAAAACAAAGCTGAAGCTAACAATTCAGATTATTTGGAATAGTTTAATTGCAACAATTGTACCCCATCAGTACTATGGCACCAATATTTTTCTTTTATAACTTTGCCTACAGTTAGAATGCTGGTTTTCCAATGGCCCAGCACATACCTTCTCATTGCCAAGAATCAAGAATCCAGAAATTACATGAAAAATGGTTTCTTATGATTATATGAGATGATACTGAAGTCATAAGTTTTATTTCAATTAGTGTTGGGAATCGGCCAGAATTTTAAAGTCGATCATCGGTTTATTAAAAGAGACTGATCAGCGATTAACATTCGACTTGTAGAAAATGTACATGTATTCACTCTTAATTTAGCCCTCTTCCAGGTACTTATTCACTGCTCCAGATCAATAAGAGCGGTATCAAGATAATATTTTTCTTATGTCTCCATGAAAACATATGTTGTGTGTACTCATTAGAAGTGCCTCTGTGAGGCCCTTCTAATGAGTACCCACAACATATGTTTTCATGGAGAAATAAGAAAAGTATCAATACTTTTGGGTTGACTTATTTAAGACTGTTTCATAAAAAAAATTTCACTTTTATTGACCACAAATCTAGAAAAACCCAAAGAGTCAGCTTTGAATTTCATTTCTTTATAACTTGCATTTGAAATAAAAGGTGAGAAAAATATGTTTCTAAAAATAGAAGAGGCAAAGGTGACTGAAGATTGATTATAATCGATCATCAGTGGCAACCCTAATTTCAATCGCTATCCCGTCCAGGCTAGTATAGCGCCAGATAAGACAATAACTCAGGTGATAATATTGTTACACTGCCAAAATAATATACTATGTTTATACACTAGTTATTCTGACAGATAGACCAGAATAAACAGTATATATCCAGATCAGATGCTGCATTCTGCAGCATCTGATCAGGATCTACACTGTTTGCCACTCACTCAATATTTTTTAGACATATCAGCTTGTACTCATAGTTACATGAACCAATTCAAGTTATGGTATTCTCCAATAACAATAGTACTAGACTGGGGAGGTCTAATTGTGAACAAATGACATCAAAATGGCTGAGTTTATTCATAAATTTGGTTGAACAGCATCCACTCTCATTGTTATTACAGCTGACTCTCGATGTCACCGTTTTCGAATAACTGCTTATCTCAAAGTGAAAATCTGGTCCCTACCTAAACATGAAAATCTAACAACAGGTAAAAATTATTGTGGAAAAGAGGAGAAATTGCTCCTCAGGAGCAATTTTTCTTCTTTTCCACAATATTTTCAATATATCTCTTACTTTATGAGTGAAATTACATTATACATTTATTAAATGTGGTTGTTCGATTTATTTTTTCCTCAATTCTGCAATTCTGATATGTCGAGGTAGGGATATCTCGAAGTATTTCAGAGAGTCCCTTGGAATTCAAGCCAACGAGAGTCGACTGTATATTCGAAATGGATGACTACGCCTGGTAGATGTAGTCGGTTGTAAATTTTGTATATGCATTTTTTAACAGATGTGTCAAGCTCGACCATATAGCTTAACCTGCTTATACAAATAAAATCTTCTTCCGGTTCATTTCTGATTTTAGTGGGGCCTGTAGTTTATTTATTCTTTATTCTTACCATAATAACCCTAAGTATTGGGATAGATAGGCCTTTGCAAACAGTACAGACCCAGATCGGATGCTCAGTATGTGGCATCTGATCAGGGTCTACACTATTGCCATACATACCACAATATTTTAGAGGTTATGAGTAGAATGGACTATTTCCTATTAAGACAAGTATGGTAAGTAGATAAGGTGTCCCAATAATTAGGGTAAAAACAGTATAATCTAACTATCGATTTTAAAAAATGAATGCATCCAGGGGTGGTGCACAATTAAGCTCCTCCAAGTCAAGATGAAGAAATTTTAGTATGTCTAAATATTTATGATAAATATAGTACTATCAGTACTAATTAAAATCATCTCAGAGAGGCAATTTTAATGAATACAAACAAAACCTGAGCTGTGTCAAATGAAAGGGGGTTTACAATGAACAAGGGGACAATAAAGGCCCAGAATCAGACCCCATATGTGTAAAGTCTGATCCAGGTCTGCTCTATCCAAATACAGAATCATTCGATATTGTAGAATGAGTCAATTTAAGATGACAAATCCGGACAAAGCTCCAGATAAGGTGCTTTTTTCCCCACCAAATAGTATTTATATTTTTTCTTAACCCTTGTCCTGCTGAATAAATTAATTAAGATGCCTCGCCCATTTCTAATTTTCAGCAAATCAAATTACTTGATCCAGATTATTGGCAAATATTCATATATTTAATAGCAAACAGTGCAGATCCAGATCAGTTGGCTTCTTCAGAAGCCAACTGATCTGGATCTATTCTGTTTGCAACCGGGTTGTTATCTCTCCATGAAAACATATTATGTTGTGGGTACTTCTTAGAAGCACCTTGGTGAGGCACTTCTAATGAGTACCAACAATATATGCTTTCATGGAGAAGTAAGAAAAATAGTTACCTGATACCCCATCCCCTCCTTATCTGGAGCCATAAAAAAGGTCAATCTGATTCTGCACATTCCTCCATATGCTAAAAGACACCTTTTTTTATTTGATGTGGCTTATATGTTGGTTAGGCCAAATAAAAAAAAATATGTGTGTTTAGGGTAACCTTACCCTACCTCATTTTCGCGGTGAAACCTAACAATTTTTTTCCTGTTTTACTTGAATAAGATATTTATGCTAACTATTAGGACAAGTTCTAGGTCTGAGCAATCGGTGTAGACCCAGATCAAACTGCTCCTATAGGAGCTGTTTGTTCAGGGTCTACACTGTTTGCCATTCTATCAGTTTGTTTGTTTGTTTGTGTTGAGGTTTTACGGCTCAGTCAACCCAATGGGGCCATGTCGAGCGCGGTCAGTTAACCTAACCACACATTTACTGGGCAGGCTTTGTCCTCTAAGCAGTTAACCAGTATTGTGCACATTCTTTTGCCAGAAACTGACAACCATCCTTCTTGAATCAGCTGAAAGGAGAGAATGACCATAAAAAATATTTTATGATCAATCTCCACGAAAGAATGTTGCCGACCTCGGCGGGGATAGAACCGGCAACCTCCTGGTCTCCGGTCGGACAGCGCATCCAAATGAGCCACCAAGGCCGGCCACCATTCTATCAGTACTTTTATACACATCTAAGGATAGCCAAACAGACTTAGTAAAAGTGTATGTGAAATATATGCGAAGTCCACAGATATATTTGATAATTCTGGTACTATTCTTCATATCTTCATAAAAAAATGTAAAAAAAAAAAAAAAAAAAAATCCCTTCCTACCCTACCTATTTTTTTTCTAACATATTACCCTAAACACACATAAATTTTTAAACAAAAAAAAAAAAAAGAAAAAATCTTATCTGAAAGTATGACAACAAGTGAGTCAGCTATATCTCCAACAGTTCATACAATATACGATACAATATTTACCCCAAATATTCCTATACCTCAACACCTTACCATACTTGTCCTAAAATTTTTAACAGATCCATTCTACTACTTGTTGATGTGTCTAAAAACTTTCTGACAAGTCGTGCTTTTTTCAAACCAAAACTATTGACATTTTTTTTTATTTTTCCATAAAAACACATGCTATAGATCATCATCAGAAGCAACTCGCCAAGGCACTTCAAAGAGTACCCAGATTTTGTTTGTGTTGAGGTTTTACGGCCCAGTCAACCCAATGGGTCATGTCGAGCGCGGTCAGTTTACCTAACCACACCTTTACTGGGCAGGCTTAGTCCTCTAAGAGGTTAACCAGTATTGTGCACATTCTTTCGCCAGAAACTGACAACTGCCCTTCTTGAATCAGCGGAAGGGAGAGAATGACCATAGAAAATATTTCATGATCAATCTCCACGAAAAAATGTCAGTACCTAGGTGAGGTGCTTCTTATGAGTACCCACAACATATGCTATAAGTTTTTATGAAAAAAAAAAAAAAAAAAGAAAAAAATGGATATCACACACAATCTGGAGCTATAAAGGCCCAAACAGCCAGAACTTCCATGTCTGATCAGTGTCTTTCTGACTAGAGCCATATTGACTGGCAAAAAGTTGATGTCTTGATCAGACTGCACTGAAGCATTGCAGGATCTGAGACACCAGTATTTGCCTACATTATCTACCCTAAATCATAGGAAAGATATGCCTTAGCAACAGTGTTGACCCAGATCAAACTGCTCCTAAAGGAGCAGTTTGATCTGTGTCTTCACTGTTTACCCATCTACCAGCATTTTAGACCTATCACCAAGAATTTAAAAGACTTATTCAAATTTTAGAATAAGTCCAGTAAAGAGTTAACCCATTTACTCCTAGCATCCCATTAAAGGGACATTGACAAACAGCGTAGACCAAGATCAGATGCTGCAGAATGTAGTGTCTGATCAGGTCTACACAGTTTGAATTAAATACAGGAGTTGTTTTAAATCAGAGCAATAATAAAGACTAATTTAAACCAGACACCTCTTCTAATGGAAATAGACTGGTCCAAAGAGTTAAGGTAGAAGAGTCTATTTGGCATAAATGGGTAAAGGTATCAGAATATTTAGGATGTAAAAGCCACAATGTGAGAAGATGTATCTTCAGACGTGTGCCCAGGAAAGACTCAGACCTGTCTGTGTATATGTGCAGTCTGATCAGTCCCACTGGCTGCTTGAAGAAACCTTAGATTCTTATCTATCCTAGGAGCATCAAGCAAATAGTCTGATCAGACTGGTACATTTTGTCACATGGTGGCTAAACAATTTTTCGCATGACATGGCTGAATAAGTCACAGAACCATCCAAACATATCATCCAAGTAAATAAGTAAAAACAACAATAACAAAAACTATTAAAATGTCACAAATTTTAGCCTCATTAAGTCTACAGCCTCAAATAATTATTTATCATCCTGTCGGCATGAAAGTGCAACAGTGAAATATCACAGAATACCACCATCTACAATCCTTGCCAAAAATCAACTAGAGATTCCACAGAAAAATGCACAAAAAGATTGGTTTTCAAAGCCTGAAGCCAACTGCAAAACAGTCATGATATTAACAAACCAAAACACAAGCAAAAACGGCCACAGAACAGCAGTAGCAGAAAATCAATGTACTATTACTGAGAGATCTTGAACTGGAATCAATACTAGAATCTACTCACTCTATCATTTTATTGTCAGACAATACACAGGATACCAGAGGGCTTGTTGAGGAGAAGTATTTGATGCTAATTCTGGGATAATGTTCTCTATTTCTCAGTGAGGCACTTCTAATGAGTACCCATAACATACGTTTTAATGAAGAAACGATAAAAATTATCTGAGAATTATCACCAAACACTCCTCCTTAACAAATCCTCTGGGATACCAATATGTAAATACAATAAGATAATTGACCTAATAAGATGAGATTTCAAATAAAAATGGAATCTATCAGTAAATTAAATACAGGTAACATATCAATAAACTGGTTGATTAATAAAGTAAACAAATTTACTGAATGAATGAAAATGAATGACTGAATACAACTGATGACCTTATGACATATGTATAAACCAAGTCTGAAGTGGCCTATAGTCACATTCCAAGTCTTAATTTACACAAACTAGGTGCTGTACCTAAAATTTAAAAAAAATGTTTTCTGTATTTGTTTTCATTGTATTGTTATTCTAATAAAGTATTACTAAGTAACTGAATTATGCCAGTAGCTTTCCAATTGTATGACATCAACCATGTTAGGCTAACATGACTTTATACAAACAAATTTAACAAGAGGGCCATGATGGCCCTGTAACGCTCACCTGAGCAACATAGCACTTTGAGAGCCTGATCTAGAACTGATCAAGGCAAACATTCTGATCAAAGTTCAAAATGATTATAACAAAGTTTTCTGCTGATTTGGCCCGGTGACTTAGTTTTTGATACCAAGCGACCCAGCTTCGAACTTGACCTAGAACTCATCAAGACAAACATTTTGTGCAAGATTCATGATGATTGCTTGAAAAATGTGACCGCTAGAGTGATAACAAGATTTTACGCTTATTTGGCCAGGTGACCTAGTTTTTGACCCCAGGTGTTCCAGTTTTGAACTTGACCTAGAAATCATCAAGACAAACATTTTGAGCCAGATTCATGATGATTGTTTCAAAAATGTGACCACTAGATTGTTAACAAGGTTTTCTGCTGATTTGGCCCGGTGACCTAGTTTTTGACCCCAAGTGACCCAGTTTCAAACATATCCTAGAACTCATCAAGACAAACATTTTGAGCAAGATTCATGATAATTGCTTCAAAAATGTGACGGCTAGAGTGTTAACAAGGTTTTCTGCAGGTTTAACCTGGTGACCTAGTTTTTGACACCACGTGACCCAGTTTCGAACCTGACCTAGAAATCATCAAGACAAACACTTTGAGCAAGATTCATGATTATTGCTTCAAAACTGTGATCGCTAGAGTGTTAACAAGGTTTTCTGCTGATTTGGCCCGGTGACCTACGTTTTGACTCCAAGTGACCCAGTTTCGACCTCGACCTATAAATCATCAAGACAAACATTTTGAGCAAGATTCATGATGATTGCTTCAAAAATGTGACTGCTAGAGTGTTAAAAAGGTTTTCTGCTGATCTGGCCAGGTGACCTAGTTTTTGACCCCAAGTGACCCAGTTTTGAACTTGACCTAGAAATCATCAAGACAAACATATTGAGCATGATTCATGATGATTGCTTAAAAAATGTGACCGCTAGAGTGTTAACAAGGTTTTCTGCTGATTTGGCCCGGTGACCTACTTTTTGACTCCAAGTGACCCAGTTTCGACCTCGACCTATAAATCATCAAGACAAACATTTTGAGCAAGATTCATGATGATTGCTTCAAAAATGTGACTGCTAGAGTGTTAAAAAGGTTTTCTGCAGGTTTAACCTGGTGACCTAGTTTTTGACCCCAAGTGACCCAGTTTTGAACTTGACCTAGAATTCATCAAGACAAACATAATGAGCAAGATTCATGATGATTGCTTCAAAAATGTGACCGCTAGAGTGTTAACAAGGTTTTCTGCTGGTCTGGCCCGGTGACCTAGTTTTTGACCCCAAGTGACCCAGTTTCAAACTTGACCTAGAAATCATCAAGACAAACATATTGAGCAAGATTCATGATGATTGCTTCAAAAATGTGACTGCTAGAGTGTTAACAAGGTTTTCTGCTGATCTGGCTAGGTGACCTAGTTTTTGACCCCAGGTGACCCAGTTTCAGAATCAACCTAGAAATCATCAAGACAAATATATTGAGCAAGATTCCTGATGATTGCTTCAAAAATGTGACCGCTAGAGTGTTAACAAGGTTTTCTGCTGATCTGGCCCGGTGACCTAGTTTTTGACCCCAAGTGACCCAGTTTCGAACTTGACCTACAACTCATCAAGACAAACATATTGAGCAAGATTCATGATGATTGCTTCAAAAATGTGACTGCTAGAGTGTTAACAAGGTTTTCTGCTGATCTGGCCAGGTGACCAAGTTTTTGACCCCAGGTGACCCAATTTCGAACTTGACCTAGAATTCATCAAGACAAACATAATGAGCGAGATTCATGATGATTGCTTCAAAAATGTGACCACTAGAGTGTTAACAAGGTTTTCTGCTGGTCTGGCCCGGTGACCTAGTTTTTGACCCCAAGTGACCCAGTTTCAAACTTGACATAGAAATCATCAGGACAAACATATTGAGCAAGATTCATGATGATTGCTTCAAAAATGTGACTGCTAGAGTGTTAAAAAGGTTTTCTGATGATCTGGCCAGGTGACCTAGTTTTTGACCCCAGGTGACCCAGTTTCGAACTTGACCTAGAAATCATCAAGACAAATATATTGAGCAAGATTCATGATGATTGCTTCAAAAATGTGACCACTAGAGTGTTAACAAGGTTTTCTGCTGATCTGGCCCGGTGACCTAGTTTTTGACCCCAAGTGACCCAGTTTTGAACTTGACCTAGATTTAATAGAGGCAAACATTTTGAGCAAATTTCATCAAGATTGGGTCAAAATTATGACCTGTAGAGTGTTAACAAGTTTTTCCTTTGATTTGACCTGGTGACCTAGTTTTTGATCCCAAGTAACCCAGTATGGAACTTGACCTAGATTTCATAGAGGCAAACATTCTGACCAAGTTTCATCAAGATTGGGTCAAAACTGTGACCTCTAGAGTGTTAACAAACTAATTGTTGACGACAAACGACGGACAACGGACGACGGACACAGGGTGATGACAATATATGGAGTCTTTAGATGACTACAACATAAATAAAAGTGCTGCAAGCACTGCACCATGCCCCACTACTGCATTTACATCAAGCAAGTGCCGTAAGTCTGTAAAAAATAAAATAAAATGTGTTCTACATACATGTTATCTTATGTTGCTTTACATTTTTGCAAGGCTTCAAGAAAATCTCTGAAACATTTTCAAGTTAATTATAGAAAGGGCACATGACTTTGATCACTATTAACAATGTTCAAAGAGCAGTAACTCAAAAAGCAGGTAATTCAGAGTTATGGTTCTTGTGTTTTGCACATCGTATCATGGTGATATACATAAATTTTGCATAAAGTTTCAAGAAAATATCTCAAACAGTTTTCAAGTTACAGAGTGGCCACAAATAAATTACAAATACCACTATTTTCAAACTTCAAAGGGCCAAAACTCCAAAAGTAGGTTAACAAGAGTTAAGATTCTTGTGTTATGCACCTCATCTCATGGTGCTTTACATTAGTGTGAAGTTTCATCAAAATATCTGGAATGGTTTTCAAATTGCAGAGCGGACACCAGTGCATAGTAGAATGGCTGTTTTCAATATCTAGTGTGTTCAAAGGGCCCAACTCCAAAAATAGGTCAAGCAGAGTTATGGTTTTTGCGTTCTGCACATTGTCTTATGGCGCTTTACACTTGTGAGAAATTTCATAATAATATCTCGAATGGTCCTTTCAACTTACAGAGCAGTACATAGTAGAAATGGCTATGTTAAATGTTCAAAGGGCATTACTCCAAAAGCCTGCACGTCATCTTATAGTGCTTTACATTTGTGTGAAGTTTCTTGAAAACATCTCGGATGGTACCCAAGCGGACACTGATGGAAGCGCTGACAGACAGACAGACGGATGGACATCTCGAAAAATGTATACTTCTGTGTCTCTTTCATACAAAGTACCCTTGTGTGTGACAGATGGACAGACTTATATTTTAACATTTTGGGTTTAGGGGCTACCTCAATGTTTCATTTCCATAGAGATTTAGAGGCATTTTTGGGAATAAACCTTGAAATACCTCATAATCATATCCAAAATAGCCCCCAAACCTTGGATGTTAGCCTGGACGAACGGACGGGCGGACACTCAAAATTTGGGAACATATACGGTAGATTTCCTATTAGTTCGAACACTCTAATAATTCGAACACCCCTTATTTTGAAATCACCTCCCGAAAATTGCTCTATTAGTTCAAACAGCCCCTTAGTTTTTTTTAAACTGATTTTTAAATAGTTAGAACACGTGAAAATTTAATGTTAATTAATCCATTAATATATTTAATAAATCGGTTCACCCACTCTCTTTCTTATGGTTCGTAAACTGTACATGTATATCGTTAAAATCTGCTACTAAGACAGGGATTTTTTACACAAAAAAATGTCTCAGAAAATTCAGACCCATCTTATAAACAAAGTCTTGGGCCATATCGGTATTTTTGGCAAAGTCCGGGGGTGCCACATAGTATGGAAAATGCGGATCATCGAACAGGGAGAAAGCTATAATGATGTTTACCTCAGAAACTTCCCCAGTTCCCTTGACAGAAATTTACCAATACATACTAATAAAATCATAATAGATTCCAAAATGTTATCCATCCCTGAAGATTCAACACTAAAACATAAATATTATTGAAAAGACTTTTTTTACTTACAATGTACACCAGAATTTCGAAAATAATTAAACAGACTTTTTGGACTGGTCCATTAGGTAAAACTGGCAAGGAAATAAGACGAGGGAAAGCATTTAATATTTAGCACTCTGAATAAAATTACAACAGACAGCATTTAGGAAGGATCATGTCTCATTTAGAGGGTCCTTATCTGAGATTTTCCGAAATTTCAAATAGTTCGAACAGTTCCTTTTTTTCTGATTTTCTAATAATTCGAACATCGGGATCAATATTTATTTTTTACTTGTTTGAACTAATAGGAAATCTACCGTAACATAATACACTGCCACTTTTTGTGGCAGGGCATAAAAATGCCACCTAAATTAATAAATGGCAATTTTCTGTTACAGAGAAACTCTGGAGAAATTAAGATGTATTCAAAATTTCTTTCTTTCCATTGTTAATAAGTGGTGTATTTGTTATTGAGAACCGCATCATTTTTGCTCAAGCACCTGAAATCCATGTGAACAAAAACTGTGATATATACTATAGTTACAAGTACCCTCTAAAGATGCAATTGCATCCATGCTATGGCCACGGCCACCACAATAGAGGGCAAAAATGCAGCTGGTAAAACTATCTTTTCTTTGCTTTAACTATTCCAACCTTTTCTCACTGTCTATCCCTTCCAACTTTTTCTTGACCAGTACCACCTGGCACGGTAACAGTCATATGTGACTGTGTCAAGCTGCAATGTAGATACAGTCAACGTCCTAAAAGTTTGCTTTTGTTTTATGCAGTCTTAGTGAAACTGGAAACAGTGTAGACCCAGATCAGACTGCTCCATTAGGAGCAGTCTGATCTGGATCTCTTCAGTAGTTTGAATATGCCATTTCTCTCAAAATTTAAGGCCTTTTCTTAGTTTTTTTTTTTTTTTTTTTTTTTTAGTTTTTTGTTTTATAAATATGGACTTTGCTATGTAATAATTCTGAATGAAAACACTCAAGGAAATTTTAAATTTATCACATCTATATCAAAAATTTATTATTGTCTGTAATATGAGGGCAAACAACCAGTCTACCTTACTTTGACTTGAGATTCACCTCTTCTTTTTCTAAGTAATTATCCTCCAATATGACAGTCTGGTGTCCCAAGTTCCATGAAAATCCATTGAGATTTACTGAAGTTACTGTCCGGAATAAAAATACAGAGGAGTCGCGGGCAGGTAACTCTGTCAAAAATTGACAAAATTTGACCATTAGCATCAAAATATTTTAATAAAATTTATACCATTATAAAGGTAATAAAATTGTCTTTCTTAATTTAACAGGAAAAAACATGACTTGTAAAGAAAATATCTTACATGAAATATTAGTTTCGGTTCCCTATCATTTCAATTGGAATTATTGGACAAGCAAGTGCGTTCACACCTTTCTAAGGAAACATAATCATCTTCAGCTCTCTCCAGCGCTATGATGTAGATAGTTGGGTATGAGCAACTGATACATACACATGTATCCAGGAAAAGAGAAAACAATGTGTAGATCTGTTGTGCTGCCTTTTCACTAAAAATACACCACTCATAAAAATGCTAAGCATGCTGGTTCAATTTTTCAGCAGATAACATTTTGAATTTGTTTCTGTTTATTTTATTTTTTTTTTTTTTTTCAGAAATAGGATCTGACATTTTTTTTTTCTCATAAAAGGACCTTTGGAGACAATTTGAATGACATGCCATACATTCTATTTTCTACAAAAAATGAGATATGTTGTCTGCTGAATTTGCCCATTGCATGTTAAGGGTTTAAACCCTTGATTTAAAAAAAAAAGAAAAATAGTATTTTTTTTTTTCGCATTTTTCACAGAAAATATGGCTTTATTTTTTCTCTGCAAACAGTCTGAGAAGATGATTCACATCGAATTTCAAACCCTATATCTGGGAAAAGAGGGGAAAAATGCCCTTTTAGTCAACATACTAAAGGTTAAAAAACACCATAAATAAAGGTCTGGATGGGGTTTATTGATTGGCAATTATTAAATGGCAATATTTTATATTGATTTGCAAAATTTTACTGCAATAATTAATCATTAGCAATTATTTTGTGTTAACCTTTACCATTCTCTGGGCAAATTTAGCAGACTACAAATTATTTATATTTGTCTTATTTTGTTTCCAAAAAACAGGATTTGATATTTAATGCAAACTGTCTCCAGTGCCTGGCATAGAAAAGCAATCAGGAAGTCACAAATGTTGTCTCCCTTGTAAAAATGACATTATTGCATAAAAAGCAGTACCGCATGTTATTAACAGCCGTGCATTAACTGGCGAAAAGCCGTGTATTAACAAGGCAATTCATGCACTGTAAGTGCATGGCTACGCAACTTTCAATATGATCATACCGAGGCCATAGATTTGCTGCGAAACAAAGTAGTGCAAGAAATAACGCAAAATGTAGCAAATGTTTTCACTTTTTTATGCAATAACAGCATTCGAACATGGTTTTTCAATGCATTAACATTTGCCAGATCCCTTGGGAGGTGTTGAAAACTGCGTCCTCCAGCCTCGGTTTTCAACACCTCCCTCGGGACCCGGTGAATGTTAATGTATGAAAAACCATGTTTGATCCGTAAATTTGTCCAGTGTATCCTGTTCCCATAACACTTTGCATGCTGGGTAAAAATTTCAGTAGACAACATTTTCAAATATTCTTTATTAATTTTCCTAGAAAATAGGATCTGAGACTTCATGCAAATTGTCTTCTAGGGAGCCAATTTGCATGAAGTGTCAGATCCTATTTTCTAGGAAAAATAAGAAAAATGTCATCAGTTTGTCAGGCCAAAATTAAAATATGTTTTATTTCCCCTTATCTGATCAATCCTAAAACATTGCCCCTACCCAAAATATTTTTTCAGGATTTGAAATCATTTAGTTTTTATTTTCTTTCATTACGAAAACACCTCTATTCAAATATGTAAAAGATCTGACCTCCAAAAACTGAAATTTGCAATTTCACATAAGAAACTCTGATATTTTTTATATTTCTGCTCAAAACATAGGTTGTGGGTACTCGTTAGAACTGACTCGGCGAGGCAGTTCTAACGAGTACCTACAATCTATGTTTATTTTTAGCAAAATAAGAAAAATAATGTATACCCCTGTAAACCCCAGTTTTACTATATAAAAGTGGGGTTTAAGGAGGCCAAAATTATATAGGCATGTTTTCGTGATGTACCCAAATCTAAACTTTGTCATTTGAAGCTAGTTTTCTGTACAATTTTGTTATTTTGCATGTTTTACTATTGCAAACTTCTAAATTCATCTTTAACCCATTGTAGACTGAATAGATTTTCCTACACTATATATTGGAAGAGTCCAATTTCAGTTTTAGGTACAGCAACTATGAAATTTACATATTCCTAAAGAAAAATGTTTAAACTATTTGCAAACAGTGGAGACCCTGATCAGATGCAGCGTTCTGCGGCATCTGATCTGGGTCTGCACTGTTTGCCAATTACCCTTTTACGGGTCTCCCGACTACAATGGGCTAAGCATTTTAAAGAAATTAAATTAAATTAAATTAAAGGAATTATATTTCAATGACAAATCCTTCTTTTTTTGAAAGGGTCAGGTAAACAGAAACAAAAATATAACTAAATGTTGGTCTCACCTGTTGAATTTGCTCATAGCTTGATAAGTGTTTTAAAATTCTCGCACACATTGACTATTTGGTTTCAGAAGCAACTGTTGTACCATGACAGCCAGGCCTCTCAAGGATAGATCCAGGACCTTAGAAAGGGACTTCAAAGATACTGTTACAGTAGCGTTCTGTTTGCAAATGGACATTCAACATAGAAAATTTTCAAATTCTCTCTTTTAGGATTTTAATCCTTTCAGCCCAACAAACCACAACAAATACATGTACCTGTGCAAACAGTGAAGATCCAGATGAGAAGGCGCATCATGAGCCGTCTCATCAAGATCTACACTGTTTGCCATTCTGTTTTTGATTTTAGATTGAAACCCCTTTTTGCACCAGTGGACATGTCCATTTTCAAGGATGGAAGAGTCCACTTTAGATACTCAAGGATGAAAGTGTTGATATAATTTTATTAGAAAAAGAAACCAGCCATCACTGATCCTGGGTACCTTTTTACCTTTGGATAGCTTTGAATCACACCCAACATAGATAACCTGGGCATATCTTTTTTAGTCCCACTCTGGGTATTTTGTTACATGTATTTTGTTGCAAACTTTATTGGGCACTCATTACAACTACTTCATTCCATTGAGTGACTGTGTTGGGGTTTCACGACATGTCAACCCTTGTGGATCATTTTGTGTTGTCTCCCAGAGAAAGGAAGAAAAGAGAGAATAGGTGGTAGAGGAGATGAAAGAGAGACCAAGGAAGAAAGAGGATCAGGAATGAAAGTGAAGAAACAGAAGAAATAACAAGAGGCCCACGGGCCACGGTTCGCTCACCTGAGTGGCATAGCCACTGCAGACATGCAGATGTTATGCAACATTTTTCCAATCCTATCATCGCAACTAATGAAAATATCATCATTTGAGCAGTTCTTAGTTTTGAAGAAGAATATATGGGCCTGACAGTCAATGGAGCATGATTATTTGAATAAACTATCAATCACATTTCAACAGAAGGATCAATGTGAAATTTGGTGGAAATTGGCTAAGTGGTTTCTGAAGAATCATGATTTTATACATGTAAACAGCACAGTGGCAGGGAAATATTATAAATATAAACCAGATGATGGCCATCTCAGATTTCCAATCAGAACAATTTTAACTACTGTTGATCTACAAGTCACTTCGAAACTTTCAATATAAATGTATATGGCCCATACAAATGGGGAAACAAATTTGACCTTGGAGGTAAAAAGGTCAAATGTCAACATAGAACCATCATTTTAGCAATTTTGGTTGATATCCTGTCCCCCATAATTTGTGCAAAGATTAGGACCCAGGGCTTATTTGGTTATGGAGAAGAAGATTTTTAAAGGTTTTTACCATATATGGGCATGGCAGCCATTATGATCAATGGATCATACCCATTTTAGCAATCTTTCATTCTCCTGCCCTGGGCGGCTCCGCATGAAATTTGAGCAACACTGGCCCGGAGGCTTCAGACGAAAAGCCATTTGAAATTATCAACATTTTTTCCATACAAATGTATGGGGCCCATACAAATGCATACAGAAGCAAACTTGACCTCGCCGTAAAAAGGTTAAATGTCAATGTACATGTATGACAATTATTTTAGCAACTTTGGTAGACTGTCCGTTCAATATGATATATGCAAAGATTCAGCCACAAGCCATCCTCGGTTTTGGAGAATAAGATTTTTAAATGTTTTTTCCCATACAAATGCATAAGGAAGCAAACTTGACCTTGCCGTAAAAGGGTCAAATATCAATGTATGACCATTATTTTAGCAACTTTGGTAGATCCCCTGTCCCCGATGATTTATGCAAACATTCAGCCCAAAAGCATCCTCGATTCTAGAGAAGAAGATTTTTAAAGGTTTTTACCATATATGGGCATGGCGGCCATCTTGGTCAACAAACCGTGATCACTTTAGCAATCTTTTATTCCCCCTACCTAAGGAGGCTCCATATGAAATTTGAGCAAAGTTGGCCCAGAAGCTCCAGAGGAGAAGTTGTTTGAAATTCTGAACATTTTTCCCATACAAATGCATAAGGAAGCAAAATTGACCTTACCGTAAAAAGGTCAAATATCAATGTACGACCATTATTTTAGCAATTTTGGTAGCCCTCCTGTTCCCGAAGATATATGCAAAGATTCAGCCATCAGGCATGCTCGGTTTTGGAGTAGAAGATTTTTAAAGGTCTTTCCCATATAAATGCATAGGGAAGCAAACTTGACTTTGCCGTAAAAAAGGTCAAACGTCAAAGTACAACAATTCTTTTAGCAATTTTGGTAGACCTCCCGTCCCCGATGATTCCTGCAAAGGTTCACCCCCAAGGCATTCTCGGTTCTGGAGGAGAAGATTTTTAAAGGTTTTTACCATATATGGGCGTGGCGGCCATCTTGGTCAATGGACCGCAACCATTTTAGTAACTTTTCGTTCCCCCATCCTAAGGAGGCTCCATATGAAATTTGAGCAAAATTGGCTCAGCGGCTTCAGAGGAGAAGTCATTTGAAAATGTTAATGGACAAACGGACGGACGGATGAAAAGTGATCACAATAGCTCATCCTGAGCAGAGCTCAGGTGAGCTAAAAACATTCTCCCTCTATTCTTACCAGCTACAAGGATAGCAGGCCTTGCCCAACTGTAAGCCAATATCAGTTGGAAACCCCGGTGACGTAAGACACACGTCACCTTTGCCACCCCCCTACCTACCCCTACTTCATTCCAGCTGCTCTAATGAGAGATAGCAGCAAGATTTCTATTATCTCCCTTGACAGGTAAAGTCCAAGGTAGATCAAATACTAACCAGGTCCTTCTAATTGGAATCCTCTGCTTTTATCATAGGTCATCAGTGAAATTTATCAAATTCTTAACTTTACATTTCTCCATACCCACATGGAAGATTAATTAATATTATATATTTCATTGCACAGGAAATGTTTTCTTTAAATATTTTGGAGGCTGTATTGGCATATGACCTTGTTAAAATTAGATTTATGAAGGAAATGGAAGTGATACTTAATGGAAACACTAATGATAAAAGTAGAGGAATCCAATTAATTGGACCTGGTTATTAACAGAAAGTAACCAGGGGAGTTAACTGACTGCTTTCTCCTATTAACCCTTGTCCTGCTGAATAAATTAAGATGTCACGCCCATTTATATGCAGGACACATCTGGGTCCAGCAGGACTAGGGTTAACAATTCAGCAGATGACAAATTGATGATATTTTTACTCTTTCCCAAGAAAAACAGGGTTTGACATTTCATGCAAATTGTCTCCATAGGAGACAATTTGCATGAAATTTCAAACCCTGTTTTCCTGTAAAAATAAGAAAAATATTTCAAACTGTCATCTACTGATATTTTTTCAGAGCATGCTGAGCATTAAGTTGTACCTGCAAAATATTTTTTGGTCTAAAATTTCTGTAAATGTTAGGATACCAATGCTTCATCACAAACATTTACTAAAAGTTGAAGAAGTCCATTTCACAACCTGTTGATCTGTGTCAAAACTACTGGAGTGGCAAACAGTTTAAACCCTGACTGTATGCTGTGTTCTACAGCATCTGATCTGGGCCTACATGGTTTGCTCTGGCCTCTCTGTCCCAATTGTTAGGGTAAAATTTTATGGTAAAATTCAGCCTCTGAATACTGTTTAATCTGGAGAAAATCAAGCCAAATAATATTTCTACATAGACAAGGGAAATAATGAATTTAAAACTGGTGCAGAACTGGCGAAGTAGTATTTCTTGCACACACCAACTGTGAGCTTTCTAAAGCAATTGATATACTAGAATACATGTACCAGTTGTACCTTGATGCCTCATGAAATCTTTTGACCACAGGCTATGTATCTTAGGCATGATGTTTGACTGTGTTGAGGTTTTATGGCCCAGTCAACCCAAAAGGGGATACTGGGCCGGCATAGTCCTCTAAGCAGTTAACTAGCATTGTGCACATTCTTTCTCCAGAAACTGACAACTGCCCTCCTTGAATCAGTGAAAGAGAGAGAATGACCGTAGGAAATATTTCATGATCAATCTCCACGAAAGAATGTTGCCGACCCAGCTGTGGTGGAACCTGCATCCTTCTGATCACCTGAGTCGGACGTGCATCTAACTGAGCCACCGAGGCTGTGGAGTTGGGAGTTTTACAGCCCAGTAAACAGTGTATAACCATACTGTGGTCAAATCAGAAGCACTCTGAATCTGTACACCCAAATAATCAATAGCAGTGGGACAGTACAGTTGCCAAACTGCCACCTGATTTAACAAACATTTTCAACAATCCGTTTTCCTGTTACTATCAACTTAATAACTATCTAACATATAGTTCCCTGCTAATGCTGATAATGCTAAATTCTACATTCAAACATATTAGCCTTATACACAGAGCGAATAAATAAATGGAAGAAAACTTCAATTTTCTGAAGAAACTAGAACAGGGTTTTCAGATGAAAACTTGTCCCCACACCAATTTGAAGACCAATGCATCTTATCAGTTCTTTATTCTGTATCAGTTCTTTATTCCTTTATTCTAATGTATTGGAATGCAGGTAGAAATTTGTTAAATGTAATCTGAAAGGCTGGCTGAGTTTATAGGATTTTTTTTTTTTTAAGTGTGTGTATGTGTTTATGTGTTTGTGTGGGTGGTGGCAGGGAAGGGCAGGGAGGTTTAAAAGTTGAGACATTTTTTTTTATGTATGGTCTTAAGGTCACTAACTCTAATCATTTCTATTCAATGTCCAAACAACATATCTGCACAAGTTTGATGGATATTCAGGCATTCCTTCAGGAAATATGCTACAGACAAGCCATTTCCCAAAGATTCTAATGCTTCTGTTACCTGCTCACCTTAAACATACAACCAAGGTCACCAAAATCCAATTACTTCTTGCCCATATTCCAACAATATATTTCTGCAAGTTTAGTAGAATATAATCCAGCCATACCTTAAGGAAATATGGTGCATATAAGCCATTAATCAACATTTTAAGACCTTGTATGATCAAAAAAAAAGGGGTCACAGTCACCAAAATCAAATCAGTTCTTGTCCATGTCCCAACAATATATATGTGCAAGTTTGGTCAAAATCCATCCATTCCATCTGATCGATACAGGGTGCAGATAAGCCATTTTCCAACATTCTAAGACCTTGCGTGACCTTGAAAATGAAGTCAAGGTCAACAAAAATTAATCAGTTCTTGTCCATGTCCAAACAATACATCTATGCAAGTTTAGCCAAAATCTGTCTATTTCTTCAGGAGATAGAGTGCAGACAAACCTTTTCCCAACATTCTTAGACCTTGTGTGACCTTGAAAATAATGTCAAGGTCACCAAAATCTTATCAGTTCTTGTCTATGTCCTAACAAATTACATGTATATGTGCAAGTTTGGTCAAAATCCATGTCTGACCAATATAGCTGTGCAGGTTAAGTCAAAATCCATCCATTTCTTCAAGATAGGATACAGACAAGATGTAAACAAGCCATTTTCAAACAATCTAAGTCCTCATGTGACTTTGAAAATGGGGGTCAAGGTCTCTAAAATCTAATCAGCATTTTTCCCCAATCCAATAATATATCTGTGTAAGTTTGGTCAAAATCCATCCATTCATTCAGGAGATAGAGCGCAGACAAGAGGTTACACCGACACAGTCAGACACTGACGCTGACAGGATCTGCACCAAAAACATAATGTCCCCTCCCCCATGTTGGGGGACATAAGATCTTATTCTTAATCATACTGAGTACAATATCAGAGGAAAGTATGAATACCCTAGTAAAATGTGCCAAATCCACAGCACTGGGTAAAAAATATAACCAGAGCCACATTCCTACTTTAAACTGAAAAGGATTCTTTTCCACCAATAAGGACCACAAAGGGGCTATTGGGTAAGGACTAAATCCCAATCAGTTAAAGAGGCTATAGAATTTCAAGCAACTACCCATCAGCACTCTCAGTGCTTTGATATCACAATGCAGCTCCAACCGCAATTTTTTAAAGCCAAGGTAGACAAGTGAACTCAAACAGGTGTCAAGAAAAGGTAAAAGTAGTCTTTCTTGAACATACTGAGTCTACTTTCAAAGGCAGCAGTTCTTGGTTTTATTTTGTAACCTTGGTAATGTCATAATCAGGAGTGAAGATATCTCAAAGAATATTTTACTCCAACTTTGAATATCCTCCTGACTAAACCCAAAGTATTGTAAGTATTAGAAAACAAAAATGTACAGCAATATACATGTAAACTCCACCAAACCCCTCCCAGGTAAGCCATTTAGTGAATACTTATTCTAATCTTCATGGCATTTAATCTGCTATGTGACATGGCCATGTTCTGATAAAGTGTAAAGTTTATCCTCAACCCCACATATCACCAGCCCATGGTCCAGACCACACTACACAAGGGTAACAATTGTACTGAATACTTGTTCTCCTCTTCATGCCATTAGAGTTGATACCGTTTATACTACATGACTATGTTTAGAAAAAAAATGTAATTTTAACCCACCTCTAGTCTCTCCTATTCACACACAACTCCCACCCTGGCCCCTTCCATTTGCAAGGGTTAGATCATTTTTTATAGGAAGTGTCTGCTGACATCCGGTTGTCAGCAGACTTTTTGGTCTGGTGACAGCCGGTTGTCAGTAGACCAAAAAGTCTGGTGACAACCAGCTAAACATTTTTCCAATAAATTGCTCAGGAACTGGTTTTCTATGTAAAATGTTAATTATGGTCATTTAGAAATACTGGTACTGTTAAACCAGCGTTTTAAAGGTAGTTTTAATATGTCTTATGGCTACTACTGGTGTTTATTTTATTCATATATACATGTATATGTATAGAAGATAAAATGCGATCTTACTTCATGACAACAATCATTATGTTTTTTCCTTAAATTTTTGCATTTAAAATTTCTATTCTGCCATTCTTAGATTTGTAAATATTTATGAATATTTTTTAAGTTTCTCTATACTTATATACATCATCCAACAGACTGTAGAAATCATTAGGTGTCAATCAATATTTAAAAGGTTTGAAAAAAGAATCAAACTTTGGTAAGGATATTTTACAACAACAACTGAGGTCATTGGATTATCATTTCTCAAGGATGTATCTGATATAAGGGTCCATTGGACACTGAAGTAATTACATTTGTAATTGACATTTAAAAAAAAAAAAAAACTTTGAAATTTTACAGCTTTTGAAATGAATTCAAACTATTCCTTACATACGATACTATGAAAGTGGCACATTCTTGACACAAAAGGAGGTACCCCGCCATCATATGAAAGTATCAAGAGGACATTGTTGATATGAGAACATAATTACCAATGTTCATGATGTCATGTTTTAAAAATGGATTTTGAACAAAAGTTCAAATGCTCATATCTTTTTTATCAATAAAGATAACCCCATCAAATTTTCAGGAAATGTTCATGAAAGCCAGTTCTTTCCTTTAAATAACTTGATTTTGAATTTTGTAGCCCAAAGTCCCTTTAATCAAATCCTAGCCCATATGTATATAATATGAAAAGCTTAAACAAACAAATGTCAATGGAAAAATTGCATGTATTTTCAAAGGATTATACTAAGACTCATTCAGCAAGCCTCGGTGGCTCAGGTGGATGCTCCGTCCGACTGGAAACCAGGATGTTGCGGGTTCAACCCCCACCGAGGTCGGCAACATTCTTTCATGGAGATTAATCATGAAATATTTTCTACGGTCATTCTCTCCATTCCTCTGATTCAAGAAGGGCAGTTGTCAGTTTCTGGCGAAAGAATGTGCACAATACTGGTTAACCACTTAGAGGACTAAGCCTGCCCTGTAAACATGTGGTTAGGAAAACTGACTGCACTAGACATGACCCCACTGGGTTGACTGGGCCTTAAACCTCAACACAAACAAACTAAGACTCATTCATCTAGATATATTATGGTAATTGTAGTAAACAGTGCAGATTCTACAAGAAAAATACAGGGCATGAAGTTTGTTTGTTTTTTTTCTTTCCTTTATACATGTACTGGTATATTCATTTGCTATGCTAAGTATTATTTAAACAGTTCTCTTATTTTATAACCATTTTAAGAACTATCATATTTATTTTAAGAAACACTCCAACTCTAATGGTCAAAATGCATCCAAAATTGACTGGTCCAATAAAATATCTTTGACCCAATTTCATCTCAGGAAACTGTCATTTTAGGATTCTTGAATAGCAACAACCAGGGCTATTTATTCAAATAACTGTAGAAAGACTTACTTTTTAATAATTCAAACACATTCAAAGTGTAAGATATTTAAAACAGATAAATTACCCCTACTATTTATTGGAAAAAATATAGCTGGTTGTTACCAGACTTTTAGGCCTGCTGACAGCCGGTTGTCACCAGACCAAAAAGTCTGCTGACAATCGGTTGTCACCAGACCTCGCCTATTTTATATATAACCATGCACATCTATATATGTATCCTTAACACAAACACAGGTCCAAATTTCAGGTTTATAACCATAAGTCTTAAAGAGGCAATAGCCTCTGATCCATTAACAATTTTTAGAAAAGACAGACAGACTTATGGACAGGCAGTATCTCATGATCTCTGTTGTTTTGTCCAAAAGTGCATGGATAAATATTGTAGAATGGATATTACAAGTAACATGTGGTGGGGTGAGATTAGGGATACGTGGGGTGAGGATCAAAATTCTCCTTTTTCTGAACATGGTCATACAGTACATCAAATGAAATGATATGACTTGAAGAGCAAGTTTTCACTTTACATTTCATTATGAAATAGCTGGGGAGGGCTGTAGGTGACTTTAGGAATAGGGTGAGGTGGAGTTGGGGATGTCCAATTTATACTTTTCAGAACAAGGTCACTTAATTAGCAAATGGTACTGAATGGTATGAAGAGTAGAAGTTGTCACTGAAAGGTACATGTATGCCCTGGTATGACTGGGGTAGAGCAAGTGTGTGTGGGTAGGGCATGGGTTACAATAATGGATCAAATTCCAACATTTTCAGGTAGTATTCTACCGTACCCTAAATATTGGGACACCTTACCATAGTTTTCCTAAAATTTGAAACAGTCCATTCTAATATCTGTTGATGTCGAAAATATTGCTGTATGTATGTCAAACAGTGTAGACCCTGATCAGATGCTACACTCTGCAGTAGCTGATCTGGGTCTACACTGTTTGCACAGGCCTGATCTGTCCCAATACTTAGGATTATTACCTACATCAAATATAAGCAGGAACTGCAAACTGCTAAAGCTAAGGGAGACAACAGAACCCAGACATGTGTCAGTAGAAAGTAGTACTGCTTGAACAAACTGATTCTACTTTCAAAAGCAAATGGTAAGTATATCTTCAAACTTGGAGGGAAGAAGATATCTCAAGATATTTTACTCCAATTTAGGATTATCCTGACCTCTTGCCAAGGTATGATAATTACATTTGTACTAAGAATGCTTGTCTTGCTAGTAAGCCTTAAAATGCTAATTACCACAACTGCAGCAGACAACATTTTGATTTTTTTATACATGTATTTTTCAGCAAGTCTAAGGCTTGACATTTCATGTGAATCATCTGCCTAGCATGAAATTCAAGTCTTATTTTCTCTGATTTTTTTTTAAACAAAATTAGAATGTTATCTACTGTAGTAATTTTGCTTATAGTGTGTAGTGTGTATACAGATGTGCATGCCATGGGTAATATATATAAACTTTTATTAAGACCCTTGCAGAGTGGGAAGATAAAAATTATGCTTTTTTTCCAAACATGGTCATGTAGCATATAAAATCAAATGGTATGGAGAGTGTAGCAAGTATTCAATAGAAGTTTTCACCCGGGGTGAGGATGGCTGGGCCAGGGGATGGGGTTGTGCCAGACATGGAAAGGGTCAAATTACATTTTTTTCTGAACCAGCGGAAATGTCAAGGATTAGTATTTGGTGATAATTCTGGGGTAATTTTTCTTATCTCTCCATAAAAACATATGTTGCTTCAGTGATGTACTTCTAATGAGTACCCACAACATATGTTTTTACGGATGACTGGAGAAAATTATCCCAGAATTATCACCAAATGCTCCTTCTAAACAATTCCTCTGTATGGTCAAGTAGCATAATAATGAAAGCAAAGGGCATGAAAAATAGCACTTGTAAGTATTCACTAGAATTGTTGCCCCTGGGTGGTAAGAGTAGCTCCCATTTTCAAAAGTAGCCCATGTACCAAGAAGCAACTTCTGGTCTCAATTTGGAAAGTACATATATCCACTTATTTTAATATCAAATGTACCTGAAGGGAAATGATGACTTTCAGAGTTACACAGCTTCCTCTTTCATGATTCATTATGTATACCTACATTTTAGGCAGCCAACATCTATTCTACAATTTTTTTTTATATTTAGCAGTTTTCCACACTTTGAGTCTTTTATTAACAATACAGGTAACATTGGATAAGAAAGGGTTTAGCCATTAAAGTGCCGATAACAAATACAGTAGACATCATGATTTTTCATTTATTGTTCAGACAAAATTACTCTTAGAATTTTATACAAAGTTGTCTGCTAGGGAGAAACTTGACATGAAATGCCAAACATTTTCTCTGGGTAAAAAAGATTTTGTAAGCTAAAATTTTGCTTGGTGCTACAACCCTGCTCAAACAACACTATTTTGTTTTCAGAGAACATAAGCCAAGCAGACAATTCAAATGAAATTTCTCGGCTTATTTTCTTTGAGAAATTAAAAACCAGAAGACCAATGGTCCTGTAGCTCACCTAAGACTACATGTACTTCTTTATATAGGCATTATGTTGTGGGTTCATCAACGTGTAGATGCAATTCAAATAAATTCCCACAACATATATACAAATGTATGCTTTTATAAAGAAAATCAGAAGAAAGAAAAACATGAAAACATTGCATAAGCATCATTTGATGTCTTTCGCTGATCTTTTTTTTTTTTTTTTTTTTTTAAGTGTACCCTTGGTATAAGTAGGTACATATTTTACCATCAGTTTTCCCAGTTTTTTTTTAAACAAGAGGGCCTGATGGCCCTGTAACGCTCACCTAAGCAACATAGCACTTTGAGAACCTGATCTAGAACTGATCAAGGCAAACATTCTGATCAAAGTTCAAAATGATTATATTAACAAGTAAGACAATGTAGCATGTCTAATGGACTGTGAAATAAAGGTCAAGGTCAAATATGGATGACTGCACTCAAGAGGCCATGCTAAGATGTATGCATGTACTAAGTATCACTGGCGGTAGGAGCAACAATTACTGAGAAACTGGCCTAAACACAAACACTTCACAAGTACCAAATATCACTCTGTAGGACCGATAATTACTGACAAACTGACCTAAACAGAAAAACTTAAGAGAGTCACTGGACAGAAAACTATACATCACCTTAAAATCATCAAGACAAACATTTTGAGCAAGATTCATGATGATCACTTCAAAAATGTGACTTCTAGAGCATCAACAAGGTTTTCCTTTGATTTGGCTAGGTGAACTACATGTAGTTTCTGATATCATTGACCCAGTTTTAAACTAGACCTAGAAATCATCAAGACAAACATTTTGAGCAACATTTATGATGATTATTTCAAAAATGTGACCTCTGGAGTGTTAACAGTTTTCTGCTGATTTGGCCTGGTGACCTAGTTTTTGACCCCATGTGACCCAGCTTCAAACTTGACCTAGAAATCATCAAGACAAACATTTTGAGCAAGATTCATGATGATTGCTTGAAAAATGTGACCACTTGAGTGTTCACAAGGTTTTCTGCTGATCTGGCCAGGTGACCTAGTTTTGACCTAAAAATCATCAAGACAAAAATTTTGAGCAAGAATCATAAGTAAGTAAGTAAGTAAGTAAGTAAAGACTTTATTTATCGAGGGTTACAACATTTAGCGCATACATTAGTACATGTAACAGCTAATCTTCCATGAGGCCCTCACTATTTACATATATACACAAATATACAAATAAACTGGTTATAAACTGACAATTTTTCTGCTACTGTAATATGTGTCGGTTTGAGGTCTGAATTTACATAGGGCAACTTCCTTACAATACCTTCCATTACTATATATTTCATGTATGGGATCTCTTACCAAAACGAAATGCAAGAGATCCAGGAAAATATTGTGTGAAATTAATGCTGAAAGAGAGACAGAAATTGCCTAACCCTCAAGCAGACACCAAATTACCACTACCAGATAGGGTTATATATAACATACATTTTAATAGAAAATATATACAGGAGTCTGATGCAGCTATTCTGAAACTTCCATATTTTCCAGTGAGAGTGTATACAAAATACTGCTTATGCACTACAGAGGAGGCTGTGCAGGTCTCTTTCTAAGCATAACATTCATATACATGTATGTTTATACAATATAGAAAGAAACATAAGTAAAAGATTGGATGCACAACTTATAACAAACAGTTTGAACAAAACAGGATAGAAACATGAAAACAAACAAAATGATAGTTAAATTTACACTAAAGTGCTGCTTCTTGATTAATTCACTAACCATCTTAAGCATCTGTTGTGAAATGTGGCAATTGTCTGGGCATTTTTAACTTCCTCTGGCAAACTGTTCCATACCAGACAGCCAGAGTATCTCATACTATGTTTGAAGCATTCTGTCCTAGGTTTAGGTGGGATAAAACAACCAGCAGAAGATGATCTTAACTGAATATTGGTATTTTCATTATTTCTTAGAGTAAAATTTTCAGAAATGTATGCTGGAACTATATTATTATATACTTTGAACATAAATTTGGCTTTCCTCAGATAAAGCCTATCATATATAGACATAATCTTCAAAGATTTCATGGCGTCAGTGGAATTGTCAACATTGTAGTCAAGGATAACCTTACATGCACGCTTTTGTAATTTAAATATCTTCAGTTTATTGGACTCTGAAGAGCTTGCCCATACAATGTTACAAAAGTCAATATGTGGTTGAATATATGACTTGTAAAACTGAACTCTGTGAGCTTGAGACAAGAATTTTTTAATTTTAGAAAGGAGCCAAATACTTGAAGAAATTTTTTTTGCCAAGTGCTTGATGTGATCAGACCAAGTCAAATTATTGTCAACAAAAATACCTAAAATTTTATCATTTGAAATTATATTTAGAGATTCATTGTTAAAGTTAAGATCAAGATGATCATTATTGAGTCTTTGCCTTTTCTGGTTTGTTGTTACAACCATGACTTTTGTTTTGGAGGAATTTATAATCATACCATTGCTTCTACACCAGCTGTTTAGATTGTTTAACGCAGATTGAAGATTATTCTCGATCTGTTCCACAGAATCCTGAATATCATACAAAGTTGTGTCATCTGCATAGAGGTCAGTAAAAACATTGTTTGTGTATAGAGGCAGATCATTTATAAACAGTAGAAATAGTAGTGGCCCTAAAATAGACCCTTGTGGGACACCATAAGAGATTGACTTGAAATCTGACTTGCAGCTATTAATTGTCACCTGCTGCTTTCTGTTAGTGAGGTATGTATCAAACCATGATAAAGAATCATCTCTTATGCCATATATTTTCAGTTTGTTAATTAAAATTTGGTGATCTACGAGATCAAACGCTTTCTTGAAATCAACTAATACAACACCAACTATTTTCCCATTGTCTATTGCGTTCGAGTGTTAACAGTTTTCTGCTGATTTGGCCCGGTGACCTAGTTTTTGACTCCAAGTGATCCAGTTTCAAATTTGACCTAAAAATCATCAAGACAAACAATATGAGCAAGATTTATGATGATTGCTTCAAAAATGTAACCGCTAGAGTGATAACAAGATTTTCCACTAGTTTGGCCAGGTGACCTAGTCATCAAGACAAACATTTTGAGCAAGATTCATGATGATTGCTTGAAAAATGTGACTGCTAGAGTGTTAACAAGGTGTTCTATTGATTTGGCCCGATGACCTAGTTTTTGATTCCAAATGACCCAGTTTCAAACTTGACCTAGAAATCATCAAGACAAATATTTTGAGCAAGATTCATGATGATTGCTTCAAAAATGTGACCGCTAGAGTGTTAACAAGGTTTTCTGCTGATTTGGCCTGGTGACCTAGTTTTTGATTCCAAGTGACCAAGCTTCGAACTTGACCTAGAAATCATCAAGACAAACATTTTGAGCAAGATTCATGATGATTGCTTCAAAAATGTGACCGCTAGAGTGTTAACAAGGTTTTCTGCTGATCTGCTGGTTTTTGACCCCAAGTGACCCACTTTCGAACTTGACCTAGAAATCATCAAGACAAACATATTCAGCAAGATTCATGTGACCGTTAGAGTGTTAACAAGGTTTTCTGCTGATCTGGCCCGGTGACCTAGTTTTTGACCCTAAGTGACCCAGTTTCGAACTTGACCTAGATTTAATAGAGGCAAACATTTTGAGCAAGTTTCATCAAGATTGGGTCAAAACTATGACCTCTAGAGTGTTAACAAGTTTTCTCTTTGATTTGACCTGGTGACCTAGTTTTTGACCCCAAGTAACCCAGTATCAAACTCGACCAAGATTTCATAGAGGCAAACATTCTGACCAAATTTCACCAAGACTGGGTCAAAACTGTGACCTCTAGAGTGTTAACAAACTAATTGTTGATGACGAACGACGGACAGAGGGTGATGACAATAGCTCACCCTGAGCTTTTGCTCAGGTGAGCTAAAAACTTATACACACAGGGCAGTTATTAGGTTGAATATGGTATGTTTATATGGAGAAATAAGAAAAGTTACCCCAGAATTATCACCAAATACTCCTCCTTAATCCATTTTAGCCTGGAGACCCCCAAAAAAGGTAACTGGCAAATGGTACAGACCCAGATCAGAATATAGCATCTGATCAGGGTCTCCACTGTTTGCAAATAGTTTAGCCATTTTTCTCTATGAATACATATATCTAAATCACATAGCCTGACACACCTAAAAATCTGGACTCTTCTCAGTGTTTTCCACTTAGTGCAAATGGCCGGTGATTTCACTGGCTACTCAGTAATGAAGCTTCGGTTAATTTCCTTTATAAGCTATATATTTTGATCAGGCTGTCTTTGAATACATGCATTGTGAAAAAAGCTTGTTACTTTGGGCTTATTTCCTTCTACCTGCAGTTTTATGGAAAACACTGTCTTTTAATATATATAGTCTGTATGGGGGTAGGACGGTTATTTCATCTTAAATGGGTTTACAAGCCCACTGGTAACCATCTTCAAGGAAATTATAGATGCACAAGCCAATAACATAGAGTAAAATTCCACTATTAAGGCCACCCCCAGTCAGCATTCTATGTAAATCTATATCGGGCCGTCATCTGCCCGTCAGGGTAGCTGACGGGCCGATGACGGCCCGATGTAGATTTACGTAGAATGCTAGCTGGGCCTTTGGTACTGTCTACAAGTGCTAGTGGTCTTAGTAGCGGTATGAACTTACTATTAAATGTTGAACATAGATCCAGATGAGGTGCTTTTTTCGACCAAAAGGTACTCTTATTTTTCTTATTTCTAATGAGTACCACAACATATTTTTTGGAGAGAAATAAGAAAACTATCATGCAGATACCATCTCTTATCTGGAGCTATGTAGAATAACAAGAAAACCCTATTTTGGGACTGGCAAAAGCTGGACTTAACCCTTGTCCTGCTGAACCCAGATATACCCTGCCTTCGCAAACAGTGTAAATCCAGATCGTTGGCTTCTTGGCTTCTGAAGAAGCCAACTGATCTGGATCTGCACTGTTCGCCATTAAGTATGTGAATTTATAGCAACAATCAGGATCAAGTAATTTGATTGGCTAAAAATTAGAAGTGGGCGTGGGAACTTAATTTATTCAGCAGGACAAGGGTTAATTAATAGCAGAGTGGTCTTATTTTTGAGTGGTCTTAATAGCAGAATTTTACTGTACATGTATTTTGTAAGCAAAGAAAGTTCAAGACTGAAGAGGAATGAATACACCTTGAAAGGAGATAACTCTGACAAGGACTTATTTTCCTCCCTTGGCATCAGGAATTGTTCTTCTCTTAAAAGAACAAAAAATCTGGGAGCAAATCCTTTCTTTTAAGGGAACTCAGAAGCCCTCATTTTTCAAAGGTTCTATTAACATACTAGTGAGGCAGCTTCCTGCAATATACAGTTGTCTCCCTTTGCAAAACGGTGGCTTAACCCTTAAAATGCCAAAAAAACCTGCTTCTAAAAATGTTGTCTGTTTATGTCGTCTGCTGAATATTCTTGCAAACTTTCAAAACCTATTTTTGCATACAGGCAAACAGTGTGGACCCTGATCAGACTGCTCCTAGAGGAGTAGTCCGATCTGGGTCCACACTGTTTGCAAAAATGACTTTTAAAATCACAAGCAGATGACAAAGCAGATGACAATTGTTGTCATTGGCAGTTTAAGGGTTAATCCTCAGATGTGTCCATTCGCATTCAGAAATTACATCTTACCTTTGTATCATCCTATTTGTCTTTATTCCGATTAATTCACAATATATATGTACAAATAACAAAAAAATAACTTACAAAGTAGATGATAATCAAACCCCTTTTGCAAAACACACTACCGTACTTTTAAAACTTCACTTAATCCAATTTTGACACTGAACTCCACATCATACATTTTGTACATGTACTTATGATCCAATTTTGAGAACTCCACATCACACATGGTCCAATTTTGACATTGAACTCCACATCGTACTTAAGATCCAATTTTGACACTGAACTCCACATCACACATCACTTATCATCCCATTTTAACACAGAACTCCATATCACATGCACTTATCATCATGGCTGTCACATGCAGATCGAACAGATTTTGTACATGTATTTTTTTTTTATATTTACAAATATAACTGACTTTTATCATTATGTGGCTTCAATTTCTATTCACAGCAAATCCGGGTCGTTTCGCCTGTTGGTCATTTTGCCCGTGGGTGGTTTCGCCCGTGGGTCCTTTCACCCTGATTTAGGGGTGGGTTGATTCGCCCTTATGAGGTGAGCTGTTTTGCCTGTGGGTCGTTTTGCCCCAATTATATTTTCCTAAGGGAGGGACACACGGGGTGGATGTGTAAATGGACGGATGGGTAAAATGGGAAATGGGATGGATGGGTAAACGGACTGAGTGGTGCATGTGAAGACAGATGGATGGACAGATGAATGGATGTGTGAATATATGAACAGACAAGATAGATAGATAGATAGATAGATAGATAGATAGATAGATAGATAGATAGATAGATAGATAGATAGATAGATAACCAGATAACTAACGGATGGATGGATGGATGGATGAAATGGTGTGTGGCTAGACGGACGAACGGATGGGTGAATGTACGGACGGGATTTGTTTGTTTGTGTGGTAGCAGATAGATAGATAGATAGATAGATAGTTAATTACTGGATGGACGGATTTTTTCTTCTTTTTTTTTTTTTTTTTTTTTTCACCCCTATCTGATCAAACAGGCTCCTGTGCCAACCATGCAGGCTCTACTGAAAGAATTTCAAGTGATGAATGTTCACATCTGGTAGGTGTATCAATACAAGTTGTCAAATCCTTCCTGCAACAGCAACATTTGGTGCTAGTCTCTTTGAGTTTTCTTCTTTTTTTTTTTTTTTTTGTATGTATGTTTAACAAACACCTGTTTGTCACCTCTGACTCACCACGATCATAACCAATCTGCTAAAAGTCTAATAATGGTACCCCATGGCCCAGATAAAAAAAAACTAAAAAAAACAACAACAAAAAAACGACAAGATAAGGATTGATACCAGAGCTAATTTTGATATAACCTTACTTTTTGTTGTCTGAAAATACTATTACCAGATGAAATTCAGCTGCCGCTAGTTAGCTATAAAATGCTTCTGAGGACTGTGCAATAAAGTATTATAAAAGAAAATATTGTCTAAGAATGTAGTTTTCTAACTAGGCTACACAGCCAAGTTAGGTCAAGGGAGGTTTTGTTTGTTTGTGTTGAGGTTTTACGACCCAGTCAACCCAACGGGGTCATGTCAAGCCTGGTCAGTTTACCTAACCACATGTTTACTGGGCAAGCTTAGTCCTCTAAGCAGTTAACCACTATTGTGCACATTCTTTTGCCAGAAACTGACAACTGCCCTTCTTGAATCGGCGGATGGGAGAGAATGACCGTAGAAAATATTTCATGATCAATCTCCACGAAAGAATGTTGCCGACCTCGGTGGGGGTTGAACCCGCGACCTCCTGGTCTCCAGTCGGACGGCGCATCCAAATGAACCACCGAGGCTGGCAGGTCAAGGGAGGTAAAAGTGTTATTAATTAAAAAGTGATTACAATCTAGGTACTTTAAAAGTTTTTTGGTTTATTTTTATTTTCATGATTAGCATGCATATTTCTTTCACAATGAGTGTGCAACTGTGCATATTTTTCAGAACCTCTGTGAGAGCACAAAATATTTTCATGAAACTTAGAGTATCATAATACTTATTCTAGTTAGTTTTACAGAGACAATTTAATTATCAAGACAACAGTCTGCAGGGCCTGACAAATCCAAGTTTCAGCCACTTGCCCGTCATTCCACAGCATCTTGAAAATGGCTCGGAATTACAATATTCCATATATATTCTATACATTTTTCTGGGCAAGTGAAATAAAAAATCACTTGCCCAGCCAAAATTTGGACTTGTCCTGGGCAGCTGGGCAATGGATTTGTCAGGCCCTGAGTCTGGCAAAATCACTTTGAAACAAAAGTGAACCTCCTGTGATTTGTGTTACATCTACAGTAGCTCTGGTATCAATCCTTAAAGGTGAAAGGAAAGAATAATGGTTGTAATCCAAGGTCATGACCTAACATGTGCCTATGTCAATACAAGTCATTAAGAATCTTGATCAGATACACTTGGTAGATTTTCTGCTACTTTTACAAGGGAGACAACTTTTGTGACTTTTTGTTTGTTTTGTTGCATAATAAATCCTTTCTGAAAAGAGTTCTACTCTAAATGGAAAGAATTTGATCATTTCTGTCTACTCAAAAAGGAAAGAGGAGGAAATTCTTTCCTTTTAGATTTAACCATGGGAGCAAATGTTTTCCTTTTAGAGTAGACCATTTTCAATAGGGAGCCAAAACAATGTCAAAAGAGCTGCTTCACTTGAGAATGTATTGATCCATTATCAGTAAACGTCTCAAGCCTAGTAAAGGTATCACTTTCCCCTTCAGTTTCTTCAGCATGTGTCTAATATACCTATCCCTAAAGAACACTACTATAGGGACTTGTAATAGCAGGTACATTGAAATCAGGGCCTTTGCTGGCATAGTCTATATAATGTGTATTTTATAGTAGGGATAGCAAAGACCCTGGGCAGACTGTGCAGACTTGCAGGCTGACTTGGTCTTATAATACACTTAAATGAAACCATAAGAGTTTTGGTTGACCTTGTAAGCCCTCTTAGATGATGAAGCAAATTAATGCCTAGAATGTCCTTGCTGGCGTATGTCATTATGCACCAGTCACATTGTATCCACTGCCCCCTCATCCACCCACAGAAAAAGTAGGGGATGGCTGGGATAACCTGCTGAGCTATGACCTTTGAATGCCCATGCAGTGTCAAGAAAGTATCTGGGTTGTGATTTCACACCAAAATAGCGAGACTACAAAGATTTTATATTTACACAATTCTTATTTTATTATCCCAGTGGGATGAGAGAAAATCGCCGAGCTTTTGACCAGATCAGTTGTCATCATAGTGAGGTGTATTTAGCAGGGCTGTGATGGAGGAAAAACTGTTTTCCTCACCATTCCACATGTGGGGACAGTGGATACAAATGACTGGTGCATTATGTCAAGAGAGAGAGAGATGTGAGAAAAAGAAATGCTAAAATAATAACAGTCCTACTGTATTATAAGTATTAATTGGACTGAGGGGCTGGTTTTTTTTGTTTTTTGTTGTTTTTTTTTTTTTTTTTGGGGGGGGGGGGGGGGGGGGGGGGGGGGCGGCTTTATTGTGTTTGGGATTAACCACATGTCAACCCTTGTGGATCATTTTGTGTTGCCTCCCAGAGAAAGGAAGAAATGAGATAGTAGAAGAGATGAAAAAGAAGAACAGGGAAGAAAGAGGAACAGGAATGAAAGTGAAGAAACAGAAGAAATAAAAACATTCCCTCTCTACCCTTATCTGCTACAAGGATAGTTGGTCTTGCCCAACTGTAATCCAATATCAATTGGATGCCCTGGTGACATAAGATACACAGGACACCGCACCACCCGACCACCCCCACTGAGGTCGTAAGGGGCATGTGCACAGAGTTTAAAAGTGACCAATTAACTGGTTGTAATTTGAGTAATTGCATTACAATTCCTTTAATTAGATATTTTCTAAATGATCAACATACTGCCAATACCTTGCTGAAATAGCTGGATGTATTATGCATATGACAAGAATAGAATTACGGACAACTCGGCCCAAAGACAAGTCGGCCCAGGACAACTCGGCCCATAAAAAAGTCGGCCCAAGACAACTCGGCCCAAGTCGTCCCAATTTCAGAAAACAATTCAGTCCAAATCGCCCCAACTTTAGAAGACCTCTCGGTCCATGAAAATCAGACCAAGCACCTCTTAATGTATTAAAATAATTGGATGGTGGTACTTTTATTGCTCTGTACCTGATGAATAAAAAGCATACGCAGATGTCTTAGATCAGATCATTAAAGTACATATTCTAACTTAAATGACATCTGATGGTTATAGCAGCATAATGCAAGTGATCGAAACAATTTATTCAATGTTGAAAATAAAAGTGCGTGAGATCCATCCAGCTCACCCATCTATATATCTATCTATCAAATTCTTTGAATTCAGTCATGAAAAAAGGTGAAAAAATCTAACTTTTAAAAAAATTATTAGAGACTTTCATGAACGGTGGTAATCAGCAGCCAATCAGCTTTAATCAGTAATCAGCGGTTAATCTCCTTTAATGACTTAATTCAAACTTAAACTATTTCGATGTTTGATTTAATTAACGACCAGCACTGAAATTCACTAAGTGTTAATTGTCATCCTTTAACCGACAAAGGTTAATGGTTAGTAAGTTTGAACAATAACAAATTGCCAACCTTTGTTTAATTATTTTCTTTCATTTGCCGACATGATCTGTATAAATACAAGCCAATAGTTTTTAAGGAAATGGATACTGGGGTGGCTCATTTGATTTAAGACAATTGAGTTATATGCACATTGCATGTGTACGTGATGGGTAGGATGCGGTTATATGTATATTTAGCTTCCTTAGCTTGTGATCAAATTTGTTTCGCTATCTGAATTCATCAGGTACAGAGCTATAAAAGTACCACCATTCAATTATTTAAATAGCCTAGACTCATGGGTTTTGACGCACTTAAGCATTATTTGATATATCATTAATTTCACAGACAACTCCCAGTACATTTGTTTTGTGTAAGACAATCATGGACTTCCTGAACATTATTTAATATCATTAACATAAATTTGCATCAACTGCCTTCATAAATATTCCAAGTGAAATAGGACCACCATGGTGATTGTCTTTTTGGTTTACACTCATATGAAATGACGCACCTAACAGGCTGCTATTTTTTTTGCAAGATAGTAATTTAAGTTCTACAATAACACCAGGACCATGCTCAGACAGCATCATTAGTCTGTTAGAACAAAATAAAATGATAAGAATCACTGTTGAATGACACCTGTATAGATTTTAATAATCTGACCTCATTTTGCGAATTGCCAGCATTTTTATGTCTCAGTTTTAAGGGGTAGGGCAGTTGAAATGCTTCTTTCTCCTGCTTGCATGAACAAATTTGCCACATGTCTTAATAAAATATGTTCTAAATAGATTATTTATTGTCAGCAAAAACATTTTTTTTTTCAAATTATTTATGCTTGGCATCAAACAGATACACAGAAAATTACTTTATGAATTTCTCTTCTTCCGGCTGCAAAATATTTTCATATAAGACCTTAAATTTATTTGAAAAGTAATATTGTGTATGCAACAGCAGTTCATCCATATATCATACTTGTGAATAAATGCATCAGGTAACACTGTGACAAAGAACCATGTTTGATTCAGATGTAGCTGATGGATCTTTAAAATTTTGAGCTTCAATTCAAAGGAAAAATGTGCTTTAAGCATTTCTTTCAAAAAGTTGACCATTCACAGTTACATGGTTGTAATATTCCAAGAAGATCCTAGAATTTCTACTTAAACACCTGGATGTGACTCTCGTATGTTTTTCTACCCCAATCACAATGAGGCATTACAAAAAAATTCTACAAGTCCAAGAATAGGAAGAAACATGTAAACACGTCAAATTAGATGTGCGTCAAAATACATGACTGGATGGTACATTAAGAGGTGCCTGGTTTGATTTTTATGGGCCGAGTGGTCTTCTGCAGTTTGGGCGATTTGGGCCGAGTTGTCTTCTGAAATTGGGACGACTTGGGCCGAGTTGTCTTGGGCCGACTTTTTTATGGGCCGAGTTGTCCAGGGCCGACTTGTCTTTGGGCCGAGTTGTCCTGAACCCACAAGAATACAGGTGTCTGCTTACTTTCCCGTTTCCGCAGTGGCTTTGTCGGCTGTTCTGTGCGCGACAGTAGACGCTCTATAGCTGATTTTGCAGAGAACAGGACTGGTGTTGATGACGAGCTTTGTCCAGAATTAATTTGCTCCTCTACATTCTGTTTTTCAGCTGTATTTTGTGAAATTACATCCGGTTGTTTTGGTTCGTCGGACGCCATTTTGAAGAAAAACAAGTCATGTGACTTATAATTGACCGAATCGGCTTTTACCGAACAGACACGTATGTTAAATATCGACATGTTAATAGTTCGTATGTCATTACTGACAATGACTAATCTTAATCACAAGTGAGAAATGCTACTGTTTGTGTGTTCTAAGATAACTGATTATACACGTTTCTTCTCGGCTTCGCTAATTCTTTTTGCCCCATATTCACTAGCACCTCTTCTGATGAGGCCTCGCCACTTTGCTCGGTCCTGTGCAATTTGTTCCCATGACTCTGTTGGTATGTTGAAATCCTTGCGGGAGGCTTTGAGGGTGTCTTTGTATCGCTTCTTCTGACCACCATAGGAGCGTTTGTCCATTTCTAGCTCTCCATAGAGGATTTTCTTTAGCAAACGTTCCTCAGGCATCCTAGCTAGTAACATGGCCTGACCATCTTAACTGTGCCAGTTTCAGAAGTATGTACACTCTGCATCCCTGCCCTTTTCAGGACTTCTGTGTCTGGAATCCTGTCTTGTCCATTAATCGAAATGTAAAGCCACGTCAGATGTACGCGCGATGACAGTTTGCCTCTCGTGATAACATGTGATAGTAGCTATGATTTCAACAAAGCTTGCTATATTAAATAGATTTTAGCAAGCTTGAAGATCACACAAATTAAGATACTGATAGGGGGTACAGTTGGTGATCCCTCTGGGGCGGATACAGATGGGGTTCGAGGTTCAGTCGAACCCCACGCCCCCACCCCGCCGCCCCCACCCCCTCCCCCTTGACTCAAGATTTCATTTTCACGTGAATAATTTGATACATTTGGAATAACCATATTTACCTTAAGTATTCTCACCCCTTGCTCTTTACCTTATACTTCTTTTCAACAAGTTCATTTTATTACCTATTTTCCCTCCAATTTATATAAGATATCTGATATAATATTTAAGCTAAAACATATATCTATATGTAATATAACATTTAAGATATCATCTATAGTAAATAAGATAGCTTATTTAGTATCAGACATCTATATTAATATATACAGATATCTTATCTATATATCCTTATATCCTATATAAGGTATCTATGATATATAAGATATCTATTTTGCCATACTTCATATATATTTTAGCTTTTGTTTGGATTAAACTTTGGTTCGTTTCCAAAGCTGCAAATAATCTAAATCGGACTGGCGTATGCTACTAACATGCGCACTAGATACAGTCAAACAAACCGCGATGTCATCAGCAAAGAGTTTAACTCGGATTTGTAAATTATCTGGCAGATTGGTTGTCTACACAAGCTGTTGTTGTGCGGATTTTTAACGCTACCAGGCACCCGAGGCACATAGAAGCAGCGGCGATTGCTATGATGTACATGTATTTGTACAGCCTTACTTTCATGGATCACCCATGCACACTTGGTGCCGCTGCCTGTCACCAAGCGCCGCCCTGTCCACTTTATACTCAGCCCAGGGCACGTCGAGTATGAGCTAGGCGTAATAATGGTCTGAAAATTGTCTCGACCCGAGCGGGATTCGAACCCACGATATCCCGCTTGAAAGTCGAGTGCGCTAACCACACAAGGAAGAGGAGCAGACCAAATATAGACCCCTTAGGTACCCCGGAGGTGACTGAACCTCATTTGATGACTCCCCATCTAGCACAACAGCATCAAATTGACCTAAAATGAAAAAAAAAAAAAAAAAGTTTAGTGTGTTTCCTGTCCAGCCATAAAGTTGTTGTTGTTGTTGTACTGCTGTTGAAGTTATTGTCATTATTACTCTGACTTGCTCCAGAAGGAAACCCATATTAATAACATATGTGTGATTACATTTTTGTTATTATCGTTAATATTATTATTGTTGTTGTTGATGATGATGCTACTGATGTGGCGTATGTTTTTTTGCAGCATATTCATTCAGTTTGTCATAAATGCAACGTACAGTGTTTTGTCATTTGGGTTTTCTAACCGTGCGTGTACATGTGCGTTTTCTTTATGTGAAAAGCCAGATTTTGTCGATATGGCATACCGAATTGGCTATCAAAATCTTCTGTACTATTGAAAGACATCAAAAAACAACTTTCATTATAAGTTTAAGTTTTATACGCGCATATGTACTTCGTATGAAAAACTAGATGCAAAAGAAACTTCTTGCAGATTTTGATCAGAGACATACGCTTTGGTATCAAAATACTTGGTACAGTTTGTAGTTTTCAGAGAGAGAGAGAGAGAGAGAGACCACTTTTATGACATTATCTTGATAATAACTTCAGTCGCACGCATGCATTCACCATAATCAACCTCTTGACAGCTTTTATTTTAAAACCGTCATGTTTAGTATCAAAATAATCTGCGTGTAAAGAATAAATTTTGAAACTAACGTTTTAAAAATAGTTTTTTTTTTTTTTTTTTTTTTTTTTTTTTTTGCAATTTATTTCAATAGTCATGCATTTTTATCTTCTCTCTCTCTCTCTGTTCACACGTGACACCCAGGTAACGCGGATGTCTTTTGTGTTATAACACCAAACAAGCTTACGAAAGATTGAGATTATTAAAACACACCGCTAGGTCGGGATTTTTGATCGAATCTTCAGCAGACTTGCAGGTTATATGGACAGCCACTAAATCTTTGACGTTCGATTTTTGGGTAGGACGGACTATTCACATGAGAGTTACTTACCCTTTAGTCTTCCATCGAAACATAATGGAAATGATGTTGTCCGGACGATAGCGACTTTATTTTTGATCGAATCTTCATCAAACTTGCAGATAACAAGGACAAGCTTAAACTCTTGGATTAATTCGATTTTTGCCCACTTTCAATTATTGTTTTGAGAGTTATCCGCCTTTGAGGACCTCATAGACTTCGGAAAATGTTGTCCGGACGATAGCAATTTCATTTTGATCGAATCTTCATCAGACTTGCAGGTAATGAGGACAGCCATAAAACTTTTGACGAATTCGATTTTGATGCAGATCGGAATATTGACATGAGAGTTACTTGCCCTTTAAAGTCTCCCATAGACATATAATGGGGAAATGTCTATGGATGATAGCGACTTCATTTTTGATCGAAATTTTATCAAACTTGCAGATAGCGAGGACAGGCATAAATCTCGGACAAGTTTGGTTTTGACCCCCTTTTCTATTATTTGCACTTGAGTTACCCGCCCTTAACGGCCTCATAAACTTCGGAAAAGGTTGTCCCGACGATGGCGATTTCATTTTTTATTGAATCTTTTTCAGACCTGTAGGTGATGAGGATATTTATAAAATCTTGAACAAGTTAGATTTTGGGTCAGATCGGACTGCTCACATGGGAGTTACTTGCCATTTTGTCTCCATTAGGCATATATAATGGGGAAAATGTTAGTAAGTAAGTAAGTAAGACTTTATTTAACGAGGGTGACAACATTTAGCAAACAAACTAATCTTCCATGAGGCCCTCAAATATATGATACAAATATATGTTACAATATATTGCAATTTTTACAGTATAAATGAAGCATAGGACATTGACTGCATAAATATGATTAAAATAATGCACCCACAATGGTCCCAAAAATCCCCGTTTTGACAGCATGCTCACTTGGAAAAAAAAAAAAAAAAAAAAAAAACAAACAGATTTGTGGGTGGTTTGGGGCATATATTTCCATTGCACCAACAGCGTCAATATCCCCTGGAATGAAGACATAAAGAAAAGCAAAAATTTATACCGCAAACTCCTAAAATTTGGGACACCCAGAACAATTGCAGTTTCAATTTCATGTAACAAAAATGTGTCCAAAAATGTACATGGAATGACAAACAGTGAAGACCCCGAACAGACTGCTTCTCTAGGAGCACTATGATCTAGGTCTATACTGTTTGCGTATGCCTGTCTGTCCGAAAACATAGGATCATTACGGTAGTATAAGATGACTACTTCACATTTTTACTGTATATGAAGAAATCGCAGCAAAAAAAAAAAAAAAAAAAAAAAAAAAAAAAAAAAAGGGTCCATGACAGTTATTCAAACAATTGACAATGAATATCCATTTTTGACCGGATATTCATCTAATTTGCAGATAACGGGGACAGCGATAAAATCTTGGATATGTTCGATTTTAGCGCGGTTTGGACTATTTGCATGAGAGTTATCCGCCCTACATTGTCCCATAGACTCGGAAAATGTTGATGATATCTTATTTTTTTTTCATCATATCTTCTTCAGACTTGCAGGTTATGAGGACAGTCGTAAAATCTTGAATAGGTTTGATTTTGTGCCGGATTGTACTATTCACATGTTAGCTACTTGCCCTTCAGACTCCCATAGATATACAATGGAGAAAATGTTGTCCGGACGATAGCAACTTGATTTTTTGTTTGATCTTCAGCAAACTTGCAGATGACGACAAAGGATCACAAAGTGATCTAAGGGTAAAACAAAGCGTCCACACTTTCGAACAAGAATATCTCCAAGGCCGGCCGGCCAATCTTGATCAAATTTCAGAGGAACAATCATTGGGGTTGGGGATTAGCTGTATTAGGTATTGGGGCAGATCTGATCAGAATTTTCTTTCCATGGCAACCGCCAAAAGGTCACACAACAAATAATGGGGAAAACTGTGTCTTGGCGACAGCGACTTCATTTTTGATCGGGTCTTCATCAAACTTGCTGATAATGAAGATGCACATAAACTCTTGGACAAGTACGAATTTGGACTATTCACTGAAAGTTACCTGCTCTTTCAGGCTCCCATAGACATGCGATAGGGAAAATGTTGTCTGGCTGATAGAGATTTTATTTCTGATTGGAACTTCACCAAACTTGCAGATAACGAGGACATGCATCCAATCTCGGACAAGTTCGATTTTGGTCCAGTCGACTGTTGGCATGAGAGTTACGTGCCCTTGAGGGTCCAATACACTTCGGAAAATGTTGCCCGACAATAGCGATATCATTTTTGATCAAACCTTCATCAGACTTGGATAATGACAACAGTCATAACATCTTGGGCGTTCGATTTTGGGGCTGATCAGACTATTCACATAAGAGTTACTTTCCCTTTAATCACACATTGACATATAATGGGGAAAATATTGTTCGTACGATAGCGACTTCAGGTTTGATCGAATCATTATCAAACTTGCAGGTAACGAGAACAGGATTAAAATCTCTGACAAGTTTGATTTTGACCCGGTTTCGACTACTGACACTAGAGTTACGCGCCCTTGAGGGCCTCGTAGACTTAAAATGTTGTCAGGACAATAGCGATTTCATTTCTGATTGAATCTTCATCAGACTGGCAAGTAATGAGGGCAGCCATAAACTCTTGGACGAGTTAGATTTTGGGTCAGATCGGATTATCCATATGATAATTACTTGCCATTTAGTCTGCCTTAGACATATCATTTGGGAACATATTGTCCGGATGATAGTGACTTCTTTTTTTATTGGCACTTCGTCAAACTTATTGATAACACGGACAGACATACAATCTTGGACAAGTTAGATTTCAGCGCGGTTTGGACTATTTGCATGATATGATCGTATTTACCCGGCTTTTAGTGTCCCATAGACTAGTAAAATGTTGTGCTGATGAAAACACCTTCATTTTAATGGGAAAATGGTATCTCATTGCTAGCACGTTCATTTTTCATCGAATTATCATCAAAGTTGATGGTAATCAGACAGGCATAAAAGCTAGGACAAGTTCAATTTTGGGCCTCTGGTTTTCATGGCCCAACTTACTCTCCGCAAGTGTCTAGGATGACATATATTTCCAATCAATTAGGGACATCTGAAAAAAAAATCAAAGGGCGTGTTTAGGTTATAGCTACGTATGCAGAGGATGAAACCTATGGCAAAAACATCTGTGATGGCCACTTGGAGTTTCGAATTATATTCATATATACCTTCAGCTTACTGTTCATTTGGTGTTCGATTGTTGCCCTCTTGAGCTACTTGTTTCGTGATAGTTTTTTTGTTGTTTTTTTTCCCCAAAACGTGTTTTTTTTAATGCATTATACATGCCATAAGGTGTGGACCAATCTGTGAAATTAGGCAAAATTCTGCGAGAGTTTCTTAAACATCACTTTGGAGCCCGCCCCCCAATATAGTCTAAGTCTTTTTCTTTTTTTTTTCATGTAAGAAGCTTTTGAAAACTACAACAGTGTGTGATTTATGTTTATTTCTATATTTTGACTACTTATTAATTAACCCTGTAGCGTGCCATAAATGGGGGAGATTATAGATGTCAATAATTTACTGTCAAACGGCACCATAAGGCCACCATAAAATCATTTTTACTGGTTCCCAAGCTCCAGGAACGAGCAAAAATTGGGTACCAGGTTGTCGCTGTCTAAAAATAACTGATGTAAACTTTCCGGACACATGTCAGTAAGATGAAAAGCATGGTTGCGTAGGAAGCAGAAGTTCAAATGTATGTTGCATTTAAAATCAGTTAAAATGGGATCATTGTCAAGAAGATTGTGTTCTGTCGTATTGAAAAACAAAAGGAGTTTAGATCTGAAAAAATACATTAGTTCTACAGCAAGGTAAGCAGTGCAGTCCTACACTTTACGTGTGAATACTGTAATGTACAGACCTGTGTATTTACACGTGGGCCAATTAACCAAATTGACAGACGCGATCCGATCCTAACGATCAGTTATGGGTGAATCGTGTCCATTTACAATAGTTCTTGAGTCAAAGGACCTATTGTTAAACAGTCAATCCTGCTTACAAACTATAATCTCATCGGTACCATTCTTGCAATATGTTTGTATGTTATTTGATGATGCAATATTGTATCATATTAGGAGCTAGTAATATATTACCATATGTCTACCCAAAATATTGAGACAAGGAAGCCAGCCCTTTCATAGCTCCATATAAGGTCGAAGCACTTCTAATGAATAACCACAACATATGTTTTTGTGGAGAAAAGAGAACTATTATCAAGTTTTGATGGAAAGAAAAAAAAAAGTGGAGGTATGATCTTAAGAATCTGTCCACCACTTTAAAAAATCTTACCCTAAACAGTGACTTATAGGACCACTGCCTTAAAACTGTCTGTAAATAGTGCAGGCAGATATAGTTAAGATTAAGGTCAAGATATATTCAGGAATGATTAGATCAACATGATGAACATTTAACACATAAAGTGAGGTTTAGAACATTAAAATAAGAACATAACATAAATTAAGATTTAGAACATTAAAACAGTTTCATAAAATATGGTCCAGGTACTTTCAGCACAAGTAAATGAATGATACTATGGTTAAATGAGTTGATAAAAGGCAAAAAGCAGTTTATAAATCATATTAACTTTGAAGAAAAATGGGCTAGAGTGCCAGCACCCACATCACATTTTATGAGATCATGATTTTTAAAACCTGTTGATAGCTTGTAATTAGAGCCACATCAACTCCAAACTTTATAGTTTTTGAATAACCTGGATATTACTGACAATGATAATTTTCCTTTGACTTTCATGTATCGAGTAATTAAAACCAGACACGTTACCATGAAAAAGATATAGGTTGTTTTTGCAACAGAGAGCAGACTAGCTGTTCCAGGAAACAAAAACTGGCCTTGAGGTGGAGGGGGCTTTTAGCAGGGATTTTACCGTAAATTTGTCCCCACAGTGCAAGGCGTTTAGCAAGGCTTTGCAAACTGAAAAGCCCTGCCCTGGCCTCTTTGGGGTAGCGACTACAAATGAATGGTGCATTACACTGAAGAGTGCTCTAAATCAACATATAGCCAGATACTATAAGATTGTGTAGCCATGTCCACAGACCAGTCAACCAAGGGTGAGAACCAGGGCATCACATGACCACCAAGGAAGAATCTGCCAGGAGTATACAGCTGCCCACTTGTGTGTATGGCAGACATGGTTGGTCATAGGCAAGCTAGACCATCTAGGGTTTAACCCTTGTCCTGCTGAACCCGGATATGCCCCATCTCTGAAAACAGTGTAGATCCAGATCAGTTGGCTTCTTCAGAAGCCAACTGATCTGGATCTGCACTGTTTGTCAACAAGAATGTATATTTGTATCAACAACCTGGATCAAGTAATCTGATTGGCTGAAAATTAGAAGTGGGTGTGGCATCTTTTATTCAGCATGACTAGGGTTAAATGTAGCTTTATAGTCAGAACCCTGAATTTGGTGGTTTTATCTGGCAGCTTGGCATAGTTCTAGATAAGAGTTCATTTTTTTTCAACCAAAAAGTACTGATATTTTTCTTATTTCTCAACAAAAACGTAATACTGTGTTGTTGGTACTCATTAGATGAAATAAGTAACATATGATGCTGCTATCCCCTGTTATCAGTAGCCTTGGCTTGGTGTCTTCTTTCAGATGTTTATCAGCCAAGGTGATAGACTGTAAAGCTTTGGCAAAGGAGATAAAGGATGAAGTGAGAGCTGAAGTTGAGGAGATTGTAGCCTCTGGGGCTCGGCCTCCACAGCTCACTGTTATACAGGTTGGAGATGATCCCGCAAGCTGTGTGTACATCAAGAACAAGGTTGCTGCAGCTAAGTATACAGGTTTGTTTTGTTCTATTTCATATATATTGTTTCTGTATCCAAATCATAATTTGGCATAATTGCTGATGACCATCATGGACCAGTTCAAATCTTTAAGAATCCCATCAGCATTGGATTCATAAAACAGTGCTTGCATTAAGGGAATTATGGGAGTCAGAGACTCCCAAAAATTGCCCTGGGACTTCTAAAAATCAATGCCAGGAACTTTGGGACTCCCAACTTTTAAAGATATTTAGTCATTTATAACAAAACTTTAGAATGAATTAATGTGTTATTTAGCTTAACAATGGCGGTTTTACTCCATAAAATTTAATTAGAGTTTAAAAATATTGAGGTTGAATTTCTGAAAGTGAGTGAAAAAATTTGATCATCAGGACTTCCAGATATTGGAGCTAGAAAGTCCTGGGACTTCTTGATTTTGACAGTTATTGCAAGCACTGTAAAGGGACCAACCATTTGATTTATGGGAGGCAGGAAATGGGGTGAACCAGTGGTTGGATTCTTACCAAATTTTTGTGGATGTATAATTGGGACGTGACAAAGAACTGATAAGATCTTGATGACCTTGACCTTATTTTCATGGTCACAGCAATAGAAAAACTGAAAATAATGTGGTCTACATGAAATAAAAAGGTATCTATAGGGCATATCTGAGTAGTGAAGGCACAGAGCAGCCTGCACATCTGCAGATTCTTCTCAGGCCACAGGCCATTACAGCATTTCTAACTTCTCTCTTATTTGGGGTGTGAGATAATAACATGCTTAAAATACTATGGACACCTGATCTTGACAACCAGTGCCCAGTTATTTAAAACTAACAATGTGGTTAGTTAATGTATCGTTAAAACTTTGATAATTAAATATGGCATAAGCGCTAATATTTTTGCTGAAAAAAAATGTGAGTAGCTACTCACATTTTTTCAGCAAAAATACCTGTGATAGATATTGTACTTACTAGAACAGTTGACTTTTTGACCACTAACAAGCTCGTTAAGCTAACAATGCTTTGAACAGCTGGGCCCAGTTTGTCTGTCTGAATATGTAGGCTAAATACTGTATATTTTAATTTTATTTTCAGGTATATCAAGTGAAGTTATAAAGCTACCGGAAAGGACATCCCAGGAGGACCTTCTGTCTCTAATTGATCAGTACAATCATGACACTAGTGTTGATGGTCTGTTAGTACAGTTGCCAGTGCCAGATCACATAGTGGAGAAAAAAGTGAGTTATAGCTCCAAACAAGAGGGATCATGATGATGATTGTTTGGTGTTTTACGTCCCTTTCAACATTATTTAGGTAACAGCAGGCAAAAAAGTGCGTTCAAAGATGCACAAATGTGCAGATTCACATCCTGTATATGCGCAGAGTCTCGTCTGGGCATTTGCTCTTCGTGGAAACATTCTGTAGTAACCATGAATCTGTTCATGGACATGGAAGACCCTGATCAGACTGTGCATCAGTAGAGTCTGATCAGGGCCTTCATTGTCTGCACATGACTCGAAGGTACAATTTGCTTGTTGGGCTCATTTCAGTCATATTAACCCTTCTCCTGCTGAATAAATTAAGATGTCACACCCACTTCAAATTTTCATCCAGTCAGATTACTTCATCCAAGTTGTTGATACAAATTAAAATACTTAATGGCAAACAGTGCAGATCCAGATCAGTTGGCTTCTGAAGAAGCCAACTGATCTGGATCTACACTGTTTGCAAAGACAAGGGTTAAGAGAATGTAAGTGTGATAATGAAAGGCTCTGTGCAATGAAGCTCCGTACAGTCTTGAGCTGAATTCTGTCTCTGCAGGATTCAAGCTTGGGATCTCATGATCAGAAGCCAGATGCACTAACTACTTGGGCACCCCAAAACTTCAAATAAAACAGGCTACCAAGATAAGTCTTTTCATTTCTCCATGAACAATATACAATGTGGCAGCAGTGCTTGCATTAAGGGAAGTCTGGGAGTCAGAGACTCCCAAAAATTGCCCTGGGACTTCCACAAATCAATGCCAGGAAGTCTGGGACTCCCACTTTTTAAAGATATTTAGTCATTTATAACAAAAATTTAGAATGAATTTATGTATTGTTTAGCTTAAGAAGGGTGGTTTTACTCCATAAATGAGAGTTTAAGAATATTGAGGTTGAATTCCTGAAAGGGAGTGAAAAAATTTGATCACCAGGATTTCCAGATATTGGAGCTAGGAAGTCCTGGGACTTCCTGATTTTTACAGTTAGTGCAAGCACTGTGGCACAGGATTTGTTAAGGAAGAGTAATTGGTGATAATTATGCCCTCAGCTTCAAAGAGCATACAGTATATTGATTTGGGCTTGTCCGTCCACCCTTCCGTTTTATCATACCGGTATGTCATGCTTTTGAGACCTCTCAAATCTTTGGAACAATGTATGCTAGTATTTTGAAATTTCATATATGCATTGCTTATGAAAAAATTAGCTGTCAGACCTGCATTTTTTTTTCTTTTCTGTCAGATTCTTCATGATGAAGTGAAGCCCCTTTCAGATTTAGGAAAATATTGTAAGCAAAATATCAAAGTAACCACTTGAGTCAGGCTTATGAAGTTTTGCAAGGAGTTTGGAACCTATGTGTAGGTGAACGGATTACATTTTGGTGATCTTTTATAAATATTTGATCAAATTATGCCCTTTTTTGGATGGGTATTTTAGCTTAGTAAAATCTTGTCAGCAAAATAACTCAAGAATCGCTAAAGCTAGATTCATGAAATTTTTGCATATCATTAGGGGCATAATATTTTACAAACACATTTCTAGTTATGAGATGATTTTCATTATTTTTCACCATAATATATAATTATGTTGTGGGTACTCATTAGAAGTGCCTCAGTAAGGTGCTTCTGATGAGTACCCACAACATGTGTTTTTTTATGGAGAATTGGAGAAAATTTTTGAAAGATTACCATCAAATACTCTTCCTTAACAACTTCTCTGTTGTGGGTAGTCATGAGAAGCACCCTGGGGAGATGCTTCTAATCTCTAATAATTACCCAAAACATAAGTTTTCATGAACAAAAGGAAAACAAATCAATAGTTTTGGGTGAAAAATGCGTCTAAGGCCTAAAAGAAAATAGCTGTATTTCCGCTTACCCGACCGACCCTGTTTCAAACACCTGACTCTGCAATATTTTTATCAGTAAAAAATGCAAAATAAAAACGTAAAGCACGGATCCTCAACAAAATACCTGTATTTTCATAAAATTACAGGCCCGATCCTGTTCTTTTCTGGAAAAAAAAAATTGAAAAATAAAAAAAAGTTTCTCCAACCTACCGACCAAATATTTTTTCAGCATCTTAGCGGAAACACAGCTATGTTTTTTTTTATTTTACACCTTATCTGGAGCAGTGGTTAGGCATAGCTCCAGATAAGGCACTTTTTTCCAAGTGAAAAGTAGTCATATTTTCTTATTACTCCACAAAAACATATGTTGTGGGTACTCATTAGAAGTGTCTTCCTGAGGTCCTTCCAATGAGTACCCACAACATATACTTTCGTGGAGAAACAAGAAAAATATTACGTGGATACCCCCTCTTATCTAGAGCTATGATGAGGTATTTCATACATGAAGCAAATTGAGAAAAGCATCGCATATAGTGAATACACAGACCAGTCTGCTCATCTGTCATACACTGTAGCTCTTGATCAGAGGGGGTACCAGGAAAATATTTTTCTTATTTCTCAGCAAAGATATATGCTGTTGGTACACAGCAACCTCACTATAACATGATTCATTATATGGCAGTTCTGTATATAAGACAGTTTAACCCCTTGTCCTGCTGAATAAATTAAGAGGCCACAGCCACTTCTAATTTTCAGCCAGTCAGATTATCAGTTGATCCAAGTTGTTGATACATATTCATATACTTAATGACAAACAGTGTAGATCCAGATCAATTGGCTTCTTCAGAAGCCAACTGATTTGAATCTACACTGTTTGCAAAGACAGGGTATATCTGGGTTCAGCAGGACTAGCGTTAAAATGGACCCCAAAATGTTGAATTGCAGCAAAAATGTATAATGTATAAAGATTATATACAAAAATGACCATTTATGATCATTTCTCTATATAATCTTTACATTTTTTGTTTGGATACAACATAATTGTTAAGCTTATACAGTTTTGACTTTGGATCCCAGTAATAATGTTATAAAGTGGCAGCTGAGCCGCTTCTAATGAGTACTCACAATATAATTATGTTTTTATCAAGAAACGAGAATAATATTGATGCATTTCAACCAAAAAGGGGCCTTATCTAGAGGTCTCTCTGTGCAACCTGGCCAGGGTCTTGTACATGACAAGAAGTCCCTTTATTGAGTACAATATTTAAGGTAAACATATAGGGCCCATAATTATGTTCAAAGCGACGTTAGCTTAACAAGCTCCTTAAGGGTTAACTGTTAACTGTTTTAGCAGATTCAATATACAATATTCTGATATCTTTTGCTGAAAAAAATGTGAGTAGCTTTTGCACTGCAAAAGCTACTCACATTTTTTTCAGCAAAAAATTTCAGCATATTCGTGTATCACTTGATGTAAATTTTAACGATTCGTTAACTAATGACATAGTTAGCTTTGAACAACTGGGCCCAGGCAACTAACATGACTAAAGTCACTTGCCATATTTGTCCAGAAGTTTGACCAAATCCTCTTTACTACCTGTTGATATGGCTAAAGACTGCTACATGAGTGACAAAACAGTGATGACCCAGATCAGATCTAGCTTTCTGTGCCATCTGATCTAGGTCTACACTAATTGGGGCAGCTTGTCTGTTCCAATGCTAGAATAATTACGGTAAGCAAACAGAATGTGACTGACAAGTTTTTTTAAAAAGGGTCTACTTTAAAAGCAGGAGAAAATTCTTTCCTTTTATTGTAGACCTCTTTTCAGAAGGTGCTTGATCTACAATAAAGCAGACAGGAAGTCCCAAAACGTTTCCTCCCTTGTAACAACTAGCCAAAACCCAACCAATGCATATGGTCCCTTTAACTGACTGCTCTTTGCTATTACTAAACTTTCCACATTAAAGCTTGGCACTCTGGGTAAAGTTTTCAGCAGACAGCATTTTGATTTTTTTTTTTTTTTTTTCCCAGAAACAGGATTTGACATTCTTGCAAATTTTCTCCAATGGAAGCAAGAAATGTCAAATCCTATTTTCTTGGAAAAATAAGAAAAAAATATCACCAATTTGTCATCTGCTGCTGATAAAGGGTAAGTCAACAGCTGTAACATTTATTTTTGATAGTGGTGGATTGTGGTGGGGTATTCCATCCGTCTATCATATTTGTTATTTGTACATCCATCTATATGGTGTTTGAAATTGGCCAGAATTTTATAGTGGTTCATCAAATTGGTCAAATCGACTTGATCATTGACTACTAGTCGACTTGTACAAAATATATTTATTAATTCTTATTTTAGCCCTCTTCCAGGTATTTATTCATAGCTCCAGATAAGATGGGGGATCCACTTTATATTTATGTCTCCCCCCTTGAGGGAAGGTAGACATATTCTTTTTCCCCCGGGCATCTGTCTGTCGATCTGTTTGTTTGTCACAAAAAGGTGTCCGCTCTATAACTTGAAAACCGTTCAAGTTATCTTCACAAAACTTCATATAAATATCAATCAATATTAAACAACTTGCAGAGCACAAGAACCTTAACTCTTGCATTTATATTTTTTGACTTGTTTCCCTTGGAACCATGTCCATCACAAAATCTTGTCTGGTCTGTAACTTGAAACCTGTTAAGGATTTTGGTCAAAAAACTTCTTGTAAATATCAGTCAACATTAGACGACATACAGAATGCAAAAACCTAACTCTTGCATTTCTACTTTTTGGATAATTAAGTCGCCTGTTTTTAGTGCAGATCCTGTTGGCATCAGCGTCCTTGTCGGCGTCCTTATCAGCGTAGCCTCTTGTCTGCACTCTATCTCCTTAATGTATGGATGGATTTTGGCCAAACACAAATTTATCATAAGGTGGGTGAAAAATGCTGATTAGATTTTGATGACCATGACCCCATTTTCAAGGTCACAAGAGGACTTAGATTGTTGGAAAAAGCTGGAAAATTGCTTGTCTGCACCCTGTCTCCTGAAGGAAGAAATGGATTTTGACCATACCTGCACATCTAGATTGCTGGGACATGTAAAAGAACTGGTTAGATTTTGGTGACCTTGACCCCATTTTCAAGGTCACATGATGACTTAGATGGTTGGAAAATGGCTTGTCTGCACCCTCTCTCCTGAATGGAATGAATGGATGGATTTTTACCAAACTTGTACATCTATATTTTTGAGACATGGAAAAGAACTGATTAGATTTTGGTAACCTTGACCTCACTTTCAAGGTCACAGGAGGGCTCAAATTGTTGGAAAATGGCTTGTCTGCACCCTATCTCCAGAATGAGTGGATGGATTTTGACCAGACTTGCACCAACTATATTGTTATGGCATAAGAAAGAACTCTTTAGATTTTGGTGACCTTGACCTCATTTTCAAGGTCACAGGAGGGCTCAGATTGTTGGAAAATGGCTTTTCTGCACCTTATCTCCAGAATGAATGGATGGATTTTGACCAAACTTGTACAGCTTTATTGTTGAGAAAGGGACAAGGAATGATTAGACTTTGGTGATCTTGGCCCCATTTTCAAGGTCACAGGGGGGGTCAGATTTTTGGTAAATGGCTTGATTGCACCCTATCTCCAGAATGAATGGATGGATTTTGACTTGTACAGCTATGTTGTTGTGACATGGAAAAGAACTGATCAGATTTTGATGACCTTGACTCCATTTTCAAGGTCACACAAGGGCTTAGATTGTTGAAAAATGGTTTGTCTGCACCCTATCTCATGAAGAAATGGATGGATTTTGACCAAATTTGCACAACTATATTGTTGTGACATGTGGAAAAGAACTGATTACATTTTTGTGACCTTGACCCCATTTTCAAAGTCACAGGAGGGCTCAGATTGTTGGAAAATGGCTTTTCTGCACCCTATCTCCAGAATGAATGGATGGATTTTGACCAAACTTGTACAACTATATTGTTGAGACAGGTACAAGAACTAATTAGATTTTGGTGACCTTGACCCTATTTTCAAGGTCAAACTAGGGCTTAGATTTTGGAAAATGGCTCCCATCGACCACACACAAGCAAAAAAAAAAGATAAATTATAGATACAAACTTTTTCAATGATAGGTCTGTTCAAACTGGTGGGGGACATACGTTTTCCTCTGAAAACACTGTTCTAGTTTCCCTTGGAAATATGTCCGTCACAAAAAAGTATCGACTCTATAATTTAAAAACTGTTCAAGATATCTTCACAAAACTTTATATGAATATCAATTAACATGAAATGACATGCAAAACCCAAAAACCATAACTCTTGCATTCATACTTTTTGAGTTATTGACCTTGGAATCTAATTAGTTAATATAAATGTTCACTGAATGTCCTATATAATATGACACCAAAAAGCGGGAGACATACGATGTATGCGTTTTTGTAGAAAAATAAATTCTATTTTTTTTATATTTCTCCATAAAGCACATGCTGTTGGTACTCATTTAAAGCACATCAGAGAGGCACTTATGAGTAGCTACAACATGTGTTTTCATGGAGAAATAAGAACAATAGCAGGATTTTTCGGTAAAAAAAACAAACACTTTTTTAATGAAATTTCTTCACTTTATTCTGCACATATCTAAATGATCCAAACAGACAGCTTACAGTTTCAAAAGTGACTAATGATCGATTCTAATTAAATCATTGGGTGAACCTACATCCATCCATGTTTCGTTTCTAATACATAATTCCAGGTGTCTTCCATAGATTCCATTAAAACTTTATATTTGCAAATCATTGTGCATTGGTATAGAAAGATCTCAAATGGGATTGTCAGTGACCTAATTTTAATGATCATATTATACATTGTGTATTTACAAAGTTATGCTCCTGACAATGTTCAAAATTGCTTTCCAGGCCATAAACTGTAAGACTTTCATGTTTTTATGTACAAAAAATAAACCTCGTAATCTTTTGATTACATAAGTTATGCCCATTTATCATATCTTGGCCTTTGTTCTGCTGGGTACAAATAACAACAGACTGCATATTCTTCTTTCTTTTTCAGAAAATAAGGCTTGACATTTCATGAAAATGTTTCCTCATTTTTGGTTAAAGAGAGAAAAATTTCACTAATTTGTCATTTGCTGATTCAGCGTAACCCTTGTTGTTATTTGGATTTTAACACTACCAGGCACTCGAGGTACATAGAAACAGCATCATTTCTTATGTACATGTATTTGTCTGTCACCAAGCGCCGCCATGTCCACTTTATACTCAACCCAAGGCATGTTGGGTATGAGCTAGGCATACTAATGGTCTGAAAATATGTCTCGTCCCAAGCAGGATTCGAACATGATATCCCGCTTGAAAGTCTAGTGTGCTAACCACTAGGCCACCCAGCCCACAGCTTAACCCTTGCCATGCTCAATAATTTATAAATTAAGATGCCACACCCACCTCTAGTTGTCAGCCAATCAGAATCATTACTTGATGCAGGTTGTTGGTACAAATTCTCATACTTCATGGCAAACAGTGCAGATCCAGATCAGTTGGCTTCTTCAGTAACCAGCTGATCTGGATCTACACTGTTTGCAATGGCAGGGCATGTCTGGGTTCAGCAGAGCTAGGGTTAAGGTCAAAATGACATCAGCAGCAATGTGCAGGCAAAAGGATACAATGGCATGGTTTTGACATTTATTACTTTATTATGATATACCTCCTGATAAGTGAGATGTCCAGGTAATAAATAATAATTCTTATTTCTGCACATATCCATTTATTGTGAGTAGTGTTGCCACTGATGATTGATTATAATTGATCATCAGTCATTTTTGATTCTTGTGACTGATAATTGGAAAGATTCCACAAATCTAGAATGACCCAAATAGACAGCTTTGAATTTCATTTCTTTATACCTTGCCTGTAAAATAAAACATGAGAAAAATATGTTTCTAGAAATAGAATTTTCGGGTTAGTCGACTATTTTCTCCGTGAAAACATATGTCGTGGATATTCATTAGAAGTACTTCGCAGAGGCACTTCTGATGAGTACCCACAGCATAATAATTATATGTTTTCATGGAGAAGTAAGAAAAAACATTATTTGGATACCCCTCTTATTGATCATGAGTAACGAATAAGTATCTAAATTAAGAGTGAATATATTTTCTACAAGTTGATTATTAATAGATAATCGGTTTAACAAGACCGATGATCAACTCTGAAATTCTGGCTGATTCCCAATACTAATTGTGGGTACACATTAGAAATGCTTCAGCAAGGCATTTCAAACAAGTACCACAACATAGACTTTCATGGAGAAGTTAAAAAAAAAAAATAATGTCAACACAAAAAAGAGCCTTATCTGGAGTTATTTGTTATTATTATAGTGTCTCGGCTGTAGGAAGATGCTTTTTACTGATATATTTATTTCATAAAAGTATTTTCATATTTCTCCACAGACATGCATTATTGGCTCTCATAGCTCCAGATAAGGTGATTTTTCAACTCAAAACAAAAAGCATTCATATTTCTCTATAAAATACAAAAAAATGTAATATATGTTGTGGGTACTCATTTGAAGTGCCTCAATGAGGCACTTCTAATGAGTACCCACAACATATATTTTTGTGGAGAAATCCAACATATATATGTTTTTGTGGAGAAATCCAACATATACGTGTATATGTTTTTGTGGAGAAATCCGGAAAAAATATTTTCCTGATACTCCCTGTTATTTGGAGCTGTGACCTCATATCAGCATTGAAGAAATGGGATTTATTTGTCTAGAACAGTGTTCAGAGGACAAGGACTGGTGATTAAGAGTATTGCAGATTAGATCCCCGCTGGGTCAGGCAACATCCCAACATGACTGTTTATGAAATATTCAAGAAGGGCAGTTGTCAGTTTCTGGTGAAAGAATTTGCACAAGCACTGCTTAACTGCTTAGAGGAATAAGCCTGCCCAGGAAAAGTGTGGTTAGGTAAACCGACTGGCTCACCATGACCTTATTGAGTTGACTGGGCCATAAAACAACTCAATCAGTCAATCAGGGGACAAGGATGAGTAATTTGATGATAATTCTGGGATATTGTCTCACTTTCTCCATAAAAATGTATGTTGTGAGTATTCAATAGAAGCGCCTCACCGAGGCACTTCCGATTTGTTCCTGCATCATGTTTTTAATGGAGAAATATGAAAAAAAATATCCAAGAATTTTCACCAAAATTACGAAGCAGAGTCTTCCCAACACACCGAAAGGAGAGATGAGGAACAAACAATGACAAAACAAATGTCACCTATGAAACCACGGACTCAGAAACAATTTTCAGCAAATATGCCTTAACCCTTATCCTGTGGATCACGACAAACCCAACCTTTGCAAACGATGTAGATCCAGATCCTGAAGCCATCTGATCTGGATCTACACTGTTTGTCATGTAATTTGTGAATTGAATGAACATATTATATCAAGTAATTGGATTAGTTGATAGTCAAAAATGGATGTAACTAAATTAATTTATTCAGCAGGACAAGGGTTAATAAGTCCTCTGTCTGTGTCCTACTATTTCTTTTTAACACCTACAGTAGCATGCTATGGGCAAATTCAGCAGGTAACAAATTGATGACATTTTTCTTTGTTTTCTGATGAAATAGGATTTGACATGCAGTTTTATGCACTGATTAATTATCAGATTAGGGCCATCAGTGTTTTTTCTCAATATAATTTGCAACTTTTACCTCTTTCTTGGCTATTTCAGGAGATGACAAATTGGTGATATTTTTCCAAAAAGACAGGATTTGACATTTCATGCAATTTGTCTCCAAAGGAGACAACTTTTATAATATGAGAAATCCTGTTTTCTGGAAAAAAAAAGATAATATTTCATAATGTTGTCTGCTGAAATTGTTACCCAGAATGCTAAAGCATTAACTAGCAGTTTTACTGAACTGTTCATCTGTTGTAAAGAGCAGACACCGAAACAATTTTATTATCTTTTAGTTCATGTGTAACTATTTGTGATGTCTTTATGCATATTTAGCATTCTGTACACAATATTACAGACATTCAATAGGCAATATCTTTTTTTATGCCCCTCCACCAAAAAAGTGGCGGAGTATTATGTTATACCCTCTGAAATTTTGAGTGTCCGTCTGTCCGTCCGTCCGTCTGTCAGCGCCCCCTCCATTCTTCTGCCCGCAACTCCTCCTACAGTTTTAGGCCAATCCTTTTCAAACTTTACAGGCGTTTTTAGGATGGTCTGAAGATATGCAAATTGTTTTTTCAGAATCCTGAAATTATTTTTTATCACATTTTTTTTCATTTTTAACTTAGACTTTTTTCAAGCCCTAATACTACAGAAATGTATAGGGAGTATGTACCTTCTGCCCGCAACTCCTCCTACCGTTTTAGGCCAATCCTTTTCAAACTTTACAGGCGCTTTTAGGATGGTCTGAAGATATGCATATTATATTTTCAGAATCCTGAAATTATTTTTATCACATTTTTTGCATTTTTAACTTAGACTTTTTTCGAGCCCATATACTACAGAAATGTATAGGGAATATGTACCTTCTGCCCGCAACTCCTCCTACAGTTTTAGGCCAATCCTTTTGAAACTTTACAGGTACTTTTAAGATGGTCTGAAGATATGCATATTGTTTTTTCAGAATCATGAAATTATTTTTTATTACATTTTTTGCATTTTTAACTTAGACTTTTTTTGAGCCCTAATACTACAGAAATGTATAGGGAGTATGTACCTTGTACGCGCAACTCCTCCTACATTTTCAGGCCGATCCTTTTGAAACTTTACACACGCTTTTAGGATGGTCTGAAGATATGCATATTGTTTTTTTCAGAATCCTGAAATTATTTGTTATCACTTTTTATTGCATTTTTAACTTATAGATCTTTTGGTGTTTTTTTTTTTTTTTTTTTTTGAGTTATGAAATAACTGTTTATTGCTTCTCTTCATGTTTAACTTAGTTTTGTTTTCAGCCCTTATACTACAGAACTGCACAGGGAATATGTCCCGTGGCAGGGCATGGTGCATGGCTTGCAGTTTTATTTTACCATATATCTCTAGATTTTGGGTCAGAAAAACTTTGCAAACAGTAGTGTTGATTAATTATATTTGATCATCAGTCACTTTTATCTCTTTTCACTGGTGATCAAAAAAACTTTCATATTCGACTAATCTGAAAATTCTATTTTTAGGGACATATTTTTCTCTCTTTATACTAGTCGCACTTAAGATTTTCTGGAAGAGACAGTAAAGGTGTTGTCACTAGCTGTAAAATTTGAGCAGTCCTCTAGAGAATGAGGTATAGTGGCTTAATTTTGCACACTTTCTGCAAGGATACTATAATTATGTACATTTAAATTATATATTTCTTTGTTATATGCATCCCTTTTAAAAGTCACATTTCACAACTAAAAATCAAACAAGTGGTTAAAATGTGATAATTAGGGTAAATATGGTACCCTCTTATAGGTGACACAGCTAATTTTCTGTTCCTCAGGTGATGAACTCAGTTGCCCCCTTTAAAGATGTAGATGGCTTTCATACACTAAATGTAGGCTGCCTCTGTGTTGATGAGAAGTCCTTCATACCAGCCACACCCGCCGGTATCATGGAAATCATACGTAGAACAGGTAAAAGTGAGTCCTGAAATGGATACAATCGGTGCTCCAGTTAGCCCTTTATAGAGGGGCAAACCATCCCTTGAGCCCTCTCCTGCTGCCCTTTTGGTGCCCTCATTCTTGTATGACCATGCAAAAAGTGTGTTATATGGCACCCCTCTACCCTCAAATCCTAGCTGGGCCTCTGAATCATTTTTACACAAGCGATACATTGTGACAAAGCCAGTCTTTGATAAGTATGAAAAGTGCATTAATATTACAATGCACAATGTAGAAATTCCTACATTTAGCATTGACACTAAAGCAAAATGCAGAAATCTCTACATTTTGCCGTGATGCCTAGAATTACAATCTGCAGAGCTTGTGTCCACAACTCACCATCTACATCTTTCATAGGATTCTTTTGAAATTTTGCATATTTTCTTCCTGTGATGCAAAGATGTTCTGACACAGTTACAACCCTTCATACTTAAAAATGTCCGTCAGTGCAGCTTTTGTTTACAACTCCTCCAACATCTATCACTGCCCTTGTGGAATAGCTGTCTTATTGTGAATATTTGGCAAATATGTGGTGAATATTCAGCAAATGTTTCCATTCCCAGTAATTGTTAGTAGCTCCAGATAAGACATTTTTTCAGCTGAAAACTAATAATATTTTTCATATTTCTTCAAAAATGTACATTGTATGTAAACTGCAAAAATACTGATATTTTTATTATTTCCTCATTTGAAGTGCCACACTGAGGTGCTTCTAATGAGTATGATAAATGTCCAAAAATTTCTTACACCAAATGGTCTGACAAAAGGGCATATGCAAACAGTGTAGACCCAGATCAGACTGCTTCAGGAGCAGTCCACTAAGTAATTCAAGAAACAAATGCATAAGAAGCAATATTTAGGCCAAAAAGGTATGGAATGAAGTGTTTGAAATTTTAGGACATTTACCGTACCCACAACATATGTTTTGATAGAAATATAAGAAACATAAAATGTGGATACCTCTTTTTATCTGGAGGTATGATTGATGCAGAATGTCTGAAGATGTTGAGACTACAGATATGTTTAAAAATTCACTGCCAGCAAAATTGTCTTGAAAGGATGTAATTCGAACAGACAAGTATTTTATAGTTACAGTCAACTCTTGTAATCTGATATGTCGAGGTACGGATATCAAAGTATTTCAGAGAGTCCTTTGGACTTCAAGATAACCAGAGTCGACTGTATATTAAGTGTTTATGTTAAGAAAGTCTAGGCTAGAATGCAGGGAAAAATAGTATGTCATCTGTCAGAGACAGTTGCTCTAGTTTTGTTAGTGAAGGTCTTAACCCATTTTAGACTGAATAAAGTCCCCACACACTGTAAATTGAAAAAGTCAAATTTCAATTTTAGGTATGTCAGGCTATGTGATTTAGATATTCCTAGCGAAAAATGGCTTACTATTTGCTAACAATGGTGACCCTGATCAGACCCCACATTCTGCGGTGTCTGATCTAGGCCTTCACTGCTTGCTGTTACATTTTTGGGAGTTTCCAGACTAAAATGGGTTAATATAACTGTTGAATGATGTCAAGACTGAAATGTGAAAGTTGATAACATCATAACTTGCAAACAAAATAACTTCCCAGATGGTCACTATTTTCAGGACAAAAAAAAAAAAAAAAGACTACAACATGTCAAAATAATATTATATGATATGAAATATGCACTGGTCCTCCTACTCAATCATATCAATCTGTACAATGACAAAATCTGATGAAAGTCATTACATGAGATTTTGTCCTAGGGGCCACCATGTTTTACAGGTGGCTACACCTTGTTCGTCTGTCATTACTGACAATGACCAATCCTAATCAACTGTGTGATGTGTTATTATTTGTGTGTTCTGAGATGGCTGATGAGACCAATCTTAGCTCTAAACTGCCTGTTGCAGATAGAACAAGAGAGGTCTGAGGAAGAAAGCTCTGTTGGTGATGCTTTAGCTCTGGCTTTCCTCTGTGCATGTTTCTGCTCAGCTTCGCTGGTTCTTTTTGCTTCGTATTCACCAGCTCCCTTTTTTATGAGGCCTCACCACTTTATACGATCTTGTGCAATCTGTTCCCATGACTCAGTTGGTATGTTGAAGTCTTTAAGGGAGGCTTTGAGGGTGTCCTTATATCGCTTCTTCTGACCACCATGGGAGCGTTTTCCTACTTGAAGTTCTCCATAGAGGATTTTCTTTGGCAAACGTTCATCAGGCATTCTGGTAACATGGCCTGTCCATCTTAACTCTGGCTACACAACTCCAGATCAAAGAGGGTATCCACATATTTTTCTTATCTATCTGCAAAAAACATATTTTGTGGGTACTCACTAGAAGCACCTCTGTGAGGCGCTTCTATTAAATAACCACAACATATGTTTTTGCGGAGAAATAAGAGAAATAGCATTACTTTTCAGTTGAAAACATGTCTTATCTGAGCCAGTGTGTCTACCGTGTGTTAATAAATTTTGCTTTTTGTTTCATTTATCAGGAATAGAGACATTTGGTAAGAATGCTGTGGTCTGTGGCCGGTCCAAAAATGTTGGCCTGCCGATTGCCATGTTGTTACATGCTGATGGTGTCTATGAAACACAAGCAGGTATGTAAGCAGTATCTTCAGGTTGGAGGAATAGCCAGATAAACAATTTTCTTATTCTCCATTATGGGAACTTCTCTGTGTTATAAAATGTACCATGCTTTTTCTATATTTTATGTATAAAACCCTCCTGTATGCATACTAAATCATGATACATTTTGGAATTCCAACTCAACAGGCATACGATTACTTATTTTGTGCAGTTTGATTGGCCAAGAACAATTTGAAAATAGGATTTATACTTTGATGAATCCAGTGTGCCGGAATCCCAGAACTATTTTCTTCATGCAAATGTCTAAAATGAGCTATTTTACTCATCTTTTTGACTGAAATATGACCTTGTTGTAAGAAAGGAATTTTATTGATGTTAAATGCTGGTGAATCACTCACACAAACTTAACCCTTGTCCTGCTGAACCCGTATATACCCTGTGTTTGCAAACAGTGTACATCCAGATCAGTTGGTTTCTTCAGAAACCAACTGATCTGGATCTATACTGTTTGCCATTAAGTATGTGAATTTATAGCAACATCCAGAACAAGCAACCTGATTGGCTGAAGTGGATGTAGTATCTTAATTTATTCAGCATGACAAGGGTTAACATAAAGCTTTCTTCACTTTGGCCTTTATTCAGTTTGTGAGTGATTCTCTGGCATTTGCATAAACTGCAAATAAAATAACATGCATAAAATCCACAAAAAAAAAAAAGGAATTTAGTCCTTTTATAACAGGCAGTATTTATGTGGAAGATATACTTTGTGGTTAGTACTACTGGTTACAAATATCGCCCCTACAGGTGATGCAACAACTACAATATGTCATCGATACACACCACCAGAACAGCTGGAGGCATACACGAAAATGGCTGACATTATTGTGGTGGCTACTGGTATACCAAATCTGATAACAGCAGACATGATTAAGGAAGGTGTGGCCATTATAGATGTGGGAATAAATAAAGTGAAAGATGAAAATGGGAAATCAAAGCTTGTTGGAGATGTGGATTTTGAAGGTAAAGTGTTCTATATGCATATCTCTGCATAGCAGGAATATCCAGATATATAATTTTATTGCTTCTCCGATATCTCTAGATAGGAGAGGGGTATCCAGATAATATTTTTTCTTATTTACTCATGATAACATTTGTTGTAGGTACTCTTTAGAAGTCCCTCTTGGCTATTGAGTAGCTTCACAAAGAAATAAGAAATTATCAATACCTTTTGGTTGAAAAAAAGTGCCTCGACATCTGGAGTTATGCTCCACCAAACCACATGTAGAAGGCATGATACGAGATGTCCTGAAATTTTGAACACCAAAATGTCTGACAAAATGACATATGCAAACAGTGCAGGCCCAGATCAGACTGCTCGTATCAGTCTTCACTGTTTGCCATTCCACTAAGTATTTTGAAAAACAGCTGCATAGAAAGCAAAATTTAGGCCAAAATAGAATTGAATAAAGTGTTTGAAATTTTAGGACGTTTACCGTACCTATTAGATTACCATATATCAGCTTGTTGGAGATGTGGATTTTGAAGGTACAGTATTCCTTTTGCTTAGCTCTAGATGACAGGAGGATCCAGATAAATACACTATATTTTATCGATTATCGGATTAATTGTGCCAGCCTTAGCTCGAAGCATTCACAAAACTGTCTGATATTGTGGTGGTTACCAGTATATCAAATTTGATAACAGCAGACATGATTAGGAATGTCTGACCATTATAGATGTGAGAATAAATAAAGTGAAAGATGAAAATGGGAAATGGAAGCTTGTTGGAGATCTGGTTTTTAAAGGTATCTTTGCATAGCAGGAATATCTAGATACCATTTTCTCATGGTTATTCTTCTGACCAGGTACTTGAAAAAAGTGGAATGTAAATAAATATACCATTATAACCTAAGTATTCAGACAGACCAGAGCAAACAGTGTAGATCCAGATCAGATGCCAGAGAATGCCGGGTCTGATCAGAATATACACTGTTTGACACCGATTTAGCACATCTTGACAAAATATTAGGTAATAAACTGGGCTTGCTTAAATTTTAGGACTAGTATGGTAAAAAAATGATATTGTATCAGAATAAGGTAGAAATTGTATCAGTGTTCATTGGCTGTATGTGTGTTTTGGACAATGACTACTAAAGAACAGAACTTAACAAATGTTGCTATGTAAGATAAATTCTTGTCTGAGTTTGTGTCAAGGTGGATGTTTGGGCAGATATGATCTGCACAGATTCCACATATGCACAGGTCATCGGCCAATGACCATCATTTAATTAGGTGACAGGAGCTGTTTCATTAAAAATGTACATCATTGATGGCCTTTGGTTTTCAGCATCCATGTATCTGCTGACAGTTGCCTGGTCATGGAGTGACCTTCGGCAGACAAAGAAATAGCCATCAAGCATTAGATGGCCCATGACTGATATCGTTGTCAATTCATTGATCAACCTTCAGCAGACAAAGACCCTCTGGGCAACTGACAGCTGGAGGCTGATACACTTGGCCAGTATTACAAATTCAGACATATCAGGCAGTTCATGCTGGAGTTATTTGCCTTTGAATGCCAAAAAAGCCCTTATTTGCAGATTTTAACATATAGTTTTTTTTAGATCAAATGAAACATCTAGCCAGGTAAGACTTCTTTGACTCAGGTGAGCAACCATTGCCCTTTGAGTTACTTGTTTACATGATGAGACTCAGATTGATGTTTTGTTTGTTGCAGGAGTGAAGGAGAAGGCAAGTTACATCACACCAGTACCAGGTGGAGTGGGACCAATGACAGTAGCCATGTTGATGAAAAATACTCTCATTGCATATAAGAAAGAAATTAACTTTGACCGCTTTGCTTCATCTATGCGATTATGATAGAAGCTGTGTTTTCTACCCTTTTACTAGCAAAAGCAGTTTAATTTTAGATTTTTGAGAGACATTTTACTGGGAATAGGTTACTTGAAAAAAAAAAAATCTTTGGAATTTTGCACTTTATTGGACCAAAGCAGATTTTGTAGTAGGGTAAATGTCCTAAAATTTCATACACCGAAGTTTCAAAGGAAATGGCATGTGCATTGTCAGATCAGACTGCTCCACCATGTATTTTGAGATAAACAAAATTTAGGTAAAAAGTGGGAAATAAAGTGTTTGAAATTTTAGGACGTTTACAGCATATGTAAAATCTGCATTTATTCTTTTATGAAAACTTCTTCAAAATCTGATAAAAAATAAACAAACATAAATTTATGTAACATTTTAAATGAAAATTATGTTATCAATAGTAAAATATACATATCATTGAATAATAAATAATAAGAGTTCTAACATGAGAGCAATACATGTATTTTCTTTGATAAGATTTTTTTCTGTATATAGGCAGTTTATTATTGTTGTTATTTGTATTATTACTTCCAAAGTAAAAAGAAAATATATACATAAAATGACAATAATAATAAAAAAAAAACATACTGGAAGACATGAAATTATAAATTTGAAAGCTTGACAAGAAAGTATACCTGAAATATGGAAGAAATTTGATAATTTTAGTATGAAAAAATAGCTTCTTTGAGTCTTTCCACTATTTTCTTTACTATGGCTGTGACTTTTTTTCTTTTTTTTTTTTGGTATTATCATCAGTGAATACATTCTTTAAATGCAAGACTTAGAGAATTATAACAATTGTTTAAAGAAAAAAGATGTATTGTATTAAATATGTACATATGGTAAAATTCCACTATTATGACTACTTGAAATTAAGACCACTCCACTATTAAGACCAGCTTTTGTCAGTCCTAAATGTTTTCTTTCTTATTACAGTACATGTCCTAAAATTTTGTACACCAAAGTTTCTGACAAAATGGCATATGCAAACAATGTAGACACAGATCAGACTGCTCCTGAAGGAGCGGCTCCTGAAGGAGCAGTCTGATTATGGGCCTACACTGTTTGCCATTCCATTAACTTATAGTAATTTAAGAAACAATTGCACAAAAAGCAAAATTTAGTCTTAAAAAGAGTGCAATAAAGTATTCAAAATTTTAGGACATTTACTGTATTCTTTATTCAATATTAAGACTGAATTTTACTGTATTTAGATGGTAGAAGGGTAGTAGATACTGATATAGCCAAAATGATCAAGAGGCAAGAAGTCTCAATAAAATGCATATCTGTGGTATTTTAAATATATTGTATTTACCGTAAATATTGGGACCCCTTATCTACTGACCAGCCTTGTCTTAAAATTTGTAAAATTCTGTTCCACTATCTGTTGATGTGTTTAAAATATTGCTGGACGAGTGGCAAACAGTGTAGACCCTGATCAGATGTGGCATTCTGCAGCATCTGCTCTGGGTCTACACTGTTTGTTTACACCTGTCTGTCCCAATACTTAGGGTTATTATGGTAGTTGAGTCAAGCCATGGGAAAAGGAATATTAGTGGCATACCTGAACAGTAAATATCCAGATCATCTAGTGAAACTTACAATTTGATAAGGGCCATAGTCAGTTTCACTACGAAGAAGAAACTAGCCAGTTCTGCAATAAACAATTGTTTCTGAAATTTGTGCCTGTCAAGCACTCGTGTAAATTATCATGGCAGTGCCTTTGAACAGTAAAAAAGCAACAGGAATTTAAACAGATAGAATGCCATCTAACTTCATTGTTAAAGGCTGCAAATCATCCTGTATCATGGAGGAATAAAAATGTTTTTAAGCAATGGCTAATCTGAGCTGAAAAGACAGAAAAAGAACTAGTGAGCATTATTGTTTTCTGCAAATTGATTTATTATGATTGGTTATGTGATTGAAGTCCATGTTATGATTGGTTATTGATTGAAGTCCATGTGACTTAATTCCAGTCAGATTTACAGAGGATTACAGAACTGCTATGGAAAATGATGGCCACAATCAGACTGTGGATGTGAAGGCTGATCTGGACTTTTGCTGTCTGTATATGCCCAAAGACACCTTTTTCCCTGGCATGACACAGATTAATTTATATTAAGGGGACTGGACACACATGAAAGATTCCCCCCCCCCCCCCATTTTTTTTAAACAAGGGAGACAACTTTTGTGACTTCCAGTTTTCTTTCCAGTGTATCAAACCCCATCTGAAAAGGGATCTGCTCTAAAAGGTAAGAATTTGCTCCTCCTGGGTGCATTTTTTTTCCTTTTAGAGTAGACCCCTTTTCAGAAGGGAGGCAAAATAATTTTGACAGAGTTGCCTCCCCAGAAACTGCATCAGCTCCCCTTGAACTTGCAAAGGGGTTTCAAGAATATTCTTTTTTGATCATTTTCTGTGTGTATGAAGAATTTTGTGTTGACTTCAAATACTTGGGTGGTGTAGGCTGATTCTAGACAGAATGATGTCATTTTTGAATGCTCAGATGACAGTGTGTCTACATGTATACAGTTTGTCTACATATATGTCCACCAAACAGTCATTGACATATTACATTTCCAATCAAAAAATGTTTTAAGTTGCTCAAGCTATAGTCATGTTTTTATTCTATTCATAGGTCTAGATTAAGCACTTTTTTTTCAACTGAAATGTACTCATAGTTTTCTTATTTTCTCCAGGAAAAGTACTGATAATTTTCTTCTTTCTCCATGAAAACATATGATGTGGTATTCAGTATGTGTACACATGAGGTGCTTCTAATGTAAATGAGTATCCACGACATATGTTATCATTGAGAAATAAGAAAAATATTCTATGCGTAGCCTACCCCTCCCAGAGTTTTAATATTCAATTTGTTTTAAATGATCAGAGCCTTCTCTGTTTGTCAGTATAGTCTGTGCAGTATGTGATAATTGTGTAAGTGGGCAGTGATAGCCATGATCAGGCTGTGTGGGTGTACAGGCTGACTTGGACCCTCATTGCCCACATATGACATAATAGTCTTTTTCATGCATAATAATTCCAACAGCTAATTTAGTGCAATATGACTGGTCAATGGCAAATTTAACCCTTAAAACACCAAGAAAACCTGCATCCAAAAATGTCGTCTGTTTATGTCATCTGCTGAATATTCTTGCAAACTTTTCAAATCTATTTTTGCATACAGGCAAACAGTATGGACCCAGATCAGACTGCTCCTAGAGGAGCAGTCTGATCTGGGTCCACACTGTTTGCAAAAATGACTTTTAAAATCACAAGCAGATGAAAAAGCAGATGACAATTATTGTGATTGGCAGTTTAAGAGTTAGAACAGTTTTTATACTTCAATAAATCCACTGAGCTGGAAGGTCGTGACTATTTGCTCTGTGTAGATTTCTGAAATGTTATTATTTGCTTGCTTGCAATGGGTTTAGGTACTGTAGGTACATGTTCTAAACATTCAGATGATTTAAACTCTATTCCTGAAAGAAAAATATGGAGAGAAACCAACTGTATTCTCTCCCTTTGCAAAACTGGTTACTTTCCTTTGACTGAATTGTGAACAGAGCTAGAAAATTTAAAGGTCTGGGCCCGGTTGTTCAAAGCGTCGTTAGCTTAACGAGCTTGTTAAGGGTCATTTCGTTAACTGTTTTAGCAGATTCAATATACAATATTCTGATATTTTTTGCTGAAAAAATGTGAGTAGCTTTTGCACTGCAAAAGCTACTCACATTTTTCAGCAAAAAATTTCAGCATATTTGTGTATCACTCGATTTAAATTTTAACAAATCGTTAACTAACAACATCGTTAGCTTTGAACAACTGGGCCCTGATTTTTGTTTGCTGTTCAGTTTTGTAGATCATTTAACAACTTATATACAGTAGAACCTCGATAGCTCGAACACCGATGGCTCGTTTACCATGGCTAATTCGAACTTGTTTTTGAGTCCCTACGAAGTTCTTCCGATAGCTCAAGAAAATAAATATTTAGGGAAATTTTCTTATTTTATTGTAAAATTGTATGTTGTTTGTACTCATTAGAATTGTCTCATTGAGGCAATTCTAATGAGTACGCTCAACATACAATTATTGTTTAGAAAAACGAAAAAAAAAATCCCAAAATTGTCGCCATTTGCTTCCTGACTTGGCACCATAATTAACCCTCAGTGGCTCGAACCACCTATGTCTCGAACAATTTTCTATGGTCCCAAAGATGTTGGAGCCATCGAAGTTCGACTGTACATATATGTCAATGCCAAAAATGAATGTATTTGATTAGTGTCTATGCTACATGGGTCCAGTTTCACCAGTTCTTAACCGTTAAACTGTCGCAGCTGACAACTGACAGATAGCAGGTGAATGATGAATTTTCTATTTTTTCTTGAAAAAAGGACTTGGTGTTTTACATTCAGGCTATCTCTTACAATGTAAAGCCCTATGTTCAAGAAAGAGGAAGATGACACTAATGAGCCAAAACATGAGAAAAGAACTACAGTCGATTCTCATTATCTCGACTTTGTTTATCTCAAATAACTGCTTATCTCAAAGTGAAACTCTGGTCCATATTTAAACATGATAAACATGAAAATCTAACAAGTAACAAAATATTGTGGAAAAAAGGAGCAATTTCTCCTGTTTTCCACAATATTTTAAATATATCGCGAACTTCAGGAGTCAAATTACATATTCATTTGTGAAATGTGGTTGTTCGATTTATTTTTTTCCTCAATTCTGCAAATCTCATATGTTGAGGTACAGATATCTAGAAATATTTCAGTCCCTTGGACTCCGAGATAACGAATATCGACTGTATTATGTAGAACCGCAAAGGCCTTGATCCATCTGGACATCCACAATCCAGTCTGATCACAGACATTTGAAGTCAGTAGAGAATAAATAGTTGTCTAAAAATACTTTTAAAAAAATCTGATATTTGCTTAGTCTGATAGCATCTGATCTGGGTCTACATTGTTTGCCGGCCAATGTCCCTTTGATGGGCTATATATATATATGTATATATATATATATATATATATATATATATATATATATATATATATATATATATATATATATATATATATATATATTAACATAAAACACATACAGAAAGGTCCAGATCAGCTTGCATATCTGGGCCCAGTTGTCAATTGTTCAAAACTTAAGATGTCGTTAGTTAACATATTGTTAAGACTTTGAACATTAAATATGTTATATATGCTAATATTTTTGCTGAAAAAATGTGAGTACCTTTTACATTTGCAAAAGCTACTCACATTTTTTTAGCAAAAATACCTATGAATTAGATATTGTACTTACTAGAACAGTTAACATTTTGATCATTAACAAGCTCGTTAAGCTAACGATGCTTTGAACAACTGGGCCCTGATATTCATAGCACTAGATAAGAGGAGTATCCATAGAATTTATTTTCTTATTTCACCTCGAAAACAAGTACTCACAACACTCGTTACTTCAAACTCCAAAGGACCAAGAATAGTTTGAGATAACAGTAGTTTGAGATATGTATTTAATTTGACTTATGAAAAGTATTATTTTTTCATGAAAACATATGACATTTTGAGGGTTGAGCCCAAGACTGGCGTAAGTCAGATGGTTGTTTTTCTCCAAACCTAATCTCCTCACCATGAAGGCGTTATGAAGATTACAACATTTCTTTCTGTAAACAATGAAAATTTAGGTGCCATTGCTCGTATGAGCAATGGCACCTAAATTTGCATTGTTTACAAAGGGGTCCAAGTTGCCCCTAAACAAGGGTTTCAAAAATATGTTTGAGTTACTATAGTCTTGCGCCCAACCCTCGATTTGTAAGGCACTTCTAATGAGTACCTACAACTTATGTTGTCATTGATCAATGAGAAAAATGTCAACATTTTTTGATTGGAAAAAAAGTGCCATATTTGGAGGTATGTAGTTTACTGTTTGGCCAGGTTATATGGATGTAAATGCTTGGAGGCAATATAACTTTTATTTACCTGTCTAAAATAATTAATATGTAAGTGAAATAAATATGTCACCTGATCGGACAGTCTGTCTGTTAGCCTGAGCCAATAAAGCAAATTATACTTATTGAGTGTATGCTGACTGTTTATCAACGTGGGCCAATAAAGCAAATTATAAGAGTGTTTAATGCTTGTTTTGTACTGTTTGTGTATACATGTTACCGGTGTGTTAAGACTTTGTTAATGAATCTCATATTGATCAAGTGCTGATGATGTAATTTGACCTTCAACTGTACCTTATTTGTTTATGATTTCTGCATTTCAGCAGACTGTCCTTTGGTCTTTACCCTAAGTATTTGGACACTTTAGTCATAACCCTAGATAGGGTGTGGGAGATTGGGGTGGGTGTGGGGAGGGTTTAGGTAACTATTTTTCTTATTTCTCTATGAAAACATATCTTGTGGGTACACATTAGAAGCATCTCAATGAGACACTTCTAATGAGTACCCACAACATGTTTTCAAGCAGACATAAGAAAAATATCACTACTTTTTCATTGAAAAAAGGCACCTTATCAAAACCTATTCCTTAACCCTTCCCTTGCTGAATATGACATGCCCTGTCTTAGCAAACAGTGTAGATCCAGATCAGTTGGCTTCTTAAGAAACCAACTGATCTGGATCTGCACTGGTTGTCATTAAATATGTGAATTTATATAAAAAACTTGGATCAAGTAATCTGATTGGCTGGAAATTAGAAGTGGGCGTGGCATCTTAATTTGGTTAATGCCTTACCATACCTGTCCTAAAATTTGAACATATCCGTTTGACAACCTGTTGATGTGCCTAAAATTGGTGGATGATTGACAAACAATGTATACCCTGATCAGATGCCACCACTGATCTGTGTCTAGATTGTTATCAGGCCTGTCAGTCCAAATACATTGTACAGTAGAACTTCAGTGGCTCGAACCCCAATGGCTCGTTTACCATGGATGAGTCGAACATGTTCTTGAGTCCACAGTGATTTCTTCCAAATACGATTTACAGATAATTTAGGGAGATTTTCTTCTTTTATCTTGTAAATGTATGCTTTGTGCACTCATTAGAATCACCTCTATGAGGCAATTCTAATGAGTACACACAACATACATTTAAAATATAGAACACCGAGAAGATATCCCACAATTATCTCCATTATGCTGCCTGGTGTGGAACTGATAGTAACTTTCCGTGGCTTGAACTACTGCTGTCTCGAACACATTTTCGTGGTCCCAAAGGGGTTTGCGCCATCGAAGTTCGACTGTACATAGGGTAGATTTGGTTGTTAGTTTAATCCTTAAACTGCCAGTCACAACAATTGTCGTCTGCCTTGTCATCTGCTTGTGATTTTAAAAGTCATGTTGTTAGGAAAGTGTGGACCCAGATCAGACTGCTCCTCTAGGAGCAGTCTGATCTGGGTCCATACTGTTTGCCTGTATGCAAAAATAGGTTTGAAAAGTTAGCAAGAATATTCAGCAGACAACACATACAGATGACATTTTCAGATTTTCTTGGCGCTTTAAGGGTTAATAGACAACAGATGAATAACATTTTTTCATGTTTTTCAAGAAAATAGGACATGACATTGTATAAGAATCATCTGCAGAGATGATTCACTTGGAATGTCAAGTTCTATTTTCTGGCCTAGATACTGTATATGAATCATCTTCTGATGAGATGAGTCATTTGAAATGTCAACCTTTATTTACTGGCAAACAGAGAAAAATATTACGGTTAATGTCCTTAAGTTTTGTACACCAAAGTTTCTAAAAAAATGCATAAGCAAAAAGTGCAGACTGAAGGATCAGTCTGATCAAAGTCTACACTGTTTGCCATTCCATTAAGTATATTAAGAAGCAACTGCATAAAATGCAAAATTTAGGCCAAAAAGTATTGAATAAAGTGTTTAAAATTTTAGGACATTTACCATAACCATTTATAATTACCTGAGGTAATTGAAGTGTTTGAAATTCTAGGTTGTTTACCATACCAATTTATAAATATCTGAGATAATTGTATGAAAAAAAAAAAAAATCAATGTTTTCTTCTGTCATGCTTCAATATGTCTTCTTTTTATTTTAGTGTTGTTGATAAATGAATATTTGTTAAAATTATTTGTCTGTGAGTATGTGTGCATGGGTTTTAATTTACAATGAGAGATAGCTGTATTTTTTTTTTCTATTCCAAAATCTTATCTCCTTTGACAGGTAAAGCACAAGATAGACCAAATACTAAACAGGCCTTCTAATCGGAATTCTCTGTTTTTATCAAAGGTTCTCAGTGGAATGTAACTGATTTTTATATAAATATATATATATATATATATATATATATATATATATATATATATATATATATATATATATATATATATATATATACGAGGGGACTTCAGTAAGTTCATAGAACTCGGGGTTTAACTCACAGATTGGAAGATGGTTTCAACATTATTTTTCAATATAATCCCCCTTCACTTCAATGCATTTGGCCCACTTTTCTTTTAAGCAGTCTATGCCTTTGAAATAAGTCATCTATTTGGTCCTCAAACCAAGCCTCTGTAGCAGCCTTGAGCTCATCATGGTCCTGAAATCTTGTTCCATGCAAGTGGGACTTCAAATTTCGAAACAGATAATAATCACTTGGGGCCAGGTCTGGACTGTATGGCGGTGATTTAACTGCTCGAACTTGCACTCACGAATAGCCGCTTGTGCAACTCTGGACGTGCACAGGGGCATTATCATGCAAAAGAAGGACACTAGCATCTAGCTTTCCCCTTTGTTTTTCTTGAATAGCAACCCTTAATTGTTTAATGATATTGGCATAGTATTCTCCTGTAAATGAAGTACCAGCAGGCTTGTAATCTATCAGTATAATCCCTTTGGAGTCCCAAAACACCGTGGCCATTACCTTGCTGGCTGATGGTTGGGTACGAAATTTTTTAGATGGGTGAGCTAGGGTGATTCCATTGCATGGACTCTTTTTTAGTATCTGGGTCCCAGTGGTGAAGCCAAGTTCCATCTCCTGTTACAAGACGAGTGTGAAAGTCTTCTCGATTGGCATTGTATACTTCCAGAAGGTCTTGACTTGACTCCACCCTTTGCTGACGATCGTGCATGTTCAGGTTTCTGGGTACCCACTTGGCAGATATTTTTGACATGCCTAAATGTTCCTGGATTATAGTGTAAACACTTTCATTAGAAATACCACATTCTGAAGCAAGTTCGGCAGCTTTGATTCGGCAATTGTTTAGCACAAGTCTCTCAACACGGTCGATCATCTCCTGGCTGATGACATCAGCGGGGCGACCTGCCTTGGGTCATCTTCTAAGGAATCTCACCCACGTTTAAATTCTGCTGACCACTTTGCCACTGTGGAATACTTTGGGCTACTATCACAATACACATCAGCCATGCGCCAATGGATTTCTTTGGCCTTTGCACCATCCTTTCATTTTTGCCTATGGGTATAGGTTTTCAAACAAAAAGTAAGAGCAAAAAATGTACGTGTTGACTGAATGGCTGTTGTCATTCAACTGACAAAGGTTTACACTGCACAAAAATGAAAAAAGAATTCTTGAATTGTATAGAAAAATACCGAGTTCTACGAACTTATTGAACTACCCTTGTATATTTATATATATAATTTTTTTTTTTCATATTCTAGGAAAAGGAAAAGGAAGCTATATTAAACACTTAGCACTATGGGTAAAATTTTTAGCAGACAGCATATTGAAATATTTTTCTTAAGTTTTTCCACAAAACCAGTTTTGACATTTCATGCAAATTAGAGACAGTTTGTATGAAATGTCAAAAAATCCAGTTTTGGGGAAAAATGAGAAAAATATTGTCATCTGCTCATTCGCCCATAGAGTGGTAACACTTACGAAGCTGCTAGTGATACAAGCTGGGGAATCCATTCAGCTGGACTTAGTTATTAGGGAGTACACAGGGAAGTTAAGTGACTGCTGTTTTCCATTGCCAAACGTATCAAAGTTTATTGTACATATCAAACATACATTTTTGACAATTTTAAGTTGTTAAGATTTTTTGAGAAAATGACAGCAAAGCAACTGGAATTGAGCATAATTATACCTCCCGACTGTCAGCAAAAGTGAGGGTTTCTGCTTATCAGCTTGTCATAGTTCCAGATAAGGGACTTTTTTCAACACAAAAGAATTTATATTTTTCTAATTTTTCCATGAAAAAATACATTGTCGGTACTCATTAGAAGAAGCATCTTTGCATATTTTCTTATATGCACTGGTATTTACCCTAAATATAACAACACCTTACTATACTTATTTGTAGGGAAAGCTAAGTACCGACATCTCTAAAAAACTCAATGGATGCAACATTAAGCAGTTTTGCTGTGCATTGATTGAGATAAAAAAAACTATGTAGATGTGCTTAAGTCCATGATTTACATACACATGCATTTTTTTTTTTTTCAGATAATGTAAACTGTCGATAGCCAATCATTGCTTAACACATGCTTTTTCATTGCTATTTATAAGCATTCAGTCAGCCTTGGCTTTAACTTCATAAATGGTTCAGGACATTTGATAAGCAGATTAACCCATATCCTGCTGAATAATTTAATTGGCCACACCCATTCCTGACTACCAGCCAATCAGATTACATCATATACTTTTTCATTCAAATTCACAAACTTAATTACAAACAGTGTAGATCCTGATCAGATGGCTTCTGAAGATCTGCACTGTTTGCAAAGGTAGGGGTTGTCGTGAAAAGCAGGATAAGGGTTAATCTTTTTTTTCTCTTTCATTGTTCAAGAAATGTGACACTCTGATATAATTTTAGAATCATCTTAGAGAGTGTTTTTTTTTTGTTTTTTTTTTTAAGGAACTAGTAAACATAAATAGTTGATCTTGGATTATGACAAAAAGATAAAAATTTTAGTAATTTATTTTGTTTACTGTTTCTTTTCTATACATTTTGTTTAGCTTTTGCACTATAATATCTGTTTCGTCACATGTATTTTATTTTGTTATTCATGTTATATCACTGATAGAGGAATGTTGATTTCACACTTTAATGTTTCATCTTTTAATGTATTTATTTCTGTTTTGTTTTAATGGCTCAACATGCACTGCTGTAATCAAGGGAGGGCTACAGCTGTTAAATAATAAGTCATTTTCTGGTGGAGTTTTACATTTTCCATGTTGGGTAAGACTACATTTTGAAATATTTTTCTTAGAAAATAGGATTTGAAGCAAATTATCTCCTAAGGAGACAATTTGTATGATGTGTCAGATCCTATTTTCTAGGAAAAAAATAAGAAAGATTTCATCAGCTTGTCGGCTGAATTTGGCAATAGCATGGTAAGTGTTAAATTTCAAATATGAATTTTATGTCATAATTGACTTTTGACAGCTTTCATATTTGAGAGGTTCAACAGAAGCTGAAATTTAGACAAGTTTTTTGATCCCCTATCAAAAAGCCAGAATAATTTAGATAACTTTTTTTGATCCCTTATCAAAAAGCCAGAATAACCCTTTCATCCCAGGGCTTCTAACTAGACTATTCCATTTCTGAATTTGGGCATGGCCATTATTCTTAACCCTTGTCCTGCTGAACCCGAATATACCCTGCCTTTGCAAACAGTGTAGACCCAGATCAGTTGGCTTCTGAAGAAGCTAACTGATCTGGATCTGCACGGTTTGCTATTAAGTATGTGCATTTATAGAAACAATAGGGATCCGGTAATCTGATTGGCTGAAAATTATAAGTGAGCATGGCATCTTAATTTATTCAGCAGGACAAGGGTTAATTGGGAATTTAGTCAAAATCTTTAACAGCATGCGAAACAGTGTAGATCCTGATGAGATAGGTTGTAATCAGTCTCATCTGGTCTACACTAATTTGCAGTTATCTGTACCTGTCTACAGGGTTGAAAGGATGCAATGAACTAAATTTTTCTAACTTGGACTTGGACTTAAGGGATTAATGGAAGAGTTTGTTTTGTTTTATTTGAGTTTTATGTCTTTATCAATAATCTTTCAGTCATATCACGGCAGTGTCTGGATGTGGCAGGGAGCTCTATGTTTACTTTCAGAGTACTGCCTCACTGAATTATCATGCCTCAGACACGTGACATGATATTTCACCCAGTCATGTTATACTGACATCAGGCTGACCAGTTCTGTTTGCTGGTTCTACTTTCTTAACCCATTGTAGTCTGGCGACACCTAACAGGCAAACACTGCTGACCCAGATCAGACACTGCAGAACAATGTCTGATCAGGGTCTCCACTGTTTGCATATAGTTTAGCCATTTTTCTCTAGGAATATCTAAATCTCAGTCGGGCATACCTAAAATTGAAATTGGACTCTTCCAATATATAGTGTGGGAGAGTCTATTCAGTGTACAATACGAAAGAGAGGCCAGTACCATTTTTTTAGGTAGCTTGTTCAAGAGGGGCAGGTTGATGGCTCAGAGGACTAAGCCTGCCCAGAAAAAGTGTGTCTAGGTAATTTGACCAGCTCATTATGACCTGATAGTGTTGACAGGGCCATTAAACTCCAAACCAAACCAAACCTAACCATTTGTAAAGTCTTTGCCTTTGGTATGACTCAGACTGGAAGAGGGTTGTGTGTAATGAAACAAATTCTGGTTTGACACTTTCAGTTGTCCAAATCTGATGTTTTAACTTCACATGTGCATAGATAGTGGGGAAGGGCAAGTTTGTATTCTATTTTAATTGACAAATTATATTGTTTTTGTTTTAATGGCTTCACGCCCATTTTTGTGTTAGAAACTAGATTTTGAGAGATAAAATTCCAGTGGTGACATATTACAGGTTTCATTTTTGTTAGTTGTATTCAGCCATAAACCAAGTTTAGTTTGAACACCCTTAAAAGAGTAAATGGCAAACAGTGCAGACCCAGATCAGATGCCACAGAATGTGGTGTCTGATCAGGGTCTACACTGTTTGCATTTATGACTGGAAATGCTTTAAAAGAGAGTAATTATAAAAACAAACCAGACAGCCTGCCATTGGAAATAGACTTGCCCAAAGAGTTGTAGTAGAAGAGTCCATTCAACATAAATGGGTGAGGAATATGTTTCTAGTGTGGGAAAAGGGACATTATTGCATAAATTATGTGGGCAAACATGGCCCATAGCAGACTGCTCATTCATACAGTCTGATCAGGATCTTCATTTGCGAACAACAGGGTCATTGGAAGCTGTAGAGTAAATTGAGAATGAACAGAGAATGTCTTGACCAGACTGTGCCAATGCTAAGGCTGATCTGGACACTCACTGTTCACATATGACATAAGCATCATTTGATCAGCAACATTAGAATATATACTTTCTGCTATGTGCACCAAACAGACTCAAAACAGACAGTTTCTTTGCACAGTGATCAGTTTTTATTGACCGCCTGGCATCTGAAGAAACTTACGTGATGGGGCAGGCTGAACTTAATCTTTGCTGGGCACATGTCTGAAGGAACGTTTTCTAACATTGCTCAAATTTGCTCTAATACAGTGAACCCTTGTTACCACGACAGCATTTGTTCCCAAAGACTTTGCAATTAACCCTGGTCACGCTGAATAAATTAAGCTGCCATGCCAACTTCCAATTTTCAGCCAATCAGATTACTTGATCCAAGTTGTTGATACAAATTCACATACTTAATTGCAAACAGTGCAGGTCCAGATCAGTTGGCTTCTTCAGAAGCCAACTGATCTAGATCTACACTGTTTGTAAAGACAGGGTATATCCGGGTTCAGCAGGACTAGGATTAAAATGCATTTTGCTGCTGTAAAGAATCCATAATGGACATATTGATATATAGGAAATGCCTTGTTGAATTCTTATTTCCTCATAAACATTATGTTTTGATACATTGTATTTGTTAGAATTGCCTCTCTGAGATTCAGATACTAAATGACAAACAGTGCGGATCCAGATCAGTCTTTAGAAGCCAACTGATCTGTACCTACACTGTTTGCAAAGGTGGGTTTTGTGTGGATTCAGCAGGACCATGTTGACAAAATACTGTTTGACACCAGGTTGTCAGATTTTGCTGTCAGTTTATTGTGTTGTTGTAGTCTTTTTTGTTGTCTTATTGTTGTTTGTTTGGTGAGATTTTTTAAGTGAAATTTGGTGGTGTTTCTTTGTTGTATTTTACATGATCTTATGGAATTAGATGTCTCATCATAATATAAAATAACTGTTTTGACTGCATGGATCATTAAGGCTACATCAAGTGAAAAAGTACTGTAAAACTTCAATGACTCTCAACTATGGTTTGTTCACTGAAAATTATTGTTTACTGATTCCAATTCATTTTAGAGTCCCTAGGAAATTCTTCCAAGACCTGAAGAAAACAAGAATTTAGAGTTTTTTTCTTATTTTATCATGAAATTGTATGTTGTATGTACTCATTAGAATTGCCTCATTGAGGCAATTCTAATGAGTACAATCAACATACCATTTTTTAGTGAAGATAAAAGAGACATCCTTAAAGTATCCCCATATGGTTAACCCTCAGTGGCTCGAACTAACCCATGTCTAGAACAAATTTCCACCGTCCAAAAGATATTCAAACCATTGAAATTGGACTGTATTTCTGAGCATTTGCAAACACTGATTCTGATCATCGGGCACCTCTACAGCGTCTTGACAGTCTTTACTGTCAGTGACATACTGTATTTACCATAAATATTGGAATACTTTCACTCATTAGCAAACTTGTCCTAAGATTTGAACGAGTCTATTTTACTACATGTTGATGTGTCTAAAAATAGCATTCTGCTTAAATCTGTATTGAACCATTATCAACCCTGTTGAGCTGATAAGGGTCCTGTGTAGATTAAATAAAAATGCTGCCTTGGTATGTGGCAAATAGTGCAGACCTCAGATGGCACAGAATGAGTCTTCATATTCTAATCTACACTCTTTGCCTGTCTAATACTTAAGGTTAATATGGTATTAACTCTGCATGCTGGATAATTTTGCAGGCTTTTTTGTTGTCTGGATTTTTTTTCAATTACTGGGTGCCTTTTTCAAAAAAATATTCAGGAATACTATCAGTGTCAAACAGTTTGGATCCAGATCAGGCCTGACATTTTGTCAGGCCTGGTCTGGGTCTTAACTGTTTGCAAAGGTAATCAGCAGACAACAAAAGTGACCACTAGCGGGGAAAGAGTTAACCAGTGTCCAGTGATCTATAAGTAGAAAACCCTGGGCCCAGTTGTTCAGAGTATGGTTAGCTTAACAAACTATATAAGCCAATACAGACTTCTAACATTTTACGATCTATACCAGCTTGATAATTTAAAGACTTCTTTAGCTGTTAATATAAATTTAAGTTTACATCCATGAAGTATGTGTTTTACTGGAAAGTTTATGAGGTTTTAGTTTTGCAGGAACAAATTGACCCAGAACAAAGTCAAGTAAGAATTTGAAATACACTAAATATTCCTGCAAGATCTGCACATCTGATAAACAAAACAAAAAAAAAAAAAAAAAAAAAAAAAAACAACAAAAAAGAGTGCGTAAGCAGGAATTATAAATTATATTTTGTGCAGAAATAACAATAAATTCTAACAAGTACCCATACCCACAACAAAATTGTTATTGTAGAGAAATAAGGAAAATTATTTTTCTGGATGCCGCTTCTTTCTTGGGCTATGGTACCTGGCTTGAGACTGGTTCCCAAGGTGCTCACAAGTTTTCTCATGCTACTGTTGATGTCTGAAATATTTTTGTACTTTTACAATTGATTTGATTTATATTGGTTTTACATTTTAAATTTTGCACCATTTATTAACATGCTTTTATTTCTAATTTTGAATAATCTTTTGATGGTATGAAGATGCTTACTATAAATTTTTGTGCTGCCAGTTTTGTGTGTATTGCCTTTTCTTTTCCATTGCCCACTTTTGCCAGAGTGTACAGTTCTTTGTTCTCAAAACACTTATAGACAAGATGGAGAACAAATTATACATACATGCAAAGCTTCCTGAAGTGCAAATCTTCAGATAACTTTAAATCACAAAAGTAAATTACTTTTGCAGTTTAAAGTTTTCTGAAGATTTATACTTAAGGAAGCTATGCATGCATCACGAAAACATGCCTATAAAATTTTGACCCCCCTTAAACCCCCCATTTATATAGTAAAACTTGGGTTTAGAGGGATATACATTATTTTTCTTGTTTCTGCTCAAAAACATAGATTGTGGGTACTCGTAAGAACCAGCTTGCTTAAGCGGTTCTAACGAGTACCTACAATCTATGTTTTGAGCAGAAATATGAAAAATATGAGTTTTTTATCTCAAAATTTTCAGTTTTTGGAGGTAAAATTTTCTATATATTTGAATAGGCATGTTTTCGTAATGTGTATGTAAATAGCTCACCTTCAAGGGATATAACAGACAAGAAAACTATTAACCTTCAAAGCGGGGGCTACTCTTAAAGGAATGTATTGGGAGCAAATTTGTTTCTGTAAGAGTAACCTATTTTTGAAAAGATTCAAGTACATGTTGTAGGGAACCAAATTTCTGTTTGCAAAAATTGACTGCCTTCCTTTGAAAAATAAAGGTAAATCCTTCCAGTGTATCCATTGTACTTATGTCCCCCCCCCCCCCCCCCCACACACACACACACACACCCTACCACAGGTGGTGGGTGGGGGCGGGAGGGGCAGGACATACTGTTTTTGGGATGGATCCCATTGGCGTTGGCGTCGGTGTAAAACTTCTTGTCCGCTCTGTAACTTGAATACCCTTTGGAATGGTACTTGGCAGAAATGTAGAACAGGACCAGACGACGTGTTGTGTATAAGAATGACAACTCCGCCTTTCTTACTTTTGGCGTTATCTTTGTTATATTTGACAGTGATAATCCATTGATTTCGTGTCTGCTCTGTAAGTCAAAGACTCTTTAGAATATTGTAGAACAGGACCAGACAACATGTCCAGTAGACCAGACAACATGTCCTGTACAAGAATGACAATTCTGCCTTTCTTACTTCTGCCGTTAACAAAGGGTTATGTCTGACAGTGATTATCCATTGATTTTGTGTCCGCTCTGTAAGTCAAAGACCCTTTGGAATATTTTTATGATACTTAGTAGAAATGTAGAACAGGACCAGACAATGTGTTGCGTGCAAGAAGGACAACTCTGCCTTTTTTACTTTTGGTGTTATCTCCCTTTATTATATCTGATAGTGATTATCCATTGATTTCTTGTCTGCTCTGTAAATCAAAGACTCTTTGGAATATTTTTATGATACTTGGTAGAAATATAGAACAGGACCAGATGACATGTCACATACAAGAATGACAACTCTGCCTTTCTTACTTTTGAAGTTATCTCCCTTTGTTTTGTTTGAAATAGATTTCTCGTCTGCTCTGTAACTGGAATACCCTTCAGAATATTTTGATGGTACCTGGTAGAACTGTAGAATAGGACAAGATGACGTGTTCCTTACAAGAATGACAATTATGCCTTCCTTACTTTTGCTGTTATCTCCCTTTGTTATATCTGACACTGATTATACATTGATTTAATGTCCTTTATGTAAATTGAACACTTTTAGGAATATTTTGCTGATACTTGGTAGTAATGAAGAACAGGACCAGATGACAAGTCACATACAAGAATGACAACTTCGTCTGTTTTACTTTTGGAGTTATCTCCCCTTCTTGTGTTTGAATTTGAATTCTTGTCTCTGCTCTGTAACATGCATACCCTACGGAATATTTTAATGATGCTTGGTACAAATGTAGAACGGGACAAGATGTGTTGCGTACAAGAATGACAACTCTGGCAGGAGGGGGTGGGGTGGGGGGGGAATTTTTTTTCTAAAAAACTTTTCTAGTACATTGTACGTTGTGACTCCATTTGTAAATTATATTGCCTACAGTCAGATTCAGTCTTAATTTATACAAACTACAGGTTTTTTGTATTAAAATTAAAAAAAAAATAATTGTTGCCATATTTGCTTTTGAATTCTTATATTAATTGTTTCCAAGTAATAGATCACCACCATCCACATATTAAGTCATCAGCGTTAAGCACTCATGACATTAGTTGATAATTACGAAATGACTTCCAACAAATCACATTAAAAAGGCTTTTAAAAATACTTAGGTGATTTTCTGAATGTTAAGAAATAAAGGTACAATCAAAAAAATATTTTTTCTTTTGTTTATAACTAGTTCCATTTCTATGAAGCACTGCATACTTTTTGCACCGGAACACAAGTATGAATCTTGCTGTGGTTGTGAGATCTGTTCCTATAACCTTCACCATTCTCTGGGATAATTCACTAGATGAAAATATGTAATGTTTTTTAGCTCACCAGAGCACTAAGTGCTCAAGGTGAGCTATTGTGGTCAGTCAATGTCCGTCTTGCCTCGTCTGTCATGCGGCGTCAACAATTGCTTTAAAAGCCTACACCTCCTACATCTCTGGGCCAATTGACTCAAAACTTGGTAGGAAGCATTGGGGTGACTTGTAAATCAAAAATAGCTAAAACCGTTCCGATTGGAAATTCAAGATGACCTGAAAATCTGTTTTTGCTTCTTCTGAACCGAAAGGCCAAATGACTTGAAATTTGACTGGAAGCTTTGGGGTGAATTATAGAACAAAAATATCTAAAATTGTTCCGATATGAAATCCAAGATGGCCACCATGGCAGCCATCTTGAAAATCTATTTTTTGCTTCTCCTGAACTGAAAGGCCAAATGACTCGAAACTTGGTAAGAAACATTGGGGTGACCTGAGATCAAAAATAGCTAAAATCATTCCAATCGGAAATCCAAGATGGCTGCCAACATGGCCATCTTGAAAATCTATTTTTCGCTTCTTCTCCTGAACTGAAAGGCCAATTGACTCAAAACTTGCTAGGAAGCACAGGGGTGACTTGTAGGTTAAAAGTAGCTAAATTCGTTCCAATTGGAAGTCCAAAATGGCCACAATGGCAATCTATTTTTCGCTTCTTCTCCTGAGCTAAAAGGCCAATTGACTCCAAATTTGGTAGGAAGCATCAGGTGACTTGTAGATCAAAAATAGCTAAAATTTTTAGGATCGGAAATCCAAGATGGGCACCATGGCAGCCCTCTTGAAAATCTATTTTTTGCTTCTTCTCCTGAATTGAAAGGCCAATTGACTCGAAACTTGGTAGGGAATATCAGGGTGACCTGATTCAAAAATAGCTAAAATCGATCCAATCAGAAACCCAATATGGCCGCCATGGCAGCCATCTTGAAAATCTATTTTTCACTTCTTTTCCTGAACCAAAAACAAGAGGCCCACGGGCCACGGGTCGCTCACCTGAGTGACATAGCCTCTGCAGATATGCAGATGTTATGCAACATTTTTCCAATCCTGTCATTGCAACTAATGAAAAGATCATCATTTAAGCAGTTCTTTATTTTGAAGAAGATATATGGCATGCCAGTCAATTGAGCATGATCATTTGAACAAACTCTAAATGGCAGCCAGCTTGGATTTACGATCGGCACAATTTTAGCTATTTTTGATCTACGAGTCACCCCAATGCTTCCTACCAAGTTTCAAGTCAACTGGCCTTTCAGTTCAGGAGAAGAGGCGAAAAATAGATTTTCAAGATGGCTGCCATGGCGGCCATCTTGTATATCCGGTTAGCACAATTTTAGCTTTTTTTTGATCTACAAGTCACCCAAATGTCTCCTACGAAGTTTGGAGTCAATTGGCCTTTCGGTGCAGGAGCAGAAGCCAAATATAGATTTTCAAGATGGCGACCATGGTGGCCATCTGGGATTTCTGATCAGAACGATTTTAGCTATATTTGATCTACCAAGTCACCCTGATGCTTCCTACTAAGTTTCGAGTTAAGTGACTTTTGGGTTTAGGAGAAGAAGCGAAAAATAGATTTTCAAGATAGCTGCCATGGCGGCCATCTTGGATTTACGATCGGCATGATTTTAGCTATTTTTGATCTACAAGTCACCCAAATGCTTCCTACCAAGTTTCGAGTCAACTGGCCTTTTGGTTCAGGAGAAGAAGCAAAAAATAGATTTTCAAGATGGCTGCCATGGCGCCCATCCTGGTTTTACGATCGGCATGATTTTAGCTATTTTTGATCTACAAGTCACCCCGATGCTTCCTACCAAGTTTGGAGTCAACTGGCCTTTCGGTTCAGGAGAAGAAGCGAAAAATAGATTTTCAAGATGGCTGCCATGGCGGCCATCTTGGATTTCCAATAGGCAGGATTTTAGCTATTTTTGATCTATAAGTCACACCAATGCCTCCTACCAAGTTTGGAGTCAATAGGCTTTTGGGTTTAGGAGAAGAAGCGAAAAATAGATTTTCAAGATGGCGGCCATGGCGGCCATCTTGGATTTCCGATCAGCACGATTTTAGCTATTTTTTATCTACAAGTCATCCTGATGCTTCCTAGCAAGTTTGGAGTCAATTGGCCTTTCTGTTCAGGAGAAGAAGCAAAAAAATAGATTTTCAAGATGGCCGCCATGGCAGCCATCTTGGATTTCCGATCGGCACGATTTTAGCTACTTTTGATCTACAAGTCACCCTGATGCTTCCTAGCAAGTTTGAAGTCAATTGGCCTTTCGGTTCAGGAGAAGAAGCGAAAAATAGATTTTCAAGATGGCGGCCATCTTGGATTTCCGATCGGCACGATTTTAGCTATTTTTGATCTACAAGTCACCCTGATGTTTCCTAGCAAGTTTGGAGTCAAATGGCTTTTCGGTTCAGGAGAAGAAGCGAAAAATAGATTTTCAAGATGGCGGCCATCTTGGATTTCCGATCGGCACGATTTTAGCTATTTTTGATCTATAAGTCACCCTGATGGTTCCTAGCAAGTTTGGAGTCAATTGGCCTTTCGGTTCAGGAGAAGAAGCGAAAAATAGATTTTCAAGATGGCAGCCATCTTGGATTTCCGATCAGAACGATTTTAGCTATTTTCGATCTACAAGTCACCCTGATGCTTCCTACCAAGTATCAAGTCAATTGGCCCAGGGGTACAGGAGGAGTAGGCTTTTAAAGCAATTGTTGACGACGGACGACGCACGACGGACATTGACTGACCACAATAGCTCACCATGAGCACTTCGTGCTCAGGTGAGCTAACAAGTTGACTCGAAACTTGGTAGGAAGCATTGGGGTGACTTGTAGATCAAAAACAGCTAAAATCCTTCTAATCAGAAACCCAAGATGGCCCCCATGGCAGCCATCTTGAAAATCTATTTTTTGCTTCTTCTCCCGATTTGTTTGTGTTGAGGTTTTATGGCCCAGTCAACCCAATGGGGTCATGTCGAGCGCAGTCAGTTTACCTAGCCACAAGTTTACTGGGCAGGCTTAGTCCTCTAAGTGGTTAACCAGTGTTGTGCACATTCTTTCGCCAGAAACTGACAACTGCCCTTCTTGAATCAGCGGAAGGGAGAGAATGACCACAGAAAATATTTCATGATCAATATCCACGAAAAAATGTTGCCAACCTCGACGGGAGTTGAGCCCGTGACCTCCTGGTCTCCAGTCGGACGGCGCATCCAACTGAGCCACTGAGGCGGGCATTCTTCTCCTGAACTGAAAGGCCAAATGGCTCAAAACTTGGTAGGAAGCATCAGGGTTTCTTTAGACCAAAAATAGCTAAAATGGTTCCGATCGGAAATCCAAGATGGCGGCAATGTCGACCATCTTGAAAATCTATTTTTCCCTTCTTCTCCTGAACGGAAAAGCCAACTGACTTGAAACCTGGTAGGAAATATCAGGGTGACTGGTAGGTCAAAAAAAGCTAAAATAGTTCCTATTGGAAATCCAAGATAGCCACCATGGCCGCCATCTTGAAAATCTATTTTTTCACTTCTCCTGAACCAAAAGGCCAATTGACTTGAAACTTAGTGGGAAGCATAGGGGTAACTTATGAATAAAAAAAGAAAGTAAAATCATTCTGATCGGAAATCCAATATGGCTGCCATGAAATCTTGAAAATCTATTTTTCACACTTGCTCGTGAACCGAAAGGCCAACTGACTCGACCCCGAGTAGGAAGGTTGGAAGTGACTTGCAGATCAAAAATAGCTAAAATTGTTGGGATCAGAACTCCAAGATGGTTGCATGGCTTGAAAATCTATTTTTTGCTTCTTGTCCTGAACTGATTGGCCATTTGACTTGAAATTTGTTAGGAAGCATAGAGGTGACTGGTAGATCAAAAATAGCTAAAATTGCTCTGATCGGAAATCCAAGATGGCCACCATCTTGAAAATCTATTTTTTGCTTCTTTTCCTGAACAGAAAGGCCAACTGACTTGAAACTTGGTAAGAGTCATCAAGGTGACTTGTAGATCAAACATAGCTAAAATCGATCCAATTGGAAATACAAGATGGCCGCCACAGTTGCCATCTTAAAAATATATTTTGATCTGAATAGAAAGGCCCATTGGCCATTGACTCAAAATCTGATAGGAAGTATTTGGGTGATTTGTAGATCAAAAATAGCTAAAGCCATTCTGATCAGAAATCCAAGATGGTCAACCCAGCAGCCATGTTGAAAATCTATTTTGAACTTTTTCTCCTGAACCAAACGGGCAATTGACTCAAACTTCATTGGCAGTATCGCGGTGACTTGTAGATCAAAAGTAGCTAAAATCATTCTAATTGGAAATCCAAGACAGCCGCCATCTTGAAAATCAACATTGAACTTTTTCTTGTGAACCGAAAGGCCAATTAACTCGAATTTGTCTGGTAATCAGGTGAGCAATACAGGGCCATCTTGGCCCTCTTGTCTTATTTTTCCCAGAAATTAGGATTTGACATTTCATGCAAATTGTCTCCAGGAGGCAACCTGCATGTAATTTCAATGTCCATTTTCTGGGGGAAAAAAAAAAATGTCAAAATATTGTCCAGCATGCTAAGCATTAATTATCATGCCCAGCTTATACGAGGGGCGTTCATTTAATTGTGTCACTAATGGCCCATCATACCACGTGGCTGTAAGGAGCATGTGGAAACTGCAGTGATTTCATGGGGAAAGATTTTCTATAATAGGATGATATTTGGGTCTAATCCGTTCAGCTTTTCAAAAGTTATTGAAAATTCAAGTTGGTACGGTCATATACATTCAACTCTTACTGTATGCAAAATGAAAAACATAGACCTGTAACCGGTTTGAGATCTGTGTCTTATCCATGACAACGCACCTGCTCACAAGCGTGTTCTTGTCCAAGACTTCTTGAAAGAGGAAAAGGTAGTTCAGCTCTCTCATCCACCTTATTCACCAGACATTAGTCCCTGTGACTTTTTCCTGTTTCCTTTACTAAACAAAACCCTTTCTGATCGTCGTTATGAATTACTTAGTAGTGCAATTACCAGTGTCTTCAGGGTATACCTATAAAGGCCTACTTCTCTGCCTTTACAGAATGAATTTTTAGACTTGAAAAGTGTGTTTACATCAAGGGAGAATATTTCGAAGCATTGGAGTAAACGAAGTGTGAATGGGATTAATAACGCACCCTGTAGAACCCCAATGACACAATTAAATGAACGCCCCTCAGACTTAACATGCTCTGAGTTGAATATGAAGTAGACACATTTGGTGACAGGCTTCAATACAAGTTAGGTTTTCAGCATTTATTGCAAAATAAATTACAAGAGATTAGCTTCATGTATATCACAGCTAATTCAACCCTAAAGTGCCATTCAGAATCATAGAAGACGACATTCATAAACCTAGTCCTGCCTTTGCAAAAATTGTAGATCCAGATCAGTTGGCTTCTGTTGGTTTCTGAACTGATCTGGATCTGCACTGTTTGCCATCAAAAATGTGAATTTATAACAGCAATCCAGATCAAGTAATCTGATTGGCTGAAAATTAATAGTGGGTGGCATCTTAATTTATTCAGCATGACAAGGCTTAATATTAATTTCCCCCCCCAAAATAAAGCTGATATTTATGTGGTTCATTTGTAATATCAACCCTTATTTTCTTGGAAAAATAATAGCATATTTGACAATGCCATCTGCTTTTTTGACTGGCACTTGAGCTTACCACCATTTTACATACAACAAAATTCATCATAATTTCATGCTGCTAATTACCATACATGTGCAGTAAAACTTCAATGACACAAACAGCAATGGCTTGTTTACCGTGGCTGATTTGAACTAGCTTTTGAGTCCCTAGGAAAATTTTCTAATAGCTCAAAAAAGAAATATTTTGGGATATGTCAGGAAAATTTCTTATTCATCACAAAATCATATCTATATAATTTTGACCCCCTTTAACCCCACTTTTATATAGTAAAACTTGGGTTTACAGGGGTATACATTATTTTTCTTATTTCTCCTCAAAAACATAGATTGTGGGTACTTTTTAGAACTGCCTCAGTGAGGCAGTTCTAATGAGTACCCACATTCTATGTTTTGAGCAGAATTTTCATCTGAAAACTTTCAGTTTTTGGTGGTAAAGTTTTCAATATATTTGAAAAAGCGTGTTTTCATAATGTTTATCACAAAACAAAATACAGTGTACACATTAAAATCATCTCACTGAGGTGAGTCTAATGAGTACACTTAACATACCATTATTTTACAGATGATGGAAAAGAAATCTAAATTATCACTTTTTGCTTCGTGACCTGGCACTATGGTTAACCCTCAATGGCTCCTATTGCCGATGTCTGAACCTATTTCCATGGTCCCAAAGATATTCAAGCCATTGAATTTCAACTGTAGTTACCCTAGGAATTGGGATTAACGAGACCAGTATAGAACCAGATCAGAAGCTGACAGGGCATTTGATCAGGGTCTACACTGTTTGCTACACACACCCCCAGTGTTTAGACACATCACATCAACTGGTTGGAAAAATGGACTTCCCCTAGAAAAAAGACTTTGACATCTTACCCAACATGCTAAACATTAGTCAGAACAGAATTTATTATTTTTCCTCAGGAATAAAGCAATGCAAAATTACAAATTTTGCACTGGGAGGTAATAAAATTGCTCCCCTTTACAAAACTTGTTATTTCCCATTGCTCTAAAAGGGATAAAGTGTTATCTCCTAATTTCACATGAAGTGAAACACATTACAACAAGGCCGGACAGACATGTAATAATCTCTGACCAGCAGAGCCTAACTCAAACAATCCACATAAAACAAAACCTTTTTAAAAAGAAACTACTGAATATTAACCTCTACCACTCTCTAGGTAATTCAGCTGACAACAAATTGGAGATATGTTTCTTATTTTTCCCAGGAAACATTTTTTTGACATTTCATGCAAATTGTCTCTGCTGAAGACAGTTTGCATGAAATGTTGAATCCTGTTTTCTGGGTAAAAAGAAGAAAAATATTTCAAAATGTTGTTTCCTGAAAATTTTACCAAGAGAGCTAAGCATTAAGATATGTATCAGCAGTAACAAATTGTACTGAACAAAAATGATTTTTTAAAAATAAAATATTGATTAGAACAAGATATACATTTTTCTTATATACAAGTGTATGGTTAAAATTGACACACTAATTTTACTAAATGAAATATAATAATTCTGTCACCTCCCGATGTTTGAATTCGGCATTTTAATTTTGCAAATTTCTTCATGCAGAGGATACTCCATATTTCTTTAGCATATATAGGGAACCCATATCTACCCTCTTTGGACAGATAGGCCTGCAGACAGATAAAATGCAGCAAACTGCAGCGTCAGCACCTACCAAATTTACTATAAGTATTGGGACACCTTATCTATCTCAAAATTGAAATAGCCCATTCAACTACCAGTTGATTTGTAAACTAAACCATGAAGTGAGCATATACTCACTAATACCCCTGGCCATGGCCATCAGTATAGCCAGAACAACAAAGGGAAATAACTCTATGGGACCTGGCCCCATGGCCCTTATTTTCTTTCCCACAATACAACTAGTCATACTTGTCATGTGTACAAAATTTCAAGTTTCTAGGTAAATTAGTTCCTGAGAATCTTTGACACAAGTAAATGCCATGGCCATCAGTATAGCCAGAACAACAAAGGGAAATAACTCTAAGGGACCTGGCCCCATGGCCCTTATTTTCTTTCCCACAATACAACTAGTCATACGTGTACAAAATTTCAAGTTTCTAAATAAAGTAGTTCCTGAGATATCTTTGACACAAAATAAATGTTAACAGACTGACAGACAGACTGACAGACACACAGAAAAGTCAAAAACTATATACCACCATTGCATACTTCGTATGCTGGGGGTATAAATATTGCTGTATGTATGGCAAACAGTGTAGACCCTGATCAAATGCCACATTCTATGGCATCTTATCTGGGTCCATACTGTTTGAAAAAGCCCATCTGTCCCAGTACTTTGGGTTATTACAGAACACTGTTTGCCACTTGTCCAGTATTTTTTGGACACATGGACTTGGTAGTCTGATGGACGTTCAAATTTTGGGGCAAGTGGAGTAAGAAGTTAAGATATCCGAACATTTAGGAAAAAATGTATCTAAGGCAAACAATAAATTGTTGGAACTTTGATGTACATAATTTTTTCTGTAAAGATTTGGTAAAAAGGATTTTCTCTTGAAAGATAGTGTAATAAAAATGCTGCAAGCACTACACCATGCCCAGCCACTGCACTTACATCAAGCAAGTGACATAACTCTGTCAAAAATAAAATCAAAGGTGCATTTGTCTTTCCCTGGTGCACTTTCATGTGTTCATTGAGATTAAAATGTTAAAGATGATTGTTTCCTTTTTTTCGTAAATAGTAGAAATGGCTATTTTCAATATCTACTATGTTCAAAGAGTTGCAACTCCAAAAGTAGGTTACCCAGAGTTATGATTTTTTGTGTTCTGCATGTTGTCTCATAGTGGTTTACATTTGTGAGAAATTTCATAATAATATCTCAAATGGTTTTCAACTTACAGAGCGGACACGAGTACATGGTAGAAATGGCTATGTTCAATGTTCAAAGGGCAATAACTTGGAAAGTAGGCAAACCAGAGTTATGGTTCAAGTGTTCTGCAGGTCGTCTCATAGTGCTTTACAGTTGTGTGAAGGTTCCCGAAAATATTTTGGATGGTATCAGAGTTGTGGAGCAGACACAAATGATGGAGACAGTGATGGAGGCAAGGATGGACACTAAAAATTTTGGAGGATATAACATAATACCCTTGCCACTTTTGTAGCAAGGCATAAAAATACAGAATGTACATTATACTGACAATATGTTTAGATGTATTTTAGGTTTAATAAATATATACACAATCTGTCAAAATTAGAAAAAAAAAATCCCATGATCTAAGATGAAAGATGAACAAAATGTGGTAACAACAGCTCAGTTGAGCTCGAATAAGGTGAATTTCAGTTCAGTAAGCATTCTTCACTGCTTCTTTTGCTTTACTACAAAGTTCATCAAGTTCCCCATCTGAACCTGAAACAGAGAAAAAACTTGAGCTCTCACAAGAAAACATTGCTTGACTGAACAGATGCTTTTCAGTAACTGACAACTCATAGTTTCAAAGGGAATATCAGGAAAATATTTTCACTTCTCCATGAAAACATATACAGATAACCCCCTTTATACCGACACTTGATTCGTTATAATGACAATTTCACTGTCACAAAACCGTCGTTTAAGAAGTAACAATTAGTCACAAATCAGGCAAGAATATTGTATTTAATACTTTAAAGAAACATATGTTTTGGATATTTGTTAGAATTGCCTCAGCAAGATAATTCTAACAAATATCCAAAACGTGTTCTGTGAGGAAATTACAACAAAACAATACCTTTCTTACATATCATTATGTCAATTAAGGATTCTTTACAACAGCAAATTCATTATAATGGCAACATCTTTGGGAACATATTCTGTCATTGTAATGAGGGTTCACTGTATTGTGGTACTGATTAAGTGAGGCACTTCAAATGAGTACCCATAGCTCATGTCATTATGGACAAATAAAAAAAAATAACAGTTTTTGGTAAAAAATATGCCTTATTTAGATGCAGCTTGCTCTTAAGGGCCTTTTAAATGCATGATCTGCTTTTTTCTCTCTCTTACCTTGGCTGCAATTGGTTGTATTTGGCCATTCTAATCCTTGCAGTTAGCTAGTTTTGCCAGATCGAGGGTTGAGCGCAAGACTATGGTAACTCAAACATATTTTTGAAACCCTTGTTTAGGGGCAACTTGGACCCCTTTGTAAACAATGCAAATTTAGGTGCCATTGCTCATACGAGCAATGGCACCTAAATTTTCATTGTTTACAGAAAGAAATGTTGTAATCTTCATAACGCCTTCATGGTGAGGAGATTAGGTTTGGGGAAAAACAACCATCTGACTTACGCCAGTCTTGCGCTCAACCCTCGAGATGTACTGCTAAGGACTAACTTTGTCTCAAAAATGGAACCTTTTATCAACCATAATCAGTCAAATTCAAGTGAGTGCAGCCAAGGTAAAAAGTGAGAAAGAAAGACATAATAAGACAACAGAAGCCTACCAACCACATACTCATATAGTCAGTTTATATCGTTTAAGGAAAGCAAACTGGCAAAGCATGCATTTCAAATGAAAAATTTTGACAAAGTATGCGTCCTTTTGCAAACTGATCAAAATCAATTAGAAAGTTATTAAATTTTTGAGATTTCAAAATTGCATTATTGGTGACACCATTTTGAATATTTGATAAGGCCTCGTGACATTGTCAAACCTTCGTTAAAAATGCCAAATATTAATAATATTTGCAACATTATTCTACCTCAGTATTTGTGTATTCATTTTCTCTAGGTATACTTGGATGTTGCTTGAAACCCGCAATGCTTTCCGTCAGAAAGAAGACTTTAACCCTTGTCATGCTGAATAAATTTGCGATCTGCCATCAAGTTTATTAACCCTAGTCCTGCTGACCCCGGATATGCCCTGCCTTTACAAATAGTGTAGTAGTTCTTCAGAAGCCAACTGATCTGGATCTGCACTGTTTGTCCTTAAGTATGATAAGTTGTTTCAACAACGTAAATCAAGTATCCGATTGGTTGAAAATTAGACGTGGGCGTGGCATCTTCATTTATTCAGCATGGCAAGGGGTAATTTAAACAAGAGGACCATGGTGCTCATTTACTCTCACATGTACTGAAAAGTAGGTCACTAAATGTCTGCAGCATTCATTAATCTGGAGAACTTAACTCTTAACATATCCCCGTCCCCTTAATCTGCAAGTTTAAGGAAGATCTAATTAAAACCAATGGAGCTATGCAGCAAATGAAGTTAATTATAGGTGTCTTTACCAATCCAGGGGCATAACTTTGTATAAGATTGTGTAAGATTATTGTGAGAACTTGTGGCCCTACCCTTTGCACTACAAAATTGCAATAAATATGAATAAACTGTCAGATTGTGTAGCTTTTCAAATTTTTTTTTTTTTTCAAAATCTTTAATATAATGTTCTCAATATTTGATATACTGTAACTTCAAAAGAATACAAGCTGCTCCACCTCATGGTCTTACTCTCCAACAACTTTCAGCTTGATAGATGAAAACTGTACAAGGAGTTGACCAGACATGTAATGTAGGAACTATCTTTAAAGAGTAATAACTATCAAAATTTGGTGTCCTGTAACCTGGAAACAGTCCTGTAAAATCCGTAGGAGTTAACCAGAAATAGTCATGTCTGAACAATCTTTGAATGACTCTACAAAAAATTCAGTGTACAGTAACCTCAAAACAGTATGCCCTGTACCACCTCATAGTTTAATTGCCCACCAAGTTTCCTAAACCTCATTCAAAAAAAAACTCTACGAAGAGGTATCCAGAGACCAAGTCATGTCTGAAAAATCTTCAAACAATAGTGATAACTCATTCAAAATTTGGTGAACTGTAACCTTAAAATACTTTGAGCTGTACCAGCAAGTTTGACCGGATGAAAATTGTAGGAGGAGTTTGCCGGAAATAAAGTCATATCTGAACAATCTTTAAACAGTACTGACTCTATCATTTAAACAGTAATGATTCTATCAAAATTTGGTGTACTGTAACATCGAAACAATATGTCAGTCTAACTGTTCACCAAGTTTCAATCTCATTCGATCAAAACTGTGAGAAGATATCAGGAAATGAAGTCAAGTCTGAATAAAAGCACCGCAAGCATAATACCCCGCCACAGCAATTATTTGTTTATGTATTAAAGTTATTGTTGTGAAAATGTCGGGAAAGAAAATGATGGAGGGACAGATAACAATCCTAAACCAGATCTTGATAATATCAACGGACAGATAACAACCCTAAAGCAGATCTTGATAATATCAATGCATATAGCAACTTTGGTTAAAAGGCCTTGTTATTTACTCAAGTTATCATCCAGAAATGAAAATATGGACGAGTCTCTGGCAGATAACTCCATAAACATTTGATGAAATTTGCCCATTAGCAATCCCAAACCTGATCTCCTTAATGTCAATACATAAAGCAAGTTTGGTTAAAATCCCTTGTTATTTACTAAAGTTATCATCCGGAAACAAAAATATGGGCGTGTCTTGGGCAGATAACTCCGTAAACATTTTACGAAATTTGCCCATTAGCAATCCCAAACCAGATCTCCTTAATATCAATGCATATAGCAAGTTTGATGAAAATCCCTTGTTATTTACTCAAGTTATCATCCGGAAACGAAAATATGGGTGTGTCTCGGGCAGATAACTTCGTAAAAATTTGATGAAATTTGCCCATTATCAATCCCAAACCAGATTTCCTTAATGTCAATGCATATACCAAGTTTGGTGAAAATCCCTTGTTATTTACTCAAGTTATAGCCCAGAAACGAAAATATGGGTGTGTCTTGGGCATCCGTCAAAAATTGACGAAATTTGCCCATATAGCAATCCCAAACCAGATCTCCACAATATCAACGCACATACCAAGTTTGGTGAAAATCCATTGATGTTTACACAAGTTATCATCCGGAAACGAAAATATGGGCGTGTCTCGGGCAGATAACTCTGTCAAAAATTGACGAAATTTGCCCATTAGCAATCCCAAACCAGATCTCCACAGTATCAATGCACATACCAAGTTTGGTGAAAATCCATTGATGTTTACTCAAGTTATCATCTGGAAACGAAAAAGGGATGGACGGACGGACGTACGTACGATGGACGGACGGACGGACAGATGGACGGACTCACGGACGACCAACGTGAAACCATAATACCCCGCCACTATTGTGTGGCGGGGTATAAAAATCTATTTATGACAAACAGAAGTTTTTTCAGCAATCAAGGTGACAGAACTCTAAGATTAATGATCCCATCTGACCAGTTTTCAAACTCATTCGAGATTTCATCCATGGTCACCTTATCTGCAAGTTTCAGGATTACATGATCAAAACTGAAGGAGTTATAGTGATGACAAGCATTCCCATTGGAAGTGTATGGGACCTTGTGGTTGCCATAGCCACCAAGGTTTTCATTGGATTTCCATGGAAATCTTATGTCATCGATGCCCCATCTGAGGCATGCTACTGATGAGAAATGATTGAGATCAACCTGCAGACTGGAGATATACCTGGTCAAATGTGCTGACAGATGGCGGATGAGAGAAAGGCCAGCCATCCTATAAGCCCACCTAGAGCCTTCCACCCAGGCAAGGTAAAAGATGGAGAAAAATTCATTACACAGAATAACCTACCGTAATCCAGATCTCTTATATCACAAGTAAAAACAGTCTCTCCATTTACTAAAATTTCTACTCTGTTCCAGTCTGGCATCTCCATCAAGTTTACATGATGACCATCTTTGCTTAAAACAGCTGAAAGAGAAATATGTATATACATAGCTTCAGATAATGCATTTTTAACTCTTGTCCTGCTGAATAAATTAAGATGCCACACCCACTTCTAATTTTCAGCCAATCATGTAACTTGATCCAGATTGTTGACATAAATTCATATATTGAACGGCAAACAGTGCTGATCCAGATCAGTTGGCTTCTTCAGAAGCCAACTGATCTGGATCTCCACTGTTTGCAAAAGCAGGGTTTATCTGGGTTCAGCAGGACAAGAGTTAAGTTGAAAAGTTTAGATATTTGCCCTCACCTAACCAGTTTTAGGTGATATTTGCCCGAGCCTTTAGGTGAGGGCAAATATCGCTGTCAGGCGGGGAATGTGATCCCATGTTCCCCGTGAAGCATCAAAATAACAAATTTGTTACTGTAAAGCATTTTCATGACATTTTGAAAAGAAATACTGAAAAGAAATTCAAACTGACAGCTGATTTTATTTACACAGCAATATATTAACAATCTGTAACAAATAACTTCTTATTTTTTTTTTTTTTTTTTTCAAATGCTAAAATAATAATAATAAAAATAATTGTTGTTCTAATAATGTAGTATTTAGACATTTTCCCCTCTTTGGCACCCCTAGAAGAGGTTATCATTAATAAGTCAAAGTGCTGCATTGAGCAGGGATTCAACACACAAAATTTTATTAACACAGCAATATTTTAACAATCTGTAACAATAATGTCTGATTTTTTTTTCTTTTCCAAATGCTAAAATAATAATAACAAAAATAATTGTTGTTCTAATAATGTAGTATTTAGACATTTTTCCCTCTTTGGCACCCCTAGAAGAGGTTATCATTAATAAGTCAAAGTGCTGCATTGAGCGGGGATTCAACACACAACATTTTATTAACACAGCAATATTTTAACAATCTGTAACAATAATGTCTGATTTTTTTTTTTCAAATGTTAAAATAATAATAACAATAATAATTGTTGTTCTAATAAAGTAGTATTTGGACATTTTTCCCTCTGGCACCCCTAGAAGTGGCAGGCTTTCAAGTGCCCTCCATCGAAAAAGTAGGGATAAAGTAGGGCTCCAAATTTTGAAAAAGTAGGGCAAAAGTAGGAATTTCAATCATGAAAAGTAGGGATAGTAGGGATGTTCTGAGTGTTTTCAGACTTAGAAAAAGACATAAGAAGCTAACAAAATTTTCTCTGAACAATAACACTACATTAATTACAATGGAAAGAAAATACCAAAATCAATGTTCCAGAAAAGGAGTTACTGTTGAAGTAATAATATTTATAAACTTTTGCATCGTGGCTGCTCAGATTAAGTTGATCAGATTTTTACAAATACCCAGCAAACAAAGCAAGCAAGGAAAATAAATACAATTTTCTGTCACTTCAAGCATTTTTGGACTAAAAAGTAGAGATAGTAGGGCATTTTCAGAAAAAAGTAGGGAAAAGTAGGAGCACAAAAAAAAAAGTAGGGAAAAGTAGGAATAGTAGGAAAAGTAGGGCCCACATGAAAGCCTGAAGTGGTTATTATTAATAAGTCAAAGTGCTGCACTGAGCGGGGATTCAGCACACAACATGCCATAAAAATTATTTTTATTCAGTAAAAGACACAGGTAGGTAAAATACGGATAATCTGGGATTTTCTAATAAATTTTTGACATTTGGGATTGCTCCGATGTAAGGTTGTTGTTGGACATGTTTGTAAACAAAAACTTGTTGCTACAGGCAATCGCTGCATGAAAGTTATTGGGGCACCAACAGGATCGTTTTCAAATCTTCAACAGCTGACTGACAGCTGATCGCCAGAAAGCATGAAAATTTACTTATTAACCTTAAAGCGCCAGTCACAACTATTGTTGTCTGCTTTATCATCTGCTTGTGATTTTAAAAGTCATTTTTGCAAACAGTGTGGGCTCCTTTAGGAGCAGTCTGATCTGGGTCCACACTGTTTGCCTATATGCAAAATGTAAGTTTGAAAAGTTTGCAAGAAGATGCAGCAGACGACATAAGCAGACGACATTTTCAGATGCAGATTTTCTTGGCGCTTTAAGGGTTAAAATCATTTTGAATGAGAGATTAACAATGGAAAACAATGAGATAAGTACCGAATGGATTAAAAACAATCAAAAGTTTTTTTTTTTTTTGTTTTTTTGTTTTTTTGGTATTTATTCGCTGAAATTTATTGTGGTGCATGAAATTATTTTGCTTATATTTCTCATCAATTGTGCAGCAAATCCAAGATGGTGGACATTGCTCTTCAGAGAAGGCAAGAAAGCAACATTTTGCTCATGGGGTACATGGAAAGTAATTGCCCTTCCGCTATCCAAGCATACAAATTTCTTTGCAGTATATAAAATGTTTTTGTAGAGAAAAAAATGAAAATATCAATACTTTTCAGTTGAAAAAATTGTGTTAGGCCAAGTAAACCAGAGGACCTATTGTCTTGTAGCTCACCTGAGATTATTTGTTCTGAGCAAGCTTATGGTAACACTTTAAAAGAATGAAACATAAAGGTATGGTAGCTGGTAGAGTTTGAAAAAACTTTTGTTCTCTGTATCCTTCAGTAACTTGGTATGGAATTTAACTTTAATTAATTTAGTGAAACAGTAACTTCACATTAAATATGGCTTTGATTAGGTGACATACCAAATATCAAAGGCCTGTGCCTTTTAGTTTCACATGGGAAGATTTTTATAGATTTTTTCCCATATGAGACTATGTAAAACAAGTGACCCCTGGGGCAGGGCCATTTTTGACCCAAGGGCTATAATGTAAACAATGTTGGTAAAGGTCCACTAGATAAAGCTAAGTACAAAATATCAAAGGCCTTTAAAGATTTTTAAAGTTTTTCCCCACAAGAGTCTATGTAAGACAAATGAACTACAAGATAGAGCCATTTTGACCACAGGGCCATAATTTTGAACAATCTTGCTAAGGGACCTCTAGTTAAAGCTACATATCAGGATCAATTTTTCCAAAACTGGAACGGTCTTCATCTAAGGAAGAAACTACTCACTTTTCAAAGATGATGTATTTTTTGAAAACTATTTTAAAGTTTTGAATGGCTCTTTAGCAAAAACAATGGTAAGATTTTGGACGGGAAATCATAAGTTACCTGTCCAAATAAGGCAATGGAATAACATTGAGCTCGCAGAAAGGAAATGCCAACTACATGTATGTTAAGCATCACAAATTTGTGATGAATTTCATTATCTTTTTGATTGTCATTTTTTTCTAACAGAACAACGAATTTTGATTAGTCAATACTACTATAAATGCCCAAACATTATAAACTATAAAAAATTGCTTAATACTGGGAGTGAATTGAAACTAATACAGCTTGCTAAATTTATGAAAATCATTATGAAATGCTTTGCATAAAAACTGAAAAGTTGGCAACTAAAATCTTCGAAAAACGTATGCGTATTCATGTGCCAGTTTGTTCCACATCAAATTAACAAAGCTATGGGATGAAGGCCCCTGCAGATCCCACTTTATATAGGAAAAAGTGGGACTTGCAGGGGTACACATTATTTTTCTTACTCCTTCTTTATGGGATGGATTGTGGGTACTCGTTAGATCCGCCTCGATGCGGCGGTTCTGACGAGTATCCAAGGTCTCTGTTTTGGGCAGGAAAATATCAGAATTTACCATCTGAAATTCATTTTACAGCTGTAAGATGTACATTTTAGTGAACTGGAATGTTTTCATAATGATACAAACTCTGTTTGTTTAGAATTAGCCCATTTACGCCAAGCAGGCTCATCTGTCCACATATATTGGACAAGTCCATTTATCGTTGAATGTGTACCAAATTCTTTATATTGACATTATTGATGGTAGTCCTAATTCAACAATGTGGGCCCTGATCTGACGCCGCTTTCTGTGGTGACCAATCTGGGCCTGCACTGTTAGGCAGTGTCTTTTCAGCATGCAAGGCTGAAATTGGTTACAATCTATGGAACTGAACAGAATCAAAGACCAGCATAAATGTTTATATCAAGATATATTCTACACTTATATTCATCTCACACTTGGTCGATTAATGAAGGAGCTTGAATATCACATACATGAACAACAGAGATGCAGATCAGCATGCGCATCTACAGTCAGGTCAGCACTTTTGTAATATCCAGACCACTACCCAATCTACAGACGTAAAGCTCACATGGTTCTGAAACTTTCATGTCGCAAAATACATCATGAAGCCTGGGTGAATATATTCCATTCTGCCTGATCTAGCTGTCCCCGGCCAGATGTTCACAGTGTTGTTTATTAACCTCTGTGTGGGTTCGGATAGTAACTGCTGGGGCGGTTGAGTGGAATGTGATTTGCCAGGACTCCATGAAAAGTGTGTGTCTGACTGTAAAATTCTTACCTTGTTTTGTAAATTGAACAACTATAATCAATTTGATATTCGCACACTACTTTGTTTAACAGCAAAATGTAAAGGTAATCCATTCAAAACCATCCATCTGTGTTAAATGAATGATTCCCATTGACAAAACATACATATATGTGATCTATGAACAATAGCCATGTGACATACATGTGCAAAATGTGACTGGACGTGAATGAAACAACCTTTACACCTCGTGAACAGTACACACAATTTTGTTTTTGTCCCGAGCCACATGTATCTTATGCTATGCAGTATTTTATTTCAGTTAGTTACTTTAATCATATTCTTCTTTGTAGTATCTCTTCTTCTTCTTTTTCTTATTCTCTCGTTATCCTATGTCTTAAACTATCTTTGTACATTTTCTTTTTTCCATAAAAGAAAGTTCTCTGTTTGTCATTTAATGGTCAACACATTGTATGGTATTACTACTGCTACCATTTTCAAAACTACTACTACTACTGCCATTACTACTACTAATACCACTATTACAACTACTACTACTATTACTACTACTGCTCTGTATTTGACATATTTTTCTTCTTCTTCTTCCTTCTTCACCTTCTTCTTCTTCTCATATTCTCCTGGTTTCATAATTCTACTGATATTATATATCTGTCCCTATTACTGCTTCATAAGTTTAGCAGTTTAGCATACATGTACCTTGTTTTCTTAACCTTTTATACTGTTCTACATTTTCCTACATTCTATGTGTATATTAAGGTACACGACATGGCACCAATAGTATATTAACCAAAAGAAAAAATCTGGTGTTATATATGTGTAAAGTATCTGCCGCCTGTATTGTTAATATGCTACTACTCATATATCATGTTTTTGGCTAGAGAGAATAAAAGTATTTGTCTGCCTGTCTGTCTGTCTGTCAAAGGTCTCTGTTTTCTAGTTTTCAGACAAGGAGATTTTTAAAGTTTTTCCCTAAATGTGATTATGTAAGACAAGTGACCCTTGTGGTGGGGCCATTTTTGAAACCAGGGTTATATTTTGAACAATCTTGGTAGAGATTCACTAGATGAAGCTACATATCAAATATAAAAGGCCTGGGCCTTCTAAAACGTTTTAAAAAGTTTTGTCCATAGGAGTCTTTGTAAAAAAAAAAAAAAAACAACAAAAAAAAACAAAAAAACATAGAAGTAAACGTAGAAGATTTTAAAAGGTTTACCATATATCGGAGTGGTATCTATCTTGTCATGTGACCTAGATGCAATGAACAAATTTTCATTCCCCTACCCATTAAGGCTCCATATGAAATTTGGCTTTGATTGGTACAGTGATTTCTGAGGAGGAGACGTATGAACAGTTTTCCTACATGTATATGAGTCTATTTAAAACAAGTGACCCCTGGAAGAATGTGGAAGACGGACAGACAACAGAGCCTGCTATGCTTTAAGCTAATCTATGAACCTAAAGGCTGAGGTGAGCTAAAAATATAGCGTACGTCTTTAGCGTAATGTGTTAGGAAAAATTAAGAAAGGTAGGCAGGGATTATTATTTGTGTACATTCTTTTTATAAAGAATTATACCATAATTACCAAATACATTTGGACCATACCATAAGTCTCATTTTGTTTGGCCTTATCTGGACCTATGAGTAAGGCTCAATACCTTTTAAACCCTGTAATCTGGATGTCCTATGCTCTACAACTCCTACAGCCTCGTATGGTCCATATCGAATGAAAACATTTGCATTTGAAGGCATAGTGATTCACCTTTTTTTTTATTTCCTGAATGTACTTGCACTTCCTGAAAGTACAGTAACAAAACAAATTACAATGTATATGTAGTACCAGTAACAAAATAAATTATATAGATTATAGTAACAAAGTAAATTATGGTAACATTTATTAATGAATTATAGTAACAAAATACTGTATATAAATATAAATTATACATATAGTAACATAATAAATTATAGTAACAAAATACAGTACATGTATATAAATTATAGTAAAAAATTAATCATAGTAACAAAATGAATGTAATCATACCGAATTCAGAGGACTTACCCTTATCCTGCTGAACCCGGATATACCCTGCTTTTGCAAACAGTGCAGATCCAGATCAGTTGGCTTCTGAAGAAGCCAACTGATCTAGATCTGCACTGTTTGCCATTAAATATTTGTATTTATAGCAACAATCCAGATCAAGTAATCTGATTGGCTGAAAATTAGAAGTGGGCGTGGCATCTTAATTTATTCAGCATGACAAGGGTTGATTACTATGGAGGAGTATCTGGGGATAATTCTGGGACAATTTTCTCCAGTTCACCTAAAAACATACGTTATGGGTACTCATTCACTGGAAGTGCCTAAATAAGATTACCCAAATGTAATCTTTCATATATTTGAACAGGCTTTGAGACAGGTCAGAAATCAACATAATGATCATAGTGACTTAACTCTTAAACTGCCAATCACAACAATTGTCGTCTGCTTTGTCATCTGCCTATGATTTTAAAAGTCATTTTTGCAAACAGTGTGGACCCAGATCAGACTGCTCCTCCAGGAGTCCACACTGTTTGCCTGTATGCAAAAATAGGTTTGAAAAGTTTGCAAGAATATTCTGCAGACAATATAAACAGAAGACATTTTCAGATGCAGGTTTTCTTGGCATTTTAAGGGTTAATTTTTGCTACATTAGACCCACTATCTTTACTATATAAAAGTTGGTCAGTCTAGGCTAAACACTTAGAGTATATATTTTTTTCTTCATAGATTTAAAACAAGTTCCACTTATACAATTTTTCTGAAATTGTCATGAAACATCAATAATTAAAAATCAGCAAAGAAAAGTAAAAAATATCTTATTTTAAACGAGAGGGCCATGATATCCCTGTAACGCTCTCCTGAGTATCATAGCGTAAGCCAAATTGTTTAATTCTGAACAGATATGGTCAATGAGAACAAAATATTTTCATATGAAATGAAACATCAAGTAAAAAACATTTTTTCCCAGTGATGTCCAAAAGACAGTCGGTGTGTGCATAACCAACAAATTTCTTAAGCCTAGGCCAAGAAGTACAGAAAGCCTGAATCAGGCAAGATTTTTATATGTGTCAGCGCTAAAAACCCATTTAGTTACTGTTACCTGACTGGTTCACATCCAGTAATGGCAATTTGAGCCTTCAGTTTCTGCTTTGTTACCCACTGTGCCTTGGCACTTTACCCAGCAAAACTGTCCCACTCTCAAAGGTGCCAGTGCCGAATCTGTAATACAATATGTAGCTATTTTAACCCTTGTCCTACTGAACCTGGATATACTCTGCCTTTGCTAACAGTGTAGATCCAAATCAGTTGGCTTCTGAAGAAGCCAATTGATCTGGATCTGCACTGTTTACCATCTAGTTTATGAATTTATGTCAACAATCTCAATCAAGGCTTCTGATAGGCATTTAGAAATGGGCCTGGCATCTTAATTTATTCAGCATGACAAGGGTTAAGGTACCTTTTTGACTGAAATGTATAGGTCTTTTTCTTATTTCTCCATGAAAATCTGTTTAAGGGGTCACTCAATAGAGGTATCTCACTGAGGCTTAACTCTTGTAATGCTGAATAATTTAACCCTTGTCCAGCTGAATGTGGATATACTGTGCCTTTGCAAACAGTGTAGGTCCAGATCAGCTGGCTTCTGAAAAAGCCAAAGGATCTGATTTTGTTTGTGTTGAGGTTTTAGGGCCCAGTCAACCCAACAGGGTCATGTCAAGCACGGTCAGTTTACCTAACCACACTTGAATGTGAATGTTTAGACTTCTGGCTATTTTCTGACTGCCCTTCAAAATCATACTTTTTACAGACAAATGTGTAAAGTACTATGTGGGTTTGCATTTCCACAAATTTGTCCTTTTGACAGTATACTTAATCCTTGTCATGCTGAATAAATTAAGATGCTATGCCCACTTCTTATTTCCAGCTAATCAGATTACTTGATCCAGGTTTTTGATAGAAATTCACATATTTAATGACAAACAGTGCATATCCAGATCAGCTGGCTTCTTCAGAAGCCAACTGATCTGGATCTACACTGTTTGCTAAGACGAGGCATGTCATGTTCAGCAGTAGAAGAATTAATAGTAAATTTTTGTTTAGTTCAGAACTCATCTTCACTCTTCACATGCTGTCCACATAAAAGCAAATAAAAGGCACACATAAAAATGACTGTTCTTTTGACTCTAAGCAAGTTGAATTTCTAAGTTCTCAAAAGCCACTTAATAGATACTCTGCAAACATCTAAGTCCTCATGAGTACATGAAAGGCACATCAAATAAAAGCACCGTAAGCATAATACCCCGCCACAGCAATTATTTGTTTATGTATTAAAATTATCGTTGCGAAAATGTGTGGAAAGAAAATGACAGAGGGACAGATAACAATCCTAAACCAGATCTTGATAATATCAATGGACAGATAACAATCCTAAACCAGATCTTGATAATATCAATGCATATAGTAAGTTTGGTTAAAAGGCCTTGTTATTTACTCGTTATCATGCAGAAACGAAAATATGGGCGTGTCTCAGGCAAATAACTCCATAAAAATTTGACGAAATTTGCCCATTAGCATTCCAAACCAGACTTCCTTAATGTTAATATATATAGCAATTTTGGTTAAAATCCCTTGTTATTTACTAAAGTTATCATCCAGAAACTAAATATGGGCGTGTCTTGGGCAGATAACTCTGTAAAAATTTGACGAAATTTGCCCATTAGCAATCCCAAACCAGATCTCCTTAATGTCAATGCATATAGCAAGTTTGGTGAAATCCCTTGTTATTTACCCAAGTTATCGTCCGGAAACGAAAATATGGACATGTCTCGGGCAGATAACTCCATAAAAATTTGATGAAATTTGCCCATTATCAATCCCAAACCAGATCTCCTTAATGTCAATGCACATAGCACGTTTGGTGAAAATCCCTTGTTATTTACTCAAGTTATAGTCTGGAAACAAAAATATGGGCATGTCTCGGGCAGATAACTCCGTAAAAAAATTGACGAAATTTGCCCATTAGCAATCCTAAACCAGATCTCCACAATATCAATGCACATACCAAGTTTGGTGAAAATCCATTGATCTTTACTCAAGTTATCTTCCGGAAACGAAAAACGTATGGACGGACAGACACATGGACATCCAACGTGAAACCATAATACCCCGCCACTATTGTGTGGCGGGGTAGAAAAATGACAAAGTCTAAATTAAGTACACAATAAGCGCACTGGAAAAATTCTAAGTTTTTATGGGTACATAACAGGCACAACAAAAAATGACTAAGTCTGAATAAGCACAAAAAAGGCACATTAAAACTAAGTTCTCAGGTACAAAAAAAAGTATATATACCTATTGTATGCCTAAATCCTGTAGTAAGTACTTAATAGGTGCATATTTATGTACCTATTTTGTACCTGAATTTGGTATGGGTTGGTATGAAAATTCCCAATTTTTGGATACATATTGTACTTATCCTAAAGGCTATCTATCCCAATAAACTGAACAATGTAATTTTATCATAGAACATGATGTCTAATATTTTAGGTGCCGAACAAATGACAGATCTCTAATAAAACTGTTTCCCGGGAAGAAGCCTGATCCGGATTTTTCCAGAAAAAGGAAACTTGTGAAAATGATTTAAATCCCAAACTTTGCATCATGAAAACATGCCTATATAATATTGACCCCCTTAAACCCCACTTTTATATAGTAAAACTGGGGTTTACAGGGGTATACTTTATCTTTCTATTTTCTGCTCAAAAACATAGATTGTGGGTACTCGTAAGAACCGCCTCGCTGAGGCGGTTCTTACGAGTACCCACAATCTATGTTTTGAGCAGAAATATGAAAAACATCAGAGTGTTTTATCTGAAATTTTTCAGTGTTGGGAAGTGAAATTTTCTATATACATGTATTTGATTAGGATTGTTTTCGTAATGTGGGGCAAAAAAAAACAAGTATAATACTTATTATCCTAAACACCTAACAATGTGCTTTTATCATACATGTCAAGTAAAACTAGAGCTGGTGTTTGTAAAACACTATGCCCCCAACTGCCTGACTCTAACACTGCTTGACTCCAACACTGCTTGCCCATGAGGGTAACAACAGTACAAATATACGAGATTTCAATGTTATTGTATCAAAGAGAAATAACTCTAAAATAGGAGATAACTGGGATAAGAAAAAAAAACGGGTCACCTATTTTTCATGAGGAGCAAAATATGAAATTTCAAAACATTAGCATACTTGGTTCTAAATTTATGCTATACACAATAAGCAACGACATAAAATGCCAGAAATTGCAAAGGGCCTAACTCCAACATTTCATTTAATTGGTTCAAAATTTAATCAAGTGATCTCCTCCTCAATCCCAATCAGTATACCAAATATCACGGCTCTGGCTTAAATACGTTTTGAGATATCTTGCTGACAAGGTCAAAATGCCTAGAACTACAAAGGGCCATAACTACGTCAATTTTTCATGGAATTCCCTAAAAAACAAAACAGGTAATCTCCACATCATCCCCAATCAGCATATAATATTTCAAGACCCTAGCTTAAGTACTTTTCAAGACATCTTGCTGACAAGGTCAAAATGTGCAGAACTGCAAAGGGCCATAACTTTATCAATATTTTCACAGAATTCTCTCAAAATATAATCAGGTAATTTACACATCATTCTCACTCACTATATCGAATTTCAACAACCCAGCTTAAATACTTTTCAAGATATCTTGCTCACAAGATTTAATCCTGATTATTTCAAAGGGCATAACTCTAAACAAACATGCTAGAAAAGAAAAAAAAAAAAAAAAAAATATATGAGCCAGCTATTTTTTCATTGGGAACCCAAATATAAAATTTCAAAACCCTAGCATGCAGGGTTCTTAAGATATGGCATGCACAAAAAAGCTTGACGAACCGACAAACAGACAGATGGACAAATGAAGGCAAAATAATATGCCCCATCAATTTCATTCAAAACTGGGGGCATAATCAGGTCATCTACTCATCGCTACCAAGCTATTCATCAAGTTTCAAGGCTCCAGCATCAATAGTTTTTTAGATATTTTGCTGACAAGGGAAACATGCCCAAATTTACAAAGGGCCATTACTTACGAAATATTTTTCAGAATTTATAAAAAAGTTAATCAGGTCATCTACTCATCATTACCAATCAATTCACCAAGTTTCATGTCTCTAGCTCTAACAGTTTTTGAGATATTTTGCTGACAAGATAAAAAAAACAAGAGGCCCACGGGCCACAACTCGCTCACCTGAGTGAAACCGCCACTGCAGATATGCAGATGGCATGCAACATTTTTCCAATACTCTTATGACAAGACAATGGCTTAAACAGTTTTTGAAATATCTTGCTTACAAGGTTAAAATGCTGAAATTTTCAAAACGTTACAAGTAAAATAAGTCACCCCCAATGCCTCCTACCAACTTTTGAGTCAACTGGCATTTTGGTGCAGTAGAAGAAGCAAAAAATAGATTTTCAAGATGGCTGCCATCTTGGATTTCCGATCGGAATGATTATAGCTATTTTCTGATCTACAAGTCACCCTGATGCTTCCTACTAAGTTTCAAGTCAATTGACTTTTAGGTTTAAGAGAAGAAGCGAAAAATAGATTTTCAAAATGGCTGTCATGGAGGCCATCTTGGATTTCCAATTGGCACGATTTGAGCTATTTTTTATGTACAAATCTTCCCGATGCTTCCTAGCAAGTTTGGAGTCAATTGGCCTTTCGGTTCAGGAGAAGAAGCGAAATATAGCTTTTCAAGATGGCTGCCATGGTGGCCATCTTGGATTTCTAATCAGCACAATTTTAGCTATTTTTGATTTATAAGTCACCCCAATGCTTCCTAACCAGTTTGGAGTCAACTGGCTTTTGGGTTTCGGAGTAGAAGCGAAAAAGATTTTCAAGATGGCGGCCATGGTGGCCATCTTGGATTTCCGATCAGAACGATTTTAGCTATTTTTTTATCTACATTTCACCCTGATGCTTCCTACCAAGTATCGAGTCAATTGGCCCTGTGGTGTAGGAAGAGTAGGCCTTTAAAGCAATTGTTCACGCCGCATGACCCATGATGGACGACGGACATTGACTGACCACAATAGCTCACCATGCGCACTTCATGCTCAGGTGAACTAAAAATCTGAGCAAATTTGGCTCGGTGGCTTCAGAGAAGTCGTCAAATTCTCAACAATTTTCCCATATAAATGTTATGGGGCTCATACAAATGCATAGGGAAGCAAACTTGACCTTGCCGTAAAAAGGTCAAATGTCAACGTACGATAATCTTTTCAGCAATTTTGGTAGATCTCCTGTCCCTGATGATTTGTGCACAGATTTAGCCCCAAGGCATCCTCAGTTCTGAAGAAGAAGATTTTTAAAGGGTCTTACCATATATGGGCATGGTGGCCATCTTGGTCGACCTACCGCGACCATTTTAGCAATCTTTCGTTCCCCTGACTTAAGAAGGCACAATATGAAATTTGAGCAAATTTGGCTCAGTGGCTTCAGAGAAGAAGAAATTTAAAATTCTCAACAATTTTCCTATTCAAATGTATGGGGCTCATACAAATGCATAGGGAAGCAAACTTGATCCTGCCGTAAAAAGGTCAAATGTCAACGTACGACAATTCTTTTGGCAACTTTGGTAGACCTCTCCTTCCCGATGATTTGTGCAAAGATTCAGCCCCAAGGCATTCTCGGTTCTGGAGAAGAAGATTTTTAAAGGTATTTACCATATATGGGCATGGCGGCCATCTTGGTCAACGGACCGCGACAATTTTAGCAATCTTTTGTTTCCCCACACTAAGGTGGCTCCATATGAAATTTGAACAAAATTAGCTCAGAGGCTTCAGAGGATAAGTCGTTTGAAACTCTTAACAATTTTCCCATTCAAATGTATAGAGCTCATACAAATGCATAGGGAAGCGAACTTGACCTTGCCGTAAAAAGGTCAAACGTCAACATACGACAATTCTTTTAGCACCTTTGGTTGACCTCTCGTCCCCGATGATTCATGCAAAGATTCAGCCCCAAGGCATCCTCGGTTATGGAGAAGATATTTTTAAAGGTTTTTACCATATATGGACATGGCGGCCATCTTGGTCAACGGACCATGACAATTTTACAATCTTTCGTTCCCCCACCCTAAGGTGGCTCCATATGAAATTTGAACAAAATTAGCTCAGAGGCTTCAGAGGAGAAGTCGTTTGAAACTCTTAACAATTTTCCCATTCAAATGTATAGAGCTCATACAAATGCATAGGGAAGCGAACTTGACCTTGCCGTAAAAAGGTCAAACGTCAACGTACGACAATTCTTTTAGCAACTTTGGTTGACCTCTTGTCCCCGATGATTCGGGCAAAGATTCAGCCCCAAGGCATCCTCGGTTATGGAGAAGAAGATTTTTAAAGGTTTTTACCATATATGGGCATGGCGGCCATCTTGGTCAACGGACCGCGACAATTTTAGCAATCTTTTGTTTCCCCACACTAAGGTGGCTCCATATGAAATTTGAACAAAATTAGCTCAGAGGCTTCTGAGGAGAAGTCGTTTGAAACTCTTAACAATTTTCCCATTCAAATGTATAGAGCTCATATAAATGCATAGGGAAGCGAACTTGACCTTGCCGTAAAAAGGTCAAACGTCAACGTACGACAATTCTTTTAGCAACTTTGGTTGACCTCCCGTCCCCGATGATTCATGCAAAGATTCAGCCCCAAGGCATCCTCGGTTATGGAGAAGAAGATTTTTAAAGGTTTTTACCATATATGGGCATGGCGGCCATCTTAGTCGACGGACCGCGACCATTTTAGCAATCTTTCGTTCCCCCACCCTAAGGAGGCTCCATATGAAATTTGAGCAAAATTGGCTCAGCGGCTTCAGAGGAGAAGTCGTTTGTAAATGTTAACGGACGGACGGACGGACGGACGGACGGACGCACGGACGGACGGACGGACGGACGGACGGACGGACGGACGACGGACGAAAAGTGATCACAATAGCTCATCCTGAGCAGAGCTCAGGTGAGCTAAAAATGACCAAAATAACAAAGGGCCATAACTCAATAAGTATTTTTCAAAATTTATTCAAAGTTAATCAGGTTGTCTACTCATCATTACAAATCCATTCACCATATTTCATGTCTCTAGCTCTAACAGTTTTTGAGATATTTTGCTGACAAGGTAAAAATGCCCAAAATCACAAAGGGCCTTAACTCAAGAAGTATTTTTCTACATTTCTTCAAAAGTTAATCAGGTTGTCTACTCATCACTACCAGTCTATTCATCGAGTTTCAAGGCTCTAACTCCAAAGGTTTTTGAGATATTTTGCTGACAAGGTAAAAATCCCCAAAATTACGAAGGGCCATAACTCATGAAGTATTTTTCAGAATTTCTTCAAAAGTTAATCAGATCATCTACTCATCATAACAAATCCATTTACTAAGTTTCAAGGCTCTAGCTCTAACAGTTTTTGAGATATTTTGCTGACAAGGTAAAAATGCCTAAATTACAAAGGGCATAACTCAAGAAGTATATTTCAAAATTTCTTCAAAAGTTAATCAGGTTGTCTACTCATCACTACCAGTCTATTCATCAAGTTTCAAGGCTCTAGCTCTAACAGTTTTTGATATATTTTGCTGACAAGTTAAAAATGCCCAAAATTACAAAGGGCCATAACTCATGAAGTATTTTTCAGAATTTCTTCAAAAGTTAATCAGATCATCTTATCATCACTACAAATCCATTTACTAAGTTTCAAGGCCCAAGCTCTAACAGTTTTTGAGATATTTTGCTGACAAGGTAAAAATGCCCAAAATTACAAAGGGCCCTAAATTTCTTCGGAAGTTAATCAGGATGTCTACTCATCACTACCAGTCTATTCATCAAGTTTCAGGGCTGCCCCAACGGTTTTTGAGATATTTTGCTGACAAGGTAAAAATCCCCAAAATTACAAAGGGCCATAACTCATATAGTATTTTTCAGAATTTCTTCAAAAGTTAAACAGGTCATCTACTCATCACTACAAATCCATTTACTAAGTTTCAAGGCTCTAGCTCTAACAGGTTTTTGAGATATTTTGCTGACAAGGTAAAAATGCCCAAAATTACAAAGGGCCATAACTCAAGAAGGATTTGTCAAAATTTCTTCAAAAGTTAATCAGGTTGTCTACTCATCACTACCAGTCTATTCACCAAGTTTCAAGGCTCTAGCTTCAATAGTTTTTGAGATATTTTGCTGACAAGATTGCATCCATATTTTTTCAAAGGGCCATAACTCTGAAAAGGGGCATAATCCTGTCAAGAAAAAAAACACATCAGCTATTTTTTCATGAGGAATCCATATAAAAAATTTCAAAATGGTAGCATTCACGGTTCTAAAGTTATGCTATGCATCAAAAAGCGTGATGAACGGACGGATGGACAGACGGACGAACAACCCAGAAGCAATATGCCCCTCCAACTTCTTTGAAGTTGGGGGCATAATTAATAATAGATTTAATTCTGAAACCTTAAACTCCATTTCTTTCTTTTTTTTTCCTTTTTTTTTTTTTTTTCAACAAAACTTGAAAAAAAAAAAATGCAATTTTTTGTTTTCTATGCCCTGCTTTAAGATATTTTTAGGCCTTAAATTGTATATTTTTTGTTTGCAGTTTAAGGAAACGTAGAGTTTTCTAGGAACATGCATATTGTTTTAGCATGTTGTCCATAGTAGTGGGGCATGTGTGTGTGTGTGGTTGGGGTGTTGGGAGTCATGGGAGAAAATTAAGACCATTGACAGTAGGGGCAAGACAGAGGGGAAAAGCACTGGGAATGGTACAATGAACATGTAGCTGTGAGTCACACTGGACCAAGGTCCAGCATACATAGTGCCAAACTTTTCCTTGCCTGGCAGAGAAAAAGGTATTCTTACCTCTGAATTTACATTTTCACGGCTGAATTAGATAATCAAGAGCCAAAATTTATATCAAGTCATTGTTTGAATGGCTGCTGCATAATCGTTACAGGTCTGTAGAGGACAGACTCACTGAGATGGTAGATCATTATTTTATTAAAAGCTTGTACTTGTTTACATTTTGTTAGCATGAAGTTTCTCAACTCAACAAATCCAGTTGGAAACAAAAATATGTTTGATTGCAAATCATCTCTCTTCACTTTGCTTTTATTGGAGGCATCTAAAGGTTTTGTTGCTACGCTGTACTTAGTGCACTATACAATTTGCTGTAGGAAGGATGTTGACTGCAACAGTTAAACATGACATCATGTAGGAATTGTTCAGTTCCATACTAAGATCTAGTCATTTGTGTGTTACTGTTATGGATATATACAAGCCCTCCAGCTATTGACAGACATACTGCAGAGGTAAATGAGCTATCAATTGGGATGTGGCGCTATTTATCGATGCATTACTGACTTTGCTGGCTGGCAGTTGAAAGTTGCTGCAATATACATGTATATACACAGAGGTAGTTTATTCACTGCAAACTGATAGGTTTATATGCTGACGGCTGACTGTAATTAGTTTTCCAAATCTTCATAAAAAAAAAATTAACATAAGCTACTTCCAGTTCTTTAGGTAATATTCCTTCTCTCCATCACATTATACATGTGTGGTCAATGTACATACCCAGGTACTACATTATAGAAAGTTGTTTGAGCAGCCTACATTAAAGCCAACATATGTCTTTATTTGAATGAATTCGGATACTTTCATTCTCTGCTGCATTATGCATTAAACAGAACATTGTGAAACATACTGGTGTTGGTATTTTTTGTATTCAGGGAAAAGGAAAGGGAATAGGTTTGTTCAAATATGCCGAGTTAGAGGGTACATCTTATCATACTTACAAAATGTATTGTTATCTATTAATTTGATATGTCTTGGCACTGAAGTTGTAAGTTTAATTTGTGACATGCACTTTGTTTGTGATTTTTGTTGATCATGAATATTTTATGACAATGTGTAGAGGTGGCAAATTTCACCACTATGTATAAATAGGAAGCTGGCACATTGTCCTTAAAGAACAAATAATAAATAACTGTCTTTAATTCTTCCAGAATCAGAATTTTACTGGTGATACGTCTAATGACATTCATTCACCAGGACCTGTGATATGGGAAGTTTGTCCCTAGCTCTCACCAGAGAGGTAAATCTAGCCACACAATTCTCTGCACCTTCAACAGAAGTAATAATCAAATCTGGAAGGGCATTCCAATCCCTGATTGTTTGAGGAATGAATGAGCCCTTGTAAACATCAGTTCTTCCAGCGGGGGTCTGAAAAGTCATTATAACTCATTATTTCTACTGCACCTAATTGGGGGGATAAGATCATCTGTTGGAATGCTGACTTTTGTACAAAAGAATCAGTCTACTGTCTCTCCTCCTTTTCTTGAGAGACTCCCATTTTAGTTTTTCCAGTATTCCAGTCATACTCCCAGTTTCAAAGCAGTAATTGCTAGTAACAAACCTAGGTCCTATTAGATTTCTTGTTGAAGAACCATGCCTTGGGGATTGCAAACACAGCTGCCAGCCTGCCATATTCCAAAACGGGGTGAACAAGTCCCTAATTTGCTGCCTCTGTTATATCTTGAGGGCATTGATAAAGATTTTGTCTCAGGAAACCAAAAGTTCTTTTTACCTTAGTGCACATGTTGCTGATATGTGTATTCCATCTCAAGTCATGTGTGATTGTTAAGTACTCCTAGCTATTTAATGGAACCTACATTTTTGAGGACTGTACCCTCTAAAGTGTAAGAAGCCTCAATCTTATTTGTTCTTTTCCTAGTTATCTGCATTATATTGCATTTGACTGGCCGAAATCTCATACCCCATTGTCTGGCCCAGCATCCTAATCTATCTATATATCCTGGAGTTTGAAAGAGTCGTCTGTGTCTCTGATTTGCAACTTGTAACTTGGGTGTAGTAGAATCAGGTAAGTCCTATCGACTTGTCATTTACATCTCTTCTTAGCACAACTATTTAAAAACTAACTTCTGGTACTATATTAAAGTTTATTTAAATGGTGTATGTTGGTCAGCAAAAATGTCCATATTGATGTATATATTATATAAATGACAGTCATTTTAGTAAATATCTCCAGTTTGGTATTTTTGATCCCCATGTATCTACCATACTGGGTTTTGAATCTAAGCACAGTTGATTTCACAATAGCTTTTGTTACGTTGATCATTCCATCTATTTACCACTCTGACACAAAATGAGTTCATTCTAAAAGATTTAAGGGCTCTAGGTTTTTTAAGTTTCTTGTTGTGACCACGTGTTTGTGAGTCAGAGAATTAAAATTTTAAAGTCCATCCATCTGAATATCATAAATATTACATATAATTATAAAACCAGGATCATGTCTATTCGATGTCTCCTGTAGTGTAATGTTGTAAGATTTAATTTTTTTTTAACTGCTATTCATAACTGAGATCAGAAAGCTTGGGGAGTAGTCTTGCTAGTCTTCTCTGTACATTTTTAAACAGCACGAATGTCTTTCTTTAACATTGGAAACCAGATGATGTTACCATAATCAAGTAGAGGTCTAATAAGTGTTTTATATAAAAGCAGTAATGTCTCTTCTTCAAGGTATGAAAATTTCACAATAGCAAACAGTTTTCCCTTGCTGCTATCAATATGTTTAAATCAAATCTAACCCAAATGCCTTCACTTTTATTAGACTTTACAATACTACTTCTGTTTCATCTTCTGTAATAGCTCTGTCAATAAGGTCAATCTGGATTATACTCCCTTCATGTATTTTCGCGTTAAATTCATTGTCGCGTTAAACTGATTTCTCCATGAAAATAAATGGCAGCGCCACCTACCTGCTGGATATTTTAGATACAAAGTCACGCTCAAGTTGGCAAGGTTCGTTTTCAGAAATACACTGTTGTTTTGTGATTTACGCTTAGAAAAGAAATATCTTGACAAAAGTGATAACAGTCCATAATGAAATTTACACCTATATCTATAAAATCGACTTTTACAGCTAAGACTAACTTATTTTTTTATGAAAATGTCAAATCTAAGGAATCGGTACTTTGTGTTCAAAAATGGCCGAAAATTGCAAAGATCACATGACAATCACATGATAATTTCCCGCCGAAATCTTAATTAACGCGAAGTCACATGACGTTTGGTTCAAAATGGCGTCGATATGGTTGGCTTGTTTACACAAATGCTTTCACAAAACAAATCCACAGAACTACATTACTTGTACATAAAATAAATGCTCAGATAATAATTTGGATGACTTCAGGATTGTTTTCAGCATTTGTCTCTGTAAGTAGATATGATGAAACTGTTTATCGTTAGTAACGCGATAATACATGAAACCGGGCTACATGTTATCTACAGCAACATTCCACGAAAACACATTACATCAAAAATTCAAAACGTAACTTTTTTGACAGTCAGCTTCTATGAAGCGAGAGAAAATAGGGATAATTTACCTTCAACGCTTCTTTGTTTTGATTATTTCTATACCATATTAAATCGACGAGAGACAACGGTAAAATTTTGATAACAGACTAATCTCAGACTGACCAAGCTTCAAGTAACCAGGAAGTAAACAAACGTCATTTCCGATTGGATGTGACTATTAGCGCAATAACCGTGTCAATAAATTATCATTTTTTATTACCTACAAGTATTAACTTTCACAAAATTCTTTGTCTACGCTTAGCACTCAATAAATGTTAAAGCTGATTTTAATACGGAATAGTCTTGGGTACTGTAAAAGCAAAATGTGGGCTAAATCGGCTAAATTACATAATGCAAACGGTGAATTCGAGAGGTTTATGAGATCTCGTCCCGTTTCGCCTCAGATTAAAAATAATTACAGCTAATTTCACTTCGCTTTTTAGGCTTACCTCAACAACAGTAAAATAAGGAGTTAAGAATGTCATTTTTTGTCATGTTGTCCCGGGAATACTATAAATTGCGCTAGCAGTACCAATGCATCCACCAAAGTGAAATTGTCAAAATTAGTGTATATCCCATAACTTTTGATAAAGTGCTATTATAAACCTATTTTATTGCATCATTACATCAAGCAATGGGGTCGAGCCATGTTCTACCAACATTAGTTACAGCCCTCCCCCTACAAAGATTAATTACTATATACAGACACATAATAGTGGCAGATTGTAGTCATTGTTTGAATACTTCGTATGGAGTGATTGTTTAACGAACATGGAGTTGAAAACAAGTATACAATGCATAATTTTAAAAGATGATGGCGAATATGGAGTGATGAGTAAAATAAAGTAAATAAGAAATAAAGAAAGTGTAAATAGATAATAATGGAATGTCATGCTGACCTTACGTGAGCAGCAGGCTATAATTTGTGAATCTGCTGGTATCGTTAATAAACGTTTGAACGGCTGTGAAAATAATAATATTTTCTTCTGTTGTCAGATTTTTATCTTCAAACAAAAGAATATAGATCCATAATGGGTGGGAATCCCTGGTAGATCGAAAAAGTGTAACTCTTTCATTACTGATAAAGTGCTACAATACTAACCATTAAGACTATCTTCATAAGCGTGGTGTACTGAAACAGTGCATACTAATGGAGAACACCTACTGTACACGTATATGTAGATTTTCAGTAACTATTATTCAATTATATTCAGTGCTCAAGCTAGTCCCGGGTTTTAGATGTAGACAACAAGCATAAATCAGTGATCCATTGTGGATCAATAACGGATTACTTCCGTGTCTCCCCTGAAGTCTATATAGTCCACGCCAATTACGCCCATGGGCGTAGACAACGAGACAAACCAGGTCATTTTGCATCAAGCATTACATGTACATTATATTCACATAGTTTAATAATCTTTTTGATTATTCTGAAAAAAAAAAAAAAAAAAAAAAAAGCAGAAAAAATATAAATTCAGCAGAGCTTTTGGTAAGCCTCTTGTTAAAATCGCCAGTTCAGCTATCATTATCAGATCTATCCTGCAAAAGAACAAGCTCTGGAAGCTGTTGTGATAATCATGGACAGACTGAACAAACAAATCTTAAAGTATTAAAATTCCACTGCCTCGCTGTCTCAGCAAAACCATTCCAAGTTGTTGGTGAAACACGAATACTTTAAATCATTGGGACGTTGGTGCTGGAATGGATAGTGTCTGGTACTCCTACTCTTTCTCTCTGCCTTGAACAGATACACATCGTTATGGATTCTGGACGAAATGGTCAACGATGCCTGTTGTCTTGCCATTAGAGCACCTCAGACATGGTTTTGATTGCGCCTACAGCAGTAGAGTAAAGACACCCGATCGAGCATAAATAGCATTTACTAACCTTTGACAGGTGGATGTTACTATAATAAGTAACTTTTTGTATTTTAACAGGTAGATGTTTCTATAATTAATAACTCGATGCGGCATCATTTGACATACGAAAACACGCCTATATAATGTTGACCGGTCCTATTAACCACAGAAAAGGGCAAAAAAGGGGCTATTCTCAAGCTGTCTTTTGGCTCTACAAAGATGGTGCGAATAAAGTGCGTGTTTGTGACACACACACACACACAAATGGGAATGTTTATAGCGACGGGTTTGACTGTAAAGAGACAGTGATGTGAAATCTTGAGCACCTTTAATGGATTTCTTTGTGTCGTGTCTGTTATGGGGCGAACAGCGCCGTCCGTCACATGGGTATTAAATTGTAACCGGTGAACGGTGCGCATGTAAAAATCGGTGAGGGAGGTATCAGTTTCTCATAAGTGGAGTGAATAGAGATATCTTTATTTCAATCATAAATACAGATATCTCTCATTGAAATGCAGATATCTCAAACTAAAATACAGATGTATGTATTAAGTTTAGAAATTCAGATATCTCATTTCAAATACATATATACGCATTTCAATTAGAGATACCTGTATTTTAAATGCAAACATCCAGAATTCAGCTTAATTAGAGTTATCTCTAATTGAAATGCAGATATCTGTATTTGAAAAGTAGATGTCTCTAACTGAAATGCAGATATTTATATTATGATCGCAAATAGAGATGCCTATATTTCAAACACCAATATCTGCATTTCGGTCAGAGAGATCTCTATTTCAATTACAGATATCGCATTTCAATTAAAGATATAAGTAATTCCAATAATTACAGATATCTGTATTTATTAAAAGAGATAGCTGTATTTGAAATGCAGAAATCTGCATTAAATAGGTAAAACACCAAACGGGTTGCCATTATTGAGTATTGTTTATGTATTGCTCTTTTTTTTTAATTTCAACGTAAATCCAATCAGCTCAAGAGCTCAGGCAACCGCCACCACAAGCACTCTCAATGCTTTGATTATTATTACTATGTGTTATAGAATTTCCTTATTTTAATGCAAAAACAATGACTGTAGATCCATATCAGTTCAAGAGCTCAGGCAACCGCCATCATCAGCACTCTCAGTGCTTTGATTATTATTACTATGTGTTATAGAATTTCCTCATTTTAATGCAAAAACAATGACTGTACCTGATCAGATTTCGCGGCGTCTGATCTGGGTTTGCACTGTTTGCCAAATACCCTTTGCGGGGGTGGGGGTGGTTGAGATGGGGGTCGGCCCCACTAAAGGGTTAAGTAGAATCCGTGTAGTTGACACAGAGGCCTACTTGATCAGACAGGTTGGCACAGGAGCCTATTTGATCAGACTGGGGGTGAAACCGAAAAAAATGGGAAAAATGAAAGTGGTGAAATTTACAGCGATTTTACAGAATTATTGCAATGAATGACCTTGAATGCAGACAAACGAACAACATAAAACTAAAGGGTAAGCCTTGTTTCTGGAGGTCCCGAGATGTCCTCGAATAGCCCTAAAATGTAAGAAAAGAGACAACAGCAGGATAAGCGTTAATTATCACCTTTTCTGGGGCGATGTTTATAGATAAATGTACCTAAAAAGACATCTATTTTTTAAATATTTTTTCGCTTAATTTTTCGCAGTAACTTTTTATTTATTTTTTTATTTTAATGAAAAATGTTCAACATCAAAGTCGCAGTGGGCAATCTCCGCAAACTACTCCAAAAGGTTCAAGCTTCAAATTAAATATAGGTTTTTCCCTAATTAGATGAAGAAATCTTAAGTTTTTCAACGTCCGCATCTGCCAAATATGCAATTTGTGATGTAAAAAAAAAAAAAACAAAAAAAAAAAAAAAAAAAACATCTGAAAAGCGTACTTGATACCGGTTCAAACTTCAAATTAAATATAGGTTTTCCGCTAATTAGATGAAGAAATCTTAAGTTTTTCGACGTCCGCATCTGCCAATTATGCAATTTGAGATGTAAAACAAGCATCTGAAAAGCGTGCTTGACCGGTTTGCACATACACATATCGGATCATCATAGTATATTATACAACTAATTGTATGTTCATGCTAACTGGCATAATATGATTAGTCAACTTGTATACCGTAACATCACAACTTGTGGATTCAGTTGCCGTACTTATTGTACAGCTTTCGGACAGTGGGGTTTTACCAAGGGAAGTAACAACATGCTACAATGCTTATGACTTACTTATGGATTTGTCTTTCTTCCAGCATTTGCCTCATTTGCCTGTTCGTTTCGTTTTCATGTGTTATTCTTTTGCTTGAATATTGTGTTTTTCATTAGGGCAAGCCGTTTTACTATTTATTCTGTAAATAAGATATCTGATTTAATATATCAGATATCTTATATAACATATAAGATATCTAATATATTATATCAGACATCTTATATAAATAAGATAACTTATATGTCAATTAAGATATCTTATATGCTATATAAGCTATCTGATATGCTATATAAGATATTTTAATTGGCATATAAGATATCTTATATGTTATTTAAGATATCTGAAATGATATATAAGATATCTTATATAGGATACAAGATATCTTATTTACTAAAGAAGATATCTCATTTATTCAATTCAATAAAATATCTCATTTAGTATATCAGATATCTCATTTAGTATATCAAATATCTATATTAATATATTATATCTTATTTAACAAATAAGATATCTGATATGGTAAATAAGATATCTTATATGTGAAATTAAATAAGATATCTAATATGATATATCAGATATCTTATATAGGATATAAGATATCTTATATAGGATATAAGATATCTAATATACTAATTCAGATATCTTATATCCTATATTAGATATCTTATATCCTATATAAGATATCTGATAAAATGCATAATAAATAGTAAAACGGCTTGCCAGCAAGCCGTTTTACTATTTATTCTATAAATCAGATGTCTTATTTAAAATATCAGATATCTTATATAATATATAAGATATCTGATATATTATATTAGATATCTTATATAAAATAGATATCTTATATGTCAATTAAGATATCTGATATGCTAAATAAGATATCTGAATTGACATATAGGATATCTAAAATGCTATATAAGATATCTCATATGCTATATATCTCATATAGTATATAAGATATCTTTTTTACTAAAGAAGATATCTCATTTAGTCAATCATATAAGATATCTCATTTAGTATATCAGATATCTTATTTAGTATATTAGATATCTATATTAGTAAATAAGATATCCTATTTAACAAAAAAAATATCTTATATGGTAAATTAGATATCTTATATGCGGAAATAAATTACATATCTCATATATTAAATCAGATATCTTATATAGGATATAAGATATCTAATATAGGATATAAGATATCTGAATTAGTATATCAGATATTTTATATCCTATATTAGATATCTTATATCCTATATAAGATATCTGATATAATATATAAGATATCTATTTTGCTTAATAAATAGTAAAACGGCTTGCCATATTTCATTGTTGAACTTTGTTATCAACATTTATAGTGGCTTTATTATTTAAGACAGTAATCGATATACTTATACCAAACATAAAAATTCAATGGCGGTGTAGTTTTTCAGCGCAACGTAACAAACTGAAAAAATCTATAAACTCTATCATAAAGTAATCATATACGTATTATTATTTCAGTGCTCACATGCTTACATAAGATACCTGATTCAATAATAGATACAGTAGAAGTTCAATGGCTCGAACCCCGATGGCTCGTTTACCATGGATGAGTCGAACACGTTCTTGAGTCCGCAGGGATTTCCTCCAAATACGATATACGGATAATTTAGGGAGATTTTCTTCTTTTATCTTGCAAATGTATGTTGTGTACACTCATTAGAATCGCCTCGATGAGGCGATTCTAATGAGTACACACAACATACGTTTATATTATAGAACACCGAAAAGATATCCTACAATTATCTCCATTATGCATTCTGGTATGGCACTAATAGTAACCCTCCGTGGTTCGAACTACCGCTGTCTCGAACAAATTTTCATGGTCCCAAAGGGGTTCGAGTCATTGAAGTTCGACTGTATTCTCATTAGCGTAAATAATCATATAAGCACACTTTTGTGTATTACATAAAAGTGTGAACATATGATTATTTACGCAAATGCTAACAAAATTTTCTTATATTTTACGCACCAACATCAATATATGTGCATATATTTTGCATGCTATCACCTTATTCCTCTTCGCTATCATGTTCATTATGAAAGTACAACCGTTGTTTTTCTATCTAGTTTTTGTTGTCTTTCTCTTAATGCTTTTACCTGAGTTTGGATGCGCGTTTACGACGGACTGTGTGCCTAAGATTATACAGCCAATGTATCACGTTTGCATGACGGCGGTCGAGCTGTTTCTGTTTTTTATAACAACTGTTCGCAAAAAGGAGTACACATAAGCAGCCGATCCCCGTCATGCCGAGTTATCTCCGCACTTGCAGATTTAATCTTTTTACTCATCTTCTGGTATTATTCCAAATTCTTTCTTGCTTAGCTGAATCTTATTGTATATTTCAGATGGAACGCGAAACCGTAGCCAGTCAAGTTATCAGTAAAACCTTAAACACATACAGTTCAGTGTAAAGTACCATCAAAATGCATACTTTGTCAAACACCTTCTGCTATTTCTATCCTATATAATTGCTACTTCTTGATTATGTATGCTCCTTCTGTGTCCAGGTGATGTTTACACTAACCCGGGTCCCTTATTTACGTCTTCAAACGACAGCTCAACATCATTGTCTTCCAACATATCTAGCAATATACTTGACACACTCAACCAAACCCACCACCTATCCTTCGCACACTACAACGTGCAGAGCACTGCACCAAAACTTGACATTTTGCAGACAGAACTTTACTCCTTTGATATATTGGCGTTTTCCGAAACTTGGCTTCACGCATCAGTTGACACAAACGAACTTATATTCCCGTCATTCAGTACTCCTGAACGCAAAAACCGACCCCATGACAGGTACGGTGGCGTTATTATCTAGGCCCTATGTTAATGAAGGCTTGGACTATCGCCGTAAACATGATTTGGAGCCCCCCACCCCCCAACACACACACACACACACACACACACACACACACACTGGAATAGAATGCATTTGTACCAAGTTCTGATGCAACTTATTATTCAACAATAGAAGATTCCTTAAATCTTGCAATAGATATCGGCTTGAACGACATAATCGTTACTGGCGACTTCAATTTTATTTTTTTATCATTACAAGCATCTCGTAAAATAACGTCATTGTTTACTGAATTTGCACTTTACCAGAATATTGATGAACCCACCCACTTTACTGACACGTCTGAATCACTAATTGACCTACTTTTTGTTCATAACAAAAGTAGTCTGGTTTTAAGTGGTGTTGGTGACCCATTTCTCGGGAAGGAGCACCGCCATCACTGTCCTATTTATGGTACTTTTCAATTTTGTAGACACAAACTCAAATCATTTACACGTCAAATCTGGATTTATGATCGTGGTGACTTTGCACCTCAGATCAAGAAGCAGAAACTGATTGGGATAGTCTGCGGGACGATGATTTGAATACCTATGCATCGAACATAATCAACCATATTCTTTCGATCGCCGAAGAATGCATTCCCAACAAAACGGTACGAATAAAGCCTACTGACCCACCATGGATAACAACTGAAATAAAACGAAACTTACCGTAACAAACCTGTTCATCCACCACTCTTTATGCATCATCAGCAGATAAAAGAGGTTCAGTCTCACAAGAATTTAGGTCTGTATCTTACGAATGACGGTTCATGGCATGATTAAATACAGTATATAAAAGAAAAAGTTTGGGCACGGGTAAATACTATGCGGAAACTAAAATTCAAACTCGACCGAAAATCACTCCAGATAACTTACACAACATTCATCAGACCAATTCTCGAATATGACAATACTGTATGGGACAACTGTGCTAATTACGAGAAAGAGGAGCTCGAAAAAGTACAGCACGAAACAGCCAGAATCGCTACAGGAGCTACACGACCTTTCTTTACACAATCTCTATAATGAGATCAAATGGGAATCCCTCCAAAAACGACGGGATGACCACAATGCCACTCTTTTCTTCAAAATGAAAAATAATCTAGTTCCCACTACCTTTCATCCCTAGTTCCACCAACCGTCGGGAGTGCCTCTCGGTATAGTCTTCGTAATGCAGACAATCTCCAAAACATCAACACAAAATAGCTCTTTACTGTAACTCATTCTTGCCTTCTGCAGTTAGGAAATGGAATGATCTTCCATGTGAAGCCAAACAAATTGACTCTATAAATTCATTTAAATATTTTCTGGCTAGGGAGAGAAAACGCGCCCCAGTGTACTATTATACAGGTAAAAGGCTGTGTCAGATACTTCACACAAGGCAACGACAAATTGCAGTAGTTTTAATTACTACCTCTTTTCCAAACATATAACAGACTCACCACTCTGTCGTTGTGGAACTGCTGAAGATGCAAATCATTACTTCTTCGAATGTCGCATGTACGCACATCAACGCATCTTACTGTCGACAGCATCTCCCAATTTCATGTTTTAACTCTTAACCTTCTATTGTTTTGTGATCCCACTTTATCGCTTGCAGAAAACACTCACATATTTGACAAAGTACAGAAATTTATCATAGATACTAAACGATCTTAATTTTATATCCTTACCTTTCGAGTCTGCAGTGCGATAGTGTTTACCAAATGGATCTTAGTGCTGCCTTCCCGCCCCTGGTCGTGCATCCTTCTTCATGCAGGAGTGGATCATGTTTTCCACATTAAATTCTTTTCTCATATTTAGAACTTTGCTGAATCTTTCTTATAAAGCAACCTGTTGTTGTTGTTTTATCCTCATATTGTTTAAGTTTTTTTTTTCTATTCTTAAGCTTAAACATGTATTTATTTTCTCTACATATCATTGAACAGTATATCATACTATTCATAAAATGTCTAATGGTAAATTTCACTTATATTGGAACTTATCATGTATAATATATCCCTAAGTTTTGTTAAAAATTTATTGACCTGCTAAGGAGAAGAACAAAATAAGCACTATGTGCTTCCGTTCCAATCCTTAAATTTTGTATTGTTACTATTATCATTGTACTAATTGTTTCGAAATAAATACGTTTATACCAAAGGCCCATTACCAGTCCAAGTGGCCTAGATGGTCGAGCGCCCGCCTTCGGATCTAAAGGTTATAGCGTTCATATCCCGCCGGGTCATACCTAAAACTTTCTAAAGTAATTGGCCACTGGCCAAATGTCCCCCGACGTGTGAGAATTATTTAGAACAAATGATCGGTGGATAACTGTAGTAGGATTAGCGCCCACAGGGTAGATATTCCAATACTAATTGGAGCTGAAATATCTAAGTCGAAAAAGTGGAAAAAGGTGATAAAAGATTATGGTAGGATAACCCCCAAACCACTGGGACATCTATAGAACTTATGGAACAAGTATGTTTAGTTTAATTTAAATGATCGGTGGAAAACTGTAAGATGAGTTGCGCCCACGAGTTATCTATTCTAATACCGGTACTTAATCGGACCTGAAATAAAAGTCGAAAAAGTGGAAAAAAGTTTATAACGAAATAATAGGAGGATAATCCCCAAAAGCATATGTACATCTTCAGAATATGACAAAAACATCTGCAGGTTTCAAAAAGTTTGGTATTAAACTGTAAGAGGAGTTGTGCCCCACAAGCTACCCACGTCATCATGTCACACCTAAAAAAAAAATCTAAGTTAAAAAGCACAAAAAAATGAAAGAAAAAAACAAAAAACAACAAAAAAAAAAAAAAAAACGATAATGTCACCACGAACCACACGCACATCTTCAAACCATGTGCATAATTCCCAAATGATCGGTGAAAAAATCTAGGAGGAGTTGCGCCCATAAGATATCTATTCTAAACCAAATCGGACCTGTAAAAAACTACGTAACAAAGGTGGAAAAAGCTGATAAAAGATAATAGGGGGATAACCCCAAACCCCCACACACACATCTTCAGACTATGTAAAACAAGTATGCATAGTTTCAAAATAATCGGTGGAATACTCTAGGAGGAGTTGCGCCCACAAGGTATCTATTCTATTAGTATATATGGAAAGAAAAAACTAAGTCAAAAAAGTGTAAAAAGTTGATAAAAAATAGTGGAAAGAAACCCCTCAAACCACATGCACATCTTCAGACCATGACAAAAACACCTGCTAAGTTTCAAAAAGATCAGTATAAAACTGTAAGAGTAGTTGCGCCCACAAGCTACCCTTATCAATGTGTCGGACGGACAGATGAACCCATTTCCTCTAACGTCGGCGACAATTAGTACTAGTTATTCTGTCTCTTGAGGCTCAGCATTAAGTAGAAAGCTTTAGAAATTGGTCAAACCGGTGTCAGTATCATACAACAGGGGGTAGTATCTTGTCATAATGTCTCGAACATGATACTACTGCAGTGACATCACGAAAACACACCTATATAATTTTGACCCCCTTAAACCCCACTTTTATATAGTAAAACTGGAGTTTACAGGGGTATACATTATTTTTCTTATTTCTACTCAAAAACATAGATTGTGGGTTCTCGTTAGAACCGCCTCGTTGATTTTCAAATTGCGTGTCTCAGATAAATAAATAAATAATTAATTAATCGATTGATGCCGAGTGGATTCTTCTACTTTATCTCGTTGATTTTCAAATTGCGTGTCTCAGATAAATAAATAAATAATTAATTAATCGATTGATGCCGAGTGGATTCTTCTACTTTATCTCTTTGGACAGGTTCATTTCCTATATAAAGGGTGTCTGCTTAGTTATTATTATTGTCAAGTTTTGTAGAAATACGAGTATCTGAACTTAATGCAAACAGTGTAGACCCAGATCAGACGCCGCATTTTGCGGCGTCTGATCTGGGTCTACACTGTTTGCCAATGTCCCATTTATGGGACGTTATAGGCATAAATGGGTTAATATAAACATTTACAGATACGTGGACGAACGCTAATAACAGGATAATCACATTTTTATCTACCCTCATTTTTGATTGATTGAACAAGTCAAACATTGCGATTGTGAAGTAACATCTAAAGGTATTTTTTTTTTTATTTTATTTTATTTTTTTCTTTTTTCTTTTTGTGATAGGTTTTTCTTGACTAATCTTGCAAAATGAAAAAAGCTCATCGAACTGGAGCAAAACTTGTGAAATGTAGGAAGCTGGGACCTTTTGGAGAAGTTTGCGAGGTCGCACGCTTCAACTGTCGCTGAACATGTTTCGCTACAATCAAAGAAAAAAAAGCTATTGCAAAATATTTAGCGAAAAACTATAAAAATTAGAGTTTAATACACCAAGACTCCCAACCTAGTGCATGTAAACCCTTGCCATGTTGAATAAATTCTAATTTTCAGCCAATTAGATAACTTAATCCAGGTTGTTGATAGAAATTTACATACGTAATGACAAACAGTGCAGATCTAGATCAGTAACTGCTCTGGATCTACACTGTTTGCAAAGGCAGGGCATATTTGAGTTCTGCAGGACTAGGGTTAAGAACAAGGTATCTTTAATAAACTTACAAGGTTTGCCATACATAACCTGTTTTGCACAATATTTGTTTTTATCTCTCTCGTTGTAAATGACTATTCTAATGTGAGATAATTGCGAAAATTTACGAAATTTAATACTTGAGCCCAGTCATTAGGAAAGGGTCCCTCATCACTGCATAATTGATGTGATACTTGAGGATATATCTGAAATGTATGAGTAAGTTAGATGATTTAATGCAAAAACACTCAAAAATCGTTATTTTGAACGTATCAAAATTTGTGTATCATCACGAAAACATACCTTTATAATTTTGACCCCCTTAAACCCCACTTTTATATTTAGTAAAACTGGGGTTACAGGGGTATACATTATTTTTCTTATTTCTGCTCGAAAACATAAATTGTGGGTACTCATTAGAACCGCCTCGCCGACGCGGTTCTAACGAGTACCCACAATCTATGTTTTGAACAGAAATATGAAAAATATCAGAGTTTTTTAACTGAAAATTTTCAGTTTTTGGTGGTGAATTTTTCTATACATTTGAATAGGCGTCTTTTCGTAATGTTTTCCAATGATAAAACAAAAAAAAAAAAAAAAAAAAAAAAAAAAGAAACAAAGTGAATTCATGGGCTGACACAACAGTTTATAGGTGTGGATAAGACTGTATCACGTGCCAGTCAGTCTATGTTTTCAAGCTAAAAGGTACAACTTTTGAATATATAAAAATTTCTATGGGTTGCACTTTGTAACTTATATATGTATAGGTATGTATGCAGGTGCATGCATGCATATATACAGGCACATAATTTTCAGCCATTAATAAAAAGAAAGAGAGAAAAAATAAAATAATAAAAATAAGTATCATTTAATTGTCAATCTCATAAAAAAATAAGCATCATTTAATTGTCAATCTCATAAAAAATAAGCATCATTTAATTGTCAATCTCATATATGCACTTCAAACTGCTGTTTCTCTGTGTGTACATCTTAAACAATATTCTGTATGGATTGACTGAACTAAAGTTATTACCAAACAAACAGTGTGAACACGGATCAGACGCCACAGAACGGCATCTGATCGGGGTCTACAACCTTTGCATTTAATACAGGAATTGCTATAAAATGGTAATAATAATATAAGCTAATCAGACACCCCTTTGTTGGAGGTGAATTGGCCCGAGGCATTAAGGTAGAGGAGTCTATACTCGGCATAAATAGGTTATTCGATTTAAGGTCTAAAATTGCACCTCTCCTGAATACATGTATATCGGTATTGATTTTCATGGAAATTTACTGTGTAAAATGTATGTTCGCTGCCCTGCATTTCATGTACGTTGAAACTTTTATGTGTGCTCATAGGCCATATGGCTTATCGCATGAATAAATTACTTACTTACTATCATATTTAAACCCAAACATATTTAAACCCAAAGAAAAGAATTTTAATGATTAGTGACTAATTAAAATTCATATCTTAAACATTAATGTGTGTAATCAATAACTGATTAATTAATAACTAATCAAAATTCATACCTTATATATTCATTTGGGTTACACATGTGTCATTAATAACTAATTAATTGAATACAAATTAGAATTAATGTCTTAAATATTCATTTGGGTTATCCAGAACCTGTAGAAGCTCTTTGGAACAAGACAAAGTCCTTTGTATACTCGTTTAAATGTTACACGAACCAAAACAGAAGTAGATATGTCGACATTCTCAAATTTGTCTTCGAGAAAATGAGTAAAATTTCACGTAAATATTAAGTCTTATTTTCTCTTAAAAATAAACATAAATTAGATTTAGAATGTCGTCTAGTTCTGTTGCGACAGGTGTTTAAACGTTTAGCACTCTGGAAAAAATCAGCATACAATATTTTAAAGTAGAACTTATTTTTCTTATTTTTCCCATAAAATAGTGTTTGCCTGAGGGCTGCTATGGGTCTATGATTGATATGGGGTGTGGCATGACAACTGTCATATCATAATCTATGTATCATACATTTTTCTCTCAGACAAGTTTGCCTGTTTGATATCGTATGCGGAGTCAAAGGCAAGACCACCGAGTGCTCCGAATGTGGTGATATGTTTTTTTTTTGCCTGCGTAAAAAGCCGTATCATCCACGTGATCTGGTGTTAAGGGTTTTTTGCCGGGGCAAAAAGCCGTATCACCCACGTGACCCATTATCACGTCTTTTGTGCTCCAAAGAGTGATATGTGATTGAAAGCCATGTTAGTATCACATATGCAAAATGAACATATTTTCTAGTAAATGTCCTACTCATATTATATATAATTTATCAACATAGGCATAATAATCACCTTTTATTAGGTAACAAGCCTATGCAATGGAGATTCCATCAAAACCCAATTTTAAAAAGTAAAACTGGTTTTATCAGTTGCATTTATCAATTTTGTTATTTCTGTTCTAAAGCTCGTACGGTACGTGTACGTGAGCGTCATACTGCGATAAAGTCTTTTTTAAATTTCCATATCTCAACAGTCACGTAACAGAAAGCACTTATATTTTGAGCATGTATACATAGGAGGGTCTTCTGCGATTCTATAAGAATTGGCTTTGAGTTCGAGCCTCGGGATGGGGCTAGAGGTCAAAATCTGGGACACTTCTGTAAAGTGCTCTTATGTTTGGGTTAAGTTTTTAAATGCTCATATCTCGATAGTCAGTCGTCAAAAAAGCACTCATATTTAGTACATGTGTATGTACATGCAAACTTCATTCAGGTGCATGGTCACCTATGTTTTATGTATAAACTAAAAGGGTTCTTCAGGTACAAGGTCCACCTTTGTTGCTACCATGATAATTTTACATAGTGCTATGCCCAGTCGTGTTCACATTTGCATAGCTGTTTTCATTGACCGGTCGGTTTTTCTATCAGTTTGAGTTTGACACGTTGCAGGCATTAATTGCAAGAATCATACATTGAGCATATTATAATACATTTCAAACAACATGAATCATCCCCAGATGAAAAACAAAATACAGTACAATCCCCCTGTGTTCTTTATTTTGCACGTTCATGTGGTTTGCACGCTCACGTGGTTTTAGTGTTTTTTTTTTGTTTTTTTTTTTTTTTTTTTTTTGTTTTTATTTTTCACGAGAAATTTCTCGGCATTAGAATTTTCTCGGCATTATATACCTGATAAAAATACAGTACAACCTACACAAGTCATTTCTTTTACACGCTCGTGCTTTTTAGTGCTTCCACGTGAAATGGTTTGTCTTTATATACTTGTCAGATTAATGTCTAATTCATTCTCATTTCATTAAAATAAATGGTAAACCTTATTACAGCATACATTAAAGAATTACATTGTTGTTCTTTTTTACCTATTACATTGAAAATTTATTAAACTTTAGTATACACATGTCCCATATCTCTAAGTAAACATGAACAAAATTTGCGCCGGTACTTAGACGTTTACGTCTGAATATTTCGTCTTGTTATACATAACATAAATGTTTATTCTTTACTTTTACATTTCTATTACAATATTCAATAGTAACTTGGGGTTCATTACTATTATTGCCTTAAAGAAAATGCAGGTATATGTTCGATTTTACATTTGTGAAAACAAATGTTTAAACAATATCTAGTTTTTTTTATAAGCTTAGAAAAACTGCAGAACCTTCTCGGTTCACTCAAAATCGTTCCAAAATATTTAAAACACTAGTATAAATGCCCGCTAAAGTTTGCATTTCATTTTTTTTCTCCAAACCATCCAAATAATCTATTAGAATTAAGTACCCGTATGAAAATAGCTTTTATCACCTCGGAACACAAACTGAAATGTTTCTGCTACTATACATACATTCAGCCTTCAAAAACTCAAATTGCAGAGAGTGTTGTTATAGTTAGAATGTCATATTTGTGACTTTAGCATATAGCTACAAATGTAGTGACCGAAATTTGATATATGAGCTTTTCCAAGCTAAAATTGCGTATTTTAAAATTATTTCTCCTGTGCAGTTATGCCCTTGGTTCAGACCTGGCAACCGGGCGAAACAGATGCAGTTATAATGTCTCTATTCGAAAATAAACAGAAACTGCTGTTATACACTACGAAAACACGCCTATTCAAATATATAGAAAATTTCACCTCCTAAAACTGAAAATTTTCAGATAAAAACTCTAATATTTTTTTCATGTTTCTGCTCAAAAACATAGATTGTGGGTACTCGTTAGAACCGCCTCGGCGAGGCGGTTCTAACGAGTACGCACAATCTATGTTTTGAGCAGAAATAAGAAAAATAATGTATACCCCTGTAAACCCCAGTTTTACTATATAAAAGTGGGGTTTAAGGGGGTCAAAATTATATAGGCATGTTTTCGGGATGACGTGAGTACTACGAAGCCTGGGACCCCAGCCTAAACTGTTGAATATATCATTTTATTTTGCTTTATTTTTTTTTTTTTTTTTTAGATCTTAGTTTCCAAGCTTAGTTTCAATCCGAACAACTCATACAGAATATGCAATCATTACTGTGCGGCCCTAAGACGAACTTGTACAACTATCATTGTTTTACTCCATAGTGTGGGCTGGGGTGGGGTAGGGGGGTACCCTGGGGGGGGGGGGATTGATAGGTGCATTAGTTCAACCCACTCGTCTTGAACAACCTATATTTTGGAGGAATTTGACCCTGCTACCAGTCTCTGTCTGGATGATCTTAAAAACCATGATTAACAATTTTAGATTAACCGCATTTACGCTAAATGATTGGGAAACATTTACTTCATACCATACTTGTCCTATTATTTGAACAAGCCCCTTCCACAACATATGATGTGTTTAAATTCTGCCGGATAAGTGGCATGCAGTGAACACCCTGGCACTCTGTGGCATCTGATCTTGGTCTTCACTGATCGTCTAAGCCCTTAATTCTGTCCTAATTCTTAGGGTAAGTATTGTTTAATATAAGCATCACCTTACACACAAAAAATAAAACTTGGCTAAGAATACGCTGAGCGTAGACCAAGATTTTCTTTCTTTCTTTTTTTTTTGTGACAGCTAATACTTGGCTGTAATAACATTGAGCGGTCCATGGAAAACAGCATTGGACCAGTCCATGACCTTTCATAAAGTGCCTCCGGAGCAATGACAACCTCTAGGAATGGCATGTGCTTAGACAGTGACAGGATGATAACAGGCTACAAGGAAGTCAGACCGCACAGCTTGTTTATTGTACTCTGGAACTATTTTTGTGGCAAATTGGGTTGAGATCAACACCTGGACTGCTGATTGGTGCAAAAATGTGGGACATAGCGAAAAAGTAGTTCCCCGTACAATAAGGGTTCTTAAATTATATATATAAAAGTTATTCTCTCGTATTTGTACATAAATATAGATACAGTAGAACTTCAATGGCTCGAACCCCGATGGCTCGTTTACCATGGATGAGTCAAACACGTTCTTGAGTCCGCAGGGATTTCCTCCAATTACGATATACGGATAATTTAGGGAGATTTTCTAATTTTATCTTGCAAATGTATGCTGTGTGCACTCATTAGAATCGCCTCGATGATGCGATTCTAATGAGTACACACAACATACGTTTATAATATAAAACCGAAACGATATCCCACGATTATCTCCATTATGCCTCCGTGTATGGCACAAATAGTAACCCTCTATGCCGCTGTCTCGAACAAATTTTCATGTCCCAAAGGGGTTCGAGCCATCGAAGTTCGACTGTATATTGTATATTAATGTCTCACCAATTCTACAATTATTTAAAAAGAAACGAATTACATATCAGATAACAAAGTCCAATTTTCTTTCAGTTATTATCTATGGGAGACAATTAAAACATAGATTAAGCAACCCACATACTTGAAGTACGTACATATATACCATATAAACAGCATGTACACTAACTCTGCCCTGGCTGTGCCTCCTACAACGGCATCAAGCCGAAACCCGGTGAACGAAAGAGCATGTGACGGAAATCAATGTCCAAACAGCACGTCCTTCGCACCAGGCCCTTAAATGTTTGTAATAGAACCGTAGCCGGTATCCTGTGAGATTTAATAGTCTTTGACCTTAAGAGTTTGGTATCGAACCCTAACCAGTGTCCTGGGAGATTTAGTAGTCCAGGACCTCAATTGTTTCTAATAGAACCACAGCCGGTATCCTGAGAGGTTTAGTAGTCTATGACCTTACATGTTTGTAACAGAACCAGAACCGGTGTTCTGAGAATTTTAGTAGTAGTCCAGGTCCTTAAATGTTTGTAATAGAACCATGGCCGGCATCCTGAGAGATTAAGTAGTCTGTGACCTTAAATGTTTGTAATAGAACTGTAACCGATGTCCTGAGAGACTTAGTAACTGTGACCTTAAATGTTTTTATATGTTCTTTTCATTTTACCCGTGCGAACTTTGTTTGTGGTGGGGTAAAATGTTGTAACGTTGTCCGTGGGTCCGTCCGTGCGTTCGTAACACTTTGTGTTTCCTTATCTTGAAAACGAAGCGATGGATATTCATCAGTTTCTGCAGACAGGTTGGTATTCATGAGGTGTACAGCATTCAGAAAAATAAGGGGTAGAATTATAACCCGTTGTAAAATTTCGTAATGGAGTAAAAAGCATGTGTGAACACTTTCTCTTTAACTAATGGTGGAATTTGACCAAACTAGCACACATTCATCATTAGGATGGGGAAGAGAAGTAATTAGATTTTGGTGACCTTGACCTTATGTCACTACATTATAAAGACTAAAAGTGAGTTTTGTGTGCAGTCTGTCTCATGAATCAATACATGGAATTTGACTAAAATAGCACAGATACATTATAGGGATATAGAAAAGAAGTGATTAAATTTAAGTGACCCTGACCTCATTTTCAAGGTCACATCAGCACTTTGAAACTCAAATTTTGATAGACAAAAGTTTGTGTGCATAATATATCTTAAACCAATGATGAGAAGTTTATAAAACTAGCAGAGATACACCATTCGGACACAGAAAAGAAATGATTAGATTTTGGTGATCTGGACCGCATTTTTCATGTTAATACATATTAAACGTCTACAAATGAGCATTGTGTGCACTCTGTCTCATGAATAAATAGATTGAATTTGTCCAAACTAGTATATATACTTTATTTGGATAGGGGAAACAAGTTGTTAAATTTTGGTACACTAACACTTTAAAACCCATTTTTTATAGAAAAAGTCCGTGTCTTATATCTTGAAAACGAACAATAGGTATCCGTCAATTTCTGCAGACACATTGATATCAATAAGGTGTATGAACATTTAGGATACATACGGTAATTGTGTTAGCTTTGTGAAATAAAATCTTTATTAGTAAACGTATTGTTGTTCTCAGTATTTCCATTGTTATTCAAATTGTTTTCAAAACGGACAACATGAATCAAATGTCATCCTTTATTTCTGAGGAAAAAATTAAGAAGGATTTATAATATGTTGCGCATTGATGGAAAAATGCCATCATGTCATATGCGAACAGAGAAGGTCGAGATCAGCATGCATATCCGTGGAGTTGGAGCATTCATTGTTCATTGACATATATACTACAGTGTCCATTGATTCTGTAAGCGGACAACGAATGCTCTGATCAGCCTGTGCGAATCGACGTATGGACCATGTTCGTGCGTTGCGCATGATATGACAGATAAAATTTACTTCCAGAGATTGTATAAATAAAATCAAATCAAATCAAATAGTTTATTTCACTATTCTTTTGTTGTTGTTTTTTCCATATCATTATGAAAGATTTATGAACACATTTTATTGCACAGAAAGTGATTTTTGTTTTTTGTTTTTATATTTTAGAAGTTTCATTGGTGTTGTCCATGCTTAAATCAGACATCTCAAGGAAAAGAAAACCACTCTTAAAGGAGCTACTACTGAAAAAAAAAAAAAAATAATCAGGAAACCAAATAATTGGATAAAGGACGAATATAGTGACCACTGTGGATTCACGCATATTAAGAGACTGTCAAAATAAACGATGCAGAATAGTTCACGCAAAAGTTTTCTGCTTTGACAAAAACTGTGCTTCTGTTGTCCTTTAAAAGTGACCTGGGGTTGAAATCCATATCGATGTCAGCCAAATTTGTGAGCATGTTGTGTACAAGGTATTGATGCCCAGTGCAAAATTATTGGGTGCTTTAAGGGAAAAATAAGGAAGGTTAAGAAAAATAGTATTGCAAAAAAACAACAAAAAACAAAACAAAAAAAAAAAAAAAAAAAACAACAAAAAACATTTTATAAAAATGGGAATGTGCCTTATTCCGTAAATATTATACACATGTATAGACATCATGGAAAACCTAGATATGCAGAGTCATTTCTATATATAAAAATATGTATCCACATTTCAGTTAAGCTAAAACAATCATGACCAAGCATGCAAAGAACAAGGCAGGAAAGTCAAGGCGGGTTACCTACGTCATATTCACCTGACCTATTTGAAAGTGACTATTAAAACTGGATAAATTTCCCGATTCAAAACTGTACGTTGAAGTTTTTCATTACTTTCTTTGTTTTTATAAGGCAAAGGACATGCTGATATAAGGTAGTGAGCTTCAAGTTATCTATACATGCAGAAGTGATCTGGTGAAACTTTTTCGATTCTGAGAACATTCAACTATTTTTACCGCCGGATACAGTTACACATATTTCCCCAAATTACTTATGACAATGAACAAGTGTCATATTACACCACTTTCAAGTTTAGCGACATAAAATATGTCTTTAAATTCTTTCAGTTAATACATTCTGTTAAAATTGAAAGGATATGTCATAGCTCTGAAGCACAGGCTCTGAATTATTAAAATGATACCCATGACACAAGGAGGTACCGTTTACACCTTTTCAAAGAGCATCAGAAACCCTTTACATACTCTCCAATCTCTTCTAGATTTCAGTGATTACCCTTCCTTCCTTTTCTTGAAATTGTTGCAGTCATATGAATTCTTTTTGTATGTGTATGTATATGACAAGCCAGTGTGACTGCGTTTGAGTTTATGGCCCAGTCAATACTGTTAAGACCATGTGGAGCTGGTCAGTTAACCTAATCAGTCTTTTCCTGGGCGGGCTTAGACCTCCAAGAGGTTAACCCGTACCTGTGCACATATTTTCGCCAGTTACTGAAAACTGTCCTTCTTGTTACATTGCATAGATGTTCGTGTGACACTGTATAAACGTCATGTTCCAGCTTTTAAGCCTCTGAATGCTATGCCACCCCAACCAATGGTAGATATCGGCACATGCGTGTCAGATACCTGTTCGGCGACAGATACGAGTTATATAGTAAACCTGGAGTTTACAGGGGTATACATTATTTTTCTTATTTCTGCTCAAAACATAGATTGTGGGTACTCGTTAGAACCGCCTCGTCGAGGCGGTTCTAACGAATACCCACAATCTATGTTTTGAGCAGCAACAAGAAAAATATCAGAATTTTTTATAGACTGGCTTTCTTTTCCGGTTAGGATTATTAGTGTTTGAGCTATGCTGCTTTTGCATTTAAGCCGGAAGGGAGGGCCGTCTTGTTTTCTATAGCAACATAAGTAACAAATATTCATATCTGTTAGTTTTCGGCAATGTACGGCTAACTTTTTCGTTCAGAAACCGATGATTACCGAATCGAGTTCATTGAATATGTTAATGTCTCAGTTTAAAAGCAGGTAAAATGCACATATGAGCCTCAAAGTCAGAAAACGTATCTTCTGACGTGATCCCAGCGAAGACTCAAATCAGTCTGGACACCCACCTAGTCTGTTAAGCGTTCGTTGTCCGCATGAAAAAACTCTGCATCCTTGGCTATCCGAAATGCGCCAAGTCGAGATTCTGATAAGACTGAGCAAATGCGCAGGCTGGTCTGAATCTTCATTGGGTGCACATGTCCGAAGGTATGTTTCCCAACGTTGCTGCTCATTCAATGGTATCATATTCGGTATTACTGCCCTGTTGTTTCCGCGGCCAGGGAGCTCGATGGCCCAGTGGTAAAGTGTTGGATCACGAATTAATAGCCTCTTATGGCACTAGTGAGACTCTCCGGCCACAATAACCCTGCCCAGCTGGCGAATGACGTTTATACAACGTTGCGTCGACGTCGATGCAACGTCATGACGTTACACCGACGATGATCCAACGTTGTCTGAACGTTGCGTGCCTGCTGGGTGATCATGTTGAAAATTTTGCCAGGTATATACGTGCCGAAGGTCAGCGTGTTTCTTCAGGTACCCTGAAGCCCTCATCAGTCATCTTGGGCCGACTTCATATCGCAATCGATAGCGCGTCTGACTACATATCCAGATGTGTGTGTGTGTGTGTGTGTGTGTGTGTGTGTGTGTGTGTGTGTGTGTGTGTGTGTTTGTGTGTGTGTTGGGGTGGGTGGGGGTGGTGGGGGGATGGGGTCGGCGAGTTCGAATCCCAACTCTGCCTCATAACTTTCTTGGAAATTGATCATTTTACCATTTCTACGATAATTCTACCCATTCCGTGATTCGTGAAGGCATCACGAAAACATGTCTATATATTTTTGACCCCCTTAAACCCCACTTTTATATAGTAAAACTGGAGTTTACAGGAGTATACATTATTTTTCTTATTTCTACTCAAAACATAGATCGTGAGTACTCATTAGAACCGCCTCATCGAGGCGGTTCAAACGAATACCCACAATCTATGTTTTTAGCAGAAACAAGAAAAATATCAGAATTTTTTATCTGAAAATTTTCATTTTTTGGGTTATAAAATTTTCAGTATATTTAAATAGACATGTTTTCGTAATGGCAGTTTTCAGTTACTGGCGAAAGTATGTGCATAGGTACTAGTTAATCGTTCGGAGATCTAAGCCTGGCCCAGGAAAAGACTAATTAGGTTATAGTACGGCAAAGTTAAACTGAGACATTAGCATATTCAATGAACTCGATTCGGTAATCATCGGTTTCTGAACGACAAAGTTAGCCGTACATTGCCGTAAACTAACAGATATGAATATTTGTTACTTATGTTACTATAGAAAACAAGACGGCCCTCCCTTCCGGTTTAAATGCAAAAGCAGCATACCTCAAACACTAATAATCCTAACCGGAAAAGAAAGCCAGTCTATATTCTCTAACGTTCTGGAAGGTCCGAGTTCAATTTGAGATGGGTAAATAAATACAAACAAGGTGTTCGGTGAAAATGTCATTTATGTAATAAATGACGAAGAAACGTATTATGATAAAGAAACAAAAACACTTAACGATATCATCTATCATGTTATAACTATTTACCTAAACACCAAAATTAGATGCATTATTATTTTGACCGTCGAAAAGGCGGAGACCAAAATCTGCCCATCATGATGTAGCTTTTTACCTAAACACCAAAATCTGCCAGACAAGAATCTGCTCAGAGATACAAAGCCAAACATTTCTGTCCACCACCACTAAACAGGCAACATTACTTCCGCAGGAGGTGCATGGGGACGGTGGCGGGTATCCACTTTTAAACGCTTTTATTCGTAACATTCGCACCTACAAGTGTCTATGCCTCCAATACACAATACACGACATCACGGTGTATAACAAGTTTACCGGCACTCAATATTTATGTGAACTACAAAATGAGCAAACAGTAACAAAAATGCTTAACTAACGTTAAGCTCTCTTTGTTACTTATCTTGCTATTGAAAATAAGACGGCCCTCCCTTCCGGTTCAAATGCAAAGGCAGCATAGCTCAAACACTAATAATCCTAACCGGAAAAGAAAGCCAGTCTATATTCTCTAACGTTCTGGAAGGTCTGAGTTCAATTTGAGATGGGTAAATAAATACAAACAAGGTGCTCGGTGAAAATGTCATTTATGTAATAAATGACGAAGAAACGTATTATGATAAACAAAACACTTAACGATATCATCTATCATGATATAACTATTAACCTAAACACCAAAATTAGATGCATTATTATTTTGACCATCCAAAAGGTGGTGAGGGACGACCCTTGTTTTCATATCGCCTTATTAAAAAGAGTAAATTTTTGCTAATTGCCGCCGACCGTCTCACCTCACTGTCCCATTTTTCTGTAAACGGACATTGGAGCCGGGAAGGCGTTACGGCCTAGCACTCCTAGCTTCTATTATCTGCCTTGGCAGATTCCTCATAGCTTGTACGTATATATTCAGACTCTGGCAACTGCGTCAGGGAGTCGACTCTTTGGCCCAGTGGTTAGAGAATAGGGTTTTTATCCTGGCAGATCGGGTTAGAATCACACGATAGGCGGGGTATTTTTTCAGTAATGCTTCATTCCTTTGTTACGACTTTCATGTCATAATAAGGGGGCTCGTCCAGTATTGGACTTTACTTCGCCTAAAATGGCTTCGCATCATCATAAATGATGACTTCCTTAAAAAGGGGGCTGTTAGGGCCCAGCACTCCTACCTTCGATTATCTACCTTTGCAATATATTCAATCTCTGACAATTGCGTCAGGAAGTCGACTTTTTGGCTCAGTGGTTAGAGCATTGGGTTTTTATCTGGGCAGACGGGTTAGAATTCCACGATAGGCGGGATGTTTTTTTCAGCTATGCTTCATTGCTTTGTTACGACTTTCATGTCGTAAGAAAGGCAAGTGCTGACAAAAATCCACATAAGCTAGATGTGACAACAAAGGTTCAGGCTAGACTGCTCATCCAGAACCTTCGCTGTTCGCTCATATTAACCTAGCATCACGAAAACATACCTTGACGAGGCGGTTCTAACGAATACCTACAATCTATATGTTTTGAGCAGAAATATGAAAAATATCAGAATTTTTTATCTGAGAAAATTGCCATTTTTTGGTGGTAAAATTTTCAGTGTATTTGAATAGGCGTGTTTCCGTATTGGGGTCTACAGGAATCTTAGTCAGAGAGCGAAACCCCTTACCCTTCTGAGTGACTGAGCATGTGCATTTTAAGTGTTTGATCACGGATTACTCGAAAATACCTTTTCGCTTGGCGGGATCATTATTGATCAGCAATGTTTGTGTCATGTTCTTGTGCGAAAGGAGTTTGCTACATGCCGAGTTTGTTCAATATTTGGAAGGTGCGGGACTGCAGCTTTTTTAACAACTGTACTGTCCAATATTGCCATGCGAGCTTGGACTCGTAACTCGCGCGGAAAATCAAATCAAATCAATTTATTACTCTCTGGTTACAAATAAATATAACAGCATGAAGAGCTATTAATAATGCAAATACAATAACTTTATGACAGCACAATTACTGAAAGAAAACTGAAAGTTACCAAATAGATCGAGAGGGCAACAAGCTTGTAATGTGAAAAAAAAATCAATTTAACCGTTCCCTAACAATTTATCTCGTCCAGGTAAGAACTGAAATTAGCATGGTCTTTGTGTGTAGATTTCATCGCTTGATTGAAAAAAAATTCTTAGCTGTATGAATGAAATTCCGCGTGTTCAAGCAGTTAGTATATTTGGAAATAATTTCCATTCACAATTCTTCCAAAACCATGTTACCAGTGTGTTTTCTGCGAATTACGGATCCATTTGGTTGCCATGACTTATTTCTGAGCCGATAAGTATTCTAGTCAAAAATAGAGCTTTAAATGTTATTTATCATAAACACGGCTTTCAATTTTCTTTCAGTCGTTCAAGGCTAGAAATGTAAACACACACACACACACACACACACACACACACACACACACACAAACTCGTGTACACACACGTGCACACACATATATACGAACACGTGTGTATACATGGATTATATCTTTCAATGTTATTTGGGTAACACTCTCCATTACGAAAACACGCTTATTCAAATATATAGCAAAGTTCACCTCCAAAAACTAAAACTTTTCAGATACAAAAACTCTGATATTTTTCGTATTTCTGCTCACACCATAGATTGTGGGTACTCGTTAGAACCGCCAACAATCTATGTTTTTTAGCAGAAATAAGAAAAATAATATATACCCCTGTAAACCCCAGTTTTACTTTATAAAAGTGGGGTTTAATAGGGTCAAAATCATATAGGCATGTTTTCGTGATGCAGGGTGAAGTAAAACTAGTGCTAATGGTCAGCGTTCGGGTGTTCCCTTAAAGTTTTTAATATAATATCGATAAATAGGCAAAAATTGTTTATATGTAATTTATTTGTTCTATTCATTAAGATGTTAAATTTAATTATATTGGGATGATTTAGGAAGTATGGCTTTATGTTTTTTTGTTTTTTTTTTTGTTTTTTTTCCGCTGATCCTTTAAGCTGTTACGTTCCAGCACATAATGGAATTCATCACCTATTTCAGCATTGCAAAGCCAGCATATTCTTTCATGAACAGAATCGCTTGTCCATCGTTCGATCTCTATAGGGAGGCGATGATTTTTCGTCCTAAAAACTGTTACTAATCTATTTTTACGATTTGACAAATATGAAAAATATTGGTTAATTTCAAAGCTAGTTTTAAATGTCCTGTTATTTATCCTACTGGAGGAGTTATCCACTAATGCATTCCAGACTTAGACATACTGATCTTTAAGTCTTTGCTTGAACGACTTAACAAACAATTTGCCATTTACATTTTCATATGCTTGCCATATGTTGCTGTATCCATTGGAGTATATTAATGTTTTAACGTTTTCTAACCATTTCAGCTCAATTTTCTTTGGCCATTTAAGCTGCGAAGAAGTTTGTGTATTCGCTTAATTTGATCCAAAATGATATAATTCTGGTTTGATTAACTATTGATAGCGGGTATGCGCCTAATTCGCTATAACCATATATGAAGGAATTGGCTTTTTGAAGATTTATAATATTTTTTTATTTATATATAAATTTTAATTGTATCCTTTCGATCATGTCAATGTTCTCAAAGCCCCAAATTTCATAGCCGTAGAGTAAAATTGGTTTTATGATTTTATTAAAAAATCAAATTGCATATCAACTGGTAAATTTAATATTCCTATTTAAGGAGAAGAGAGAACAGGGCAATATTGCCTGATCAACAATATATCTTTTAGCTTTTAAATATGAGCCACTTCGTGCTAGAGATACACCTAAATAGTTATATTCTTTAACAATTTCGAGTTCCTCCCTTTAAAATAAAATTTTGATTCTAGATTCCTCCATAAGAATATCAATATTTTAGTTTCAGTTACATCAACTGTAAGTTTCCATACTTCACAATAGTTTTTGAAAACGTCTAACGCTATTTTTAATCCTTCCTTGCTATTGCTAAACAGTACTATGTCATCGGCAAATACATCACAAAAACATGCCTATATTATTTTGACCCCTTAAACCCCACTTTTATATAGTAAAACTAGGGTTTACAGGGGTATACATTATTTTTCTTATTTCTGCTCAAAAACATAGATTGTGGGTACTCGTTAGAACCGCCTCGCTGAGGCGGTTCTAACGAGTACACACAATCTATGTTTTGAGCATAAATATGAAAAATACCAGAGTTTTTAATCGGAAACTTTTTAGTTTTTGGAAGTGAAATTTTCTATATATTTGAATAGGCGTGTTTTCGTAATGGGAATAATAGTTTAAATTTTCTTCATTAGTTTCGCAGCTTTTGCCGGGTACCATATTTGTATCTAGATAATGTCTTAAGTCACTTAAATGTATAGAAAAAAGCAAGGGTGACAGATATTCGCCGTGTCTAAGGCCTATTAGGCAAGGGAGAAACGCGGGCGTGCCTTCGGAAGTCGTTATTCTAGATTTTATATCAGTGTACATGTTTATCATAAATCTCAGACATTTGCCGTTTATGTTAATTTGCATCAGTTTACTCCAAAGACCATTTCTCCAAACTGTGTCGAACGCCTGTTTAAAGTCGATGAACGCACAGAACAATTTAGATTTGTTGGATTTGATAATTTCTATCAAACTATGAAGAATAAATAAATTGTCTGTGGTTGAGAACCCTTCTCGAATCCGGCTTGACATGAATCAATGATACCGTTTTTCTCTATGTACTTCGTAAGCCTTTTATTAAATATTCCTGTAAATACCTTGCCAAAGCAGCTCAATAAAGTAACTGGCCTGTATTTTCTGGAAAATTTACACTAGTCTATCTTTATTTTTTTTATAAATTGGTAAGATATTGCCGGATGCACAGCTTTCTGGTATAAAACCAGTGTCGAAAATTATATTGAAAAGTTTCACATAAACAGGTGCCATAACGTGTATTGTAGATTTTAAGTGCAGTTAAAACACCGTCGATACCATGACTTTAATGTTTTTCAAATTTTAGACTACTTTGGTTATTTCATGTTCTGTAAAAGGTTGATTTATGTCAGCATTTATACTATCGGGAGAGCCTATTTATGCCGAGTGGACTTTTGAGCTAAACTCTTTGGACTGGTCCATTTCCTATATAAAGGGTGTCTGGTTAGTTTTTGTTATTATCATGTTTTGTAGAAATATCTGAACTTAATGCAAACAGTGTATACCCTGATCAGACGCCGCGTTCTGCGGTGTCTGATCTGGGTCTACACTGTTTGCCAATGGCCCTTTTAGGGGGCGCTAGGCGTAAATGGTTTATCTGGTTCACTTGCATGGTCTTCGCTTTGACTGTTACAGTTTATATTTTTGAAATAATTGAAGAGGTCATTAAGTAGGGCTGTTTTTTATTTATTTATTTATTTATTTATTTATTTATTTATTTATTTATTTAATGAGTTTATTATTTTCCAGAAGTCTTTTGGACATGCATGCCTAAGATTTCTTAATTTATTTATTTTCTCCGTTTTATATCTCCTTAAATTTTTTAACATTGTATTTTTATTTTCTTAACTTACGCTTCCCTACAAATTTATATAGTGTTCAGTTTTATATGTGTTGTACAGTTTACGTGTGTAGTGGTACACATTTCATGTCATTAAACAGTTCCCCGTGCCGCGGAGCGGTTCGGCGTGCAGACGCACTATTAAAGACTACCTATGTGACTAGTGATTGTGTGTGACCCAAATTGTGATGGTCCAACAAACGCTAGGGTGGTTTGGTGCTTATCCTGAAAAACAATAAGCGTTCCGTGATTTGGCAGAGACTACTGACATGGCGGCCGTACAGATAATAGCAACAAAATAGCCAATAACGCCAAGTATTCCAATTGCAAGGGGTTGAATCACGAGACTTATGAAGTCAGCCTACAAAATTTGCGATCGCGGCCATTTTGAATTTTGTCTCCACTTCTCCATTCTCTGTCTATTTACAAGCTAAGCATGATTCGTTTCGTGCATAAGGTACACTTTGATGTAGATTTTTTAGATAACACATAGCCTTAACGCTCTATTCACGTAATAATCTTAAAAAAAAAAAAAAAAAAAAACTTCGACACAGGTAAGCGAACGATAGTATATTGTCGTTGTACCTATCATCGGCATACACTAGTTTTCGGTATTCGGAAAGCATGGCCCCGCCCATCGAGGCCCGCGAAATAGATGGGCTGCCTAAAGTCTCCATGGCAGAGCTGCTAGTAACTAAGCTGGACCCGAATTCATCTGATCGGGTCTGGTAAAAGTCCCACAAATTTGGAGGCAATGTCTCTGAACTACTGAAATATTGTTGACTTGGACGTAATATCGCAATTCAACCCACCTATGAAGCATGTGATGATAATTTGGACGCACGGATATAGGTAGAACCTATTAAATTCATATTAAGGCTTAATATTTAGAGTTTAATTCTTTTCTGTTTCATTCCGAATGATATCTTGGATGCTGATTGGAAAACGTTTTCTATTTGGGTGACAATACTGTTGATGGTTTGTGCTGTAATATTATACCGTTGTTGCCAATATCACGCGCGAAGTGTTACTCGCAAAATCTCACGTAACTCACGATACTGTCATGCGAGACTCGCGAGTCCCGCGCAAATGAATGGCAAACGATTCTCATAACTGATAGGAAGGGAATTTTTTTTTTTTTTTCATGCAAAATGCGAGATTGATCGAACCTTCCCGTGACCTGTACATGCAAAATGCGAGATTGATCGAACCTTCCCGTGACCTGTACTGTACTGTACACCGTATGCTGATACAGATGTTCTGCAGACCAATAAAGTAGACAGTTCATTAAGTTAGCGCTCACAACTGATGCATGCGATCAAAGAAGAATACATTCTATATGCGGTATTTCAAGACTAGATATAGGTCTACATGTGACCCCAATAACTTACGATTTCTATCAAAAGTGAATATTTTATCAACAACTCTTAACCCTTAAAGCGCCAATCACAACAATTGTCGTCTGCTTTGTCTTCTGCTTGTGATTTTAAAAGTCATTTCTGCAAACAGTGTGGACCCAGATCAGACTGCTCCTTTAGGAGCAGTCTGATCAGGGCCCACACTGTTTGCCTGTATACAAAAATAGGTTTGAAAAGTATGCAAGAATATTCAGCAGACGACATAAACAGACGACATTTTCAGATGCAGTTTTTCTTGGCGCTTTAAGGGTTAACTGATTATAGTTTTGCCAACTATGCTGTATGCTTTTCTTATTTCTTTTGTCGGGTATATTATTAAACGCTCTTTTTAGTCTAACATAGTGCGTTTTTTACCATGCAAATAGGAACAAAAAAAGTCACCACACAATTGAATTATGACCGATTAGGTATTTTAACATATCAAGCGACAAACCGTGGGCTAAATGAACAAAGTCGGGCACGTTTTCGTAAAAGGATAAAGGAATAGAACAGACAAAATGTCTAAAACATCACATGGTTTGACTCTTTCTGTTCTCGCGGTGTTAGCACTCATTTTACAGGCAGTAGGAGTTTTCTCTACGGCATGGCTCGTCATCAGAGTGGATATCAACACATCGATTGTCATTAATGACACTGGCAAGCTGGAGAGTTATTCCGGAGAGACCATCGGAGATAGTGGAAATATGAGAACGAATATTCAGATGGGATTATGGACGATTAATGCCTGCAATGAACAGTCTCCAGTGTTTTCCTTTTCCCACTCTTGAATTAGAAATGAATCCAGGTACGCTCGATTTTTTTAGCTCGAGGCTTTACGGCCCAATCAACACATTAAGGTCATGTCGAGCCGGTCAGATTACGTAAACACAATTTTTTCCTGGGCAGACATAGTCCTCTAAGCGGCTAACCAATACTTGTGCACATTCTTTCGCCAGAAACTGACAACTGTCCTTCTTGAATCAGCGGAAGGGAATGGCAGTAGAAAATATTTCATGATCAATCTCCACGGAAGATTGTTGCAGGACTCGGGTGGGCTCGAACCCACGACTTCCTGATCACCAGTTGGACGCGCATCCGACTGGGTTACCGAGGCCGACCACTCTCGATCTTAACATCCCAGCTAGCATCCTGCTTAAATCTGTGTAAGACCTTTTCCGGGACAGTCCGATATTGATTTAACCTATTTAAGCCTAGCGTCCCAAAAAAGGGACATTAGAAAACAGCGTAGACCCAGATCAGACGCCATAGAACGCGGCGTATGAACAGGGTCTATACTGTTTGAATTAAATACATGAATTTCTATAAAACGTGGTATTAATAAAAACTTATCAGACACCCTCTATATTGGAAATTGACAGGTCGAAAGATTTATAGTAGAAGAATCCACTAGGCATAAATGGGTTAAGCACAATGCCAACTGAAAGTAGAGCCTCTCCAAATACTGAAACGACCTTATGACATATGCGATCGGGGTAGACCGAGATAAGACTGATCTACACGGGTCGCTATTATAATGTGTATACATTAAATATTCAGCGTAGATCCTGGTCCTGACTCTAGGATGCGCAGGTGGTCTGTGTCTGCACCGGTTGCATATGCCACAAGGTCGATTTCAACTCGCTTCTATGCAGAGGGGATCAATCATCAACCATTTCACCCCAGCAGACCGAATCAGACTGTACGCTCTTCTCCTGAGTACGTTTTTTTCAAACTACAACCCCTTAATTCAGAATATTTCATATTGAAGATATTGCCTATCGATTCAAAAGTTACATATATTACAGTACGAATAGGTTAAATCTAAACCAAACTGCGTTTGCGCAGTGAAGTGGGATTTAACTTAAAGGTGACATATCCCTTAATTTCAGAATGCTTCAAATGAAAGATATTGCTGTGCCGACAATAATGTGGAAAACCGCATTTAAGAAATCCTATTATTTCAAAAGTTACGTGCATTCAAAGTCGTGGTTATACTTGTCCTGCTATTTATGGTTTAGTAAAAAATCTATCCTATAATGCACTATTCTATGATGGGGATGATCCCTTTAAACTTTACTTGGAAATTTAAATTTTATTTAAATCCCCATAATATTATTCCCGACTGCTACATTTTGATAAAAATAGTCAATATGCAATTAATATTGAATATTGAGACTTTATATTTCAAGTTAGCATTTGTTTTTAAATTGATGAAAACTGACTGAATTAAATTTCAAAACCATTTTGAAATATTAAAAATGCAAGATACAATTCACTATATTGGAAATAAAGCTTCCCAAGAATAAATAGATTTGTTGAAAATTACATTCCAAAAGATTATTACAAATTGTACATAAAATTTCAATAAAACAATTTCAGAAAATGGAATTTAAATTAATTTTAAAATTTTACTTAAAATTAAATTTTCAAAGAAACATATCATGTAAAAATCAAACTGATTATAAAATACAGTCGACTCTCATTATCTCGAACTCCAAGGGACTCCATGAAACACTTCGAGATATCCGTACTTCGACATACAAGATTTGCGGAACTGAGGAATCTTTAACAGAATGAATACGTAATTAGACTCAAGTTAGAGATATATTGAAAAGATTGTGGAAAAGAGGTCTCCTCTTTCCACAATATTTTGTTGCCTGTTGGTAGATCTCTGTGTTAAAACAGGGGCCAGGGTCCAGTTGTTCAAAGCTCGTTAGCTTAACGAGCTCGTTAAGGGTCATTTCCTTTACTGTTTTAGCGGATTCAATATACAATATTCTTTTTTCAGCAAAAAATTTCAGCATATTTGCGTATCATTCGATGTAAATTTTAACGAATCCTTAACTAACGACGTCGTTAGCTTTGAACAAATGGGCCCAGATTTTCACTTCGAAGAGGTTATTCGAGATAAGTGAGTTTGAGATAACGAGACTCGACTGTATATAGGCACTGCAACCCTGCATTTGAACATGGTGATCTGGTTTTGTCTGCATACATTCCGTTGAATGTCGAGTTTTAAAATTATTCGTAAAAACGTCATTGGTTCCTCATGGTTATTGATGAAATGCAAATGAACAATAACAATAATAATAATAATAATAATATCTCAACAACTCTA